>CM075777.1:3377500-4577500 GCA_037974665.1 Ehretia macrophylla | reverse complement strand
TTCACATTATCACATAGCCCAAGTAATCATATTAGTAACCAATATTGGTAGGTGAATCAGTAGCACATATTGTCACGCACCAACTCGACCCCACCTACGATCAGTCAGGAAGCAACGGAATTTCGGCAGAATAACGGCAGTAATTAAGACACCGAGGCTCTAAACCAACCTCTTTGCAACTCATACAACCAAATTCCTCAATTAAGTTAACAACATACAACACAATCATATTATACAATAATCATTCCTTTAACATTCCATTCTTAGTTATACGCCTCCGTTCCAACACAATACAATACCTATACATACATTTCAAAATAGATTGTAAACCAACTTAGTAATCTAAACATGATCAAAAGAAAGACTACTAAACCGTCATGCATAAGCCTTTAAGTTAAGGTAGGTTTATAATACATCATAATACAACAACTATAAACAATCTCATGGCAAAGACTCCTGCACATAAGACTCATCCACATACGACACATTTCCCTCTTCAAGAGGCACGTACCTGTAATCTTGCTCAATAACACCTGTAAGCATGCAATAATTGAGAGTGAGCTTATATAAAACAAGCTCAGTGAGGATCCGATAGATCTCTAACAGTATTTACTATACTCCTTGGAAATGATCCTTTGAGCAGTAAACACACAATAAACATCAATAACAATATAAACACATAAACTATAATGACCATTCAATAAAGGATACTTTAGTTGGTGTAGCTCTAAACGCAATCACCATCTCAACCAACTCTTATCACCCCCATGACACACACACCCAAGGTACCTCACTAGCCCTGCCCTTCATGGCATCGCCGCCCATGCGAGATGAAAGTAGCCTTTGGTAGTCATGCCGTTATCAACACATTAGCCCGATGCTGCCCGAGAGGTGGTACACACATACCAAGACTCAGCAATAAAATAAACATTCACATCACAGGAGGACAACCTTTCACGTTGACTATCTCCCGGTTCATCAATAATCATTCAATAATCATCTTTTCATCAATATAACATCAAATAATCAATTAAACAATAAACAACTAAGTTAGATGACAAAGTAGGCCATCCAACTTAACATGCATTAAACACACAATCAAACCCTAGTCTAAACATTAATAACTCACAATTCAATCACTCAAACACCACCCAATCAACTAAAGGCATAATTCAATACTTTAAAGAAAGACATCCTAAACTTCAAATAATCATACCTTACATTCTACTAATCCAAACAACTCCACACCATTTTCTTTCACTCACCCATTCAATCAACTACATTAGCTCTCTCAAAAACCAACCAAAACACATCCAAATCAAGCCCAACAACCCTAAAACCCTGATGCGTCAAGGCTGAAATTCCCGTACTTTCACACCAACATCGCAATCGAAAATTCTGCATTACAACAGCGTTACCACGTAATTAACAAACTTTTACAAATCGACGGCAATCAATTCCAACCACTACAACTCAACATAATCAACAAGTAGCCAAACTATCAACTTTAAATACCCGAAAATAAAAATTTATGCTACAACGGTTCAAATCTTATAAGAATACATATAATCGATCCTTAGCATGCACTGAGAAATAATATAACCTCAAATTAACATTCTAACAGTTCAATATTCAATTATACGCAAAAATACAAAAGATGACTTTTGAGATCTAGAATTTTTCTCTCACCTTTGATGTGTTTTGAAGCTACAAAGATGCTCAATGGATGCTCAAGAGGTGGAATCAAGCTTTGGTTGATGGAAATTGGCCTTGAATTTCAACTTTTAATGCAAAATTGCCTTTGAAAACTTGAAGAAAACCTTGGCTTTTCTCCTATGGATGTCTCGGCCAAGTGTGTGTGTTTGAGGGTGTTTTTGTACTTTGCAAATGTGTGTAGGTGACATATTAAGCAAAGGTCAAAAAAACTTAAAATGGTCAAAATGGAAACTTAGTTATTTTTAGTATTTTCTTGTCTTTTAATTCATTTTATTGACTATTTCTTGCTCAACCTTTAAATTGACACCTAAATTAATTCTAGACAATATATTTTAGGTGACAAAGAGTTTTACATTCAAACAATTTCACCCGAGTCGGTTGAAAACTCGATTTTCGCAAAAGACGGTGTAAAAACCCTTTTAAATTCCTAAGCCAATTTGAAATATGTTTTAATCAAACACAGGTCTATTAATATCCGAGGACTAGGTTTTGAAACACTTAAAACACCTGTGTAAAAATTTTAGCGGACGTGCGTCTAAAATACTATTCATAAAAATTGATGATAAAATTTCTGATTCCGTTTTTGATGAAAATTTCATGAATGCACACTTAGCATGTATTAGGAGTATTAATCACATATTTAGCACATTCTAAGTTATATAGCACATAAACATGTCAATTCACACAAAATGAGGTAAAACATGCAAATCGAAATAAGATATAAAAGTGGGGTTTCACATTCTCCCCCCCTTAAAGAAATTTCTCCCTCGAAATTCTTACTTGATGTACGGAATAGATCTGGATACTGCTACTACATCTGATCTCACCTCTCCCAAGTAGCCTCCTCAATACCATGATGCTTCCACAACACCTTGACTATCGGAATCTTCTTCGATCTCAACTCCCGTTCCATTTGATCAAGAATGCGAATCGGTCGCTCGTCATAAGTCAGATTCTCACGAAGCTGTAACGGCTCTAGCTCGAGAATATGAGAAGGATACGAATTATACTTCCGTAAATTGGACACGTGAAAGACATCATGAATATTAGAGAAATTCTCCGTTAAAGCCAACCGATATGCTAACTTGCCAACTATGCCACTAATCTCAAACGACCATACAAACCTTGGACTCAGCTTACCACCTTTACCATAACGAACAAACCCCTTACGAGGAGACAATCTCAAGAAAACCCAATCCGCGACTGCAAACTCCAAATGCCGACGACACTTATTAGCATAACTTTTGAATCTACTCGATGTTGTAAGCATTCTCTGCCTGATTAACTGAACATTCTCAATCTTCTCTAGAAGCTCTGGCAAAATAGTCGGATCAATAGTCTTCATCTCCCCTACTTCGTCCCAATACAAAGGTGAACGACACTTACGGCCGTAAAGAGCTACAAAAGGTGTCATCCCAATAGTAGCTTGATAACTATTGTTATAGGCAAACTCGAAAAGTGGTAGATGTTTCTCCTAGTTCTTCCCGAAGTTTAGAACAAAAGCCCTAAGCATATCTTCCAGAATCTGAATAGTCTTCTCGGACTGACCGTCGATCTGTGGGTGATACACGGTACTGAAATTCAGCTCAGTACCCATAGTTTCATGAAGTTTCTCCCACAAGGGAGAAGTAAAACGAGGATCTCGAACTGAGACAATACTAGATGGAGACACATGAAGTCTGACAATCTGATACAAATAAAGATCCGTCAACTTTGCAACTTCATCTCCCATCCTCATTGAAATAAACTGAGATGTCTTCGTCAAACGATCTACGACAACCCAAACTACATCATTACCTCTCGGTGTTCTAGGCAAACCAGTGACGAAGTCAATCGTAATATGCTCCCATTTCCACTGTAGTATAGCCAATGGCTGAAGGAAACCTGCAGGTCGTTGATACTCGGCTTTCACTCGCTGACAAGTCAAACATCTAGATACAAACTGAGCAACCTCCCTCTTCATATTATTCCACCAATAATGTTGCTTCAAGTCCCGATACATCTTGGTTCCACCAGGATAAATAGTGTACTTAGAATTATGAGCCACCTCCAGAATACCTCGCCTCAAACCCGGTTCATCGGGAACACAAACCCTGTTATGAAACCAAAGAATACCATCCTCGTGTACTTTAAAGTCAGACTGATCATCCGTGATCTGATCCTTGATCTTCTGAAGTTTAACATCAAGTTGCTGAGCTTCTCTGATCTGAGACAACAATAAAGGCTGAATACGGAGATGTGAACATATCACCCCAACCTGAGTCAACTCCGGTCTCCAATAAGTGAATTCCTCAAGAACCTCCCACTTCTTGACAGCCAAACAAGAAACACTCGCCTTATAGCTAAGAGCGTCTGCCACCATATTTGCCTTCTCATGCAGATAACTGATAGAACAATTATAATCTCCGAGAAGTTCCATCCTCCTCCGCTGACGCATATTCAACTTCTTCTGTGAGAACAAGTACTTCAGACTTTTATAATCAGTGAAAATCTCGAATTTACTGCCCCACAGATAATGACGCCACTTTTTCAGTGCGAATACAATGGTTGCCAACTCAAGATCATGAGTTGGATAATTCACCTCATACAGCTTCAACTTCCTAGAAACATAGGCAATAACTCGGCTATTATGCATAAGAACACATCCCAAGCCCTCCTTGGATGCATCGCTGTAAATGACCATATTATCGGTCCCCTCTGGTAGAGCAATTACTGGAGCTGTAGTCAATCTCTTTTTCAACTCCTGAAACCCACTCTCACATCTCTCATCCCAAATGAAGCTAGTCCGTTTCTAAGTTAACTTAGAAAGTGGCCCGGCAATCTTAGAAAAGTCTTTAACAAACCTACGATAATAACCCACCAAGCCAAGAAAGCTACGAACCTCCGAAACATTCTTCGGTTGTTTCCAAGACATCACCACTTCAATCTTAGTGGGATCTACAGAAATACCACTCTGTGTGATCACATGACCGAGAAAAGATATATGTTGCAGCCAAAATTCACATTTGTTGAATTTCACAAACAACTGATGCTCTTGTAATTTCTGTAAGACAAGCCGTAGATGTTGCTCGTGCTCCGATTCAGACTTAGAATAAACCAAGATATCATCAATAAAGATCACCACGAACTGATCCAAATACGGCTGAAAAATCCAATGCATAAGGTCCATAAATGCGGCCGGTGCATTAGTCAATCCAAAGGGTATAACAACAAACTCATAATGCCCGTATCGAGTCCTAAAGGAAAACTTTGGAACATCCTCCATATGAATCCGAAGCTGATAATACCCCTGTCTCAAGTCAAACTTAGAGTAGTCTTTGGCTCCCTGAAGTTGATCAAACAACTCGTCAATCAATTGTAAAGGATACTTGTTCTTGATGGTCACCTGATTCAAACCACGATAGTCGATGCATAATCTCAAGGTACTATCATTCTTCTTCACAAATAAAACAGGTGCTCCCCAGGGTGAGGAACTCTGCTGAATGAACCCCTTATCTAACAACTCCTGCAACTGAGTTTTCAGCTCCTTCAACTCAGCCGGTGCCATCCGGTACGCTGATTTAGAAATAGGTTGAGTGCCGGGAATAAGATTGATCACAAACTCCACATCTCTCTCTGGCGGTAACCCTGGCAACTCCTCGGGAAATACATTAGGATATTCCCGAATAATAGGAACTTCCTCCAGCTTAAGCTTATCAGATGGCTTGTTGATCAAATAAGCTAGATAACCCGAATACCCCTTACTCACCAACTTAACAGCTTTAGTTGTTGAGATAACAAAACTCGTCTTAGCACCCTGGTTCCCTACTACCTCAACTACTGGCTGATTTGGCAGACGAAACTATACTACATTTGTTCTACAGTTTAATTGGGCATCATACTTAGAAAGCCAATTTATCCCCAAGATAACATCATACCCCCGGATAGGAAATAAGATAAGGTCCGAAGGAAAATTATGCCCCTTAACATGTATTTTACAATCCTTACATACTAGGCCAGTCACTTACTTATCAGTCAAAGATGTACTAATCTCAACCACATAAGGCAATCTTTCAGGTTGCATATTATCACGTTGTACACAAGCAGGAGTAATGAAAGAATACGTAGCACCAGAATCAATCAACACTTTAACAAGTTGATCAAGTATAAGGAAGTTACCTTCCACAACTGTAGTATCCTCAGGTGCCTCTTCCAAATCAACTGCGTAGGCCCGAGCCTGAACCCGCTACTGCTGAGGTGCACTGCCTGCAGGTCTCCCCTGATAACCCTGAGTCGCTGCCCAACCCTCAGTCCTTAGATATGTAAGGAAATCCTTCGCCCTATGATGATTGTTGCCACAACCGAAACAAGTCCCTGCCTTCGCCTTACAATCGGCCTCCACATGACCCTGATGCTTGTAGTAAGTACACTGCGATGACGAAGCACTAACACTTCCCCTAGAAGAACCAGAAGCTGAGAAAGCAAATGTACTAGTCTGCTGCTGAGGTCTAACAATACTAGGCCTATATTGACCCTGAGACTGGGCCGGCCTATACTGGGACTAAGCCTAATAAGACCCCTGCTAAAACTATGGCCGATAATAGCCCTGCTGACCTTGCGGTCTGAAATAACCCTACTGAGCTGGCGGCCTATACATAACCTATTGTAACAAAGGCCTAAACACTCCCTGCTGACCCTGCAACTGAAATGGCCTCTTGTTAGGCTGACTAAGTCCGATCTGTTCCCCTTTCCTCTTCTCCAACCGAGAAACCGCATCAAATGCCTTAGTAAGTATATCATACAGATTCAGTGCCATCGTATCCTGAATCTCGGGCCTCCACCCCAACATGAACCTACGAGTCTAACGCTCCTCGTCAGCCACAAACTCCGGTGCATACCAGGACAACCTAGTAAAAGTAGCCTCATACTGTGCCACTGAAGCATCTCCCTGAACTAAGGACAGAAACTCGGCCTCTTTCCTTTCCCATACAATCCTAGGGATATACTTTGCCCGAAAAGCTCTTAGAAAGGTATCCCAAACATACGGAAATACCTTGGATCTCCCATCTAGATTTCACCGTGCGCCACCACTCCTCTACCTCATCATCAAACAAGTATACGACAAAGGTGACCTTTCTCTCGTCAGTATAATCAAAAGGGTCAAATATCTTTTCTACTTTATTAATCCATGCCTCAACTTTTTGATCATCTGGTTCTGCCTGAAACCTCGGTTGGTAATACCCCAAGAACTCCTTCAGTGTACCACGCCCATGGTATCCACCCCGAACATTCAGTAACTGTGCATGCAAAGTCTGAGCTTGGGCAGCCTGCCCTGCTAGTAACTGTGCCTGACCGGCCATAATCTCTGTTATCCTATCAAAAGCTGCACCTAAACGATCACTACCCCTACCTTGGCTCGGTGCCACATTTCCCGGAACCTCATCAACTACCACAAGCCTACCCCTCGTTCTCGGTCTCCAGCCATTCTACTAATCAAAGAGTTAGCACATGTTATAGCACGTAAACAGGTTATAAACAACTATTAAGACATAAACAACAAACTCATATAAAGCATATAAATCACTTAAGTATCAATCACATAAACAATTGATCACATAATCACAAAAGTACTAAATCACATAATCACTTAATCATTTAATCATATTAACACATAGTTCACTTTTCTTTCACTTCATACATACTTTAATGCTAAGACCATTACCTACATTCCGAGAATACCCTGGCTGACAATTAACCGCGCTCTGATACCACTTAAATGTCACACCCCAACTCGACCCCTCCTACGATCAGTCAGGACGCAACGAAATTTTGGCAGTATAACGACAGTAATTAAGACACCGAGGCTCTAAATCAACCTCTTCGCAACTCATACAACCAAATTCCTCAATTAAGTTAACAACATACAACACAACCATAATCATTCCTTTAACATTTCATTCTTAGTTATACGCCTCCGTTCCAACATAGTACAATAACTATACATACATTTCAAAATAGATTATAAACCAACTTAGTAATCAAAACATGATCAAAAGAAAGACTACTAAACCGTCATACATAAGCCTTTAAGTTAAAGTAGGTTTATAATACATCATAATACAACAACTATAAACAATCTCATGACAAAGACTCTTGCACATAAGACTCATCCACGATAGGCACATTTTCCTCTTCAAGAGGCACGTACCCATAGTCTTGCTCAACAAACCCTGTAAGCATGCAATAATTGAGAGTGAGCTTATATAAAACAAGCTTAGTGAGGATCCGATAGATCTCTAACAGTATTTACTATACTCCTTGGAAATGATCATTTGAGCAGTAAACACACAACAAACATCAATAACAATAAAATCACATAAACTATAATGACCATTCAATAAAGGATACTCTAGTTGGTATAGCTTCAAACGCCATCACGATTTCAACCAACTTCTTATCACCCCCATGACACACACACCCGAGGTACCTCATTAGCCCTGTCCTCCATGGCATCTCCGCCCATACGAGATGAGGGTAGCCTCTGGTAGTCGTATCGTTATGAACCCGACAGCTCGATGCTGCCCGAGATGTGGCACACACATACCAAGACTCAGCAATAAAATAAACATTCACATCACATGAGGAAAACTTTCACGTTGACTATCTCCCGGTTCATCAATAATCATCCAATAATCATCTTTTCATCAATATAACATCAAATAATCAATTAAACAGTAAACAACTAAGTTAGATGACAAAGTAAGCCATCCAACTTAGCGTGCATTGAACACACAATCAAACCCTAGTCTAACCATTAACAACTCACAATTCAATCACTCAAACACCACCCAATCAACTAAAGGCATAATTCAATACTTTAAAGAAAGACAACATAAACTTCAAATAATTATATCTTACATTCTACTAATCCAAACAACTCCAAACCAGTTTCTATCACTCACCCATTCAATCAACTACATTAGCCCTCTCGGAAACCAAGCAAAACACATCCAAATCAAGCCCAACAACCCTAACCCTAATGCGTCAAGGCTGAAATTCCCGGACTTTCACACCAACATCGCAATCGAAAATTCGGCATTACAACATCGTTACCACGTAATTAGCAAACTTTTACAAATCAACAGCAATCGATTCCAACCACTACAACTCAAAATAATCAACAAATAGCCAAACTACCAACTTTAAATACCCGAAAATAAAAATTTATGCTACAACGGTTCAAATCTTATAAGAATACATATAATCGATCCTTAGCATGCACTGAGCAATAATATAACTCAAATTAACATTCTAACAGTTCAATATTCAATTATATGCAAAAATACAAAAGATGACTTTTGAGATCTAGAATTTTTCTCTCAACTTTGATGTGTTTTGAAGCTACAAAGATGCTCAATGGATGCTCAAGAGGTGGAATCAAGCTTTGGTTGATGGAAATTGGCCTTGAATTTCAACTTTTAATGCAAAATTGCCTTTGAAAACTTGAAGAAAAACTTGGCTTTTCTCCTATGGATGTCTCGGCCAAGTGTGTGTGTTTGAGGGTGTTTTTGTGCTTTGCAAATGTGTATAGGTGATATATTAAGCAAAGGTCAAACAAACTTAAAATGGTCAAAGTGGAAACTTAGTTATTTTTAGTATTTTCTTGTCTTTTAATTCATTTTATTGACTATCTCTTGCTCAACTATTAAATTGACACCTAAATTAATTCTAGACAATATATTTTAAGTGACAAAGAGTTTTACATTCAAACAATTTCACCCGAGTCGGCTCAAAACTCGATTTTTGCAAAAGACGATGTAAAAACCCTTTTAAATTCCTAAGCCGATTTGAAATCTGTTTTAGTCAAACACAGGTCTATTAATGTCCGAGGACTAGATTTTGAAACACTTAAAACACCAGTGTAAAACTTTAGCGGACGTGCATCCAAAACACTATTCACAAAAATCGACGATAAAATTTCTGATTTCGTTTTTTATGAAAATTTCATGAATACACACTTAGCATGTATTAGGAGTATTAATCACATATTTAGCACATTCTAAGTTATATAGCACTTAAACAGGTCAATTCACGCAAAACGAGGTAAAACACGCAAATCGAGATAAGATAAAAAAGTGGGGTTTCACACATATGAAATAAGTAATCTTAATAACTAGTAGCAAAAGTTAACCATAAACTATTTGACATCGAACTTTCTTCAATAATCAAGATAGTCGTGCCTTTAAGCTAAAAATTCACTAAGCTCCATTATTTATACACATGAACAGTTATTGATAATCTAAGCTTTAGCATATAGGAAGAAAAATGATTAACAATTAATAACAAATTAACTTAACTATTCAATAACTAACATATTAATCACACTTAAGATAAACAACTACATTAGGCAAAACTTCTATCTAGTTTCGAATAAGTTCACTCCACATAGCACAACTAACATGCATAAATTATCATCTTTACATTTAACTTACATTCTAATTAATTCTTCAAGCATTCAATACAATTAACAACAATTAATTCAATAATCTTTAGCTTGTTTTAACTTCCTATTAACCAATTAAGGTATCTAACAACGAGGTTAATTCAAAAGCATATTAGACAATTCATAACTACTAACTAACCACAATTACACTTCAATCAACGCACACACACACCCATGACCAACACACATACACCCACGACCCTTTTAGGCACACGCACACATTAAGTTCTAACTATATTCTAGCTAATTTAAGCCTTAATCTAGTCATATGAGCACCTATGCCACATAATCCAAGCATTAAAACAAGCATATAAGCTTTAACTATACATTTTATATCAATTTCACTATTCATCATCTTCCTCCAATGTCCACAAGCCATTAAAGCATACCAAAGCTAGAATTCATGTCTAATCACTTAGGAAACACCAAAGTATACATAATCCATTCAATATAACACTATACAACACTTAAACATTAAGTTACATAATCAAGAAACAAACTTTAAATGTAAATACAATGCAAATCCCTTACCATAACAAGGTAGAGCATGCTAGAAATGGCCTTGGACTGCTTTGAAGAAGCTTGGATTCACCTTCTAGAGTTCCAATTAGCAAACCCTAGCTTTTATCCCTATCTTTTTCTTATCTATATGGCCAATGGCCATCTCTTCTTTTTCTTCCTTTTTGTGCAATTTTTTGTCTATATATTGTGTTTAGAAGACTTATGTGGCCTTGGGCTTGGGTTTGCATGTGGTTTGGGCTTTAAAATAAAAGGTAGACTCATAAGAACAAGGCCCAAAAACAAGCTAGACTTTATTTGGCTCAAAAATGCAAATTAGTTAACACTATTCATACAATACATTAACTATTTTATATCTCACGTTCCCGATATGCTATGCAAGTAAAATTTATGAACGTATGTTCAAAAACAAGTATATAATGAGGGAAAAATGCGAAATTCGTAAAATAAAATACTTTAATTTTTTCTTCGAGCTCATGACTTATTTTTAAATAATGAAAATTAATTTATTAGATGTAAGAACATAATTCCACATAATACAAATAATAAAATAATAGGTTAATCATTTTATATAAATTAATTAAACATAGTTTACACATTCTTTGAAAAATTATGAAATCATGTTAAGAAATGAATATAAATCACCAAAGTAAGCACATATACACATATAAATACTTAAAATAACACATAATTATATGCAATATGTATGTTGTGCTACATGCTAGGTCCGGGGTGTCACACTTTTTTTGGTGGTCATAAGGTGTATATTGTTGTATTAGAGAATTGTTGTTGGGATATAGTCCTTGGTATTAAAGAGTTGTTTCGAAGGAGTGTTGTATTGAATTCTTGGATGTGTTTGAGAAGTTGCATGATTGGATTTTTGTGGTATGGATATTAGTGTATGGCTAATGTAGTGTGTCCTAGCGGACTTAGGAGGAGTGATCTTCTTAAACTTGTGATATCATAATCCTAGGTTGTTCGGTGTTCTTGTAAGCTTGGATATTGTTTTATTTCTTTATGGTATCAGAGACGGTATTAGCGAAAATTAGGGTCGTGACACTGTATAAGTGACCATTTCAAAGCGTGAAACTGCTCTAGTCAGTATATATTTTTATTTAGCTGCTCATATAGTAATACAAAAAAACTCAAAAGATAGAGCAGTAATATTTGAACCACTACAAGGCCATGAATTATATTAAATGAGACCAATATTACAATCGTGTCAATAGCCACATTCATTGGCATATATCAAATTCACTTTCAAGGAATACGATGTCATTTGCTTCCAGGCACTCCGATTCACTTCAAGGAATGGTGCCGAGCTCGTTGATAATTCTTTGTAAAAATTCATTGGGGGTTTCATTGTAACAAATCCAGTTTTCAATTCTTTATGGATATGAAATCAAACGAAAATAATTACTTTTACACAATCCTTCCTGGATGCGTTATTTCCTTGTTTAACTACTTCCCCAAAATTCTTTATATCAAGACTAATCAAATTTGCATAATTAATAGTCATTTTTTAATCAATAATAAATTCAAATTTCATGAAGTCTCAAGTCTCACTAATAATATGAAAGACAATTATGCAAAAAAAGAATGTTGTATAATATAAAGAAACGATAATAATACAAGAGTTTAAACTTGAGCCACGAGTTTTTTTTTTTGGCAACAGTGATTATTGCAGACTAAGCTAATGAAACCAATAAAGTTTGCTTACCACCATAGCTTACTCAAATCCAGGAGTATTGACAAAGACTTGTGGAGAAAATATAAATAGCTATTATTTGAATAGCTTAAAGTGCCAAATACAGTTATGGGAAGTGAAAAGTTGTGTACAAAAATTATCTATTGCATTCCTATCAGCAACAAAGTATTTTGGGACTGTTACAAGTTACGGGAGCACAAGTGTGCTTCAGTTCTCCATTACCAAGATTCTTTTTCCATCCTTTGACTGGTAAGAATAACTTAACATATTGCTCATGTAATTACCATGATACTGGTCATATTACAATCTTTAGAATCACTACGCACTAGATATATATCCGCGACAGTAAATTAGACATACCAAAAACCATATTGTGTCATTAAGCTTTCCTTTCAGACATTTTATCAAACACGTAACGAGCAACTTCAGTATTTTCAATCTAGCGTACATGTTTGAATGGGAAAAAAAAACTTAACTAGATTTAGAATTTGGAGTTACTTCTTCTTAATCAATCATGTATGTATTCAGCAACCATTTTTATAATCTTGGCATTTTCTTACAGTATGTTGATATTATAATGTCCCCAAAAATTTGTGTGCCTAGACTCTAACAATCCCAAGGACTTAATCTGTCCTTCAATAAATTGGCAGAGCAATACCCTTTTATCTTTATCAGCACTCAAACGTGTACAAATCAAGTAGGTGGTTATAATTCTCAACATGGTCAAGAACAATATGTAAGAACTGATTATGTATAATCATTTTTGTAATGGTCAGCATAGATCAAGATAGGAACTACCTTTAAAGTCTTTAGATTAACATTGTTATAGAACTGAATTCTCAAAACTTGATAAGTATAAATGATAATAGGCAGCCTTCATTCCACCAAAGTACATAACGTTGTTAGCATAATAACTGGCAAAAATTATTGCCAAAAAATTGGAGGAAAAAAAAAAAAAACAAGACTCACCTTTCGAAGTTGACGAGTAATCTAGTCAACAATACCTTTATTCTTTTGACGCAGAGACTCTTACTGATAACGTATTGTGAAAAATTATCAAATACATCAAGAAAATTTTACATCTCATTGTCTTAACTTTTTTCTTTTAAAAATCTCTTTAACCATGTGATGGAATATCCACCAATAATGTTTCATTACAAATGTGACATTTTCACATTCATTTATTACAATCCATTTATTACATGCGTCTTTTAGCTTGTGCATTGCATCCGTCTGCATCAACCAAGAGGATACAATTCCGAAACTAAATCTTTAATGTTGTTCTCCGATCAGCTTCCTCCATTTGTTGCTTCATTAGTCAATTTCTTCCATTTAAGAGCATTTTGTTTAAGTTGGATTTTCTTTTTTCCGTGCATAACTTGTTTAACACATATCCCAACCTCTTCCCTCTGAACAACTCCATTTTCTCCAAATTTAACTCGTACTCCTACTTGCCATACATCGGCAATAAATTTCGCATTAGTTGCTTGATCCACCCATATTGGCATGGCCACCATTGCCACTCCTAAGCTTAGTGCTTCGAGCGTCGAGTTCCAACCACAATGAGTCATGAAGCAACCCACTGCTTGGTGAGCCAAGACCTCGAGCTGAGAACACCACTTCACAATTAGGCCTTTGTCCTTTGTCTCAGACCCGAAATTACTAGGAAGCTTGCTCTCCTCAGATACACGAACTACCCACAAGAAGTTGCAGTTGCTCTTGACTAGGCCTAAAATTAAAATATTTCCAGCATTTGCTCTTCCTCAAAATCGGCCAAGCTCCCAAATGATACATAAACAACTGAACCCGATTCTTTCGAGTCTAGCCATTTTATGCAAGCTTTAATTCTCATCAGCAAGCTTGAAGAGACTTAACCCGTGTCACGGATGAAAGAAGGAAGATCATTGAGCCTACAAAAAGGACCCTTGGGAAAAATAATGAAATAGTGAATATTGAAGATTCTATAGATTCTCCGAAGGAGCACGACAGAAGTGGTTGAGCAAACCAATCTTGATAGACACAATTCCTAAAGAGATTGATGAATAGATAGTTTCTGAAGATTCTAAAATTCCTAAAAAAATAATTTGAGTGTAGTTAGTGGAAACACAAATACTATCTTGTTGGACGTTGTTAGCTCCACATCTGAAAGCTAATTATTCGTTGGATCAGGCATTGTTGTCGAAAATGTTGAGAAAATTCTCACTGACACATGTTGCAAATACACAATGGTGAACCAACATCGTGGATGTTGAGTGTTTGACTTTTATTAACGAGTATTAACGTTTGGATTGTCATATAAAGCTTGTTTTCAATATAAAAAGTTGTATCTAAAATGTTTCTCTATCAAGTAAATTACAATATTTAAAAAAATTAATGCGCTTATAGTAGCTAAGAAAATGTCTTTTAACTTCAACATTGCATTAGTCTTGATCAACCAAGAGCATAAAATTCCAAAACCAATTCTTCAATATTCTTCTCAGAGCTTCCTCTATTAATTGCTTCATTAGCCAATTTCTTCCAATTGAGAGCATTTTCTTTAAGGAGGATTTTCTTCTCTCCTTGCATAACTTCTTTCACACATGTCCAAACTTCTTCTCTTGTAACAACTTCATTTTCTTCATAGTTAACTCGTACTCCTACTTGCCATACATCAATAATAAATTTCGCATTAGTTCTTTGATCGGCCCATATTGGCATGGCCACCATCGGCACTCCTAAGCTTAATGCTTCGAGCGTCGAGTTCCAACCACAATGAGTAGCTTGCTCTCTTCAGAAGCACGAACTACCCACAAGAAGTTGCAGTTGCTCTTGACTAGGCCTAAAAATATTTCCAGCATCTGCTCTTCCTCAAGATCGGCCAAGCTCCCAAATGATACATAAACAACTGAACCCGATTCTTTCGAGTCTAGCCAGTTTATGCAAGCTTTCTCATCAGCAAGCTTGAAGAGACTTAATCCATATTCGTTGTCGTCTTCCAATCTATTTTCAAGGTACTTAGAAGGGATCGTTGGTCCTATGGTTTTGATTGGCCACTGCTTTGCCATCCAGTTCAGTACCTAAGAGAATTTACGAGTAAAGCCTAAATACTGCGAATTAAATGGACTACTTTGAGAGAAAAGGAAAAAAGAAAGAAAAGGTGTAACTAGGAAGGGGAAATCCTATTTGTAGCGTTCAAAAATTGGAGAAAATGAATGCGAGAAACCCTTTTAACTTAGTAATCCCCAAATCTGTAGAGAAAAACTCCTACTAGTTTGTGTGGAGTAAGATACTTACCTCATTTTCTAGCTTGTCAAAAGAATTGAACAGGATCCAATCTGCTTTCCCGTAATTTATGTTCTGACTAACGAGAACTTTTAGAAGTGTCGGGGATGAAGCCGTGTCACGGATGAAAGAAGGAAGATCATTGAGACCCAGTGGTGGCAACGAAGGCAGTGGCGCAATAGGCCCTTCCAAGGGAAGCTTTAGTGTTCCTTGCTGAAAATGATGGAAAATAGCACAAACAGCAGAAGATTGAGTGGAAAATGAAGCCCCTTTTAGGCCTAGCCGGTGTGTCAAGTCCAGTACCCACGGCATGACTGCATCATAAACAATGATCCTTACAGGTTGGCCTGAAGTTGCCATTTTTCCAATTACGTTAGGCAGGCTTCTTGAAATCGTAGCTTTGTATTGTTTGATAAAGGCATCAATCATATCTGAACTCTCAATTTCATCGGAAACATCAGGAACGGACTCTATGATGATTGATGTGTTCTGGGTTAGAATGGACTTGCTAAAGGTGGCTGAAGTGACGAAGGTTACCTTAATACCTCTTGAGGCCAAGAGCTTGGAGAATTGCACCATTGGGTTTATATGGCCCTGTAGAGGGAAAGGGATGGCTAGCATATGAGTTTTAAAAGTCATTTCTGTGCTGACCATTATCCACCCCTCTTCCTTGAATTTATAGGATGACATTTTGAAGTACCAAAGGATAAAAATCGAGTGGCAGTTCAAGGTGGAAGAAAAAACAAAAAAGGACAACTTTCGGGTTGATGGCTTCCTAATCACATGTTAATACTTTGACAAATCACAAGTCACAAGATTGAAACAAACAATTCGGCTCGGGTCCCATATAGAAAGGCTTGTAAACCTAAAATTTACTACATCCTCAGAGAAATTTCGCTAAATAACGAACACAATGATGCGGACCTCACAAACGTAATCTTTGTATGTTTTCCTCTACGCGTCATTTTTTTGCAATTGCACTACACTGAAACTTAGCTCTACCTAGTTACTGATACATCTGAATTGATACCATTTGCGTCAAAATCTTGGTTATTGGCTTTTTATTTATTTCTACCTCTCTTTGTACAAATCAAAAGTAAGATTGTGTAGATGTTTGAGAAACATGCCTTCGATTTATTTCTGTGTATACCTGTTATATCCACACTACACCCAAAAGTTTAGTAACCAAGGATGATTTACGCTAGAGTTCTTTCTCTCAATCCTTTGAGATGTTTTTTTCCCTTTTTCATGCAATGTCATAATATTGGATTTCTCACGCCCCAAATCAACCCCACCCAAAACCAAGTCGGGACGTGACGGAAATTCGGCATTATAATGGCTGTAATATGGACTGCCAAATAATTAAGCCTGCATAAAAACACTTCATATATTCACAACAACCAACATTCAACCTCAACACATGCCTTCCGTCCCAACACCACATTATGATCATTCAAATTACAAGCCTTATAATGAGATACATAAGCCTAACCACCTATACAAACAAAATAAAGACTTATGGAATTCATTACAGGGCTATCAAAATGAAAGTAACAACTAAACTTAACATTTAATACATAACGTTCATAATCTCCAAAATAGTAAATACAACATGTTCATAAGCATAAGTGTAATGACCCCAACACTCTAACCTTTCCCAAGACTAGGTCATAGGTCTAAGCAAGCAAACCACGCACATTCAGTCGCCATACAATAAACATAAGAAGAATGAACTAAGCTTATATATATATATATATATATATATATATATATATATATATATATATATATATATATATATATATCTTTTCTTGTTATAACCATGGTTACAAACTCCCAACGACTAACCAAACTCCATATTTAACAAAATGAGCATAGGAACCAGCTAACATACTTATTCCTCATACATGACACCGTAGTAGACCACGTATGACATACCTATTCCTCATACATGATACCGTAGTAGACAACATATGCTACCATGCATGGTCCAAATCCGATATCTTTGACAACATCATTAATTATTACATCGTACACTAGGTGATGAGGTACGTTTAGGTTCACTAAGTCCTCGTTAAAGAGGTAATGACAATGAATGATGACATCAATGTCCCTCGGGACTAACTGATCCAGGCCCCTCAATATACAAAATAGGCACATTATCGTATACCTGTTCTACTTCCTTTACTTCAGCTTCACCTGTAATGGGGAAGGAAAGGGTTGTGAGCTCAAAAGAACTCAGTGCAGGAAAGACACTGGGGTGGTTTTGAAAACATTTTCGAGCCTTTGAAAAACATGATACAAAGCAGTTTAAGTATATCAAGAAATGAATAACAGTTACCGATCACGTTGCAAAGGATATAATTTGACTTCTCTTCTTGAGGTGGCCTGCCGGATTATAATCACAACTTCTTATCTCTCCCAAGAGGGTACTTCGGATTGTACCCGAAATCTACGATCTAGCTCTCCGAGGGCGGTACTGGTCCCAAGCGAGAAAGTTCTCCAAGGGCGGTAGTGGTCCCAAGTGAGAGAGGGAATAGGACCACGATAGTCACGGGAGCACCAGTAAGCCCTACGCCGCCCAGTGTCCGAAAGCTATCGTGCCTGAGTTTGTAACCCTTAATCTCAATAGCACACATGCACGCGCAAACAGTCGTAGAACACACAACAAGTAATATGGGGATCAACGAAAGAGGTTGTCCCGAACAGGTAATAATCATTTTCGGGCAATAGTCGCTAGTAACACAAGTAAGATGATAACCTAGTTACATACACTACTGTCAATTAAAATGTTTAATTATTTTTATAGCCAGTTGAAACAGGTAGCAAGAAGGGAAAACCCTAGTCATTCCCCAACTGGCAGCCCTAGCTTTGTGGAAGAAGGAATTAAGAGTTATAGTATTAATTCCTATATTATCAGACTTTAGAAGTAATTTACTTAACCAGTTAAATAATTCCATTTAAAATGGAGCTCCGTGATTATCTCACTACAAGAAAAATCAGTTTCGGCGAGGGAAGATTCCCCTCGCCAGGCCCTCGCCGAGACCCTTTAGGCGAGGGCCCAGCGAGGGGAATCTTCCCTCGCGGAAACCTTTGTCGATGAATTGCAGTCCCTTGCCGAGCCTACGCTATTTGGCGACGACTCGGCGAGTGGCCATTTCGGCGACAACTATGCGAGGACAATTAGCCCTCACCGTTTTCGTCCCTCTCCGTGCCCTCGCCTTTTTCATCTCTCGCCGTGCCCTCGCCTTTTTTGTCCCTCGCCGTGCCCTCGCCTTTTTCATCCCTCGCCGTGCGCTCGCCTTTTTCGTCCCTCGCCGTGCCCTCGCCTTTTTTCGTCCCTCGCTGTGCCCTCACCTTTTTTTGCCCCTCGCCGCGCCCGTGCCTTTTTTCGTCCCTCGTCGTGCCCTCCCCTTTTTTCGTCTCTCGCCGTGCCCTCGCCAGACTCTCGATTACTTGTCCCTTGCCGACCCCTCGCACAAATGTAAATTTATATTTGTAACAATATTCATTATAATAATAAGTTGTTTGACCTGTCAATTAAATATTTAATATTAAAAAAATAATGTCTAATGCACATATTTATCGAATTAGCTAAAAAATATCTAATAATATTGTTCAAAGTAAACTTAATAGTTATTACAGTCTGATTGTAATAGAGTTTTATAATGTCATAACAGTAAAAAAGTTATAAATTCAACCCAATTTGACCATCATTCGCAGATGAAGACGAAGACGAAGACGCAGATGACGAACACTGTTGTTGTGCAGGGTCAGGTAACCGTGAAGCAAGTAGTGCTAGTTGTGCTTGGACATCACGGAGCTGTGATGAATGTTCTTGTTGGAGTTTGTAGTATGCCTCGTTCTGGTTATCCAGCTTCTCTTGCAGATTGTGGTACGCCTCGTTATTCTTGTCCAACTTGTCTTGTAGCTTGCAGTACGCCTCGTTGCTTTGTTCCAGCTTGCTTTCCAAATTTGATGTGGCTCGAGCAACTGCCTCCTGGAGATCTCTTTGCGTGATGTGGCTTCTGGTAGTAGGGTAACTATTTGATGTAGACGCCACAGAGACCTGTGATCCCACCCCGTATAAACGACCCTTGAGTGGTCTACCAACTACCTCCAAAAATAATGCATTACGATCAACAAGAGTTGGAGCTGAACTGGATTCAGATGCCTCGGTTGGTTGTGATACTTGTTGAAGCAGTTCTGTGTATCGAGCCTGTAACGCACAAATATCAACAGGTAGAGACATGAATAATATAATATTGAAAATTTGGGATTCATACCAAAAATATAATGGCCAAACCATCAGAGAAACAAACAAAACAAGCAGTAGGGAAAACATAGATTTAATTTCATAAAATGTCGCGGTCCGACAAGACCCTATGCTAAAAGGGTAAGTTTGGACCTGAATAACGGACATAATCTCTGTACCGTGGACTAACTAATTACCAGCACCCAGAAGAACTAGCCACAACACAATATACCTTCCATTCCCCCTCACACACAATGAAATATTAAACAAAATCTTACATTCATGTATGCATTTCCATTATCTACTTCAATACTACCGCTAGAATGCCGATTATCATATCAATCTAACATATCGGATTTAAGTTTAACTTAGTAGCAAACAAGAATGTTTGATTACTCAAGTTTTAACCATTCAACACTTGAACCTAAGTTCAATTGCCCCATTGCCATCATCACATTTCATATAATTAAGCTTGTAATCAACAATTAACAAATTCCCTTAAAATTTTCGGACCGCACAAACGGACATAATCTCCTTTGTACTATGAAGTAACCAGTTACCTGTATTATCTAAAGATATAGCCACAACCCAAGATACAAGCATTGACAGTAAAATACAATGAATATTAAACAAGTTTCTAAGGCAATCAAACTGTTTCTACTAAACAAAATTGTATATTCATGCACGCCCTTTCATTTTCTATTGAAATACTATGTCTATAATTCTAATTATCATACAATTCTAATATTCTTTACTAAACTTTCTCAGATATTAAATCGTTCAACCAACTTTAACTTAGTTTCAAACAATCATGCCAGATTATAGAAGTTTTTTCCATTCAACACACTAACCTAAGTTCAATCATGTACTTGGCATCATCACATTTCACATAATTATGGGTGTAATCAACAATTTAACAAATTTGTGAGCGAATACGAGTTCTTCATCGTCAGTATGGATAAAACATTTGTATAAACTCTATGTATATCTATCATCAACGTTCTAAAGATTAAAGAAACTAGCTTACCACTGTCTGTTCAGCCCGTGCGTCTGTGTATGGTCCATCACCACCCTTCCGATGAGCTTTGTTGAAAACATCAACAAATATCACTTCATCCCCACGTTCTTCAGCCTACATAAAAAATTCACCAAAACAGATAGCTCGACATGTAATGAACAAGATAATATTGTTCATTATTCATCACTTATAGCAATACAGTCAGCTTTATTCTTACCATCCTCCTTGCCCATTCGTGTCCGGGGATACATCCCAAATGATGCGTAAATGGATTTTTCTTTCTATTATCAGAGTTTCTTTTGGATTTGTTCTGCCATGCTTGGCTACTCCACACCACTTTCATTATATCCCATACATCCTGCGAGAGCCACGATGGCTTCTTATTTTGTTTACGCGCTTTGCTTAAGTTATCAGTTACGCGTGTTTGCCCGAAAAAGCTAAACCTCTCGGCAACGGTTATTTCATCGCAGGGATACCACTTGTACATCCTCTGTGAATCATATAATAAAAATATATGATGTACATATGATATATATCTCAAGTACATAATATGTTTATATAATATATAAATTGAATGCGTTTTTCAAACCTTAAAGTAATCAAAAAATTTATCCTTCACATCGGGTGGAATCTCTCCCCAAGTTGTCCAAGGCTCTAAATAGCCTGTATGTAGTGATTTTCTAATATCTCTGGTCGCGTTATATGGATCCCATCTACAAATTATAAAAGAAATTGTTGTGTTATATGGTATGAAACTTAACTTTCACTATATAGATATATTGTTAATGAATAATTCTACTTACCCAGCACCTTTAACTTTAAGATGCTTGCGTGAATCAGTGGCCCATGTTGAAAATTCTTCCATAGTTGAGAATCCATATGTTATCCAGTCTGGAATGCCATCAGCTCGATCTTCTGCAGCTCTCGATGACTCAGCCATCGAGTGACATTGTGTGTCACCATGTACAGGAGTGCCATCCCACTCAACATGTAGATCATCAAAACCTTGTCACAATCCGGATGAGGTAGTGGTTTGGGTATCCGTTACGTGAGGGTGATGTGGAATGTTTGGACTAGTATGACCAGTTACATGGTCAACGGGAGCTCCGGATGAACGTGAACGTTCACGAGGCATTACCTGCTGTGGAAGTGGAGTGTCTGCCACCCGCTGCTCCGTACCAATGGAGGCTGAACTGGAGTTATGCACTGTTACACCATGTTCACCTATGGAATGGTGAACACTCGGACTTTGACCATGTGTTTGTCGGCGACCATATGATGGCTGCCCTGTACTTGTAAACCATACAAACTTGTCAACTATGATACAGAACATAGAAATCGGAAGTATTAATTTTAATTGAGTAAAATTAATAATATTGTATACATTACTAACCTGTCGATGTGTTTGTCCCTTGCCCACGTTCTTTGCGCCTTCCTAAGAAATCCGTCAATTTAATTTTTTTGCCCTTGGGGTCATTATCGTTACCACCTCCCATCTAAAATTTAACACAACTTAGTTATAGTTCACTTAATATATTAGTTAAGTTCATATCTTACAAGCAAAATGAATGTCTATTAAAAATCTAATGTTACATCAGTTGCGATAACACAAAATATCATAAGTTATTCTAACAACTATCTCTCTTTACCAAAGACTAATATTCAGCATCTTCATCACTATTTTCATCATCATCATCACCATTATCATCATCGTCGTCATCTCCAGTAGCATCTTCATACTCCTCTTCATCTTCAGTCTCATCTTCATATTCCTCTTCGTCTTCTTCATGTTCTTCCTCCTCATTTTGTTCAATGATAAGCTGACCATGGATGTCATTTGGATCATCTTCTAATATTTCGTTGTTCTCACCTGAATCACGATGGATTGTTGGCAAATTACTTTCATTCTGTTCTCTTACGGGCACATGCATCTCATCGAACTGGAAACTTGTTCTTTGTTCTACTACTCTTTCCTTTTCAAGCATGGCATAGATATTTCTAGGGCGTACTTTAACTACTGCTTGCCAATTTTTATGGTTCCTCTTCGCCCCTGGATATCTACAATAATACACTTGCTGAGCTTGGGCAGCCAATACAAATGGTTCATATTTGGGATACTTTCTTTTCACATTCACTTCAACCAAACTAGACTTGCGATAGTATTTCATACCTCTATCATTTGTGGTATCGTACCAATCACACTTAAAGAGAACTACCCTTGTATGTTGTAAAGTTGGATTATTATATTCAAGTTGAATAATATTGTGCAACACACCATAGTAGCCAATATCCCTTGCCCTGCCATCACTTATCCCTTTCACATATACTCCACTATTATTTGTTTTCATCGATGTAGCATATTCGTGTGTTGCAAATCTGTATCCATTCACCATGTATCTTGACGAGGTCCTAACCAATCTATAAGGCTACATTGAAAGACAATGTACACGATGATCTACATCATTCCTGTGCTTAACCTACAAATATATATCACTCTTCTTTTAAGGTATGCATAACGTAAGGGATAAAATAAATTTCTGTTATGAGACATGAACATACGTATTCATATAACCATTTCGGGAATAAGTTGTCAACATGCAGTTGGAGTTCTCTCGGATTCAATGGGCCATATTGGTTGCGAATGTAATCCTCGAACATGCTGGCAAATAGTCAAATATTAGTCAATTTATCTTGTATATTTAAAGCCCAACACGTTAACATATTATTAAATTACCATAGCCTTACCTGACATAAGGTAGTACCTCTGTGCAATTCATCAATACATAGCGGTGTGCCAAATAGAAATCTTCTTCCGCTATTGTCATCTCTTTCCATTTCCCGATTGAGCGGCCCGGATGAGTAAATAGAGCCAAGTATCCATCGGGGTGTTCCACATCGTCATATTGGTCATTCCGACCAAGCCTTCTATTCTTAGTGACCACGTGCTCTTCAAAATAATAAGAACAAAAAGATAACGTTTTCAGTATGTGGTAGGCTTCACAAATGGATCCTTCCACATGTCCCTTATTCTTTCCTTTCCTCTTTAACCCCTGCAAAAACCTCTCAAAGGGATACATCCACCGATATTGTACAGCCCCACAACAAATCCCTTCGTGGACCAAATGAACAGGCAAGTGCTCCATTGAATCAAAGAATGCAGGAGGTAGCAGATTCTCCAAGTTGCAAAGAGTCACGACAATGTCTTCTTGCATCCTTTCCAAATGCATACTTTGCAAACTTGGGCAACATATGTTAATAAAGAACAAAGTTAGTGGTGCAAAAGCCTCCCAAAATTGTTTAGGCATCACCTCGCGTAAAGCAATCACAAGTAATCTCTCCATGAAGACATGACAGTCGTGGCTCTTTATGTGTGACATCTTTAATTGTTGCATTTCAACACATCTCGCTAAATTTGATGCATAACCATCGAGAAATTTTAATTATTCAACCCATTCAAGAAGTAGTTTTCTCTTTGCCACAGGGAGAGTATACACACCAATCACATTAATGTACTCTCCACATAATTCGGGACGGTCACAATACACCTCCATGTCTTTTCTCGCTCTTATATTGTTTTTGCTCTTTCTTTGACAGCCATAACAGTGTTGAAAACATTGTCAAATACATTTTTTTCTATATGCATGACATCCAAATTGTGGCGTACAAGATGCGTCTTCCAGTAAGGTAAGTCCCAAAAAATACTTCTCTTTGTCCAGTTGTGCCACTCCCCAAACCCATTCAACTTCATTTTTTTCCTGTCATTCATCATTTCTTGGATCTTTGGCAAATTCATCACACTTTCCCATATTTGATCACCATCTAATATGGGCGGAGGCCCACAAGTCTCTCTTTTACCCCTTAAAATTTTTTTTGTGTCCCGTCGCATAGAACTATTACTCGGTAAGAATTTACGATGACAATCAAAGAATGAATTCTTCCTTCCTTCTTGCAACCGAAAAGCATCAGAGTTATTCATGCAATATGGACACGACAGTCTTCCATGTGTGCTCCAGCCAGACAACATACCATAAGCTGGGAAGTCATTTATGGTCCACATCAAAGCTGCCCTCAATTAGAAATTAGTCTTTGTTGAAACATCATAGCACGGTGTACCCTCCAACCATAATTCTAATAATTCAACAATGAGAGGCTCTAAATACACATCTATTATCTTACCAGGATTTTTCGGACCGGGGATAAGCAATGTCAAGAACATGACAGGCTCTTTTATGCACATCCATGGTGGCAAATTGTAAGGTGTTAATATCACTGGCCAGCATGAATAAGGTTTTGCATTTGAACTGTAAGGTGTAAACCCATCTGAACACAAACCAAGTCAAACATTTCTAGCCTGATGAGCAAAATCTGGATGTAACCTGTCAAAGTGTTTCCATGCTTCAGCATCCGAAGGGTGACCAATATAACCATCATCTATTTGGTGTTTCTTGTGCCACTGCATGTGTTCAACTGTAGCCCTTGACATGTACAATCTTTTTAACCTCGGTGTTAAAGGGAAATATCTTAATTGTTGGTAAGGTATAAGCTTACGCCCTCTTGTAACACCTGTTGTTGTCTTGAAACGTCGGTGGCCACAATGGGGACAATTTTCAAGTGAACTTCTGTCCTTATAAAATAAAATACATCCATTTACACATACATCTATCTTCTGATAACCTAACCCCAATGGCTTCAGCATTTTCTTAAACCTGTATAAGTTCTCAGGTAGGTTATTTTCTAAAGGCATCAACTCCATAAACTCTGAGACCACACGATCAAATAGGTCGTTGCTCATATTATGTTCTGATTTCATATTTAGATAACGAGCCATAGCAGACAACTGGGTAAGATTTCTACAACCCGCAAACAATGGTTTTTCAGAGGCATTCAACAAATTAAAAAATTCTTGTGCTTCCATGTTTGGTACTTCTTCACTCACGTTTTAATCCCTTAACATATCTACTCCAGTAGCATCAAAGACCATTGTCTGATAGTTATTTCCATAATCTAAGTCGTGTAGCATATTATTACCAACGTGTTGTTCAGTGACCCTTATGTTGTTTGACACATATTCCCCATGTGCAACCCATACATAGTAATTAGGCATGAAACCCTTACTATAAAGATGTTTTATCACAATGTCAGTGGTAAGATATCGCAAGTTTTCGCATTTGATGCATGGACATCTTATTTTTACACCGTCCATGTAATATGGTTGACTACTTGCGAATGTTATAAATTCATGTACACCTTCAACAAAGCCCTCATTGATGTATCCATCAATCCATCAATTATACATCCATTCACGTGATGATGCCATTCTGACTGACACATTGCAGCACAAATAGTAATTTAATATTAGAAACAATATTGTAAGACTAGAATTTTGCCCAACTTAGTTAGCTTTACTTACTTCTAAAATACTTTAACTTATCATACTCTCATGTTAATACACAGTCATGTTAATTTGCTTCTTAACTTTGGCAAATTATTATTTTAGTAAACTTTACGTACTTCTCACTAAACTTTTTGCATGACAAAACTATTAGCTTACTTAAAATACTTTATTAACTTAACTTGTTTCTTGTCAACATGCTAACTTAACTACTAACCTTATTCTTCTTAATTCTTAATATTATATAATAATAAATCATATATAACTTACTTAATTGTTTGTTTTGTTAATGCATCTTCAAAGAGCAACACACCCCTTAATAACTTACACAAACATCCATCTTCACAATAACACAACGGCTCAATTTACACAATTTATTAAACATGAATATAACAAAAAAACACCACAATATCAGACATTTTAGGGGACGGAATTATAAGGCCAAAAGACTATATTGTTCAACATATTACTGTATCAACAAAAACACTAACCTGAGCCTGTGGAATGTTTAAGCATTGCAAGCTTCTATGGATGCCCCAAACCTAACAAAGAAAAACAAACACCAAATTAAACAAATAATTCTTTAAAAAACGAATATAAAAATAAATTAATTTAATAACCTAAATATGAAAAACCCAAAATAAATTTTTGGATTTTTAAATATATGCCATTTTTTAATTCCGAAAATTGACAATAAATAATTATATATGAATTTTCTTTATAAATTCATCATTTTAAAAATCTGAAAAATAAAAAAAAAATAGAAAAAAATACTCAAAGCTAGAACATAAATACAAAAAAATTGAACACTACATATTACGAAAAATAAATAAATAAATAAATGCATATATATACATTAAAACATGTATAAAATGTAAAAGTACATAACGTATATACATTAATAGATATATATACATACATATAGATATAGGATATATATAGATATATGTAAATATCTTTTAAAAAAAATAGTAAAATTACCATTACTGCGCGCGCGCGGGAGAGGGAGTGGTTACGGGGTAGGGGTTAGGGGAGGAGGGGGGATGGGGGACGCTGTCGTCGTTGAAATTTTTAAGGGGGCAGGGGTTTTTTTTTTTTTTGATTTGAGATTCAAATCGAGGGCAGCAGATTTGATCCCAAATTCGGCGAGGGCCCAGCGGCGGTGGGCCCTCGCCGAAATAAGTAAGTTTTTTTTTTATGGGCAGCGGCCCAGCATGATACTGGGCCGCCACCCAGAAACCAATGGGGAGGCCCATTGGATTTAATTTGGGAGACGGACCAGGTCCGTCTCCTATTTAATTAATTAATTTTTTTTTATTACCTCTGGGTAGCGGCCCAGCATGATACTGGGTCGCTGCCCAGTAACCAATAGGGAGGCCCATAGGCGTTACCAATGGGCCTCGCCCATTGGATTTAATTTGGGTATCCTTTTTTTATTTTTTTATTTTTTATTTTTAGGCTTATTGTTTAATTTTCATGATTCATTTGTTTTAATTTTTTTTCATCATAATTTTTGTATTAATTAAAAATAAATTTGTTTCGTTTCTATAATACTAAAATTTTTTATTTATTATCTTACCTTTTATTTTTCTATATTAATTTATTTTTAAATTTTTGCAACATAATTTGTAAGTTTAATATGTTATTTCTTTGTTTTTTTATTGTATTTATTTGTTTTCAATGCAACTTCAATAATTCTTTAATTAATAAATATATTAATAAATTCATCAAAAAATTTATTAGATATTATTTTTTTAAACCTTTTTTTGTTTATTAGCTCTAAAAATTTTTCATGTTCATTTATTTTTCATTTTAATATTTTCTTGGAAATAATTTTATTAATAACGCATATAAATAATTTAGTTTTTTAAACTTTTTTTGGTTATTATCTTAAAATTTTGAATTCTTTTAATTAATATGTATTTTCATATTTTCTTCAAAAAAATTAGATTTATTAGCTATTACTTTGTTTTTTTCCACTTTTTTCTTTTTGTTTAATTTGTAATTTTTTGCCACTTTTTTTTTTTTCATATAATGTATTTATTTATAACGAAGATTAGGTGACAAATATATTTTTTTTTTTGTGGCTTAGCTAATTTCTCTTCTTCTCACAGGAGGCCCATTTGTGCATCCAATGGGCCTTGCCCATTGGATTATATATAAGAGACGGACCAACAGGTCCCTTTCCTTTTTTTTTTTTTTGAATTTTTTGTATTATTATATTTACCTAATAATTTTGATAGTTAATTTGTTTTATATTTTTTTCATAATGAATGTAATATTAATTAAAGATTATTTTTTTTTCCACTATATTTTTTATTGATTTTCTTCAAAAAAAATTTACATATTAATTTATTTTAACTAATTAATAACATAAATAGTATATTAATTAGCTATTATTTTGTTTTATTAAATTTGTTTTGTTTATTAACTTTAAACTTTTTCACTTGTTTAATTAATTTTTTTTTTCATATTTTCATCAAAATAATTATATTAATTAGCTAATAGTTTGTTTTTTAAACTTTTTCTTTTTGTTTTGATAATTTTTTTTTTGGCATTTTTTTCCATACTAATTATTTTTTTTAAGCCAAGGTTAACTTCACTTTCATTTTTTAGATGACCAATTTCGTCTCCAAAAACTTGACACACCATAGGCTGTCTACAAAAAGAGTTTTTTTTATTACTTCTTAAATTATTAAATATTAATAAACTGATTATTTTTATGAATTAGTTCTCATGTAAGATGAGATATATATATAATGTGCAAGATATACAAGTTAGGATAATTTTAATAATCCATAAATATTATGTAATTAATTATATAAACATAATAATTTAAATAGTTTTTAAAGTATTAAAAGTATTCAATTAAACAAATAATTAAATAATGTAATTGTAAATAAATATAATATGTTCAAATTGTAAATATCAATGCCGCCAAGTCCTATCACCATGAATTTTTTGTTCATGAGAAATGAAACGTACGATGAGAATATGTTATACGCGACAATCTCTCCATAAAATAGTCCAAACTTGCAAGGACACGTCTTCCAAGGGAGTTGGCTTTAGGAACTTCACCATCTCCAAAATACCAAGCACGCCCTGTCACCAATTATTTCACAGATAGAAGACCAATGGGTAATGTCCACGTGCCCACGAACCACATGACATAATATAATGAAATGCAGGGGCTTCTTTTGGCATAGGAATGGCGAAACACCTGTTTTGCATGCATTGTGTTAGCGTGCACAATGCATGTGGACAATGATTTCACATATTGACATATGTACATTTACGTCTCCAAGGAAAGCAATTTTTTATTATTCTTTCTAATAATTAATGTGTTTCTTATAACAATTTTTAAAACTTTCATAAATGTCGTGAAGTCCCGTCAATAATATTATTCATCACGGGCTGTCATATGGACCATTGATTAATCTTGTCATGAGTACTATGAGAACATCTTATAGGCTACCACGGGGCAGAATGTGGTAAGAACTGATAGGGCCCCGTTGTGCAAAAGATATGGACACAACAACTTCTAAATCTCCAAATAATAAAAAACTCTATGTCCCCAATTATTTGACCCATCAAAGTCCAATGGTACACAAACACGTGTCAACGAACCATTCGTTGATATATTGACCCTTGTAAAAAATGACGAGTTGTCTCCATACGCTCATCAAGCTATCAATCTTCTCATCTAATGACGTAGTTTCTATAAATAGCACTTGGCATTGCGTTTTCTCATAGTATCTCAAAGTAGTAATTGTAGATTTCATCTAAATTGTTTGAAGGATGAGTAAGGATCAACAACACCACTCAACTAATCGTCCAGTGACTAAAGATGAAGAGATGGATACAATGCAAAAGTATCCAATTTACAGCGAATACGTTAAACCCCAACTTGATCTAAATGCTCCGCCAAAGTACGACGGATACATTTCTAACGCCCAAGTAGGCCAAAAAGTTCAAGCCCACATGCTGCAGATCTATTTACCACACTTTTTTTCCTAATATCTATATCTTTTTATCATCTTAGAAGCATCAGCAATAGTAGAAATTGTTACTAAATATAACAATGTTACTACGTTCTTCTGCCTGATGTGTAGTGTGCACTTGTTATGTATTAGTGATATTGCAGTACTATGTTAGGTATTAAGTAGGTGTGTTTATGTAAGCCCTCGAAAATAATTTGTAATCTTTATAGGGTTTTAGGTATTAAGTAGGTGTGTTTATGTAAGCCCTCGAAAATAATGTGTAATCTTTATGGGGGGTTAGGTATTAAGTCGTTGTGTTGCATTATAAAAAATGCACGCCATGTAATCTTTTAGTAATTCCCAAAAATGTAAAATTAAGTTTATGCTTGTAATGCATTAACTCTTATAAGAAAATGCTTTAATTATAATTTCGTGATGTCAATTTGAAAGAAATAATTATTTCTATTTTGCATGACGTTAAATATAAATTTTGTATATAGTTATGTATACGCCAATCTAGGACATTTTAAAAAGGAAAAAAATTACTCACTAGTTGCATGTATAATTATTTAAAATAAATTTACTACATATTATTAAATTTAAATTCAATGCTTTTAAAACAAAATTATTATATGAAATAATCATAATTGTTAAATGTAAACTTAGAACTAATTGTTTGTAGTAATTATAAATTACGACTATTTTCATGTACCGTCAAAAATGTTGGGGCCGAATCAGCGATGGGAATGATTGTCAGTTGCCTAATAGTTCGAATTGACCTTTCTTAAATTTTCTAATTTTATTTGTTCAATCTAAACATAAAAGTGAATCGGCAAGGAACGTCTAATTCCCTCGCCAAATTAGCGAGGGATAGTGCATTCCCTCACCGAATCGATGAGGGCCGACATTGTCCCTCGCCGATTCGGCGAGGGACATAGCCTTCCCTCACCGATTCGACGAGGGACAGCGACTTCCCTTGCCGATTCGGCGAGGGCCGACATTGTCCCTCGCCGATTCGGCGAGGGACATAGCCTTTCCTTGCCGATTCGGCTAGGGACAGCGAGTTCCCTCACCGAATTGGCGAGGGCCGACACTGTCCCTCGCTAATTCGGCGAGGGACATGGCCTTCCCTCGCCGATTCAGCGAGGGACAGCGAGTTCCCTAGCCGATTCGGCGAGGGACAGCGAGTTCCCTAGCCGTTCGGGCGAGGAAGAGTGTCGTCCCTCGCCGAATCGGCGAGGAATAGTGTCGGCCCTCGCTGAATTGGAGAGGGAAGGCCTTGTCCCTCGCCGATTCGGCGAGGGAACGGTCTCCCTCACCGAGCCCTCGCCGAAAAGAGACGGCATAGCGACGCTCCGTCGCCGAAACCGTTTTTTCTTGTAGTGTCTTAATATAATATAATAGTTTATGGGTGGTCTACTGCTCAACTTAGGAAGTCTCTTTGGCAACAAGGACTTAAGGGTAAATTCCCACATATTAAGTGCAACTCGGTGCATAAGCAATCAATTCTTTTACCCAGTGCCATTATAAGTTAATGTAGGCAAAGTAAATTTTAATAGTTTCATATACAAGGTCTATACAATAAAAGTTTAACATTGAACTTTATCTAATTCAACCCTACTTGCTACTGGTTCTGGTTAGGTTCTCTCATATGACTTCCAAACCAAAAGATTAATAATCCACTTGGAAAACAAATTTGCATACCTATGTTCATGAGGCAAGTAGGCGAGTTTGTATTAGAAGCTAGTCATAAGATCATCTCAATCAAATAAAGGTCATTAGTCAAGCAAATAAAGAATAAGAGTTCACGTATCAACTTCTTCAATACATGGTAATCTACATAATAAAAGATTTATGAAAGGAACTAGGTCATATAATTAACTCTGCACATGTAATGATCATAATAAGAGTTAACAATGCATTTTAAAATAAAACCCCGTACCTGGTCTTGTGTTGCTCACAGACTGATGTTTAAACTAGGAAAGTATAAAAGCTAATTTATATTTTGTTGGTGAATGTGTGATTTAACTGACTACCTAACAGCCCTTATATAGGCACTTTTGCTCACTCTGATTGGCTTGTTAGTTAATCATTACGCCTAAGATCCTACCTTTGTCGCAGCAGCTGCGTGCCTTAATACCAACAAAATCATTTCATGCAAGCTTTCGGAGCTCGACAGCTACGAACCGTGAGTAATCCGCGTGAGAAGCTGATTCATAACCATTTCTATTCGTGGTTTGACACATTGGTAGTCTAATCGTAGGTCATAATTAGTGGCTTAACCAGCTTTGGTGATTCATCTCTAAGGCCTTCGTGGTTGATGGAAGAATTTTTGTGAGAAGCTCCAAGCTGCTGCGTGGCTTAGTAAGGTGGATCATTAGCATGCAAAGTTACAGGTGTTATATTGGATAATAATTATGGCTGATGAGCTAGGCATGCGTTAAGATTTTGGTTTCATTCAGCACACTAGTAACTTAAGTAAGCAGCTCGCTAGTCACTCTTCGTGGTGGCTGGGTGCAGCCACTATTATTTCCAATTTCTATTGCACATCAGTTACTTCAACAACTAACCAAAGCTAATTAATTGAATTAAATGATGGTGTGTGTGTGGCAGCCACGCAACGTGAAGATAACAAGGCTTCGGAAACGTTTAACGATCATGTAAGATCATGTAAGTTAATAGCTAAGGTTAATTAAACCTATTTATCAAACCTTACAAGGCCGATTTGAGCTTATAAAACAATAAACCTTTTAGTCAAGCTATGTTTATTCCATTTTTGGCAAGAGCATCTCATTTTAATTAATCCAATTCTACCACCAATAATGAATCTTGAGTTTATTCTATTTTAAACGGAAAGTGAACAAGCGTCCCTAACCATTTAAAATCTTTTAATGTTGCCAAGTTAGGGACTTTTCGTATTAATTCTTTAGGGAATTTTTTTTTTAACTAGTTGGATCAATTTTAAGTGTTACACAAAAATTCCTTCATCTTTTACTAGCCAGCTACAATATTACTATTACTTAGAAAACAAAATATTTCAATTAATTCTTCTAACTCGCTTAGTATTCTCAGAACCTACTATTCCCACTATATTGGAATTTCACATATCATAAACCTAGTATTCCCCAGTTTTTTCTTTCTTACTTAAGTTAATATTTGAAATCTTCTAATTATCTCATGATCTGACTATCTTTCCCTATAAATTTTTCATAGTTAAAGATTATTATAATCCCAAGTTAAATCTTGCCAATTGGGCTATACAAGTCATTAATTTAACTAGTAGATAATCATGACAAGATCCTAATTAACATACCCTAACCAAATTCAATCAACTACAAAAATTAGTAATCCTCAATAGTAGGTATCATACGATTTGCGGTTTTTACTACTTCCCTTTTTTAAATTGAAACGATTGCCTGGCTTGATATGTTAATTTAACACATATCCTAAATAGAACACTAAGCACACAGATAATACTTATTTCATATACCATTATTTAGAATTCAAGTAGGGTTCTTACATCCTCTACCCTTTTATAGAAATTTCGTCCCCAAAATTTAACTACATTGTAAATAGCATTGGGTATTGTCGCTCCATCCGATCCTTCCGCTCCGAGGTGGCTTCTTCTAGTCCATGGTAACTCCAAAGAACTTTTACCATTATTATCGTTCTAAATCTTAGCTCCCGATGTGACGCCCGACTCTCAGTGCATGCATTTATCATTCATGTGCATTTATTTGTGCAACTATTTTCTTAAATGCCTACTTTTCCTATAAAATGTTATTAAGTGTTTATTTGTTCTCTATGTGCTAATATTTGTTAATTTGCTTTTAAATATCAAAATTTTGAGTTTATTTACTTTAGTAAATAAATAATGAGCATTCAAATTATTTTTATCATAGACGTTTTAGTAAAACTTGCATTTAAATAGTTTTCTATTAAATTGAGCCTGGACTAAAATTTTTATTATCTTATTTCCTGGATTTCATATTTTTCTATTATTACTTAACTTATAATTAGTTTACTTTCACAAAAATTATATTAATTGCATATGTGACGAGTGATTTGCAAAAATATCTTGATATTATATGAATAGTAACTATGTATTATTTTGGGTTTAAAGAAGTTTTCTTGCATTTATTCTAATACACCTAAGCTCAAACTCATTTTAACCCACAACCCAAACTCAATATCCAACCCATCAACCCATATAATTATCCTACACATATATATACTAAACAAAACATAATAAACACAAAAAAATGCCCAAAAAAGCCAAAAAAGCCAAAAAAGCCAAAAAAAGCCAAAAACCCTATTATGGGAATAGTACTTTTCTTGCCAATTTTGCTCAATTTGATCTTCCAAGCTTGTTCCAAGGATTCCAAACCATCAAAACACTTCATCTTTGCTTGTTCTACGTTATTGGGGTGAAGGATTTCATGTTGTTTTGTGCGTTTGAATATATGTTGTCTGAACTTTAATTTCTTGCAAATATTCATAGAATGTTATTTAATTCATTTTGATGATTCAAATACCTTTTATGGTGATAGTAAAACATGTTTCTATTGTTTTTTAACAAAGTTTATGGTTAAAATTGAAGATTACAATTTGTTGAAGATGATGAATAGTGAATTTCGAGGGTTCTGTGCAATGTTGCTTCTAAGTTTAATTTGATGCTATATTTAGGTGCTTTAGGTGCTAATTAACATAAATTAATGATTGTGTGAGGTTAGTTTGCTCGAGACTTGAATAAAATGCAAAATTAGCTCACTTTATAAAGGGGTTTCGGGTCAAACATAAATCTGGGTGAATTTGATTGATATATTTGGTGTTTATAGGGTAAGGAGATGCTAAATGAATGGTTACAACACTTAATTGAACACCGGTTAAGATACTTGTAGTGTAAATGCATAAAGGGAAAATTGGGGAATTCATGGTAAACAAGGTTTAACGAGTGAACTCAAAGGTTCTTAGGGTGCCATAAAGTGTAGTTAGAAGTATGGAATAACTCATTTGTGAATCTAGAACTTTGACTTTCGTTTTGGAGCTAATTAGTCTAAGTTAACAAAGGGGAAAAGTGAAAAATTGATTGTTTGAGCGCACCTAGTGACTTGTAGATGCTTATAATGTGTTTAAATGCATTTCTAAAGTAATTGTGAGCTTTTGTAAAGTTTGTGAGATATGTGGCGTTGACCCCTTTGTGTTCCTATAGTTATTTTCATGTTAATGCTTATATCGTATAGTTATTTTTATGTTAATGCATATATTGTACTTGTTCTTGAGGGCAACCTACTTTGTTGTCTTTCCTATGTGTTATTGCTTTATATTATTGTTATATTGTCATTGGATTTAAGGGCATTGCATAGTGGTTGCGCAACCATAGCGTCAAGGGTGGATGTATTGGATATCGGTTGGGCAGCAGTGGGCTTGCCAATGGATATTCGATTTTCGTGCTCTAGTCCCTCACTCGCCTAGTCCGGAGATTGCTAGGGGGTGTTGGGTCGTAGGATTTTTGGGGTACATCCGGAGTACACCTACTAGAGTGTTTGAGGTTTATATCGGCACATTAATCGAGGCTCGTGGATCGAGGTTCATGGTTCGTGATTGAAGATCAAGTGAATTTTGGAGTGGTTGGGGTTAATGATCCCCTTATAACTAATTGCATTGCACAAATCCCCTTGGCGCATTTTAATTGCTTAATTGCTTTATTTGAATGTAACTAATTGCATTGCAAAAATCCCCTTATAAATGCTTTCCGTAACTATTCCCCTCCCTCACTGAGTATACATTATTCGTATACTCACTCCTCATCATGAATCTTTCAGGTTATAGCCAAAGAAAGTGAAGTTCGTGTTTCAACATAGTTCGTGCTTCAAAGGATGCATAACGTGTTATGTGGCGTGGGTTATAAAGATGTACTTTTGAATTGTATGTATTTAGTGAATAAAGAAATGTAATTTATGTTTCATTAGGTCATTAGAGTAGTATGATAACCTAGTTTATGTAATAGGTTAGTATTATTTCAATTCAAGTAAGAGCGTACTTGTCTAAAGGAAAAGAGTTAAGATAGCCTTTGAATTTGGAGATGTATAATTGATTGGGTTTGTTTATTGAGAACCAAGGCTCGTATGGCCTTGAGCAGTTGTTGAATGTGTTGGACACGGTACTGGTCCATTTATATTCTGTTTGTAGGTTTTGGTTTGTCCTATAAACAGGGGAGACTCCGTATGTTTTTCCTAAATTTTGTGCCTGGGTTCGGATTTGGGTTAAGTATAGCATGGTTAATAAAGTCTCCGGTCTCGTGAGGGATCGGGGCATTATACCCGATCTTGCTCATCTAGGATTCAGATGGGTTTCACCTCATAAGTTAAATCTTCGAGTAATTGTAATGGTTCTGGTTTTAGAATGTGGGAGGGGTCTGGGTGGTATTTCCTTGAGGATGATACATGAAACACATCGTGAAGGTTGGCTAGTTCCAAAGGTAAACTTAATTGATAAGCCAGCTTTCTGACTTTGTCCATAACCTCAAATGGCCCAATGAACTGTGGACTCAGTTTTCCACTTTTACCATGTCAGACCAATCCCTTTTGGGGTGACAACTTCAGAAATACCAAATCACCGACTTTAAACTCCAGATCCTACCTATATTTATTGACGTAACTCTTTTGCCGACTCTGTGCAGTTAACATTCTTTTCTGGATCAAGTGGATATTTGCTATCTTTTCTTCCAATTTCGGCAATATAGTCAGATCGATCGCTTTCAGTTCTCCGACTTCATCCTAATACAAGGGAGACCTACATTTTCTTCCATACAAGGCTTCGTACGGAGCCATGCCAATAGTGGCCTGATAACTGTTGTTATAAGCAAATTCAGCTAAAAGAAGATGTTTCTCCTAATTCTTCCCAAAGTCCAACACACAGGCCCTTAATATATCTTCCAAAATTTGAATTGTTCTTTCCGATTGTCCATCTGTTTGGGGATGGTAAGCCGTGCTGAAGTTCAACTTAGTACCCAAAGCGGCTTGCAACTTCTGCCAAAGTCTAGCTATATATCGGATCCGATACAATACTAGCGGGTACCTCATGGAGTCTCACAATGTTTGCCACATATAAATTAGCGAGCTTATCTATCTTGTCCTCCATATTCATAGTAGTGAAATGGGCAGTCTTAGTCAACTGATCTACTACCACCCAGATAGCATCGCATTCTCGAGGAGATCTTGGTAACCCCATGACGAAATCCATGGTCACGTGTTCTCATTTTCACTAAGGGATCTCCAAAGGTTGCAGTAACCCAGCAGGTCTTTGATGTTCTGCCTAGACTTGTTGATAGGTTAGACACTGAGTTACGAATTCTGCTATATCCCTTTTCAAATATTCAACCAGTAATATTGTTTCAAATCCTGGTACATTTTTGTTCCTCCGGGGTAAATAGTATATTTAGAATTATGAGCCTCCTCAAGGATCTTTCTTTTCAACTTCGGGTTATTCGGTACATAAACCTGATTTCTGTGTCTCCATAACCCGTCTTGATGTAGTTTAAGATCGACACTCCCTTCTTTAACCTTTTGAAACTGGGGATCTTGTTTCTACGCCTCTTGCAGTTGGGTTAGCAAATCGGACTGTATTTGCAGATAAGCACACCAAATTCCATTGTTGAACATCTCATACTTTTCTAGACTGGGATCACTAAACTTGCTTTCCAACTCAGAGCATCTGCCACAATGTTTGTTTTTCCTGGTACATAGTTAATGGAGCAATCGTAGTCATTTAATAGCACCATCCATCTTTGCTGCCTCATATTAAGTTCATTTTGTGAGAAAAGATATTTTAAACTTTTATGATCCGTGAATATTTCAAATCTAATTCCCCATAAATAGTGCCTTCACTTTTTCAAGGAAAACACAATAGTGGCTAACTCTAAGTCATAGGTAGGGTAAGTTACCTCATAGGGTTTCAATTTTCGTGAAGCATAGGCAATTACCCAGTTATTCTACTTCAACACACAGCCCAAGCCCTCCTTTGAGGCATCACTATAGATAATATAATTCTGATCCCCCTCTGATAACGCCAAAATAGGTGCGGTAGTTAGTCTATTTTTTAATTCCTGAAAGCTACCTTCGCACTTGTTATTCCATTCAAATATTATCTTCTTCTGCGTAAGTCTAGTAAGTAGTCCTGCTATTTTTGAAAAATCATTGACAAAACGTCGATAGTATCATGACAATCCCAGAAAACTTCGCACTTCAGTGACATTTTCTGGCTTCTTCCAAGACGATATTACTTCAATCTTCATTGGGTCTACCGCTAGTCCATCTTGGGATATTATGTGTGCCAGGAATGACACCTGTTAGAGCCAAAACTCACACTTACTGAATTTGGCATATAACTGATGCTCCCGGAGCTTTTGTAGCACTAGATGCAAGTATTGCTCGTGCTCCTTCTCAGTCTTGGAATAGACTAGTATATTGTCTATGAATATTACTACGAATTGATCCAAGTAGGAGCGGAATATCCGTTGCATCATATCCAGAAAGGTTGTAGGTGCATTGGTTAGTCCAAAGGGCATTACGATAAACTCATAGTACCCATACCGAGTGTAAAACTCCAAATTTCACCTTTGTGTGAAATTGCGTGTTTTGACTTGTACATGTGTTATTTTACTTAGAATGTGCTAATTTTATGATTTTTATTCCTATTACATGCTATGTGAGCATCCATGAAATTTTCATAAAACTCAGCATCGAAAATTTTATCATCGAGTTTTGTGAATAGTATTTTTGAAGCACGTCTACTAAAATTTTGACACTGGTGTTTTTAATGTCTTAAACCTAGTCCTATGTTATTAATAGACCCGTGTTTGTATATATATATAAGCAAAATAGTCTAAAAATGTAATTAAAAGACTAAGTACTCAACTTTGACCTTTTTATTTTTGTTGACTTTTGCATATCAACCATCAACACACATTAAAAACAAGCAAAACATACTCATAAACACACACATGGCAGAAACTCCATAGGGAGAAAAAGAGAGAATTTTCAAGGTTTCAAAGTAATTTTACCTTAGAAAACTCATTTTTTGTCCAAATCTTTTCATTCCGGGTTGGATTCCGCTTGTTGAGCATCCATTGCACACATTCCTAGCTTTACTTCGAATCAAAGGTGAGAGAAAAATTTTAGATCTAGAAATTCTATTTGTTGTCAAATTTCTATAATTGCATTTTTATTCGATGTTTTGTTAAATTATCTTTAGATTATTCCTCAGTAGTTGCCAATGACCATATATATGCATTTATAGCTATTTTGAACGGTAGTAGAATGTCTTTCTAATTTTTGGGTATTAAAATTGATTTATAGGTTCATAGATGAATAATTATTGTTGTGGTGGTTGGAATTGAATGGTTGTTGCTTCTAAAATTTTGTTAATTATTTACTAGTAAGGTTGTAATGCCGAATTTTCGATTTGGATGTCGTAGCAAAAGTCCAAAAATTTCAGCCTAGGTGCATTGCCAAAATAGGGTTGTTGGACTTGTTTTGGATGACTTTTGGTTCGTGTTCTATGGGGTTAATGTAGTTGCTTGTGTGGTTGAGTGCTAGAAAGTGGTTTGGAGGTTATTGGATTTCTAGATTGTAAGTTATAAATGTTAGAATTTTGTGTAGTCTTTCTTTAAAATGTTGAAATGTTGTCTTTAGTTGATTGATAGTGTTTGAGTAGTTGTTTCTTGGGTTATTGATGAGTAGGTTCGGGTTTGGAAGTATGTTTAATTGTATGTTAAGTTGGGTGATCTACTTTGTCATCTAACTTAGTTGTTTTGTTGTTAAATTGATGTTATGTTTAATGAAGTGTTGTTAATTGATTGATGATTGATGATGGTCTAGAGGACAACCTACTTTGTTGTCTTTCCAGAATATGAGATGTTTATTATTAATGTCATAAGTCTTGATAGTGTGTGCCACCTCTCGGGCAGCATCGGGCTGTCGGGTTGATAACGACATGACTATCGTAGACTACCCCTAGCTCACATGGGCGGAGATGCCATGGAAGAAGGGGCTAGATGAGGTACCTTGGTTATGTATTATGGGAGTTATAAAAAGATGGTTGAGATTGTGATGGTGTGTAGAGCTACATCTACTAATGTATCATTTCTCAATTGAATGGTTATTTATGTGGCTTGAAATGTAATGTTGATGTTAATGATGTTTAATGTGTGTTATTGCTCATAGGATGATTTCCCAAGTGGTAAAGTAAAGGTTTTCAAAACATCTTTCGAATCCTCACTAAGCTTTGTTATATATAAGCTCACCCTCATTCGTTTATTGTCATCAGGTGAAACTAAGCCAGATTTTGGGTACATCTCTCAAGAAGCTGAGTATGTGCTTCTGTGGAGGAGTCTTATGTGTCGGAGTCTTATCCATGACCTATGTTGAAGTGCTCCGTGTTTTTGTCTTAGCTTTTGTAGTATGTTGTATTGTATAACTTACTCAAAAATAATGGTTTATATAATACTAGTTTAGTAGTCTTCCTTTTGAATATGATTAGGTTGCTAGACTAGTCTAAAATCTATTTTGCAAATGTATAGTATAGCTTGTGGTATGTTGTTGAAACGGAGGCTTATGACTTATGTTGAAATGTTGTATGGATGTTAAATGGATGGCTTTGTATTTGTTAAATGGATGTTGGAGTTGTTTGTGAACTTGGAGTTGGTTGTGTTATGTTTTTAAAGGATTGGATAGAGTCCTGATGTTTATGTTACAGACGTTATATAGCCGATGTTCCGTTGCATCCTGACTGATCGTAAGTGGGGTCAAGGTGGGGCGTGACACCGAGTTTGAAAGGCATTCTTTGGTATATCCTCCTTCCTAATCTGAAGCTGGTGATATCCTTGCCTCAGGTCAAATTTAGAGAACACATTTGTCTTTGCAATTGGTCAAATAATTCATCAATTAAAGGCAAAGGATGCTTGTTCTTGATTGTTACCTGGTTCAAACCCTAGTAGTCGACACATAACCTCAAGGAACCATCTTTGAGGTTATATAGCCGAAGTTCCGTTGCGTCCTGACTGATCGTAAGTGAGGTTGAGTTGGGGCGTGACATTAAGTGGTATCAGAGCGCATGTTAGTAGTGAGCCAGGGTATCCTCGGAATGTGGGTAGTGATCTTAGCATGGAAGTATGTATGAAATGAAAGAAAAGTGAATTATGTGTTAATATGATTATGTGATTATGTTATTATGTGATTAACTTGTTTACGTGACTAATACTTATGTGACTTATGTGCCTTACATTAGTGTTGTTTCCTATGTGCTATAATTGTCTATAGCCTGTCTATGTGTTATAACCTATGCTAACTCTTTGTTAGTAGTATGGCGGGACGTCCAAGAACCCATGGTAGTCCTGAAGAAGTTATTGTGGCACCGGGCCGTGATCAGGGGTATGATCGTTTGGCTATGGCTATGGACAGAATGACAGAGGTCATAGCAGGGCAGTCTTGGATTTTAGCAGGGCACGTTGCTTAGGCATAGAATGTGTAGACTCAGTTACAGAATGCTCAGGGTGGTTACCAGGGAGGTAGTCTATTGAAGGAATTTCTTGGGTATTTTCCACCGAGGTTCTAAGGTGAGCATGACGATTGGAGGCCAAAGCTTGGATCAATAAAATTGAGAAAATATTTGATCCCCTTGGTTACACTGATGAGAGGAAGGTTACCTTTGTAGTTTATCTACTTGACGATGAGGTTGAGGAATAGTGGAGTACGATGAGATCTGATTGGGAAGCCTATGGTACTCCCTATATTTGGGCTACCTTTTTGCGGGAGTTTCGGGCCAAGTATATCCCGAGGATTGCCCAAGAATGACGGGAGCAGGAGTTCACTTCTTTGATTCAGGGTAATTCCACAGTGGCTCAGTATGAGGCCAACTTTACCAGGCTGTCCCAGTATGCACCGGAGTTTGTAGCGGATCAGGAATGAAAGACCCAGAGGTTCATTTTGGGTCTAAGGCCAGAGATTCAGGACACGATGGCCTTGATATAGTATGATGAGTTTTATGCGACCTTTAATGCGGCTTCTAGGTTGGAAAAGAGGAAATGAGAATAGGCTGGTTCTAGTCAGGCCAATAAGAGGCCGTTTTAGCCTTAGGGTCAGCAGGTTGTTTATAGGCATACAGTGCAGCAAAGTGGTTACAGGCCCTCAGTGCAACAGGGTTCTTTTAGACCTCAGGGGCAGCATAGTTCAATTAGGCCCCAGTTTTAGCAGGGATCTTACCAGACGCAATCACAGTATAGGCCAGCACAGCCTCAAGCTTAGTACAGGCCATATGTTGTGAGACCTCAGCAGCAGGCTAGTACAACTGCTTATTCAGCTTCTGGTTCTTTAGGAGGCAATGTTAGTGCTCCGACACTACAGTGTTCTTATTATAAACGTAAGGGCCATTCAGAGGCCGATTGTCGGGCAAAAGCAGGGACATGTTTAGGTTGTGGCAGCAACCAACACAGGGCGAAAGGTTGACCCAGGTATCAGAGATCTAAGAGTCAGCCAGCAGGCCAGGGTTATCAGGGTAGACCTTCAGGTGGTGCACTTTAGCAGCAACAGGTTCAAGCTCGGGCCTACGCAGTAGACTTGGAGGAGATATCTGAGGCGGTAGCGGTCATGGAAGGTAACTTCCTTATACTCAATCAACTTGTTAAAGTATTGATTGATTCTGGTACTACGCATTCTTTCATTACACCTACTTGTGTGCAACGTGTTAATGTGCAACCTGAGAAGTTACCTTATGTGGTTGAGATTAGTACTTCTTTGACTGATAAGTATGTGACGGGCTTAGTATGTAAAGACTATAAAATACATATTAAAGATCAGGATTTTCCTTTGGACCTTATCTTATTTCCTATACGGGGGTATGATGTTATCTTGGGTATGGATTGGCTTGCCAAATATGATGCTCAGTTAAACTGTAAAATAAAGGTAGTACAGTTTCGGTTGCCAAAACAGCCAGTGCTCGAGGTAGCGGGGAACCGGGATACTAAGACGAGTTTCATTATCTCATCAGTTAAAGCTATTAAGCTGGTGAGTAAGGGGTGTTCAAGTTATCTAGCATATTTGATCAACAAGCCATCTGATAAGCTAAAGCTAAAGGAAGTTCCGATAATTCGGGAATATCCCAATGTATTTCCCAATGAGTTGTCAGGATTTCCGCCAGAGAGAAATATTGAGTTTGTGATTAATCTTATTCCCGGTACTCAACCTATTTCTAAATCAGCGTATCAGATGGCACCAGCTGAACTAAAAGAGCTGTGTAAACTCAACTGCAGGAGTTACTGGAGAAGGGTTTCATTTAGCAGAGTTCTTCATCGTGGGGAACACCTATTTTATTTGTGAAGAAGAAGGATGGTACCTTGAGATTATGTATCAATTATCGTGGTTTGAATCAAATGACTATCAAGAACAAGTATCCTTTGTCACTGATTGACGAGTTGTTTGATCAATTTCAGGGAGCCAAAGTCTACTCTAAGTTTGACTTGAGGCAGGGGTAATATCAGCTTCGGATTCTTACGAAGGATGTTCCAAAGTCTACTTTTAGGACTCGGTACGGGCATTATGAATTTGTAGTTATGCCCTTTGGACTAACTAACGCACCGGCAGCATTTATGGATCTTATGCACTGAGTCTTTCCGCCGTACTTGGACCAGTTCATGGTAATCTTATTGATGATATCTTAGTATATTCTAAGACTGAGTCGGAGCACAAGCAACATCTACAACTTGTCCTACAAAAACTTTAGGAGCATCAGTTGTTCGCGAAGTTCAGCAAATGTGAATTCTGGCTACAATGAATATCTTTTCTTGGCCATGTGATTACTCAGAATGGTCTTTTAGTAGATCCCATTAAGATTGAAGTGGTGATTTCTTGGAAAAGGCCAGAGCATGTTTCGGAGCTTCGCAACTTCCTTGGTTTGGCAGGTTATTACTACAGGTGTGTGAAGGATTTTTCTAAGATTGCAGGGCCACTTTCTAAGTTGACTCAGAAACGAACCAACTTTACTTGGGATGAGAAATATGAGAGTGGATTTCAGGAGTTGAAAAAGAGATTGACTACCACTCCGGTACTTGCATTACCAGAGGGAATCGATAATATGGTCTTCTACAACGATGTATCCAAGGAGGGCTTGGGTTGCATACTGATACAGAATGGGCGGGTTATCGCCTATGCTTCTAGAAAGTTAAAATCGTATGAGATAAATTATCTGACTTATGATCTTGAGTTGGCAGCAGTTGTATTCGCACTGAAAAAGTGGCGACACTATCTGTAGGATAGTAAGTTCAAAATTTTCACTGATCACAAAAGTCTGAAGTACTTGTTCTCACAGAAAGAGTTGAATATGCAACAACAGAGGTGGATGGAACTTCTAAGAGATTATAAATGTTCTATCAATTATCTGCTTGGAAAGGCAAATGTTGTAACAGATACTCTTAGTTGAAAGGCAGGTATTGCTTGTTTGGCAGTTAAGAAATGAGAGGCGCTTAAGGAAGTTAGCTATTGGAGACCGGAGTTGACTCAGGTTAGGGTAATGTGTTCACATCTCTGGATTCAACCTTTATTGTTGTCTCAGATTAGAGAAGCCCAACAACTTGATATGAAACTTCAGAAGATCATATGAAACTTTAGAAGATCAAGGATCAGATTACGGATGATCAGTTTGAGTTCAAAGTACATGAGGATGGTATTCTTCAGTTTCGAAATACGGTATGTGTTCCTGATAAACCGGGTTTGAGGAAAAGGTATTTTGGAGGAGGCTTATAATTCTAAGTACACCATTCAACCTGGTGGAAATAAGATATACCGGGACTTGAAACAACATTACTGGTAGAACAACATGAGAAGGGATGTAGCTCAATTTGTGTCCAGATGTTTGACTTGTCAGCAGGTGAAAGCAGAAAATCAACGACTCGCAGGGTTACTTCAGCCGTTGACAATACCAGAGTGGAAATGGGAACATGTTACAATGGACTTCGTCTCTAGTTTGCTTAGAACACCGAGAGGTTGTGATGTAGTTTGGGTTATTGTGGACCGTTTGACAAAGACAACTCATTTTATTCCGCTGAGGATAGGAGATGAAGTTGCAAAGTTGGCAAATCTTTATTTCGATCAGATTGTTAAACTTCACGGAATTCCAGCTAGTATTGTCTCTGATTAAAATCCTCGGTTTACTTCTCAACTTTGGGAGAAACTCCAAGAAACTTTGGGTACTCAGTTGAACTTCAGCACAGCGTATCATCCTCAGACCGACAACCAGTCCGAGAGAACTATTCAGATTCTGGATGATATGCTCAGGGCTTGTGTTTTGGACTTTGGGAAGAACTGGGAGAAACATCTACCGCTAGCTGAGTTTGCCTATAACAATAGTTATCAAGCAACTATTGGGATGACACCTTATGTAGCTCTCTATGGCCGTAAGTGCTGATTACCTTTGTATTGGGACGAGGTAAGGGAGATGAAGACTATTGATCCAATTATAATGCCAGAGCTTCTAGAGAAGATTGAGAATGTACAGTTGATCAGGCAGAGAATGCTGACAGCGCAGAGCAGATACAAGAGTTATGTTGATAAATACCGTCGGGATTTGGAGTTTGCAGTCGTGGATCGGGTATTCTTGAAGTTGTCTCCTCATAAGGGTTTTGCTCATCATGGTCAAGGTGGTAAGCTGAGTCCAAGGTTTGCAGGGCCGTTTGAGATCACTGACAGAGTTGGCAAGTTGGCGTATCAATTGGCTTTACTAGAGAACTTCTCTAATGTTCATGATGCCTTCCACGTGTCTACTTTGAGGAAATATTTTTTAGATCCTTCTCATATTCTTGAACCAGAGCCGTTACAACTTCATGAGAATCTGACTTATGATGAGCAGCCGATTCGTATTCTAGATCAGATAGAACGGGGGTTGAGATCGAAGAAGATTCCGATGGTTAAAGTATTGTAGAAACATCATGGGATTGAAGAAGCTACTTGGGAAATGAGAGATCAGATTAAGCAACAATAGAAGCAAATAAGAATTTCGAGGATGAAATTTCTTTAAGGGGAGGGGAGAATGTGAAATCTCAAATTTTGTCTTTGTGTGAAATTGCGTGTTTTGACTTGTATATGTGTTATTTGAGTTAGAATGCACTAATTTTGTGATTTCTACTCCTATTATATGCTATATGAGCATCCATAAAATTTTCATAAAAATCGGCATTGAAAATTTTAACGTCGAGTTTTGTGAATAGTATTTTTGAAACACGTCCGCTAAAATTTTGACACGGGTATTTTTAATGTCTTAAAACCTTGTCCTCTATTATTAATAGACCCATGTCAGGTTAAAACGGATTTTAAAATAGGTTAGGATTTTTAAAAGGGATTTTACACCTTTTGTAAAAATTGAGTTTTACCCGAGTTGTGTGTAAATGTATGCATATGAAATTTGTTGTCAACTAAAAATACAGTACCTAAATTAGTCTAAGTGTTAGATATATAAGCAAAATAGTCTAAAATTGCAACTAAAAGACTAAGTATTCAACTTTGACCTTTTTATTTTTGTTGACTTTGGCATATAAACTACCAACACACATTAAAAGCAAGAAAAACACACTCACTAACACACACATGGCCGAAACTCCATAGGGAGAAAAAGAGAGAAATTTTCAAGGTTTTTCAAAGAAATTTTACCTTAGAAAACTCATTTTTTGTCCAACGCTTTGTATTCCGGGTTGGATTCTGCTTGTTAGGCATCCATTGCACGCATTTCTAGCTTTACTTCAAATCAAAGGTGAAAGAAAAATTATAGATCTAGAAATGCTATTTATTGTCAAATTTCTATAGTTGTATTTTTATCCGATGTTTTGTTAAATTGTCTTTAGATTATTGCTCAGTAGTTGCTAAAGACCATTTATATGTATTTGTAACTGTTTTGAACGGTAGTAGCATGTGTTTCTAATTTTTGGGTATTAAAATTGATTTACAGGTTCATAGATGAATAATTGTTGTTGTGGTGGTTGGAATTGAATGGTTGTTGCTTCTAAAAGTTTGTTAATTATTGACTAGTAAGGTTGTAATGCCAAATTTTCAATTTGGATGTTGTAGCAAAAGTCCAAAAAATTCAGCCTAGGTGCATTGCCAAAATAGGGTTGTTGGACTTGTTTTGGATGGCTTTTGGTTGGCGTCCAATGGGGTTAATGTAGTTGTTTGTGTGGTTGAGTGATAGAAAGTGGTTTGGAAGTTATTGGATTTCTAGATTGTAAGTTATGAATGTTAGAAGTTTGTGTAGTCTTTCTTTGAAATGTTAAAATGTTGTCTTTAGTTGTTTGACAGTGTTTGAGTAGTTGTTTCTTGGGTTGTTGTTGAGCAGGTTCGGGTTTGGAAGTATGTTTAATTGTATGTTAAGTTGGGTGGCCTACTTTATCATCTAACTTAGTTGTTTAGTTGTTAAATTGATGTTATGTTTAATGAAGTGTTGTTAATTGACCGATGATTAATGATGGTCTGGAGGACAACTTACTTTGTTGTTTTTCTAGAATATGAGATGTTTATGATTATTGTCATCAGTCTTGATAGTGTGTGTCACCTCTCAGGCAGCGTTGGGCTGTCGGGTTGATAACGGCATGACTATCATAGACTACCCTCAACTCGCATGGGCGGAGATGCCATGGAGGGAGGGGCTAGATGAGGTACCTCGGTTATGTATTATAGGAGTTATAAGAAGATGGTTGAGATCGTGATGGCGTATGGAGTTACACCAACTAGTGTATCCCTTCTCAAATGAATGGTTATTTATGTGGCTTGAAATGTAATGTTGATGTTGATGATGTTTAATGTGCGTTATTGCTTGTAGGATGATTTCCCAAGTCGTAAAGTAAATGATTTCAAAACATCATTTGAATCCTCACTGAGCTTTGTTATATATAAGCTCACCTCATTCATTTACTGTCATCAAGTGTAATTGAGCTAGACTTTGGGTACGTGTAACGCCCCGATCCCTCACGAGACCGGAGGCTCTAATAACCATGCTATTCTCAACCCAACCAACCCGGTCACAAAATTTTAGGGAAAACGGACAGAGTTTCCCCTGTATTGTGGACATTCTGAAAACCTGTAAACTCTCAAATGAGATAACCACAAGATAAATGAACTTTTCATAACTAAATATTTAAAGATTCAAGGCCATCCGAGCCTTGAAGCAAACAATAGTTCCAAAACCACACAAGCATGCAAGTAATATTGTTTACAACATAATCTAATAGCCATGACCTCCTAGGATAACATTAAAACATACTTAGAAGATAAAACATTCTACATTAAGCCATTCACTCCCAAGCATGCAAAGTGAATAAAAGCAGAAACATAAGTTATTACAAGACATAGGCTTCGAAATCTACACTACAACCAACTATCCTTCAACTTCTTACAACAACCAACATAAACATAGCCCTTAGGCCACAAAATAGATACACAAGTACCAAATAGAACAAGAAGGCACAGCCACCTCATAATAACACACAGCAACTAGGGCAAAGGCTCTAACGGCACCTCTTCCTCCTCCACTACTACCTCAACAAGCTGGGGATCACCCTCAGCGACTCCTGAAATATATATCGAGGTATGAGCAACCACTGTTGCCCAGTGAGGGATAAGGTCCCGGGGCGTGCAATGCAACAGATAATACAATTATACAACAATAACACTTAGACAATTAAAGAAACAATGATATCTTAAATAACCACACATTTAAAAGGATACATTTCACACAATCCCCTATACACCAATCTTCACAGGTCTTCAATCACGATCCACGAACCACGAGCACGATCACGATAAGCCGGCATAACCCCAAACACTCCAGTGGGTGTACTCCGAATGTACCCCGATAATCCTACGACCCAATATCCCCTGGAAATCTCCGGACCAGGCGAATGAGGGACTAGGGCACGGAGTTTGAATATCCACCGACAAGCCCTCTGCCGCCCAGCCGATATTCAACACATCCGCCCCTGACACTATGGTTGCGCAACCACTATGCAATGCACTTAACGATGGCAAGTTAATAGCAATAATATAAGCATTAACACATATGAGGATCAACAAAGTAGGTTGACCTCGAGGCAATTAGCATAGAAGCAATTATATAAGCTAATAAGCAGTTTTACAAAGGGACATTTACAAAATAACCATAGAATTATACCAAAAGCTCCAAATCAACTTAATATCACATATAAACACTCAAGAAGTCATACCGTGGGTTTAGAAGTGTGAGACAACCGAAATTGCACTTAAACCCCTTTATTTTACAAACTATTTCTCTTCCAAACCAAAGTTAATGATTCCATTTTCAAAGAAAACTCTCCCAACCTTCTAACTAACCCTCAAGGTACCCTCTCAATACTCTAACTCATTCAAACGACCGCGATTACCCCGAAAGCCCTAAATTCCCTCTTATGGCTTTAAACTACACATACATTGTTCGGGCTTCAAACAAGGGATATCAAAGCTTCTATAGCACCTAGGTAGCCTAAGAACACTAGAAGTGAAGCCCGAATCCACCCGGATTCGCATTAACCCCGAAAGCCCTTTGTTAAAGTCGGCTAAATCATGATTTATACGATTCTAAAGCAATTCAAGTGCATGGGGCTATTAGACTACCTTCATTAGCACCTAAAGCATCTATTAGGAGTATTGAATCAAGCCATTTCATGCAATTACACAAACCCTAGAATTTTTGTCACTATTCACTCTCACAAATTAACTATCGATTCCTACCGTTTAAATTACGAAACAATAGTATAAATATGGTCTCTAGCACTTGTATATAGCATAAATTATCATATTTGAGCATTCCATAACCATTTGTTAGCAAATCCACCAAATCAAGAAAGTTATAACATTTAGAAAATGGAAAATAAATGTGCAAATCCCTCACCTAATGCGCGTGAAAGCTCGGGGAAGGCTAGAGGACACTCTAAACTACTTGTACCTAGCTTGCAAGGGCTTGGATTGAAGTATTGGTGAGCAAAATCTCCTTCTTTCCTCCTAATGCTGCTGTCGGGTTTTCTGCTCCTGTTTTTCAGCTTTTTATTTTTTTTTCTTTTGCATTTTATGAGCTTAAGTGACCATATATTGACTAAGCTAGGGTGGTGTCTAGTTTGGGTGCTTAAGTGGTCTAATATAATGCACTTAGTACGCTTAAAACGAGCCTAAAGCGAAGGATGTGAGCTAACTAATTAAATCTCTAAGTTAGTTACGTAATACTATTCATTCAACTACAACAATCATTTTCTAAACGAGATTTCCTATCGCTTTTAACTCAAGGGCACATTTTTTCCACTACTTTAACAATTAATATGATTTAATAAAAATACTAATTAGTTAATAGCATGTAGTTTAAAAATGGAGTGAATAGTAATTTAAGAAGACAGTTAATAATGCACAGAAGAAAATGCACAAACAAGGGATGCAACATTAATTGAATGCACGGCTAAAATCTCGGGCGTCACAGTACGTCCCTCAGGAAGCTGAGTATGTGCCTTCTGTAGAGGAGTCTTATATGTCAGAGTCTTATCCATGAGTTATGTTGAAGTGCTCTGTATTCTTGTCTTAGCTTTTATAGTATGTTGTATGGTATAACTTACTCGAAGATAATGGTTTATATAATACTAGTTTTGTAGTCTTCCTTTTGAATATGATTAGGTTGCTAGACTAGTTTATAATCTATTTTGCAAATGTATAGTATAGCTTATGTTATATTGTTGAAACGGAGGCTTATGAGTTATATTGGAATGTTGTATGGATGTTAAATGAATGGCTTTGTATTTGTTGAATAGATGTTGGAGTTGTTGCTGAACTTGGAGTTGATTGTGTTATGTTTTTAAAGGATTGGATAGAGTCCTGATGTCTATGTTACAAACGTTATATAGCCGAAGTTCCGTTGCATCCTGACTGATTGTAAGTGGGGTCGAGTTGGGGCGTGACACCGAGTTCGAAAGGCACTCTTTAGTATATCCTCCTTCCTAATCTGAAGCTGGTGATAGCCTTGCCTCAGGTCAAATTTTGAGAACACATTTGCTCCTTATAATTGGTCAAATAATTCATCAATTAAAGGCAAAGGATACTTGTTCTTGATTGTTACCTGGTTCAAACCCTGGTAGTCAACAAATAACCTCAAGGAACCGTCTTTCTTCTTTACAAACAACACTAGCGCTCCCCACGGTGAAGAACTGGGTTGAATGAAACTCTTCTCCACCAAATCCTGCAACTGTAGCTTCAGTTCTTTCAATTCTGCTGGAGCCATTCTGTAAGGAGCTCTAGAGATTGGTTGGGTTCCAGGTAATAACTCGATGGTGAAGTCAATTTCCCGTTTTGGAGGTAGCTCGGGTAACTCTTCGAGGAATACATTTGGATACTCGTTTATTATGGCAACTTCCTCCAATTTGGCCTTATCTGTTGGCTTATTAACTAGATATGCGAGGAAACCCTATTCCCCCTTTCATAATAGATTTTGTGACCTTTATTGCTAAGACTATAACATCGCTTTCGCGGTCCTTTTTACTGCTTAAGATCTCGATCACCGGTTGCCCCAGTACCTATAACCTTAACATTTTGGTTTTACAGTCCAAATGTGCATGATGAGTAGATAGCCAATCCATTCCTAAAATAACCTCATATTTCCTGAAAGAAAGAAGAATTAGATTGGCGGAAAATTTATGATTCTCAACTTGAATCTCACAAGTTTTACAAGCAAATTCAGTCATAAATCTGTAAGAAATCCGTGAGACTATTTCTTGGAATTCCACCAGGATCAACTCGTTATACATAATAATTGGCAATTTTAAATCAAGGAATTAGGATTACTTCTTCGAATGATTCATGGTAGTGTTATGGAATTTCCCAACGGAAGAGTCTAACTCCTCCTACTTCGCACGCGAACAAGGATAAAAGATGAGGAGGCTATAATTTTTAGAGAGAGGGTTTTTTTCTTGTTCATACCTTTTCAGAAAACGATAGATGTCATTCTCACACCTTTGAAAACCCTACATGGCCCTTCTTATAAAGAGCATGTGGGCTAGGCTCTTCAAAAGGCCAACTCCTAAAATAGTTATAAAAAAAAACCCAATATTTTAATGTGGGTTTCCATAAAGGCCTCAACGATTCAAATTAAATCACTATTTAATTTAAATCAATCAGCCTAGGATTTAATTGATGAATCATAAATCTAGTGCTAGCTAGAAATTGTCAAATAATTAAATCCACGACCTAATAATAATAATTAGATAATATTTAATTCTCAATTAAATATTGATTATAATTAGGTCGTCTCTCCAATTAAATCACTTATTCTTTTGCGTGACTCCATAGGTTCAAACTTAAGCCGGTAGCATAAAGACTATCCTTACACTAATCGAAGATACCATCTAGTAATGGTTCCCAACAACCGAATAAGCTGAATAGGTGCAAGGCAACATTTAACGAACCTCTGTACAATGGTGAATTCCCTATGACCCTCGGTGTTCCGAAATAACCCTAGGGACATGGTTAACTATCAAATCCCTAATTAGTTACTTCATGTCAAATTTTAATCCTGTCATGACACATCATGACTTACCCTCATGACTCATCATGAGATGTGCTTTGGCCAAAGACTTTCTGAATTAAAATTAAAGGAAACACCATTCTCCAAATACCCGGAGCGGTCAATCCCATCTTGACTCACACATTGACTTCTTTGGCACTTGCCCATACCCAGTAACCTTCCGTTACCAGATTAAAAATCTGGATAGTTCGGCACCTAAGCATGAGGAGTAATCCGTAAGTCTCCATAGCAGTCTTAGGTCAGAGGGAACATGTCTACCACATGTACCACGAACTATCCTTAGACAGTAGGGTACATACCATAGGATGCTCGTAAAGAGAGTAATGTTCAATGAACATGTATCCATATGTCATATGTTTATCCCACTAGTGTCCCATCATCCATTGGTCATGAGGATAACCAACCAATGCAACAAACAATAACCTATACTCGATGAAATTGACGTCCCAATACCAATTTCATCATTCGGTTACGAACAAAGTTTAAGAATGACCAAAATCAAACTCTCATTCATATGATTCCATAAAGTCATTCTAAGGACTACATCATGATCAATCAAAGGTAAAAGAAGATGGATGATATGATATAATAGCCAAATATTATTAATAGAACAATAATCGACATACAAATTAATTTGCCAGCTATACTCGATGACTGACTTTAGGACACAATTCCTAACAATCTCCCACTTGACCTAAAGTTAGTCGGATCTGTATCCTATACCCATCTTTTCTCGATGTGTATCGAACTCTTTGATCCTGAGAGCTTTTGTGAAGGGGTCAGCTAAATTCTCTTTACGATCAATCTTTTGCAGAGTGACATCACCTCTGGCGATGATCTCTCTAATTAGGTGGTAACATCTCAGTACATGTTTGGCTTTCTGATGAGATCGGGGTTTCTTAGCTTGTGCAATGGCTCCAGTACTATCACTAAAGATCGTGACTGGACCAGTCAGATCAGGAAGAACTCCGAGCTCCGTGATGAATTTTCTAAGCTAAATTGCCTCCTTCGCTGTATCAGATGCTGCTATATATTCTGCCTCACAGACAGAATCAGCTACAGTCTGCTGTTTGGAACTTTTCCAACTAATGGCTCTACCATTCAGGGTGAACACAAAGCTGGATACGCTCTTACTATCATCTCTATCTGATTGAAAACTTGAATCGGTATAACCAACCAGTTTCATATCAGAATCTCCATAAATGAGCAATTGGTCCTTTGTATTTCTTAAATACTTCAGGATGGTCTTAACCACTTGCCAATGTTTCTCGCCAGGATCAGATTCGTATCTGCTTACTATTCCAAAGGAATAAGCCACGTCAGGTCTCGTACAAGACACAGTGTACATGATAGATCCTACTACCGAGGCATATGGGATTCTACTCATGCGCTCTCTTTCTTGAGGAGTTGTCGGACAATCCTTTTTAGAAAGAGTAATTCCATGACCTATCGGGAGATAGCCTTTCTTGGAATTTTCCATGCTGAACCTTTTCAGCACGGTGTCTATGTACGTAGACTGGGACAATCCCAACAACCTTCTTGATCTATCCCTATAGATCCTGATCACAAGGATATAGGAAGCCTCTCCTAAATCCTTCATGGAAAATTGGGGTGACAACCACAACTTAACGAACATGACCACATGACCATTTGCCCATTTACAGATGCAAGGCTCTTCTTCATTCTTAACGAAGCCATACGTTTTGACAACCTTGTCAAAACATATGTTCCAACTCCGAGAGGCTTACTTGAGTCCATAAATGGATCTCTGTAGCTTGCATACTTTAGATTCATTTGTGGATGTGAACCCTTCAAGCTGTGTCATGTACACCTCCTCTTCCAACTCACCATTAAGGAAAGCTATTTTGACATCCATTTGCCAAATTTCATTATCTAAGTACGCAGTTATAGCAAGCATAATGCAAACCGATTTGAGCATTGCTATAGGAGAAAATGTCTCATCATAATCAATACCATAATGTTGACGAAATCCCTTAGTAACCAAACGGGCTTGGTAAGTGTCTACCTTCCCATCTGCTCATCTTTTCCTTTTTAAAACCCATTTACACACTATGGGTCTTACCCCTTCGAGTGGGTCAATTAATGTCCAAACATTGTTGACATGCATGAATTCTATCTCGGATCGCATGGCTTTAAGCCATTCTTCGGAATCAAGTCTCTGCATTGCATCCATATAACTGATCGGATCCTCAACATTCTCATCAAGTTCGATGGGATCACCGCCACGGACTAGGAATCCATATCTGCTTGGTTGATGTGGTACTTTACCAGATCTTCTTATTGCTGTGTCTACAGCGGGCTTAGGATTCGGTTCACTAACCTTATCATGTTCTGTATGTTCTTCTGCTAATGTTTGTTTTTTTTCTAGTTGACCTTCTCCAAGTCCAATATTGGAGGCATTGTTTTCCTTCTCGAGAAACTCTTCTCTAGGAAAACCGCTCTAAGGGCAACGAACACCTTTTGTTCGCTGGTGTTGTAGAATTGGTATCCTCTAGACTCTCTAGGGTACCCTACGAATAAACATTTATCAGATTTTGGTTCTAACTTGTCAGCTTAAAGACGCTTGACATATGCTGAACACCCCCAAACCTTAAGGTGTGTGAGTGTTAGTTTACGCCAAAACCACATCTTATATGCTGTCTTATCTACTGACTTGCTAGGCACCCTATTCAGCACGTAAGCAGCAGTTTCAAAGGCATATCCCCAAAAGGATATAAGTAGATACGCACGTCCCATCATGGATCGTACCATGTCTAACAAGGTTCAATTTCTTATCTCAGATACACCATTATGCTGCGGTGTAGCAAGGGGAGTCCATTGTGAAAGAATCTCATTCTTCTCAAGGTAACTCGAAAACTCATTCGAAAGATACTCACCTCTACGATCAGATCGTAGAATCTTGATATCTTTCCTAATTTGTTTCTCTACTCTATTACGATATCTTTTGAACATTTCAAAAGATTCTGACTTATTTCTCATCAAATAGATATACCTCTACCTAGATAGATCATCAGTAAAGGTAATAAAGTAGGAGTATCCTCCTTTAGCACTTGTGCTCATAGGCCTACATACATTTGTATGCACGAAGCCTAAGAGCTCTACAACCCGATCACCTTTTCCAATAAAAGGAGATTTGGTCATTTTACCTAATAGACAAGACTCACAAGTAGGTAGTGATGCTGGATCACTAATATCAAGCAACCCTTCCTTGATTAACTTGTTAATCCTTTTTTCATTTATATGACCTAACCTGCAGTGCCAAAGGTAGGCACTTGAGTTTATTCATTGCTTTGGATGCTTACTGCTAACATACATTATGTTAACAAGCTGTGTTATAACATAAATTTCATGTTTCAGTTGTCCTTTAGTGACAGTAGTGTTATTCAAAATAACATCAAAATCATTATTCATAATAGTAAAGGAATAACCATCCTGTGCTAAAAGCCCAACTAAGATAATGTTCAAAACAAAAATTGGACAATACAAAACATTATTAAGACTAACGTTTCCTAAGTTTGTAGCTAAAGATACACACCCTAACACTAGTCCTGGAACTTGATTTCTATTTCCAACGCTAAGGTGTCACTCACCAACTTTGAACTTCCTACTGACCTCCAGCCCCTGCAATGAATTGCAAATATGATAAGGACTGCCTGTATCTAATACATAGGTAGTAGAATCTATAACACTGAAGTTACAAGGTGTTATCATATACATACCTTGCTGAGAAACTCCTTGCTGTCTCTTTGGCCTGTCAGGATCTAACGACGCAAGATACTGAGGACAATTCCTCTTCCAGTGTCCCTTCCTCTTATAGAAGAAACATTCTGCTTGACTCTGGTCAGCTTTTTGCTTGTGAACTTGTGGTTGCTGCTGAGTGAGTTTCTTAACCCCGCTGTAAGCTGCATATGCATTTTTTTTTTTTTTTGCCACGTCGTGAATAATTCTTGCATTTTGAGGAACTAGCACCTCCAACCATATTAACCATCTTTCTGAGGAGCTGATTATCTTTCTTAATGGTTTGCAGCAACCCTAGAATTGCATGGTAGTTAACAACTGGCTTGTTCATCTTGAACTGGTTCAAGAAAAGGAGGTAGGATGGAGGAAGAGAGTTTAGGATGACATCCTTGCCAAGCTGCTCATTGAGCAAATAGCCTAACTTAGCCAACTTCTCAATCTACTCAGTCATGTACAATACATGATCAGTGACGGAATTCCCTTCTCTCATTCTAGTGCTAAAGATGGCAGAAGAGGTCCTATGTCTTTCTGCGTCATCAGATGTGCCGAAAGATTCATTCAACGGTTGGATAATGTCCTCAGGTTGTGTTTCCTCAAATTTGTGACTGAATTCATCATTCATCGCAGCCCTCATGATACAGTGAACTATTATTCTATCATCAACCCATTTCTGATATCGCCGACGATTAGCAACAGTCGGTTGGCAGCACGTTCAGCGGGTGCTGGATTAGACAGAATATACAGGATACATTCATGCTTGAGCACAATGCGCAATTTATGATACCAGCTATCATAATTTGGCCAGGTCAACTTTTTACTATCCAATAGTGATCTCAAAGACAACGTGTTAGCCATTAAATCTGCAAATAATTGAAGTAAAGGAAATAAATTAGCTAAAATATATGAATTATATAATCACTTTAGACATAAGCCAGTGTCTAAAGGATTCTCCTACTATTTTGTTCAGATTGATAGCCTCTACCTTCAATCCAAAGGAATTTCCGATCCAAATTCCCTTAGTTGGTTCTAAGATCCAAATAATTGTACATAAGCCCGACGGAGGCCGGCCTACCTATGCACATTTATCTGGTAGGTTCATAACCAGTTATTTCTCCAAATAACTCTCAGTGATCTCAATTCTGCCCCAAGCACCCCTTCAACAGGATGGAGGTCCTCCACTGAAAGCCCAAGTTAGGTCAAACCATTAACATGATATTTCATAGTCCCCTTCTAAGCTTGATGAGTAGGCTTGACGGAGGCCAACCCACCTATTCACCATCTCAAAGAGATTCCATGGAATTCATACAATGAATAATAATCCCAACACCTTGATAAAATCTAGGCCGAAGGGCCTCCAACGTTTATTAAGATGTTGGTTCCATTATTATTCACTTTAATGGGAGGCAGTGAGTTGAACATCCAATGTTCAACCCACTTAAATGACCTAATAATTTAGAGGATTTTAATTATAGTATAATGATTGGTTTTATTTTCCTCATTATTAATTAATCCAATTAATTGATCGCGAGAGATATATATAAATAAGGCATGCATAATAATAAATTGAGCATAAATAATAGGTGGTTATGGGTTTTCCTTATGTGGTCCACTAGAGCTATCATGGACCACTCTAGTCATGCAAATAAAAATTATTACATTTAATTGGGTTAACCTGTACAGGCCCAGGCCTTCTAGAAATCTTCAACACCTTGATCCATGCTCCAAAGCCCTATCTCTATTAATTATATAAACATGATAGAGAACTTCTTCTAAAAGGAGGGGATACATTACTTGGGGTAAGGATTTACAACCAGAAAAATAGAAGGTTGGACTCGCAAGCCCAATTTAACCCAAATAAATAATTATAACAATTTATAATAATAAAATGCAATAATCATCATGAAATGCAAGCCCATAACCTCCTTTAAATCCATGTCATATATCATTAATACAAATAGGTATACACATAGACATTCTATATAATTTCCAAGGCATTAAATCAATTTAATCAAATTAAATCGATATTTCCAATTAATTAAACTAATTTTAAATTAATTGGATGTCAATTAAATAGTGTTAAAAAGGCACAAATTAATAAAGAATTTATTAATATTAGCAAAATTAACAATTAAGTTTAATATTTTTCTAATTAATTAAACTAACTTTCAATTAATTGGATATCCTAAATTAATTCACCAAATTAATATAGTTAAATAAATACAACTAATAAACTATTTACTAATTGCTATATAAATTAACAATTAATTTAAATTTAATTAAACTCAATTGTAATACTATGTTTTTTTTTTAATAATATGGTCCTAGTGCAATTATATGAAACTATTTCATATACCAAAACAATTAATAAACTATTTTATTAATTGTTGATCCAAAATGAAATTTAATCCATATTGGATTAACACAATCAACTAATTAAAATTAATTTGGACTTAGTTTAAATTAATTTAATAATTGAGCCCAATGTTTCAAAACTATTTTAGAAATAGATATTTAATTATCATATAAGCCCAACATAAAAAAAACAAGTGAATAAATTAAGGCCCAATAGAATTAATATATCCTAAGGCCTAAAGAATTAGAATTAACTGAAGCCCAACTCCTTGAGCCCAACAAGAAATAAAATAAAAATGAGCAAGATTGGGCAGAACTGATCCAAATTGGGTCAAGCCCAATCGGATCAGGCAGCCCATTAGGGTTCAAATCCCTCTTTTTTTTTCGCTACAGTAATTGCTACAGTATGAAAAAAACAAATATATCAACCATATTATATAGGCAACGTATAATCTTATATCAAATACGTAAAATAAACACACTAAACGAGGTAGCTCTGATACCACTGTAAGAAAATCGTGAGACTATCTCTTGGAATTCCACCATGAGCAACTCGTTATACATAATAATTGGCAATTTTAAATCAGAGAATTAGGATTACCTATTCGAACGATTCGTGGCAGTGTTATGGAATTGCCGAACGGAAGCGTCTAGCACCTCCTACTTCGCACGCGAACAAGGATGAAAGAGAAGGATGCTATAATTTTCAGAGAGAGGGTTTTTTTTTTCTTGTTCATACGTTTTCAGAAAATGATATATGTCAATCTCACACCTTTGAAAACCATAAATGGCCCTTCTTATAAAGACCATGTGGGCTAGGCTCTTTAAAAGACCAACTCCTAAAATAGTTAAAAAACCCAATCTTTTAATGTGGGTTTCCATGAAGCCCACAACGATTCAAATTAAATCACTATTTAATTTAAATCAATCAGCCTAGAATTTAATTGATGAATCATAAATCTAGTGCTAGCTAGAAATTGTCAAATAATTAAATCCACGACCTAATAATAATAATTAGATAATATTTAATTCTTAATTAAATATTAATCATAAATAATATTTAATTCTCAATTAAATATTGATTATAATTAGGTCATCTCTCCAATTAAATCACTTATTCATTTGCGTGACTCCATAGGTTCAAACTTAAGCCAGTAGCATAAAGACTATCCTTACACTAATCGAAGATACCATCTAGCAATGGTTCCCGACGACCGAATAAGCTGAATAAGTGCAAGGCAACATTTAACGAACCTTGGTACAATGGTGAATTCCCTATGACCCTCGGTGTTCGAAATAACCCTAGGGACATGGTTAACTGTCAAATCTCTAATTAGTTACTTCATGTCAAATTTCAATCCTGTCATGACACATCATGACTTACCCTCGTGACTCATCATGAGATGTGCTTTGGCCAAAGACTTTCTAAATTGAAATTAAGCGAAACACCATTCTCCAAATACTCGGAGCGGTCAATCCCATCTTGACTCATACATTGACTTCTCCGGCACTTGCCCATACCTAGTAACCTTCTATTACTAGATTAGAAATCTGGATAGTCTGGCACCTATGCATGAGGAGTAATCCGTAAGTCTCCATGGCAGTCTCAGGTTAGAGGGAACATGTCCACCACATGTACCACGAGCTATCCTTAGACAGTAGGGTACATACCATAGGACGCTCGTAAAGAGAGTCATGTTCAGTGAACATGTCTCCACATGTCACCTGTTTATCGCACCAGTGTTCCAACACCCATTGGTCATGAGGATAATCAACCAATGCAACAAACAATGACCTATACTCGATGAAATTTATGTCCCAATAGCAATTTCATCATTTGGTTACGAACAAAGTTTAAGAATGACCAAAATCAACCCTCATTCATATGATTCCATAAAGTCATTCTAAGGACTACATCATGATCAATCAATGGTAAAAAAAGATGGACGATATGATGTAATGGTCAAATATTATTAATAGAACAATAATCCACATACAAATTAATTTGCCAGCTACACTCGATGACTGACTTTAGGACACAATTCCTAACAAAATCTGTTACCCGTCGGGGTACTTACCTCAATACCATAACACAATTTACTAATCGGAATACTAATTCGATGCACACAAAAAGGATTGATGAATGAATGAGTTGCCCCGGTGTCAATTAATGCTTTAATAGGCTGAGATGAAATTGAGAATATACCTTCTATTACTACGATGTCATCAGGCAACTCTTGTTGTTCAATCGCATAAACCTTAGCCTATACCAGCTAACCCGACACGGGCTTATTGTAATCCCATCCCCCTCGCCGTTTAGGGCAATCCATAGCTTGATGCTGACTGCTTCCACAACCGCTACACCTTCCTACCTTCTTTTAACACTGTGACTCAGTGTGTCCCTTCTTATCACAATAGGCACACACCTCGGTTTGGGTTTTAATGCCAACTGATCCTTGGGCTGAGGAGGCTACCAATCCACTTGACTGTGGCCGGTTAACCATCGATCCCCCTTGATTACGTCCCTGATTAAAATAACCTGAACTTGCTCTTTGCTGTACTTGGGCTTATTGGAAGGGCTTCTTGTTGGGTTGGCTTGGTCCACCCCTAGTTTTCATCTTCTTTTTCTCCACTCGTGTAGCTGCGTCCACAGCCTCTCCATAGGTTTCAAATTTTAGTGCAACTAGGTTATCTTGTATGCCAGCCCTTAGTCCTCTTACGAACTTCCGAATTGCTCGACTTGGTGGCTGTATCAGCTCAGGAACATATTGAGATAGTTTGTCAAGATATGCCCCACACTGGACAATGGTCATTCCCCCTGCCTTAGTGACATAAATTCTTCTTCCCGTTTTTCCCTAGCAACTATCGGAATGTACTTTTCTTTAAAAACTTTAGTAAAATGTTTTAGGTGTGTGGTTTTCCTCCCACCGACGCTTCACTACCTTCCATCATTGTTCTGTATCCCCTTTGAGCAGAAACGCTGCAAGTATAACTTTTCGTTCACCATTATAATCCAAAGTCTCATAAAGTTTCTCCACCTCCGAAAGCCATGCTTCTGCCTCCTCATAATCTAGGTCCCCAAAGAATTTTGGGGGGTAATAACCTAGAAATTCCTTGAGTGGACTTATCATGTCCCCTCTATTGCTATTGTCTTCCCCGCTTTCCACATTGTGGGGGTTGTCTGCCTCCCTTACTTCCTGGAGATCCAAAACTCTAGACACTCTGTCCATTGTAGTCGCCATTAGATTGAACATGGCCATGCCTGGATTACCCTGACCACGTTCCTCTACCGGCTCAGCATTCTTGTTGGCTCTTCGTGTACTAGGTCCTGCCATCTTTTCTAAACACATGCAAGCATTCTCATTTATTCAATACATGTTTAAGATATCAAGAGATAGCACATAAACACGTAATATAAACACGTAACACATATAAGCTTATTATTGGTTTCAAGGTCCCTAACCCCTTGCCCAGCATTTCTAAACCCGGCTTCTAAGGCAATATTATGCTTTGATACCAATTGTAACGACCCCAACACTCTAACCTTCCCAGGACTAGGTCGCAGGTCTAAGCAAGCAAACCACGAACATTTAGTCGCCATACAATAAACATAAGTAGAATGAACTAAGCTTATATATATATATATATATATATATATATATATATATATATATATATATTCTTGTTATAACCGTGGTTACAAATTCCCAATGACCGACCAGACTCCATATTTAACAAAATGAGCTTGGGAACTAGCTAAGATACTTATTCCTCATACATGACACCGTAGTAGACCACGTATGACATACCTATTCCTCATACATGATACCTTAGTAGACCATGTATGCTACCATGTATGGTCCAAATCCGATATCTATGATAACATCATTAATTATTATATCGTACACTAGGTGATGAAGTATGTTCAGGTTCACTAAGTCCTTATTAAAGAGGTAATGACGATGAATGATGACATCAACGTCCCTCGAGACTAACTGATCTAGGCCCCTCAGTACACAAAATAGACACATTATCGCATACCGGTTCTACTTTCTTTACTTCAGCTTCACCTGTAATGGAGAAGGAAAAGGTTGTAAGCTCAAAAGAACTCAGTGCAGGAAAGACACCGGGGTGGTTTTGAAAACATTTTTGAGCCTTTGAAAAACATGATGCAAAGCAGTTTAAGTATATCAAGAAATGAATAATAGTTACAGATCACGTTGCAAAGGATATAATTTGACTTCTCTTCTTGAGGTGGCCAGCCAGATTATAATCACAACTTCTTATCTTTCTGAGTATGGTTCTTCGGATTGTACTCGAAATCTATGACCCAGCTCTCCGAGGGCGGTATTGGTCCTAAGTGATAAAGTTCTCCAAGGGCAGTAGTGGTTCCAAGCGAGAGAGAGAATAGGACCACGTAGTCATGGGAGCATATAGGGCTTGCCGGCATCTGAATGCCATCGTGCTCGAGGTTGCTACCTCTAATCTCATGAGCACACATGCACGCGCAAACAGCTGTAGAACACACAATAGGTAATATAGGGATCAACGAAAGAGGTTTTCCCAAATAAGTAATAATCATTTTCGGGCAATAGTAGCTAGTAACACAAGTAAGATGATAACCTAGTTACTTACACTACTGTCAATTAAAATGTTTAATTATTTTTATATCCAATTGAAGCAGGTAGCTAGAAGGGAAAACCCTAGTCAGTCCCCAGTTGGCAGCCCTAGCTTTGTGGAATGAGGAATTAAGAGTTATAGTATTAATTCCTATATTATCAGACTTTAGAAGTAATTTACTTAGCCAGTTGAATAATTCCATTTAAAGTAGAGCTACGTGATTATCTTAATATAATATAACAGTTTATGGGCGGTCTACTACTCAACTTAGGAAGTCTCTTTGGCAACAGGGACTTAAAGGTAAATTCCCACATATTAAGTGCAAGTCGGTGCATAAGCAAACAATTATTTTACCTAGTACCATTATAAGTTAATGTAGGTAACGTAAATTTTAATAGTTTCATATACAAGGTCTATACAATAGAAGTTTAACATTGAACTTTATCTAATTCAACCCTACTTGCTACTGATTCTGGTTCAGTTCTCTCATATGACTTCCAAACCAAAAGATTAATAATCCACTTGGAAAACAAATTCGCATACCTATGGTCAGGAGGCAAGTAGGCGGGTTTGTATTAGAAGCTAGTCATAAGATCATCTCAATCAAATAAAGGTCATTAGTCAAGCAAATAAAGAATAAGAGTTCACGTATCAACTTCTTCAATACATGGTAATCTACATAATAAAAGATTTATGAAAGGAACTAGCTTATATAATTAACTCTGCACATGTAATGATCATAATAAGAGTTAACAATGCATTTTAAAATAAAACCCCGCACCTGGTCTTGTGTTGCTTATGGACTGATGTTTAAACTAGGAAAATATAAAAGCTAATATATATTGTGTTGGTGAATGTGTGATTAACTTGATTACTTAACAGTCCTTATATAGGCATTTTTGCTCACTCTGATTGGCCTGTTAGTTAATCATTACGCCTAAGATCCTAGCTTTGTCGCAGCAGCTGCGTGCCTTAATACCAACGAAATCATTTCATGCAATTTTTCGGAGCTCGATGGCTACGAACCGTGAGTAATTCGTGTGAGAAGCTGATTCACAACCATTTCTATTCGTGGTTTGACACATTGGTAGTCTAATCGTAGGTCATAATTAGTATCTTAAGCAGCTTTGGTGATTCATCTCTAAGGCCTTCGTGGTTGACGGAAGAATTTGTATGAGAAGCTCTAAGCTGCTGCGTGGCTTAATAAGGAAAATCATTAACATGCAAAGTCACAGGTGTTATGTTGGATAATAATTATGGCTGATGATCTAGGCATGCAGTAAGACTTGGGTTTCATTCATCATACTGGTCACTTAAGTGAGCAGCTCGCTAGTCACTCTTCGTGGTTGCTGGGTGCAGTCGCTATTATTTCCAATTTCCATTTCATATCAGTTACTTCAACAATTAACCAAAGCTAATTAATTGAATTAATTGATGGTGTGTGTGTGGCAGCCACGCATCGTGAAGATAACATGGCTTTGGAAACTTTTAATGATCATGTAAGATCAAGTAAGTTAATATGTAATATTTGATCCTGATCATCCATTTACAAGTATTTATTTGTATTTCTTTCTTTTGTTATTTTTGGAAATGTGTCTTGTGATTATTTGCCTACATTTAATCTATAGTTAATTGTCTTACTATTGAAAAATCAATTGGTATTTTGATTAATAGTCACCTATTATTATGTATTCTTATAGCATGAATTAACATTAAGCTTAGGGTCGTTATAGGGATGTAAAGTTCCATATCATGACCATGTAAAACTTTTCAGCTGCTTACAAGAGTATAAGTGATTTCCTTTAACTTTTTGGGCCATTTCGGTTGTTTTCTTGATTTTAGGGGTTTTTGATTCGGAAAAGGGGTTTCACTTTGGGGCCAATTATAGGAAAATCGGGATCCTGCCGCGAAAAAAGGGCATATGCCATTGGGTTTCTTTTAACTTGTACTACTTAATGGCAAAGTTTTGCAAAATTGTATCCCTACCCGAAAATATGTAAATCACGACACCTGCACGCAAAACGAGCAAAAAATATAACGTTAGTGTCACTCTTGAGGAGTGACATGTATCTCAGAACACGTGTCATACACGCGTGGATGTACCACGCATGCATGACATGTGTTCTCCCACGAGTCACACATGCGTGGGCATGCCACGCATGTGTGACACGTAGGAGGACACGTGTTCCCCCTTGTGTCGACCTAGAGGGCTTATATAAAGGGGTCACTTGACCCCCTGAAATCAAATAGGCAGACACTTTTCTCTGGCCCGATTCTACTAAATTATATCGATTCAGTTAGGTAACATTCCGAAAGTTCCAAAATCGGTCCGAGTCTTCTCCAATTTTTAGCATTTTCAGGTGATGAGATTTTGATAAACTAGTATCTTTAGTGTTTACATGTTTATATGATTATAATACGACTTGTTACATGTTTTAGCTTGGGTATGTTAAATATTTTTATTTGAATTAAATGCTCAACTTTATATATGGTTTTTGTTTTATTATGATATGAAATATATCATATTTGTTAGTATTCGTTAAAAGTTGACTTTAATAATGTATCATTATGAGGTTATTGGATAAGCCTTACTTAAGGTACTAAATTAATCAGGATTTTAATTTATTTCACTAATTAACTAGGGTTTACCTAAAGGTTAGCTATCTTGACATTTAAATTGTCAACTTGCATCAACTAAGTCTATCTTGATATTGAAACTATCTATCTATTAACAAATAAACTAGACATTTTAAGTGACAACAATGAGTAAAATTATAAAGGCAAATTACTCAAAATGTTTTCAGTTACGTACTATTGACTTACTTGCCTTACTTTAGTTATTTGACTTCCAGTAAATATGTTTAATTGTTACGTGTGCTTGACTGGGGACAGCCTCTTTTGTTGATCTCATATTATCTGTTGTGTGTTATATGACTACCTATGCATGCATGTGTGCTACTTGGGGGTTACAACCTCAGGCATGATAGTTGGTACGAACGCCGGGCGGCATAGGGCTTGCCGGTGCTCCCGCACCTATCGTGGTCCTATTCTCTCTCCCGCTTGGCGATCTCTACCCTCGGGGATCTGGGTCGTAGAATTCGGGTGCAATCCGGAGTATCTTCTTGGGAGAGATAAGAAGTTGAAATTGTGATCAAGGCTGGCCATCTCATGATATGATCGACTTGTTCCGACTCTCGCTTGGTGCCACCCTCAGAGAGTAGTGTCCTACTCCCGCTTGGCATTTTACCCTCGGAGAGTAGGCTAATATGTGTTGTGGGTATATGCCACTAAATGTAATTATTATGGCAATATAAATAGATTATCTATCTAGATATTATTATTACTGCTATTTGATATGTGACTCGAACGGGATAGAAATTTCTACTTGTTATATATATCTCACGTGGATAATATGTTATACTACCGTATGTGAATTGCATCATGATTTGCGAAAGAGACCGACCAGAAATATTTTCAAAACTCTTCTATTCCATTCTCACTGAGCTTCCCCAAAGCTCACCCTCTTTTCTCCCCCAAGTGTAGGTGCAGCTTAGCTTGAAATGGAAATTGACTTTAAATGTTTACATGCTCGAAGCCTCTTGCTGTCATAGTTAGGTCCAAGTTGTAAAAGTTAGAGTTTGTTGTATTAATTTCGGATAAAATGGTAGCTGTGTTGAAACCCTAATTGTTTAGTAGCAGGGTCGTTTATGTATCTCGGGTAATGATGTAACACCCTTATACTTAATTCATTGTATTAAAGCTTATGATTAAATAGTCTTCGGTATTTTCTATCTCTTAATGTTACCATTCATTATTTACGTGAGAGCGCAACAACAGTAAACATAGACTTTGACCTAGTCTGGAGAAGGGCCAGGTTAGGGTAGTTACAGGTGGTATTAGAGCTTAAATAGCTCATAAGCTGGGATAGGATCTTCGGACAATGGGTAGTCGTCTTTTAAGGATATGTGTTTGGCATAATCATATGTGCTCAATGTGTTTATTTGTTAAGTGTGAATCTATTTTCTATAAGTTGCATGTTTAATTGTGCTGAAATTATTAATTGTATACATGCATTACCCGTCAAATGGTAAGTAGTCCCCCCTCCCCTAAAAGCGTCGGCTAGTAACGGATCTTCTCAAATGCGAATCAACCGAAGAAGGAACAGTTGATCGGTGGTTCATAATAGTCTGGAGACGGTATTCGATGCTCGGGGCTTAATACTTAATGATTGGCCGTTGCTATCTTCTTTCATATCTTTACTCGGAATTCTTGGAATTCTTTACTGGTATTTTCTTTGGACTTCTATTCAGTAATCTTATTTGGCATTCTGAATTGGATTTCCTAAAGTGGAGCCTTTATTTGGCAATTATATTGTCTTTATTTGACAGTCATATTGCCTTTATTTGGCATTCATATTACCTTTATTTGGAATTTTCAAGATTTCTTGATATTCTCACACGATATTCTTGTACGGTGTTATTTGGTATTCTTATCCGGGTATTACTATTCGAGGCTCATGTTTGGAATTCTTACTTGGCATCCGATATTCAATCTCACACAGTGGACCGGAGGTACTGGAGAAGTAAATTGCGAGGGCACAATTTTTATAAGGGGACGAGGATGAAATATCTGAGCCCGACCATGTATTTACAAGTATTTATTTATATTTATTTCTTTCGTTATTTTTGGAAAATATGCTTTTGTGATTATTTGCCTGCATTTAATCTATAGTTAATTGTCTTACTATTTAAAAATCAATTAATATTACGATTAATAGTAACCTATTATTAGGTGTTCTTGTAGCATGAATTAATATTAAACTTAGGGTCGTTACAGGGATGTAAAGCTCTATATCATGACCAAGTAAAACTTTTCAGCTGCTTACAAGAGTATGAGTGATTTCCTTTAACTTTTCGGGTCAGTTCGGCTTTTTTCCCCATTTTAGGGGTTTTTGAATCGGAAAAAGGATTTCACTTCGGGGCCAATTATAGAATAATCGGGATTTCGCCGCGAAAAACGGGTATACGCCATTGGGTTTCTTTTAACTCATATTATTTAATGGCGAAGTTTGGCAAAATTGTATCCCCACCCGAAAATACAAAAATCGGGACAATTGCCCGCGAAACGAGTGAAAAAACAGAACGTTAGTGTCACTCTCAGAGAATGACATGTGTCTTAGGACACGTGTCACACATGCGTGGGCGTGCCACGCATGCTTGACACGTGGGGGGACACGTGTTCTCCCATGTGTCGGCTTGGAGGGCTTATATAAAGGGGTCACTTGACCCCCTGAAATCAAACAGGTTTGAAATAGACTTTTCGGGCAAAAAAGTAGTGTTTTTGAGTCGAATAGTGATTTTTGCTGAACCCGATTCTTACGTTGACTTTTGTTGACCTAGTATATATTATAAATAAATATTTTATCATCTTAAATAATCCTAGGATGGCATGTTTGAAAAATAGAACAAAAATGAAGGATAACTTAGTCATTTGTAATTTAAAATCATTTTTAGCCAACTTTGACTTTTGGTCTTGCTTTGACTTTGCTTATAACATAATATATACACACAATTCGGCCAAAACACCTTAAAAATACATACAAAAACGTGAGCCATGGAGGAAGAAGAAAAAATAGTATTTTTCAAGGGTTTTCTACCATTTTTGAAGAAAAAAACTCATTTCAAGGCCAAATCACTTCATTCAAAGCTTATTTTGGCTTGTTAGGCACCTATTCTACCTATTCCTATCATTGTTTTGGATCAAAGGTGAGGGAAAAACTAGATCCGTTTTTTAAAGTTTGAGTCAAATTTTAGTTGATGTATTTGTAGTCATTATTTTGTTAAATTGATGTTAGATTATTGCTAAGTAGATGATAAGGACCAACTTAGTGTAATTGTAGCCATTTTAAACGGTAACAACATGTATTTTTATTTTCCATGTATTAAAATTGATAATTTGGATTATATTTGAATAAAGTAGTTGTAGTAGTTGAAATTGGATTGTAGTTGCTTCTATAGACTTGCTAATTATTGTGTAGTAATGTTGTAATGCCAAATTTTAAATTTGAATGCCATAGCAAAAGTCGAAAAAATCAGCCTAGTGTACATTGCCATTTTGGACTTGTTGAGCTTGTTTTAGATGGTTTTTGGTTAGTTTTTGAGGGGGTTAATATAGTTGTTTGAATGGTAGGAAAAGGTTCGGGGGTTGTTTGATTGTTAGATTGTAAGTTATGATGTTTGGAAGTTTGTTTAGTCTTTCTTTGAAATGTCTAAGTGTTGTCTTTAATTGTTTGTTATTGATTGTGTGGTTGATAATTGGGTTGTTGTTGAGTAGGCTCGAGTTTGAATACATGTTGAAATATGTGTTGAGTTTGGATGGCCTCATACTCCATGATCTCATGTGGTCGGAGAATGATCATGGAGTGTGGGGCTAGGTTGGTGTATTCCGGAATGCATATGGTGCATGGGTAGAGTTCATGATTGGTGTACGGGGAGAATGGCTTCAGTAGAACAAATGTATCATATCCTTATTGATTGGTTACTTGTGTTGCTTAAATTGAATTGTTGTTAATGATGTTTATTGAGTGTTCATTGTTCCTAGGGTATTTTCCCAAGTGGTAAAGAAAGTGTTTTCAAAACATCCTATTGAACCCTCGTAGAGCTTTATATTGTATAAGCTCATCTTCTTTGATGTCCTTTCAGGTGTTCCAGATTTAAGGTACATGGAATATGTGCCGTTAGATAATGTGGACAAGCCCGAGGCTTGAGTGCTTGCTTGGATGCTTATGTGTTGTCTTGGATTATGATATGTTGTATTGTAATATATATTGAGTTTCAAAGTTTATATTGTATAACATACTATAAAGATAGTGGATTGTATAATGCTAGTTTAGTTGTCTTTCTTTTGGAATATGAATGGGTTGATAGACTAGTATTATATCTATTATGCATGTGTATTGTATTGTTGGATATATGTTATTGAGATGGAGGCATATGTCTTATTGTTGGAATGTTGTATGGTTGGTTAATTAACGGTGTTGGATGTGTTGTTTGTTGTTGGAGTTGTTGTTGGAGTTGTTGTTGAAGTTGTAGTTGGTTGTGTGATATTTATTGAGGACTGGTTTAGAGTCCTGTTGTCCATATCACAGACATTATATTGCCGAAATTCCATAGTGTCCTGACTGATCATAAGTAGGGTCAAGTTGGGACATGACAGTAGAGTTGAGAGTGAAAACCAACCTGGGGTCCTCTCTACTCTTTCCACAGATGGTCCTAGGTTCAAAGGTAATTTTCCAACTGGCTGCTGAAAAAAGGAAAAGATTATTAAATACATTATGAAACTCAACAAACAAAAATTTTGAGAAGTTAAATAGACATAGACTGTCCTGATCTAGAACTGGAACCAATCTATGGATGCTACAATATATTCCAGTCAAACACATAGTCAAATAGGAGAAAAAGAATACGAATCCACATTTTTTAATCACTTTTTGCCTGAAGGAAATAGAAATAGGAGTAAAAGAATATAAATCCACATTTGTTTTTATCACTCTTTCGAACCTGCCAAGGCAAGTCAAAGAAAACTTGAAACTTCATTAAATAAGTTGAAACTTCATTTTAAAACAAAGAAAAATTGTATTATCTGTTACCGCAATAAATCAAATTTAATTTTTTTGAACTCGAAAATCATTCAAACAAATCAAACTAACATAATTTAAAATTTTAACTATATACAACTATCTAAAGACATCACATTTTTTGCCATTTTGACACAGTTTGGTGGCTATTATTTTAAGATTTTCAGAACTTACATACACATACACATACACATATATTTAAATAAAAAATAAAAAGAATATATATATATATATATATATATATATATATATATATATATATATGTATGTATGTATGTATATTTAAACATATATTACATATATAGATACGCAAGGTGCCATCTTTTTTCTTATAAACAATACGGGTACTCCCTATGGAAATGAACTCAGTTCAATAAATCATTTCTCCAATAACCCCTGTAACTGTGACTTTAACTCTTGAAGCTCTGCGGGTGCCATGCGGTACAGTGATTTTGACATAGGTTGAGTATTTGGCAGCACATTAATCACAAATTCTATCTCCCTCTTTGTTGGTAATTTGGGCAACTCCTCGGGAAATACATTTGGATACTCCCAGACAACTGGAACTTCCTCCAAGTTTAGCTTATCAGATGGCTTGTTAATCAGATAAGCAAGATAACCTTTACACTACTTTTTCACAAGCTTAATAGCTTTGGTTGAAGAAATAACTAAACTTCTTTAAGGATCTTGGTTCCCCGCTACTTCAACCATTGACTGTGAAAACCCCACTTTTCTATCTTATCTCAATTTACGTGCTTTACCTCGTTTTGCGTGAATTGACCTGTTTATGTGCTATATGATTTAAAATGTGTTAAATATGTGATTAATACTCCTCATACATGCTAAGTGTGCATTCATGAAATTTTCATAAAAAACAGAATCAAAAATTTTATCATCGATTTTTGTGAATAGTATTTTGAATATCTATCTGTTAAAATTTTTACAAGGGTGTTTTAAACATCTTAAAACCAAGTCCTCTATTATTCATAGACCCATGTTTGATAAAAATTGATTCTGAAACTGAATAATAATTTAAATAGACTTTTCGGGTGAAAAGTAGCGTTTTTTAGCCAAATAGTAATTTCTTCTAAACCCGATTCTTGCATTGACTTTTGTTGACCTATTATATATTAATATAAATGTATTTATATGTGGTATTAAATGATTTTAGATTAATTGTGCATTCAAAAGACATTGGAAAACAAATAATATGACTTTTCACATTCTTTTGCAGAAATCGCGTTTTTAGCCGAGTCGAGTGAAAGTCCTTGCATTAGAGAACTCTTGTCACCTAAAAATAAACTACTTAAAATAGTCTAAGTGTTCAATTAATGTTTTAAGCAAGAAATAGTCTAAAATGGAATTAAAAGACAAGAAAACACTAAAAATAACTAAGTGTCAACTTTGACTTTCTTTTATTTGTTTGACCTTTGCTTATTATATCATCAATACACATTAAAAACAAGGCAAAACACCTCCAAAAACACACACAAAACCGTGGTTCTTTATAGGAGAAAGATGAAAGCATTTTCAAGGTTTTTCAAAGCATTTTTCACATAGATTTTACAATTCAAGTCTAAATCACTTCATTTAAAGCTTGATTTTGCTTGTTGGGCATCCATTCTACATCTTTCTTGCATCAAAACACATCAAAGGTGAGAGAAAAATTCTAGAACTCAAAAGTCATATTTTATGTTTTTGCATATAATTGAATATTGAACTGTTAGAATGTTAATTTGAAATTATATTATTGCTCAACGCATGCTAAAGATCGTTTATATGTATTTTTATAAGATTTGAACTGTTGTAGCATAAATTTTTATTTTTCGGGTATTAAAATTGAGTTATTAGCTATCTGGTGATTATTTTGAGTTGTAGTGGTTGGAATCGATTGCCATCGATTTGTAAAAGTTTTTTAAATACGGAGTAGTGCCGTTGTAATGCCAAAATTTTGATTGTGATGTCGGTGTGAAAGTACGAAAATTTCAGCCAAGGTGCATTAGGGTTTTAGGGTTGTTGGGCTTGATTTGGATGTAATATGGTTGGATTCCGAGAGGGCTATTGTTGTTGATTGTGTGGGTGAGTGATAGAAATTGGTTTGGAGTTGTTTGGATTAGTAGAATGTAAGATATGATTATTTAAAGTTTAGGTTGTCTTTCTTTAAAATGTTGTTATATGCCTTTAGATGATCGGGTGGTCTTTGAGTGATTGAACTGTGAGTTGTTGATGAATAGATTAGGGTTTGGTTGTGTGTCTAATGCATGTTAATTTGGGTGGCCTACTTTGTCATCTAACTTAATTGTTTCTTGATTATATAGTTGATGATTGTTGAATGTTGTTTATTTGATTGTTGAAGTGCGGATTAATTGATTATTGATTATTGATTGTTGTTACAAAACTGTGAGGTGCATGCTCGGGGTTAATCCGGGATGTTACATTGTTAGCTGGTTGTTATTTTTTTTTATTAGTCGGAAGTCGGGCAGCCAATGTTGTTGACTTCTCGAATTGTTATTGTTATTGTTATTATGATTCGAGAGTCAGGCAGCCAATGTTGTTGACTTCTCGAAATGTTATTGTTATTGTTATTATGAGTTGACAGTCGGGCAGCCAATGTTGTTGACTTCTCGAATTGTTATTGTTATTGTTATTATGAGTCGACAGTCGGGCAGCCAATGTTGTTAACTTCTCAAATTGTTATTGTTATTGTTATTGTTATTTTGAGTCGAGAGTCGGGCAGCCAATGTTGTTGACTTCTCGAATTGAGTCCCATTGTTGTGAGCTTTGATAATGTTGTGTCACCTCGGGAGGCATCCTGGGCTGCGGGCACAGTTATCTTGGCTAATCCCTATCTCGCATGGGTGGAGAGGCCGTGGGGTGTGGGTCTAGGTCAAGGTCCTCCAGGATTGTGTCATTGAGTTTGGAGGAGTTGTTGAACATGAAATTGGTATATGGAGCTTCATCAGCAAATGTATCGTATTGTTATTGTGTGTTTACAGTTATTACTATTGTTGCAATTATAATGATTATTGATGTTCATTGTGTGTTTACTGCTCAAAGGATGCTTTCCAAGGAGTATAGTAAATACTGTTAGAGATCTATCGAATCCTCACTGGGCTTGTTTTATATAAGCCCACTCTCAATTATTACATGCATGCAGGTATTACTGAGCCTGACTACGGGCACGTGCCACTTGAAGATGAAAATGTGCCTATCGTAGATGAGTCTTATGTGTAGGAGTCTTTGCCATGAGATTGTTTGTAGTTGATGTATTATGATGTATTATAAACCTACTTTAACTTAAAGACTTATGTATGATGGTTTAGTAGTTTTTTCTTTTGATCATGTTTAGATTACTATGTTGGTGTATAATCTATTTTGAAATGTATGCATAGCCTATGTATTATGTTGGAATGGAGGCGCGTAACTATGAAAAAGTTGATGAAGGAATGTTTAATGTATGAAGTGGTTGTGTTGTATGTTGTAAATTTGATTGTGGAGTTGGTTGGTGATTTATGGAGTCTGATGTATGTTGTTCTTAAGGGTTGGTTTAGAGCCTTGATGTTCATGTTACTGTCGTTATGCTACCGAAATTCTGTTGCATCCTGACTGATCGTAGGAAGGGTCAAGTTGGGGCTTGACATTGACTGACCTGGTAACTGAAACCTCACTACTTTTGTTCTACAATCCAATTGGGCATCATATTTTGAAAGCCAATCTGACGGACAATCTGAAAGAACTATCTTAATACTTAAATAACCATACATTTAGTAATCTAGTGCAATGATAGCTTAAATAACCACACATTTATGTTGAGAATATTGTTAGATTTCATGGAATTCCTAAGAGTATTGTGTCAGATAAAGATCTCAGATTCACATCTCAGTTCTGGCAGAAGATTCACAAGGCTTAGGGCATGGCATTGAACTTCAGTACTTCTCATCATCCTCAAACTAACGGACAATCTAAAAGAACTATCTTAATACTTGAGGATATGCTCCGAGCGTGCATTTTGGACTTCGGTAAGAGTTGGGAGAAATACTTACCTCTTGCAGAATTTGCTTATAACAACAGTTATCAAGCTACTATCGGTAAGGCACCGTATGAGGCTTTGTATGGGCGGAAATGCAGATCTCCTTTATATTGGGATGAAGTTGGAGAGTCGAAATCTATTGATCCTACTTTATTGCCAAAGATGAACAGAATGATTGATAATGCTCAGCTTATCAGAAAAAGAATGCTTATAGCACAGAGTCAAAAAAAGAGTTATGCAGATAGACGCTGTCGTGATCTGAAATTCGCCGTTGGGGATCGAGTATTTCTGAAAATTTATCATCGCAAAGGTTTGATTCGGCATGGTAAAGGAGGTAAACTCAGTCCTCGTTATGTGGGACCATTTGAGATAACTGAAACCATTGGTGATTTGGCTTATCGACTAGCTTTGCTACCTAGCCTAGGCAGAATTCATGATGCCTTCCATGTTTCTATGCTTCGGAAGTATCAGCCAGATCCCTACACAGAGAAACCTCTTCGGATTGTAGATCAGAAAGTTCAAGAGCTGAGAAATAAAAGCATTCCAATGGTTAAAGTCTTGTGGGATCATCACGGATTAGAGGATGCTACATGGGAGAGAGAGGATCAGATGCATGAACGCTATCCAGAGTTATTCGCCGATTCATGTAAGAATTGCGTGGACGCAATTAGTTTAAAGGGGAGAGGATGTGACGCTCGAGCTTTTTGCCTTACATTCATTTACTGTTGCATCCATTGTTTGCGCATTTTCTTATGTGCTTTATTAACTGTCTTCTTTAGCCACTATTCACTCCATTTTCAAACTGCATTATATTAGTGAATTAGCATTTTTATTAAATCATATTAATTGTTAGAGGAGAGCGAAAAATGTGCAATTGAGCTAGAAGCGATAGGAGAGCTCGTTTAGAAAATGTTTCTAGTAGTTAAATGAATAGTGTTACGTAGCAAAACTTAGAGATTTAATAAGCTAACATCACTTTTCACCTTAGACTCGTTTTAAAGTTAACAACGCGCATTTTAGAAGTCCACTTAACCACCCAACCATGACCCCACCTCAACTTAGCCACCTTATATATCACCTAAGCTTATAAAACACAAAACAAAAGAAAAAAAATTGTGCAGATTTCACTGTAGCAGGCCGACAGCCCTTCTCTTGCCATTTAGAGATTTTTGCTTCATCAAATCATCAATTCAAGCCAAGCCAAGCCTAGAGTAAGTAGTTTAGGGTGTGTGCAAGCTTCCTAGGTGCTCCTACGTGCATTGGTGAGGGATTTCACGGCTTGTTTTCGCATTTTAAAATGGTTGTTATTTTCTTGATTTGTTGAAAATGTGACTAAATGTTATTGTATTGATTATCTATGCTATTATACCTTGTTTATAAGTACTAGAGAACATATTTGAGCCATTGTTTCACTTTTTAAACGGTTAGAATCGATATTTTGAATTATGAGGTGAATAGTGATATTTTTCTAGGATTTTGTGTAATTGCGCGTATTAGCTCGATTCAACACTTCTAATAGATGCCTTAGGTGTTAATGAATGTAGTATAATAGCCCCGTACACTTGAATTGCTCTAATATCACATATAACAGGAATTAGCCGACTTTAACAAAGAGGTTTCAGGGTTAAGGCGAATCCGGGTGGATTCGGGCTTCACTTTTATTATTCTTAGGCTACCTAGGTGTTATAGAAGCTTTGCTAACCCCTATTTGAAGCCCGGATGAGGCATGTGTAGTTTAAAGCTAGAAGAGGAAATTTGGGGCTTTTGGGGTAATTGCGGGCTTTTGAATGTGTTTGAAGGTTGAAAGGGTTCCTTAAGGGTTAGTTAGAAGGTTGGTATAGTTTTCCTTTGAAATTGAATCGTTAACTTTGGTTTGGAAGAGAAATAGCTTGGAAAACAAAGGGGTTTAGGTGCAATTTTAGTTGTCTCGCGCTTCTAAGACCTTGGCATGACTTCTTGAGTGTTTAAATGTGACTTCAAGTTGTTTTAGAGCTCTTGGCATGATTCTATGCTTGTCTTGTATATACTCCTTTGTAAAACTGCTTTTGTTTGTATAAATTGCTTCTATTCTAACTGCATCGAGGTCAACCTACCTTGTTGATCCTCCTACGTGTTATTGCTTATATTATTGATATTAACTTGCCATTGTAAAGTGCATTGCATAGTGGTTGCGCAACCATAGTGTCAGGGACAGATGTGTTGAATATCGGCTGGGCGGCAGAGGGCTTGCCAGTGGATATTCAAACTCCGTGCTCTATTCCCTCACTCACCTGGTCCAGAGATTGCCAGGGGGTGTTTGGGCGTAGGATTATCGGGGTACATCCGGAGTACACCCACTGGAGTGTTTGGGGCTATGCCGGCTTATCGTGATCGTGATCGTGGTTCGTGGATCGTGAATGAAGGCCAAGTGAAGATTGGAGTATAGGGGTTATGTGAAATGTATCCTTTTAAATGTGTGGTTATTTAAGCTATCATTGTTTCTTGAATTGTTTAATTGCTATTGTTGTTTAACTGTTTACCTGTTGCATTGTACACCCCGGGACTTTATCCCTCACTGGGCAACAGTGGTTGCTCATACCTCGATATATGTTTCAGGAGACGCTGAGTGTGATCCCCCAGCTAGTTGAGGTGGTAGTGGAGGAAGAAGAGGTGCAGACAGAGCCTTTGCCCTAGTTGCTGTGTGTGTGTTGTTCTAAGGTGGATGTGATTTCTTGTTACTACATGATGTTCAAGTACTACTATGTTATGATCTATTTTGTGGCCTTAGGGCTATGTATGTATTATAACTGCAAGTTAAAAGTTAGTTGGTTGTAATGTTAGCTTTGAGGTATTATGGCTTGTAATAACTTTTGTTTCTGCTTTTAATCAACTTGCATGCTTAGGAGTGAATGACCTAATGTAGGATGTTTTATCTTTTAAGAATGTTTTAATGTTACCTTAGAATGGCATGGCTATCAGATTATGTTGAAATCAAGTTACATGCATGCTTGTGTGGTTTTGGAACTATTGTATGCTTCAAGGCTCGGATGGCCTTGAACCTTTAAATATTTAGTTATGAAAGCTTGTTTATCTTGTTGAGGCTTTATTTGAGAGTTTACAAGTTTTTTGAATGTCCACGGTATAGAGGAGACTATGTCCATGTATCGGGTCCCGACTTAACCATTAGCGCAGGGTTAGGTCAGGGTGTTACAGGCTACCCAACTTCCGACTAATAAAAACAATAACAATCAGTTAAGAATGTAACACCCCGGATTAACCCCGAGCGTGCTCCTCACGGTTTTGTAACAACAATCGATAATCAATAATCAATAATCAATGAATCCGTATTTAAACAGTCAATTAAACAACATTTCACAATCAACAACTATATAATCATGAAACAATTAAGTAAGATGACAAAGTAGGCCATCCAACTCAACATGCATTAAACACACAACCAAACCGTAGACTGACCATCAACAACTCACAATTCAATCTCTCAAACGCCACCCGATCATCTAAAGGCATATAACAACATTTTAAAGAAAGACAACCTAATCTTCTAATAATCATAACTTACATTCTACTAATCCAAACAACTCCAAACCAGTTTCTATCACTCACCCACTCAATCAATAATATTAGCCATCTCGGAAACCAACCATAATCCATCCAAATCAAGCCCAACAACCCTAAAACCCTAATGTACCTTGGCTGAAATTTTTGGACTTTCATACCAACATCACAATCAAAATTTCGACATTACAACAGAACTACCCTGTATTTAACAAATTTTTATAAATCGACGGCAATCGATTCCAACCACTACAACTCAAAATAATCACCAAATAGCTAATAACTCAATTTTAATACCCGAAAAATAAAAATTTATGCTACAATGGTTCAAATCGTATAAGAATACATATAAACGATCTTTAGCATGCACTGAGCAATAATATAACATCAAATTAACATTCTAATGGTTCAAAATTCAATTATATGCAAAAATATAAAAAACGACATTTAAGATCTAGAATTTTTCTCTCACCTTTGATGTGTTTTGATGCAAGAAAGATGTAGAATGGATGTCCAACAAGTGAAATCAAGCTTTGAATGAAGTGATTTGGACTTGAATTGCAAAATCTATGTGAAAAATGCTTTGAGAAACCTTGAAAATGCCTTCATCTTTCTCCTACAAAGAACCACGGTTTTGTATGTATTTTTGGAGGTGTTTTGCTTTGTTTTTAATGTGTTTTGATGATATATTAAGCAAATGTCAAACAAATAAAAGAAAGTCAAAGTTGACACTTAGTTATTTTTAGTGTTTTCTTGTCTTTTAATTCCATTTAAACTATTTCTTGCTCAAAAAATTAATTTAACACTTAGACTATTTTAAGTAGTTTATTTTTAGGTGACAAGAGTTTTCTCATGCAAAGACTTTCACTCGACTCAGCTAAAAATGCGATTTTTGCAAAAGAAGGTGAAAAGTCATATTATTTGTTTTCAAATGTCTTTTAAATACATTTTTCAATTGTGCCATTTTATAAATATTTAAAATGAAATATAATTTGTATTTAATATATACTAGGTCAATGAAAGTTAACACAGGAATCGTTTTAAGCTAAAATCACTATTTTAGCTTAAAAACGTACTTTTTCGCCCGTAAAATCTATTTAAATTCCTATTTCGTTTCAAAATCAATTTTTATCAAACATGGGTCTATTAATAATAGAGGAATAGGTTTTCAAACCCTAAAAACACCCGTGGCAAAATTTTAGCGGGCATGCATTTAAAATACTATTCATAAAAATCAACGATAAAATTTTCGATGCCGATTTTGATAAAAATTTCATGAATGCACACATAGCATGTATTAGGAATGTAAATCACATATTTAGTACATTCGAACTCATATAACACATAAAATCAGTCAAAGCACATAAAACGAGATAAAACACGCAAATTGAGGTTAAGATGAAAAGTGGGGTTTCATATTCTCCCCTCCTTAAAACAATTGCGTCCTCGCAATTCTTCACTCAAGTACTGCTGGCTCAAACATACGGAATGAAAGACCGAAAACCAAATTCTGAATACGAACTACGTGTGTCGACTCGGAATACCGAACAAGAAGCTGGAATAGGAGTGCTGAATAAGAACACTGACTAGGACTTCCGAATAAGAATCTCAAATAATTACCAAAGAAAATACCAAACATAGATCCCGTAATAGAGCACCAACCAAGAATACCAAGTGAGAACTTCAACAAGATCATCGAGCTAGAATACCAAATAATAATCCCAATACAAGAACTCCAGATAATACCGTATAAGAATTCCACATAAGAATACCGCATAGAAAATACCATAGAAGAAGTCCAAAGGAGTATGCTGAATAAGAATCTCTATATAGAAATCTCGAGGGAGAATGCCGTATAGGATCACCAAATAAGAATCCCAATAATCAATGTATAGTCATAAAGTAGCTTGACCCCTAATCGGAATTCTATATACCTCAGCGTCACAAACTACTCAGTCGCCAACTGATGTGATGCACGTGCTAACTTTAATCGTATAAGGCAAACTCTCTACTCACATTTTAGCACGTTGCACTCAAGGAAATATGATATTTAATTGGTTGAGAATAAGTAAGTTACCTTTTACCACTGTGCAGCCTCTGGCAATTCCTTCAAGTCCACTGTGTAGGCTCGAGCCTGAGCCTGCTGTTGCTGAGGTGTACTGCTTCCAGGTCCACCCTGATAACCCTGGACTGCTGGCTGACCCGTAGAACCCTGATACCTGGGGCAATCCCTCGCCTAGTGTTGGTTGCTGTTGCAACCTAAACATGTCCCTGCCTTCTTTCGACAGTCAACCTCCAGATGGCCTGTACATTTACAATAAGTACACAGCGGTATCAGTGTACTAACACTACCTCCAAAAGACCCAGAAACTGAATAAGCAATTGTACCAGTCTACTGCTGAGGTGACGCAACACTTGGCCTCTAACAACCCTGAGACGGGGCCGACCTAAACTGCGGCTGAGCCTGATAAGACCCCTGCTAAAACTGAGGCCGATAGTAACCCTACTGACCCTGCGGTCTGAAAGAACCCTGCAGCACTACAGGCCTGTAACCACCCTGCTGTACCAAAGGTCTATACATACCCTGCTGACCCTGCGGCTGAAAGGGCCTCTTGCTAGGCTAACTAGGTCCGATCCGTTCCCCCTTTCTCTTCTCTAACCTAGAAGTTGCATCAAAGGCCTCAGTAAGTATATCAGACTAATTCAGGGCCATCGCATCCTGAATCTCGGGTCTTAAACCCAACGTAAACCTACGAGTCTTGCGCTCCTCGTTAGCCACAAACTCCGGTGCATACCAGGATAGTCTAGTAAATATGGCCTCATACTGAGCCACTAAAGCATCCCCCTGAACTAGAGACAGAAACTCAACCTCTCATCTTTCCCGTGCAATCCTCGGGACATACTTCTCCCGGAAAGCTCTCAGAAAGGTATCCCAGACATACGGAATACCTTGGGTCTCCCAACTAGATTTCACCGTGCGCCACCACTCCTCTGCCTCATCATCAAACAAATAAACGGCAAAGGTGACCTTTCTTTCATCAGTATAATGCATAGGGTCAAATATTTTCTCCACTTTATTAATCCATGCCTCGGCTTTCCGATCATCTGGCTCCTCCTGAAATCTCGGCGGATAATACCCCAAGAACTCATTCAGTGTACCACGCCCGTGGTACCCATCCTGTACATTCAATAACTGTGCCTACAAAGTCTGAGCTTGGGCAGCCTGCCCTGCTAGCAATTGTGCCTGACCGGCCATAACCTCAACTATCCTATCCATGGCTGCTTCAAAACGATCATCACCCATTTCTCGGCCCGGTGCCACATTACTCGGAACCTCGTCAACTGTTTCGGGCCTACCTCTCGTTCTCGGTCTACCAGTCATTCTTCTAATCAAAGAGTTAGCGCAGGTTATAGCACGTAAACAGGCTATAAACAATTATTAGCACATAAGCAACAAACTCACATAAAGCACATAAATCACTTAAGTATCAATCACATAAACTAATTGATCACATAATAACATATTCACTAAATCACATAATCACTTAATCATTTAATCATATTAACACATAGTTCTCTTTTCTTTTCACTTCATACATACTTGCATGCTTGGACCACTACCCATATTTCGAGGATACCCCGGCTGACAGCTAAACATAAGCTTTGATACCACTAAATGTCATACCCCAACCCGACCCCTCCTACGATCAGTTAGGACGCAACGAAATTTTGGCAGCATAACGATAGTAACATGAACATCAGGACTCTAAACCAACCCTTAAAAACAACATATATCATACTCCATAAATCACCAACCAACTCCACAATCAAATTAACAACATACAACACAACCACTTCATACATTAAACATTCTTTTATGAACTCTTTCATAGTTATGCGCCTTCGTTCCAACATAATACATAGGCTATACATTCATTTCAAACTAGATTATAACCAACTTAGTAATCTAGTCATGATCAAAATAAAGACTACTAAATCAACATATATATGTCTTTACATTAAGATAGGTTATACAACACATTGTTTTACAACAACTAAGACAATCTCATGGCAATGACTCCTGCACATAAGACTCATCCACATATGGCACATTTCCCTCTTCAAGGGGCACATACCCATAGTCAGGCTCAATAACACCTGCATGCATGCAATAATTGAGAGTGAGCTTATATGAAACATGCCCAGTGAGGATCCGATAGATCTCTAATAGTATTTACTATACTCATTGGAAATCATCCTTTGAGCAGTAAACACACAATGAACATCAATAATCATTATAAATGCAATAATAGTAATAACTGTAAACACACAATAAGGATACGATACATTTGCTGATGAAGCACCATACACCAATTCTATGCTCAACAACTCCTTCAAACTCAATGACACAGTCCTGAGGTACCTTGACCTAGACCCATACCCCATGGCCTCTCCGCCCATGCGAGATAGGGATTAGCCATGATAACTATACCCGTAGCCCAGGATGCCTCCCGAGGTGACACAACATTGTCAAAGCTCACAACAATGGGACTCAATTCGAGAAGTCAACAACATTGGCTGGCCGACTCTCGACTCATAATAACAATAACAATAACAATTCGAGAAGTCAACAACATTAGTTGCTCGACTCTCGACTCATAATAACAATAACAATAACAATTCGAGAAGTCAACAACATTGGCTGCTCGACTTCCGACTAATAAAAAAAAATAACAACTAGTTAACAACGTAATACCCCGAGCGTGCTCCTCATAGTTTTGTAACAACAATCAATAATCAATAATCAATTAATCCGCACTTTAACAATCAAATAAACAACATTTAACAATCATCAACTATATAATCATGAAACAATTAAGTTAGATGACAAAGTAGGCCATCCAACTCAACAGGCATTAAACACACAACCAAACCCTAGTCTAACCATCAACAACTCACAATTCAATCACTCAAACACCACCCGATCATCTAAAGGCATATAACAACATTTTAAAGAAAGACAACCTAATCTTCTAATAATCATAACTTACATTCTACTAATCCAAACAACTCCAAACCAGTTTCTATCACTCACCCACTCAATCAACAACATTAGCCCTCTCGAAAACTAACCATAATCCATCCAAATCAATCCCAACAACCCTAAAACCCTAATGTACCTTGGCAGAAATTTTCGGACTTTCACACCAACATCACAATCAAAATTTTGGCATTACAATGGCACTACCCCATTTTTAATAAGCTTTTACAAATCGACGGCAATTGATTCCAACTACTACAACTCAAAATAATTACCAAATAGCTAATAACTCAACTTTAATACCCGAAAAATAAACATTTATGCTACAGCGGTTCAAATCTTATAAGAATACATATAAACGATCTTTAGCATGCACTGAGCAATAATATAACATCAAATTAACATTCTAACGGTTCAAAATTCAATTATATGCAAAAATATAAAAAATGACATTTGAGATCTAGAATTTTTTCTCTCACCTTTGATGTGTTTTGATGCAAGAAATATGTAGAATGGATGCCCAACAAGTGAAATCAAGCTTTGAATGAAGTGATTTGAACTTGAATTGCAAAATCTATGTGAAAAATGCTTTGAAAAACCTTGAAAATGCCTTCATCTTTCTCCTACAAAGAACCACGGTTTTGTATGTGTTTTTGGAGGTGTTTGCTTTGTTTTTAATGTGTGTTGATGATATATTAAGCAAAGGGCAAACAAATAAAAGAAAGTCAAAGTTGACACTTAGTTATTTTTAGTGTTTTCTTGTCTTTTAATCCATTTTAGAGTATTTCTTGCTCAAAATATTAATTTAACACTTAGACTATTTTAAGTAGTTTATTTTTAGGTGACAACAGTTTTCTCGTGCAAATAATTTCACCCAACTCGACTAAAAACGCGATTTCTGCAAAAGAAGGTGAAAAGCTATATTTATTTATTTTCAAATGTCTTTTAAATACATTTTTCAATTGTGCCATTTTATAAATATTTAAAATGAAATATAATTTGTATTTAATATATACTAGGTCAATGAAAGTCAACACAGGAATCGTTTTGAGTAAAAATCACTATTTTAGCTTAAAACGTACTTTTTCGCCTATAAAATCTATTTAAATTCCTATTCCATTTCAAAATCAATTTTTATCAAACATGGGTCTATTAATAATAGAGGACTAGGTTTTCAAACCCTAAAAACACCCGTGTCAAAATTTTAGCGGACGTGCATTTAAAATACTATTCACAAAAATCAACGATAAAATTTCTGATGCCGATTTTGATGAAAATTTCATGAATGCACACATAGCATGTATTAGGAATATAAATCACATATGTAGCACATTCGAACTCATATAACACATAAAATAGGTCAAAACATACAAAATGAGGCAAAACACGCAAATGAAGGTTAAGATGAAAAGTGGGGTTTCACAAGGATAATATCTTAAAATGGTTAAATGACTACCTAAACATGCAATTTGATCATATTTACAAGTATAACATTCATTTAATGTTTCAAAATGTCCACCTTGTCCTAGTTTGGTCAAACTAGATGAAAAGTCAACTAATGCAAATTAAATGAACTTCAAATGCAAATTTCACTTAATAACTTTATGACAATCATATGAATTCACATATTATGCATTAAAATAACTAAATACATAAATTATGCATAAAAGCCAAGCTCGGGTCTCACAGAATCAAATTGTATGGCTTTGATATATTTTTTGAATTATCGATCCGCTTCATCCTTAAATTCTTTGAACCCTTCAAAGGATTCTGATTTTCATCGCATTAGGAATATATATCCATATCTTGAGCAATCATTTGTAAAAGTGGTGAAGTACTCATATAGGACCACACATATCAGTACGCACCAATTTTAATACTTCTTTGGCTCTATGTCCTTTAGAAGAAAATGGCCTCTTGGTCATCTTTCTCTTTAGACATGATTCACACTGAGGTTAGTGATCAAGATCTAATGGGCTCAGATGCCTATCCTTGATCGACCTCTGAATCTTGTTTGAGTTAATATGGCCCAAACGTAAATGGCAAAGATATGTATCATTGGTTGATGAAATATTTCTCTTATTATTGTTATTATGCTCTATTGTGTGCAATGAAGATGTTTTAGGGTATAAATGGAACAAGTTATTATGTAAACTACCAGAACAAATTGTGCTACCATCTCTAATGATGTCCATACCAAAATGGAAAGAAACTGCCTAATTATTATTTAAAAGTTGTGAAACTAAAATTGAATTCTTTTAAAAATCTAAAACATAATTACAATTGTTTAAAACTAATACCCTAGTAGTACTAAAACTAAGATAAATATCTCCCACTACATCAGCCCATACTTGTGCTCCAGTACCAACTCTCAGAGCAAAATATATTTTCTCAAGTATTTGCATTGTCTGAAACACCTGCGATGAATTACAGATATGATTAGTGGCTTTAGAATCTACGATCCAAGAATCAGTAGAATCAACCATTAAAACTATTATAATGTAAAAGGCTGAGGTGGTAACTGTTTTGTTGTTAGCCACTTTGGGAAATTCCTTCTCTAGTGTCCTTTGGCCTTACACTTGGAACATTTGTCTTTGTGCTTGCAACCCTTACGCCTCCTATGAGGTCTCATCCTCAACATCATTGTTCCATTCATCAATGCCTCCAAGTTTTCGAAAATAGCCACAAGCTGGTGTGGTTTCAGTTTCTAGTGCCCTATTACATGAATGAGCTTGATCTAGACAAAACTTCTTGGAAGGGTATCCAGGACTAGATCTACTTCTTCTTGAGGACTAATCCTTGCTCCCCATGAGAGTAGCTAGATAAAGATGGCCTGTCACTCCTTGGATATTGTTTTTGACAGGTGTTCCTTCTTCTATCTTGGCTGTCATCACATCACATACTACCTTCAAAGAAGTTAACAAGTGTGACGCCACTGTTATCTTCTCATGTTGATACTGTAAAGCGTCTGATAGGGCTCCTAGGACTATTTAATGACCATATCATTAGTCCAATCCCATCTCTTCAAGGCCTCATGATGATTAGAATTTTCTAGGACTCCAGGACAAGTTTCTATTATGACAAATCTAATATCGTTCCATTTTAAGACTAGATCTAAGGTCCTATACCAGTCTTTGAAATTGGCACCATACAAGTTATTTTTGCAGAATAGTAATTTCTCACATTTCTGAATGCATATTCATTGTAAATATTAAAACAACATTCATGTGTAATGTAAGTACATCATGTATAATGTAAACATGGAAAAAACACATATATGCACATTAATATTTTTGCGTAAGTAGTTAACCCTTTAAACTACTACTTGCAACAATGTCTCAATTTTCTCGCAAACCCTCCAGCTTTAGGATGGCTGAGCTTCAGTAATTCTAAGTCAAGCTGTAACACATATGACCACACAATTACACACATCGTACATTCTTCATATTTTACACAATTATAACACATAATATCACATTTTCACTCAACCAAACACAAAATCACATGCAAGCACCCTCTATTCAAAATACTTTCCACATACACGCACTCAGGTTCGCTACCCAACAAACCGAAGACCCTGTCCCGGCTGAGAGCTAATTAAGCTCTGATACCACCTATAACACCCCGATCCCTCACGAGACCAAAGCCCCAATTCCAAAACCCAAAGTCACGAAAAGTGAGGGAAAACGACCAAAGTTTCTCCTGTTTCTAGGCCTAACTGGTTACCTATAAACAAAATATAAAACCCCAAACCACATACTACGAAATTCTCAACAACTCTAAACTTCATCCACGAAACTTTCCAAACACTAAGGCCATTCGAGCCCTAGTCTACGACATTAAAGACATACAAGCATGCATTTATTAACTATTGTAATTCTATGTTTATAATTTCACTTATCATACCACTCTAATATTCTCTATCTATCTTTCTTATGAATTAGGTCTACCAACTATTCAAAACATGCAAGCATGTAGCTAATAGACAATAAAGTAAAGATTACAAGTTATTACATACCATTACAACTATCACACCATACAAACATTAAACTAGTTATTACAATCTTTCACAACATGAATCAGATACACACAAGACTTCTACTTTACAAATTACTCTATCACGAGTAGACAACACTTCAACGGCTAGAAGGCCAAATAGCTTGTAGGCTCTGTAGTTGATTCGTGCTAAACCTGAAAATGTTAGGGAGAGGGGTGAGCATACAATAGATGTATACTCAGTGAGGGAGGGAATAAGTAACTAAGGAGTTTGCGCAAAGGTTTTGCGTGCAATGCAGCAATTCAAACACAAGAATAAGCAACTATACAATTAACTGTTACTACGAGTAGATAAATAGAGATGACTTAATGAATGCACATCAAGGTAAGTTAAACAACCATGAAAATACAATCAAAGGTAACTCCCCAAGGAACAAAGGCCCAAGCGAGAATTACTCAAAAGGATATACATCATGTAACTCTCCAAGGACATAGGGCCCAAGTGAGAGTTATACAATAGATAGTAGTCTCGATCAAGATCACGGACCACGAACCAGGGACCACGAACCAGGAGTCACGAACCCAAATAGATATTAATAACGATAACGCTAAGTCGGCATTCCTTATAACTCCAGTGGGCGTACTCCGGATGTACCCCAAATCTTACTACCCAACTTCTCTAGGGTGACAACCTTTCCTTAGAGAGAGTAGGAATAGCTACAGAGCTAGAGCAACCACTCTAGCAAGCTCGATACCGCACAGAGAGGCTCATCACATCCGTACGAAACTAAGGTTGCGTAACCATCAATATGAGATCACAATATGGCATATACAAGCAACATATAATATCTCGTTAACATATAAAGAGGAACAACAAAGTAGGTTGTTCCCGTGCTCAACATAGCAAACAATGAGTACACATTAACTCAAACATTCTTACTAAATCATGCAATTTATGAGCAATAGAGTAAACTACGATGCACAAAAGGAATGAAGATTCCCTCACCTCTGCCAAGCTCCAAGACGTAAGAATTGGCTCCATGTATCAACCCTAGCATGTAATAGAACACATACTTAACACAAGAAATCTCATAGATGTCATTCATAGCCAGTAATAATAACAAGAACAATAGCTAAGTAGGCCATACTAGTTCCATGCAAGAAAACTACCAAAAATACTATTCATATTCTAACTTCTAAAGGCTACTACAACCAAACGCGCTACGAGATTAGGAAACCAACTTCACTACCCACTCTTAGGCACATTATGAAACGATTTTATGCTACGAAACCCCACTTTCCCAACAGAACCTCGAAAGTCCACCTAGCACATTTGAACTACAACTATTCTAACCAAACACCCATTCAACGCCATAGTTATGCCAAAAGTGCTTCCATGCACATACAAGACTAACTCTTAACCCAAAGTGAGCACGGTCAACACTTGGTATAATGACCTCTTTTGCAATTCTAACTAAATAGTTATCTTCCAAGCAACGGAAGGACACTTCGAGCATATTAGGCATTCATTAACCACTAACCAACCACAATAAAGCTCTATAAGCAACCAAAACACTCAAACGACCATATTACCCAAAATGTCCCCTTTTGTCTACTAACACAATTTTGACGCTCAATCAAACTACAAGTCCCACAATCCAGAATCCAACCATCCTACACCTCTAAGGACACCATTTGACACCTACTCAAACCTTAAAAACTCACTTGTGACATAAAAGCTCGGGAAGGTCCTGAGTCACTTTTAACTATATCTAGCCTAACCACCTTTTAATTCAATGTTACGATTGCACCAAAAGTGTTTCCCCGCATAGTAGGTACCCGATCTAACGTTCAATTGCACCCATATTATCGTTTTACGAAAACCCCCTTTTTAAATTTTATCAAACTTCGCATTTTAATCAAAATTCGAGCAAACTAACCATACTCAAACAACAATCTAATCTCAATAGCATCTAAAGTACCTATAGATAGCACAAATTCAATCCCATAAGCAAATTTTAACAAAACCCTAATAATGGCACATTCATCTTCTTCTACGTTTGAATCTTTGCATTAAACAATAAAAAAAAGCTATCAAACTAAATAAGCAAGACCTATGTAGCATGTAGACAAGGTATTTTACAATATTCAAGCAATTCACAATCAACAAATCTAAGAATTTCGTAAATTGACATAAACTTATAAATGGAAAAATATGCAAACTCCCTCACAAATGCAAGGTGTAGACCATTTGTAGAAGCCTTAGGATGCTCCAAACACCTCCTACTCCCAAGCTAGATGATCAATTTGCAAGGTTGATTTTAAATTTCTCCTTCTTTTTTCCTTGGGGAGCAGTCGGCTATGGGGGGATATATGGAAAATTTCTTGATTTGTTTGTGTGTTTATGTGTATATATGTAATGATATGTGTATATAATATATGTGTGTAGTGTTATTTTGGGGTCAAATGCTTAAAAGACTAAGTCAACTAAGCCTAAAACTCCAATTAAAAGCTAACTAATTCAATATACTATATTTCTAATGTTTTCACTATTCCTATGATACGAGAAACATTTTTCTAATGCGCGTTCCCGGCTAGAAATGCTCAAGTACTCATTTTTCCCATTCCTTCTAAGAGTCATACAACCTAGGAATAATATTAATTCGGGCAAATTAAGCAGTTGAATTTCAACTGTGAATAGTAACTAATCATAAAACACATAAATGCACATTTAAAAGCACAAATAAGGTATACAACAGTTAATATAAATATGCTGAAGTTCTCGGGTGTCACATCCTCTCCCTCTTTAACAAATTGCGTCCACGCAATTCTTCTTTCAAAAGAACTCCACTTGCACATTCTGAGTGCTCTTGAAATAAAAACCCCACATACGAATATCACTAAGAATACTAAGGGAGTTTGTTAGAGAAACATCTTACATAAGAACGTCAAAGTAGAATGCCATGAAGAATACCGAGACACGTGTTAAAAGAATACCGATGAAAACCTCAGTTGGCTAATAAAGGAAATACCAGATAAGAATCTCACAATAAGAGTGCCAAATAAAGGCCCCGAATGAGAATATCAATCCAGAAGATCGAATAAGAGTCCCTCCGAATATGAACACCACTTCAGTATTCTGATATGAACTTGGTCAACATGTGCCGAGACCCAACACCAAGATTGATAAAACAAACCCAAGATCTTTCAAGAATGGATGGAACCGCGACCCTTTGCCTAGCAAGACAAGAACATTGGTATGATTGAGGATGCAACAAACGGGGATAGAAAATCCGTTTGATAAGTCATGGTTGAACGTCATAAGAATTATCTTGATAAGTTCGGATAAGTTTCTTGAAGAACTTAAGAGAGAATAATCTCACAATTTTAATAGTAAAAAACGTCTAACTTTAATTTCATGAAAATTAGCCTTATATAAGTAAAGAACAAATAAGTTTCCTATTTAGAAAAGAACTCCTAAACCTTATCCCACTAGGAAAAACTTGAATAGTAACTAGGTCAAAGAAGTAGACTTTGAGCCCAAGAAAGACTCCTCTTATTAGAGCCCAAGAAAGACTCCTTTTCCTGGAACCCAAGACTCCCTTTCTCGTCCATAGTGGACTCTAGAGAATAAACTAGAATTAAAATCAAACTGAACTAAAATTAAGATAGAATTACAAAGAAATCAAATCTTGACCAAATCTTCCAAGCTTCTTGAAACTTCTCGAAGAATCTTGAATTTTTTGAATCTTGAAAAATGTAATATGGACTTGAATCTTTGCTGGAAAATCCACCTAAATAAATGGTTAATTGAACTTGGACGCTCATGCTGGATCTTGGTTCTCTCTTGGGTCTACTTGGATGAGTACAACTAGTCTTTCTTCTTCCCTACTAGCCAACACGTTTTCCTCTTGTTGTAGAACTTTCTGAACCAAGTTATTCAGCTCTTCCTTGAACCTTTTAGCGTGAGCCCTCGTGATTGGACCAACTAGAACTTGAACTGGATCTTGAATTGTCCTTGTAGCCTGGATGTCCTCATCATATTCCTAACATAATTGTTGTATAAGAGTCCCAGAGAAGTAATCCAAATTTGAATACCATAGGAGATGCCACGAAGAACATCGAAGAATATATCACTTGAGAATCCCCATATAGAAATCTCGAAGAAGGCCATATATATAAATGCCAAACAAGAATGCCAATTAGAGTTTCAATAAGAATACGAAGAAGAATATTAAGAATGAACTCCAAGGGTTGTCCATTGATTGTAACCTTCTAAGATTGAATTCCTTTATCTGACTACCGTAATCAACTGATCAACACTCCCTCTTTCTGTTGGTCCACACCTTCAAATAAGCCGTTACTGATCATCTCTTATAGAGGAGAGTTTACTTACCATTTTCAAAGGGTTATATATATATATATATATATATATTGGAAGCATATAAAATACACACGCTTAACAAATATACCAGATAGAAGTACATGTAGTCACCTATTGGTACATAGCAATTATTCTTCACCTGTTGCACAAATAAGTCACATATTTACACATATGACCACACAATTACACACATCGTACATTCTTCATATTTTACACAATTATAACACATAATATCACATTTTCACTCAACCAAACACAAAATCACATGCAAGCACCCTCTATTCAAAATACTTTCCACATACACGCACTCAGGTTCGCTACCCAACAAACCGAAGACCCTGTCCCGGCTGAGAGCTAATTAAGCTCTGATACCACCTATAACACCCCGATCCCTCACGAGACCAAAGCCCCAATTCCAAAACCCAAAGTCACGAAAAGTGAGGGAAAACGACCAAAGTTTCTCCTGTTTCTAGGCCTAACTGGTTACCTATAAACAAAATATAAAACCCCAAACCACATACTACGAAATTCTCAACAACTCTAAACTTCATCCACGAAACTTTCCAAACACTAAGGCCATTCGAGCCCTAGTCTACGACATTAAAGACATACAAGCATGCATTCATTAGTTGTTGTAAGTCTATGTTTATAATTTCATTTATGAATTAGGTCTGCCAACCATTTAAAACATGCAAGCATGCAGCTAATAGACAATAAAGTAAAGATTACAAATTATTACATACCATTTCAACTATCATACCATACAAACATTAAACTATCTATTGCAATCCTTCACAATATAAATCAGACACACACAAGACTTCTACTTTACGAATTACTCTATCATGAGCAACAACACTTCAATGCCCAGGATAATAGCTTGTAGGCTCTGTAGTTGATTCGTGCTAAACCTGAAAATGTTAGGGAGAGGGGTGAGCATACAATAGATGTATACTCAGTGAGGGAGGGAATAAGTAACTAAGGAGTTTGCGCAAAGGTTTTGCGTGCAATGCAGCAATTCAAACACAAGAATAAGCAACTATACAATTAACTGTTACTACGAGTAGATAAATAGAGATGACTTAATGAATGCACATCAAGGTAAGTTAAACAACCATGAAAATACAATCAAAGGTAACTCCCCAAGGAACAAAGGCCCAAGCGAGAGTTACTCAAAAGGATACACATCATGTAACTCTCCAAGGATATAGGGCCTAAGCGAGAGTTATACAATAGATAGTAGTCTCGATCAAGATCACGGACCACGAACCACGAACCACGAACCACGATCCATGAACCCAACTAGATATTAATAACAATAATGCTAAGTTGATATCCCTTATAACTCTAGTGGGCGTATTCCGGATGTACCCCAAATCCTACGACCCAACTTCCCTAGGGTGACAATGTGACGACTAAGGACTTCATTATATTCATATTTACTGTTGCATATCTCTTCATGCATTTCAATGTGCATTTATTTTCTTGATTATGTGCTATTTAGTAGTTATTATTCATAAGAAAAATTGACCGTCTAAATTGCTCGAATTAATATTTTTCCTAAGTAGTATGACTTATAAAAGGAATCGGGAACTTGAGATTTTGAGCTTTAGATGTCCGGAACACGCATTAGGAAAATAATTATTGCGTCGTATGAATAGTAAAACTTAGAATAGCATTGGAATTAAACTAGTTAGCATTTAAAAGAGTTTTATGCTCAGTTTGACTCTAATTTAGAGCATTTGACTTAAAATAAATATACAAACATATACATATGATGTAGTATCACATATATACACAAAACACTCACAAAACAAATGCAATAATTCCTAAATTGCCCCTCCCACATACCCGACGACCTATAGGAGAAGAAAAATGAGAACTTCATCTTCAAGCTTTGTGGTTTAAGCCTTTCCAAGCCCTCTACAACTAGTTTCAAGCATTCTTAAGCTCCTACAAGTGGTCTACAACTTGAAATTGTGAGGGAGTTTGCATATTTTTCCATTTCAAAGTTTATGTCAACTTATGAAATTTTGAGATTTGTTGATTACAACTTATGAGTTGCTTGAATATTATGATATACATGCTCTACATGCTATATAGACCTTGCTTACTTAATTTATTAACTTGTTCCATAGTTGTATACAAGAATCACACGAAGAAGATAATGAATAGTACCTAATTCTAGGGTTTTGCTATAAATTGCTAATTAGATCGATCTTATACTTCTTATAGGTAATAGAGATGGTAATAAACATAGAATTAACATTGTATGAACTTAGAGTGCTTGGAACTTGGAGAAAAATGTGTAAATAGCTTGATTTACAAAAGGGTTTTGAGTGAAAAGCAAATCCGGGCACAATTGAACTTTAGATTAGGTACCTACTATGCGGGGAATCCCTTTTGGTGCTTTCGTTGTATTGAATTGAGGGGCAGTTAAGGTAGCTGTAGTTAAAATCGACCCGGGGCCCTCTTGAGCTTTTGTCTCCAAAGTGGGTTTTTAGGACTTAGATAGGTGTTTTTTAGTATCCTTAAGGTTGTAGTATGGTCGGTTTGTGGAATTGGTACCTTGAATTTCGTATGGTAGTAAAACTGCTTAGTAGACAAAGGGGAAAATGTGGGAATTAGGGTGTTAAAGCTACCTATGGACTTGTAATTTGATATCTTGCGTTTAAAATGCATTTTAGTAGTATATATGGACTATTGGTGAAGTTCTTGAGAAATGTGAACCTTGTCCCCTTTGTTTGCATTTGTCTATATCATGCTAAAAGCTTATATTGTAACGATTTGCGAAGGCGGCCAACTTTGTCACCCCTCATATGTGATTATTGGTACTACTTGGCTTTATTGATCGTGGATCGGGTTGCACAACCTTTTCGGACATGGTAGTGCTGAAAAACTCTGGGCAGCATCGGGCTGTCAGTTTAGCTCGAATACCATGGTGCTTATTCCCTTTCTCGCTGAGTATACTCTAATACCACAGAGGCATAGTTCACCTCGTTAGGGCATACGGACCTATCTCAGGATAATGGGTCGTAGGATCGGGGTACATCCAGAGTACCCTATTGGTAGTATAAGGGGATTTACCGGCATCTGATATCGAAGATCATGGTTCGTGGTCTGAGATTGAAGACAAAGAAGTTGAATCGCATCCTTTTAAAACGTGTTTAATGTTTATTAAGTTAACTTGTTGTATTGTATTACTTGTGTTCTTGTCTTTGTTGCATTGTATGAAATGATTTTTGAAAACACCCCCGGTTTACTGTATCCCCTCACTCGCTAAGCAATTGTGTTGCTCACTATTCTTTTAACATGTTTCAGGAGAAGCTGAGGTGAATCCCCAGCTTGTAGCAGTAGTAGAAGAAGAAGAAGTCCAAGTAGATCAACTTCCTTGATTACTTGTGTGCTAAGGTTGGATGCCTACGTGTGAAGTTGCTGTTATATGATTTATTTTGAGGCTTGGCCTTGTATGTATTTGTTAGGCTTTGGGGAGATTGTATTGTAATGTTTAAGCTTGTGTTGTGGGTAGTTGGAATGTAATAGTTAAAGATAGACTTTACTGCTTTGAATGCATGCTTGTGCATTAAAGGAAGTTGAATGTTGAACCTATTGTATAAGTATAACTTGTGATTAACGTTAGAGTGATATGATAAGTGGTCCTAAGACATAGAGTTTCTAAAGATATGCCTTGCATGCTTGTATGATAAACTTTTGTTAAATTGAGGCTCAGATAGCCTTAATGTAGTATATGTGTTGTGTTAATGAAGTATGGGATGGTATGAGAAGGTTGGTTGTGAATTGGTAGTTATGTGTGATTATTTGCAGGTTATCAGTTAGTCCACGGTACAGAGGAGACTTTATTCGTGTATCGGGTCCGAACTTAACTTTTAGTTTAGGGTTGGGTTCGGGGCACTATAGACAACCTTTCCCTAGAGAAAGTGTAACAACCCGATCCCTCTCGAGACCGGGAGTTCTATCAATCAATCTAATCACAACCCAAATCCAAACCCGGACATAATTTTTAGGAAAAACAGACGGAGTCTCCCCTGTTCTAGGCAAAAGCAAACCTGTGACAGCATATAAATGGACCAATACCATGTCCAAACATTCAACCACCTCAAGGCCATCCGAGCCTTGTTCTCAACAAGCAATCACAAGCAAATATACATTTCCAGTTTACAGACTAACCTACCTCTTCACATCTTTTACAAGTACATTCATGCTTGACAATTAAACCATACTATCGTATTTCATAAGTTAGACTATCAAACAATTCTAACTCTTTTCCTTTGGACATTACAAACATGCATTGAAATTAAACTACACTAACTAAGTACATAAGCTAGCTTTTCAAATTACCTCAATAACCTAGTAAAACTTAAATTACATTCTTTTAATATTAAATACATACAATACATGAAAGCATACATCTTTGCCACTTCGACAACTCAAGCCACATAGGCACGCAAGACAACTCTTCAAGCACGAACTTTCACATAATCATGAACTTTCCAGCTAACATGGCATTTCCTGAAATGTGGTGTTGAGGAGTGAGTATACACAACACGTATACTCAGTGAGGGCGAGACAGATATCGAGGTGGAGAGAAAGAAAGTCGTGCAATGCAAATAGACATAGTTAAGCAATAAAGTCAATAAGAAAGCATTCAATACAAACGACAATATAATAAACAATCAAGAAAGCATTAACACAACCATTCAAAGCTATACCACACTCTGAAGGCTATGGTTCACTCATACGAGCAATGTACCATTTCACGAGCGATACATCAATCTCGAGCTTGATGTTGACAACGATGACAATAAGCGCGCAACCACCTTATAACTTCAGTTTGGAATACCCCAGAAGTATCCATCAATTCTACGACCCAAATCTCCCTGGGAGGCAACCCAAGCGAGAATGGGAATAGGACACGGAGCTAGAGCAACCAACACTGGCAACCCGAGACTACCCAGAGAGGCCCATCACTCACGCGCCTGACACTATGCAATGCAAGACACGATACAAGGCGATAAACGAGCGATAGCACAACAATACAGATTAGAGGCGATAAACGAGATATCAAGCATTTACAATCAATACTAGTATTCAATTAACTTTTCAAGTATAACTATCATTAATAGCCAAAATAACACCAATTAAACAAGTAACAACAGTTCAAACACGAAAACAACAAATATCACTATTCAATCTCTAACTTTTAAAGGCAATTACGAGCAAACGAGCTACAGGATTAGGAAACCGATTTCACTACATTCACTTAGGCACTACAAGGCACATTTCCATGTCACTAAACCTCACTTTCCCAACTGAAGCCCGAAAGTCCACCTACTGCGTTTGAACTACAGCTATGCTAACCGGTCACTCAATCAACGCCACAACAGCGCAAAAAGTGCTTCCATGCCCTCAATTGCAAAACCCCCAACTCAATTCGAGCACGGTCAACTTTTGATCAAATGGCCCCTTTACGTTTCTTTGTCAAATTTTCAATTTTAACAAAGGCCGATCCGTTTTTATTTCACATTTTATCTTTCTATCACTAATGGCACCTATCCAAATCAAGCAATCGCAATTCGGATCACAAATCCAAAATTCTAGGGTTTTACTATTTATTTTTACTATTCACATTCTTGCCTAAATTCAATTTGCATTTCTAACCTTAAAAATTGCTAAATAACTAACAAGCAATGCTCTACGAACCCTAATGAAGCATTTTCAATCAATTTCAAGCATTATAACGCATTAAATATCAAATCTAAAAGTTTGAATCAAAAATCAAATTTCATATAATATGCACAAAAACGTGAAAACCCTCACATAGATTGAAGACCAAGACCCGCAAAGACCCGAACCACGACCCCTGAGCAATTCCACGCACGATTGTAGAAGAAAATGCAAGCAAAAATCATTTCTTTTCCTCCTTGGTGCATTCGGCCATGAGAAGGACAATTTGGGCATTTTGAAATTTTTTTTAATATTATTTTAGCCTTGTTTTATTATTTAAAAGGTGACAAATGGCATTTTGGTCTTTTGCAAGGTCAAGCTTAAGTTAAAATTGGTCAAATAAGCTTATTTTGATGCCATTTAATCCAATTCAAGTTAGAGCAATGCAATTTTAATGAAAACCGACTAAAACTAGCTAATTTAAACTAGAAACATTATTTACGAAATCCGAAAAATATTCTTCTAACTTTTATTTTCGAAATGCTACGATCGAACAGTCAATAAACGATCGCTAATAAAGTGATGAGCAATAATATAAAACTATAATTTTTGAAAGGTTGAATAGTAGAATAGATGAAAATTCACTCCGGCTCGGAGTTACTTTTCTCATTTATTTGAAAACATAGTGATTTTAATGCAAGACAATTGAAACCGATTATTAAAATAATCAAAACAATCAAAATAATCAATATACATTTAAAATAATTAATTTAACTGTTTCTGGAATATTTTAAGGAATTATGAAGTTAATGCCAAGATACAAATGAACACGTAAATATAAACATGTAATCAAGTGCAATTAAATATTAACATTTAAGATGTCACTTAATTAAATACAAGAAAATAAATTCAATTGCTATAATTAATGGAAATAGATAATAATCTTTTAATTGATCAATATAAATTACTAAATGCTTCTAAAAGAAATATCAAAATAGTGCAAAATGGTTGATTTAACTAATTAAACACTTAATTAAATGCAGTCAAATGCCATTAAATGCATGCCGGGTTCGGGTTATCACATCCTTCCCCCCTTAAAACAATTGCGTCCTCACAATTATTCTTCCAATAGAACTCAACATCATCTGAAATCCAACTCTGATCACTCTTCATTTGTTGCTGAGCAAGACAGTGAATAAGGATGCCCGTAGGAAAACTCGAATAGAAATCCCAATCAAGAATGCTGAGAAAATACCAACTAAAGACTAAAGTAGGGATACTGTAGATAATATCAATACCACATATTAATGGCAAGAAGAATACCGAAGGCCAATCTCTAAATGAAATCCTCCAATCACTGAGTTCCTACCGCAACATCTTAGTAAAACAACAAATATAGATTTCCTCTGAGTGGAAAAGCCGAAGGAGAAGCCGCAAACAATACAAGATAATAAGTCCAAGCAGAATTCCAAGTGTAAGATCTTCCAATAAATGCCAATATGAAAAATACTAGTAGATTGCCTAATAAGAATTCCAAAGAATACCGTAAGTAATATTACTCAATAAGTCCAATAGGAATTCCAATTACCAAACCAACTGAGGAATGCCAAAGAAAATACCCGGACAATGCTCCAATAAGAAAGTACCAAGAATTGTGCAATAAGACAATCAAGTTGAATAACAAATATAGTTTCCCAGCTAGACAAAAACCCTAAGGAAAATACCGAGCGGTGCACAATATACAAAACCGAACTCCGAGGCCTCTTCACTGTTTGCCAAGTGAGAACTTTATACAACTTACTACCAAGAAAGCCTAAAGTATTCCACAACATACCATAAGCATTATGAGATAATAAGTCTGAACAAAATTCCAAGTGTAAGACTTCCAATAAGTGCCATCAAGGAAAGATACTAATAGAATGCCCACTAAGAATTCTATAAAATGCCATTGAAGAATTTCCAATCAGGGATGCTAGTAACACACCAATAAAGACCAAGACTCATATGCCATAGATAATACCATACAATAAGTCCGATTGAGATCCCAATAGCCAAGTCCACCGAAAAGTGCCAACAAAAGTTTCCAAAGAATACCCAATAAGAAAACCAAAGAATGCTCCAGAGAACAACCAAATAGAACCCCAAAAGAAAACTACTCTTTCACAACTGTTACGCACAGAGGAGGACCTTAGAGACCCGCCAATATCCGAACTCCAAAAGCAAACACCAACTCCTAAATAAAGGCTAATTAAATGCCATTCATTTCCTGCCAATCCATACACTTTGAACGGCCAGCTGTGAACCACTTCTTCAGGGGAGAAAGAGAACTTATTTACCATTTCCACAGGACATGTATGAATGCCAAGATATCACATTTATACACATGCCTTAAACTATTATGCAAGAAAGTTTATAAAACAATTTACAAAACATTTTATTCAACGAAGTCACTCAAGCTCGACAATCAAGTCAAGCACAACATAATCAATTCAAATTACGGCATAACCAATTCAAGACATCCCAATACTCACATTACAAGAAATACTTCAAGCAAATAACAATTCACGAGATCAATTCGATTCACGAGGTCAATTCAATAGGTCAATTCAATGCACAACTAGACACTTCATTTTACTTGAGAAACATTTAACATTTAACACATAACACATAATTATATCACATAGGCGCATACATTCAAGTCAAGACACACAATCTCACATACAAGCATACACTTTCAAGACACACTTAACAAGCATACATTCAAGGATCACTACACACCAGACCGAGGGCCCTATCCCAGCTTATGAGCTAAACAAGTTCTGATACCACCTGTAACACCCCGATCCCTCTCGACAACGGGAGTTCTATCAATCAATCTAATCACAACCCAATTCCAAACCCGGGCATAATTTTTAGGGAAAACGGACGGAGTCTCCCCTGTTTCTAGGCAAAAGCAAACCTGCGACAGCATATAAGTGGACCAATACCATGTCCAAACATTCAACCACTTCAAAGCTATCCGAGCCTTGTTCTCAACAAGCAATCACAAGCAAATATACATTTCCAGTTTACAAACTAACCTACCTCTTCACATCTTTTACAAGTACATTCATGCCGGACAATTAAACCATACTATCCTATTTCATAAGTTAGACTATCAAATTATTCTAACTCTTTTCCTTTGGACATTACAAACATGCATTGAAGTTAAACTATACTAATTAAGTACATAAGCTAGCTTTTCAAATTACCTCAATAACCTAGTAAAATTTAAATTACATTCTTTTAATATTAAATACATATAATACATGAAGGCATACATCTTTGCCACTTCGACAACTCAAGCCACATAGGCACGCAAGACAACTCTTCAAGCACGAACTTTCACATAATCACGAACTTTCCAGCTAACATGGCATTTCCTAAAATGTGGTGGTGAGGAGAGAGTATACACAACACGTATACTCAATGAGGGCAAGACAGATATCGAGGTGGAGAGAAAGAAAGTCGTGCAATGCAAATAGAAACAGTTAAGCAATAAAGTCAATAAGAAAGCATTCAATACAAACGACAATACAATAAACAATCATGAAAGCATTAACACAACCATTCAAAGCTATACCATACTCTGAAGGCTATGGTTCACTCATACGAGCAATGTACCATTCCACGAGTGATACATCAATCTCGAGCTTGATGTTGACAACGATGACAATAAGCGCGCAACCACCTTATAACTTCAGTTTGGAATACCCCGGAAGTATCCATCAATTCTACGACCCAAACCTCCCTGGGAGGCAACCCAAGCAAGAATGAGAATAGGAAACGGAGCTAGAGCAACCAACACTGGCAGCCCGAGACTACCCAGAGAGGCCCATCACTCACGCGCCTGACACTATGCAATGCAAGACACGATACAAGGCGATAACGAGCAATAGCACAACAATACTGATTAGAGGCGATAAACGAGATATCAAGCATTTACAATCAATACTAGCATTCAATTAACTTTTCAAGCATAACTATCATTAATAGCAACAATAGCAACAATTAAACAAGTAACAGCAGTTCAAACACGAAAACAACAAATATCACTATTCAATATCTAAATTCAAAAGGCAATTACGAGCAAACGAGCTACAAGATTAAGAAACCGATTTCACTACATTCACTTAGGCACTACAAGGCACATTTCGATGTCACTAAACCTCACTTTCCCAACCGAAGTCCGAAAGTCCACTTACTACGTTTGAACTACAGCTATGCTAACCGGTCACTCAATCAACGCCACAACAGTGCCAAAAGTACTTCCATGCCCTCAATTGTAAAACCCCCAACTCAATTCGAGCACGGTCAACTTTTGGTCAAACGGCCCCTTTATGTTTCTTTGTCTAATTTTCAATTTTAACAAAGGCCGATCCGTTTTTATTTCACATTTTATCTTTCTATCACTAATGGCACCTATCTAAATCAAGCAATCGCAATTCGGATCACAAATCCAAAATTCTAGGATTTTACTATTTATTTTTACTATTCATATTCTTGCCTAAATTCAATTTTCATTTCTAACTATAAAAATTGCTAAATAACTAACAAGCAATGTTCTACGAACCCTAAAGAAGCATTTCCGATCAATTTCAAGCATTATAACGCATTAAATATCAAATCTAAAAATTTGAATCAAAAATCAAATTTCATAAAATATGCACAAAAGCGTGATCCTCACAGAGATTGAAGACCAAGACCCGCAAGGACCTGAGCCACGACCCCCGAGCAATTCCACGCACGATTGTAGAAGAAAATGCAAGCAAAAACCATTTCTTTTCCTCCTTGGTGCATTCGGCCATGAGAAGGACAATTTGGGCATTTTGAAATTTGTTTTTTTGATTTTAGCCTTGTTTTATTATTTAAAAGGTGACAAAGGGCGTTTTGGTCTTTTGCAAGGTCAATTTTAAGTTAAAATTGGTCAATTAAGCTTATTTTGATGCCATTTAATCCAATTCAAGTTAGAGCAATGCAATTTTTAATGAAAACCGACTAAAACTAGCTAATTTAAACTAGAAATATTATTTACGAAATCCGAGAAATATTCTTCTAACTTTCATTTTTGAAATGCTACGATCGAACGGTCAATAAACGATCGATAATCAAATGATGAACACTAATAGAAAACTATAATTTTTGAAAGGTTGAATAGTAGAATAGATGAAAATTCACTTCGGCTCGGAGTTACTTTTCTCATTTATTTGAAAACCGAGTGATTTTAATGCAAGACAATTGAAAACGATTATTAAAATAATCAAAACAATCAAAATAATCAATATACATTTAAAATAATTAATTTAAGTATTTCTGGAATATTTTAAGGAATTATGAAGTTAATGCCAAGATACAAATGAACAAGTAAATATAAACATGTAATCAAGTGCAATTAAATATTAACATTTAAGATGACAGTTAATTAAATACAAGAAAATAAATTCAATTGCTATAATTAATGGAAATAGATAATAATCTTTTAGTTGATCAATATAAATTACTAAATGCTTCTAAAAGAAATATCAAAATAGTGCAAAATGGTTGATTTAACTAATTAAACACTTAATTATATGCAGTCAAATGCCATTAAATGCATGACAGGTTCGGATTATCACAGAAAGTGGGAATACCTACAGAGCTAGAGCAACCACTCTGGCAAGCCCGATGCCGCCCAGAGAGGCTCATCATATCCGTGCAACGCTAAGGTTGTGCAACCATCAATATGAGATCATAACATGGCGTATACAAGCAACAAATAATATATCATTAACACATAAAGAGGAACAACAAAGTAGGTTATCCTCGTGCTCAACATAGCAAACAATGAGTACACATTAACTCAAGCATTCATACTAAATCATGCAATTTATGAGTAATAGAGTAAACTATGATGCACAAAAGGAATGAAGATTTCCTCATCTCTACCAAGCTCCAAGTGTAACGCCCCGATCCCTCACGAGACCGGAGGCTCTAATAATCATGCTATTCTCAACCCAATACCAAACCTGGTCACAAAATTTTAGGGAAAACAAACAGAGTTTTCCCTGTACCGTGGACATTCTGGAAACCTATAAGCATTCAAATAAAACACGAAGCAAAGGAACAACATTTCTAATTGAAATCTCAACTTCAAGGCTATCCAAGCCTTAAGCAACACAAGACAATATAAACACATACAAGCATACAACGTAGCTAGAAGCAGAAGCATAAGTTATTACATGACACAATTCCATAACACTTACTATATCCACTTAGCTTTCAAATTGCAACCACTCAAATATATATACATAAGCCCTTAGGCTCCAAAATAGAACATAAAGTAGACAAGCAAGCTCTTTTACAGTTTAGCAAGCAATCACTCCAATCTCAAGTAATAGTACATAACAACCAAGGTAACTCCTCCAACCGAACCACTTGAAACATGTTTAGCAAGGTATGAGCAATCACAATTGCTCAGTGAGGGATAAGGTCTACCGGAGACGTGCAATGCAGCAACTTAACACAAGTAATACAATAGATAAACAGTGAATAACAATTCTAATGCCACATTTTAAAAGGATACAATCGATAACCCTTATCACTCCAAATCGTCAATCCCCGATCCACGAACCACGATCTCAATCTCGATATGCCGGCATCCCTTACACTAATGGGTACTCCGGATGTACCCGATCCTACGACCCAACACCCCCTGGCAATCTCCGGACCAAGCGAGTGAGGGAATAGCAGACGGAGCTAAGGCAACCAACACTGGCAAGCCTGATGCCGCCCAGCGAGGCCATCGCATCCGCCGCGACAATGAGGTTGCGCAACCACGATGCAATGCAAGAATGATAACAATGACAATATAATTAGGAAACACATTTAAGGACAAAAAGTAAGTTGTTCTCACACCAAGTTACAATTTAGCAACAATAAGCATATATCAATTACGCAATTATGCTAAACAATATACTCTTTTAGAAAGAAAATAAACTATAATGCACATAAGGATGCAGGTCCCTCACCTCTACCGAGCTCCAAGATGTAAGTTTGAATCACATCATTTCCAGTCACCTTGAACCTATGAGCAAACATTACTTCAATTACTCTTTAACTACAACATTCATTAATTATTCAGCTAGGTTAGCTAACTTATAACTTCGCTTATTTAGCATATATACAATATCTATTAGAATTCTATTTTTAACAAAACACCACTTTTATATACTTTAACTTAACATATATTCCATATTTTCAATAGTCTACAAGTTAATTAAGAAGATAGTTCAAAAACTTAAAGGAGAATGATTCAACCAGCATGTTATAACTAGATATAAACCGAACTAGAATTTAGTTTAACTAAGATCAACACATGAGCCTGCAGTTACTCATACTATTTCTCATTTTACTTTAGTTAATAACTTGTACAAGAAACTAATTCACTCCACATACAATAAACTAGCCATTAACTCAACTCAAAGAATTTCTCCAAAGAATTTATAGATAATAAAGGTTAGGTTACTTTAATGTTCAAATGACACATTCATTCACAATGACACTACCCAGTCTTTTACTACTTTAATGAACTTCTAATTCATATTCTACTTTACTTACAATAGTTAGTAATATCTCTATAAAGATATCCCAACATTAGCACATAGGGAAAGAAATGCATTTATCAACTAATAGAAAAGTTAACTATCAACCATTTAATAACTAACATACTATTTTAGTAAAATAACTATACTTCAAGCTAAGATTCTAACATATCACTAGTAGTATTAACTTAAGTTAATTACATTTAACATATAATAGACAACTATCAACTTACAATTAACTTTAGATGGAGTTTGAAAAAACATTAAACACATTCTTCCACATAGTTTCCTCGACCCTTCTAAGTGTTCACTACTTGCACACTGATAACACCAACTAATTCTAACAATTGAATTGTTTAGCATATATAGAAACATTACCTATGTCTAAAGGTGGTGACCATCACAACTCTACTAGCATTTCTCATTCACAGTCGAATAGAATAGCTTTCAATTTAAATTAATTTTACTAGCAATTAGATTTCAATTACAATTCAAGAAAACAACATAACTATAAGAGCCCCATTACGTTATTAATCATCCAAGGACACTACACAATAAGGTCTTGATCGAATACATCCAATTAGAACTAAATTATATCATTACTATAGCAAAATAACAACAAAATTCAAATTATCGCGTAACAGGGCATTTCTGACACATCTCACCAAAACGATCATAACTTGCTCTAGACAACTCCGATTAATGCACCGTAAAAAGCTGTAGAAACTAGACTCGTAAGGCTTTCTAATGGTATATAATTCAACCCCTAATCCTTCTCCAATTAATACAGTTTTAAGCTCGAAGTTGCCTCAATTTTGCTGAAAAATCTGGACAGCCACGGTTGAACACACATACACATTAAGTTCTCAACGTTTTTAATTGAATTTTTTGCATGCATGGACTGATTTTCTTTAGCAATAACTTAGCAAGCAAAGATTGTACCTCCTTTAGACATATTCACAAACACTTAACTCATAAGATCTTACTCAAAAAGATATACTTTCTATACAAACAAACTTAATACTTAAACATCATCTAACTATAAACATGACCTAGAATTATTATCATGCTTATTCACCCAAATTACAATTTATAACTCACTCAATAGACAAATATAACAATTATAATAACTCAAATAGCTAATCATGCAATAAGCTCAACTAATTTACATAAACTCTAACAAAACTCCTTCAAAATGCTTACAAATTAGATTCTAATCTTCACACAAGATAATGAACCTCAAATCTAACTATACTACATCTCTAATGACACTTTATGGCACCATTTAAGCCCTTGATATCTCACTTTAAAGTACAATTACCCCAAAAGTCCAAATTTACCTCTTTATGCATTACACTACAAGTACTCTAATCGGAGCTCAATTAAGCGAAACGAATACATTTCTAGCACCTCCTCACTTACTAGACACTAGCCCTAATGCCCGAACGCACCCGGATTCACTTTCAACCCGAAACCCCTTTGTCAATCTTTGCTATTAAGCTCCAAACCGAAAGCCAAGGTTCAAGATTCCCACACGAGTTATCCTATCCTTTAAACCACACCTTATGGCCCCCCAAAGACCATCGAGTTCACCCGTTAAACCTCGTTTATCATTAAATCCCCGATTTTTTCTTTGTGTGTTTATACTACAAGTACCAATTCCGGAATCCAAACAAGCGAAACGAAGGCACTTCTAAGGCTTCAATACTTAATAAAGACTAGCCATAACCTCAAAACGTACCCGGATTCGAGTTAACCCTGAAATTCCCAATTAAAGTAGCCTATTTTGATCAAAATTCTCAAATTTTTCACATGGCAAGTATAATGAATATTTTTCCCATGCTCAATGACCTAATTCGCAACTACTAGAAGTCTCGAATCGAATTAAATTGTAACTTTTTTTTGGGAACCCTAGTTTAGCACTATTAATCATCTTCTCCAAGTTGAATTTTGCATTTCTAGCCAATCAAGAAGCTAACTAACTTCAAAAGTTTGCTCTACATACTTATTTAAGCATATTTGAAGCAATAAATTAAGCTAAAACACAAGAGTTTACCATTCACATTTTTTACTATTCATCATCTTCTACATGTGAAATCTTGTCAAAAAATTATTTTCAAGCTATACCAATGCATATACAAGGTCTCTAGTATGTAATAATACTATATAGAATAAGAATCAAGCATGTTATGGCATATTAATGGCAAAATCCGAAAATTGCAAAATTGAACATAAACTTTAAAACTCCATGAAAATGAAAAAAATTCCTCACAAAGTTTTTGTTCCGAAATGCAAAAAACGAACGGTAGAAAGATAGGGGATGCCAAGATGAGTCCGAATATGCAATTTGAGCTTCCAACTCCTTCATTTACACCTTTAAAGAGCCAAAATTGCATAAAATTTACATTCCCGTAATAAGGGTTTGGTGGCTGATTTGGAGTGTTTTTTTTTGGCAGATTTTGAAGTTGTAGGGCGTTAAAATGAAGTCAAAGGATCAAAGGATAATATATGTGAGTGGAAAATCACTATTTGCTTTAAAAATGTTATTTTAACACGTTAAAACTCAACTTTAATCTCATATTTTGTTGCAAATTCAATTTTTTTCTAAACCAATAATCAAAATATAATGGTAGACTAGTTTTTAAAATGTTTAAAAGACTAGTTTCAAAAATTTTAGGAGAAAGATCAATAAATAGAATTTAAAACACTTTAAATGCAATTCTCACTAAAAATTCTGATGAAAATAATATGAATGCACATATTTCATGTAATGAAAGAAATAAACATGAAATTATACATTATGTGACAAATAATCAATTTAAACAAGTAAAAGCATGTAATTTACAATTTAAATAATCAAATGCACGTAAATAACAATTAAACAAGTATTTACACATAAATTCGGGACCGGGGTCTCACATCTTCCCATCCTTACAAAAATTGCGCCCACGCAATTCTTACACATACAAATGAACTATCCCACACATAAAACACAATGTTTCATGTAAACATGTTTAACATGTAATACACATTGACCATGTCACGCCCCGACCCAACCCCCAAGCTAAAGGTTAAGTCCGGACCCGACACACGGACAGAGTCTCCTCTGTACCGTGGACATTCTAAAAACCTGTAAACACTTAAACAAGGTCTCTACAACACATACAAGCTTAATTTAATTAAACAATAAAGCTATAAGGCCATCCGAGCCTTATAGTACACAATATCTCCAAAACACACAAGCATGCAAGAACTGGTTGTCAGCATAGACTTATAATCATTACATTCTAGGAAATCAATATAACAACTTAAAGAGTAAAGCATTCTACATTAACCATCCACTCACAAGCATGCAAGGAAATAAGGCAAGAATAAAAGTTATTACAGTTCATAGACTTTCAAAGCTACAACCCAACCATCTAATCTTCGACTTATACAACAAACATATACAAAGCCCTTGGGCTACAAAATAGTACATAAAGTAATCAGAGGAGTCTTCCACAAAGCAACAAAAATCATTAACCACCTCAAGTTATCAGACACAGCAACTAAGGTAAAGGCTCGATCTGAACTTCTTCTTCCTCAACTAAATCAACAAGCTGGGGATCACCCTCAGCGTCTCCTGAAACAGATATCGAGGTATGAGCAACCACTGTTGCCCAGTGAGGGATATAGTCCCGGGGCGTGCAATGCAACAGATAATACAATTACACAACAATAACACTTTAACAATTTAAGAATCAATGATAACTTAAATAACCACACAATTAAAAGGATACGTTTCAACAATCCCCTATACACCAATCTTCACTGGTCTTCAATCACGATCCACGAACCACGAGCACGATCACGATAAGCCGGCATAACCCCAATCACTCCAGTGGGTGTACTCCGGATGTACCCCGAATCCTACGACCCAACATCCCCTGGCAATCTCCGGACCAGGCGAATGAGGGAATAGGGTACGGAGTTTGAATATCCACCGGCAAGCCCTCTGCCGCCCAGCCGATATTCAACACATCCGCCCCGACACTATGGTTGCGCAACCACTATGCAATGCACTCAACGATGGCAAGTTAACAACAATAATATAAGCATTAACACATATGAGGATCAACAAAGTAGGTTGACCTCGTTGCAGTTAGGATAGAAGCAAAGATAGAAGCTAATAAGCAGTTTACAAAGGGACATTTACAAAATAACCATAGAAGTATGCCAAAAGCTCCAAATCAACTTAATATCACATATAAACACCCAAGAAGTCATGCCGTGGGTTTAGAAATGTGAGACAACCGAAATTGCACTCAAACCCCTTTGTTTTTCGAACTATTTCTCTTCTAAACCAAAGTTAATGATTTCATTTCCAAAGGAAACTCTCCCAACCTTCTAACTAACCCCCAAGGTACCCTCTCAAACCTCGAACTCAATCAAATGCCTGCGTTTACCCCGGAAGCCCCAATTTCCCTCTTTTGGCTATAAACCACACCTACATTGTCCGGGCTTCAAACAAGGGATATCAAGGCATCTATAGCACCTAGGTAGCCTAAGGATACTAGAATTGAAGCCCGAATCCACCCGGATTCGCATTAACACCAAAAGCCCCAACTTAAAGTCGGCTATTTTCCATTTTTAGGCAATTTTAAGGCAATGCAAGTACACGGGGTTATTTAACTATCTTCACTAGCACCTAAGGCATCAATTAGAAGCATTAATTCAAGCCAATTCGAACAATTACACAAAACCCTAAAAAAAACGTCACTATTCACCCTAAGAATCAAACTATCGATTTCTACCGTTTAATTCATGAAACAATAGCATAAAAGTGGTCTCTACTATGTGTACACAACATATATAAGCTTATTTGAGCCTTGCAATAGCATTAAACATCATTTCTAACAAATCAAGAAAATAGCAATTATTTTAAAATGCGAAAATAAGCCATGAAATCCCTCACCACTACGCGTAGAAGCACCTAGGGACCTTGCAAACACCCTACACTAGTTGCTCAAGGCTTGGAGAGGCTTGGATTGGAGGCTTGGTGAGCAAAAATCTCTCCCTTTTCTCCCTAGCTGCTGTCGGGTTCTTCACTGTTCTGTTTCAGCTTTTTATTTTTTTTTTCTTTTGCATTTTGAGAGTTTAAGTGATATATAAAAGGCTAAGTTGAGGTGGGGTCCTTTGGGCGCTTGAATGGTTTAATATAATACGCGTAGTAAGCTTTAAAAGCGAGTCTAAGGGGTGACACATTGATTAACTAATTAAATCTATAAAGTTATTACGTAACACTATTCACTTGACTTCTAAAATTATTTTCTAAACGAGCCTTCCTAACGCCTTAAGCTCAAAAGCACATTTTTCCCACTACTTTTACAATTAATATGATTTAATAAAAATGCTAATTAACTAATAGAAAGCATTTTAAAAACGGAGTGAATAGTAGTCACAAAGTCAATTAATAAGGCATAGAAGTAAATGCACAAACAAGGGATGCAACAGTAATTAAATGCATGGCAAATTCTCGGGCGTCACATCCTCTCCCCCTTAAACTAATTGCGCCCACGCAATTCTTACATGATTCGGCGAATAACTCTGGATACCGATCCCGCATCTGATCCTCTCTTTCCCACGTCGCATCCTCTACTCCGTGATGATCCCACAGAACTTTAACCATCGGAATGCTTTTAGTCCTCAGCTCCTGAAATTTCTGATCAACAATTCGAAGAGGTTTCTCTGTGTAGGTCAAAGTTTCACTGATCTCTAGCGGTTCCGGCTCAAGTATGTGAGAGGGATCTGGCTGATACTTCCGAAGCATGGAAACATGAAATACGTCATGAATTCTGCCCAGACTGGGAGGTAAAGCTAGACGGTAGGCCAAATCACCAACAGTTTCAGTTATCTCAAATGGTCCCACATATCGAGGACTGAGTTTACCTCCTTTACCATGCCGAATCAGACCCTTGCGAGGAGAAATTTTCAGAAATACCCGGTCCCCCACAGTAAATTTCAGATCACGACGTCTTCTATCTGCATAACTCTTTTGCCGGCTCTGCGCTGTAAGCATTCTTTTTCTGATAAGTTGCACCTGATCAATCATTTTGTTCATTTCAGGTAAGAGAGTAGGGTCGATAGTCTTCATCTCACCAACATCATCCCAGTAGAGAGGAGACCGACATTTACGCCCATACAGTGCCTCATAAGGTGCCATACCAATAGTAGCTTGATAACTATTGTTGTAGGCGAACTCTGCTAGTGGCAAATATTTCTCCCAACTTTTACCGAAGTCCAGAATGCAAGCCCGCAACATATCCTCAAGGATCAAGATAGTTCTCTCGGATTGACCATCTGTCTGAGGATGATAAGCTGTACTGAAATTCAAATTCGTGCCCAAAGCTTTCTGAATCTTCTGCCAGAACTGAGATGTGAATCTGGGATCCCTATCCGACACAATACTCTTTGGAATTCCATGAAGTCGGACCACGTTCTCAATATACAACTCTACCAGTTTATCAAGAGAATCAGACTTCTTTTTAGCAATAAAATGAGAAGTCTTGGTCAGTCTATCCACAATAACCCAGACTGAGTCGTTACCCCTCGAAGACCTCGGTAAATCGGATACGAAATCCATAGTAATATGGTCCCATTTCCAAACAGGAATAGCCAAGGGCTGCAACAACCCTGCAGGTCTCTGATGTTCTGCTTTAACTTTCTGACAGGTAAGACATCGGGCAACATAGTCAGCAATTTCTCTCTTCATATTATTCCACCAGAAATTCTGCTTCAAATCTTTATACATTTTCGTACTGCCTGGATGGATAGTATATCTGGAACTGTGTGCCTCAGCAAGAATATCCTTCTTCAGAGTTAGATCATTCGGAATACAGATTCTACCTTTGAATTTAAGAATACCATCGTCGTGCAGTTTGAAATCCGACTCTCCCCCTTTAGAATTCTCTAAGACTTTCAACAATTGAAGATCAGCCTGTTGAGCTTCTCGAATCCTGGATAACAACAGAGATTGAATCTGCAAACTTGCAAATTGAATACCAGAATTTGAAGTACTAGGCTTCCATAAGCACAATTCTTCCATGAATTCCCAATTCTTGATAATCAAGCTAGCAACAGTAGCCTTTCGGCTCAAAGCATCAGCAACAATATTGGCCTTACCTGGGAGATAGTTAATAGTGCAGTTATAGTCCTCAAGTAATTCCAGCCAACGCCTCTGCCTCATGTTTAACTCTTTCTGGGAAAACAGATATTTCAAGCTCTTATGGTCTGTAAAGATTTCAAATTTGTTGCCCCAGAGATAATGACGCCATTTCTTTAATGCAAGAATGATAGCTGCAAGCTCAAGATCATGAGTCGGATAGTTGAGTTCATAAGGCTTCAGTTTCCTGGAAGCATAAGCAATAACCCTGCCATTCTGCATCAATACACAACCCAGACCTTCCTTCGAAGCATCACTGTAGATCACCAGATTATCATAACCCTCAGGTAAAGCAAGAATAGGAGCTGTAGTTAATCTCTTCTTCAATTCCTGGAAGCTGGCCTCACATTTATCATTCCAGTCAAATACGGTTTTCTTCTGAGTAAGCTGAGTTAAAGGCCCTGCAATCTTAGAGAAATCCTTTACAAACCTCCGATAATACCCAGCTAAACCAAGGAAGCTACGAATTTCCGTGACAGTTTCAGGTCGTTTCCAAGATAACACAACTTCAATCTTCGCTGGATCAACAGAAATACCATCCTGCGAGATAATATGGCCAAGAAAAGCAACTTGCTTAAGCCAGAATTCACACTTGCTAAACTTTGCAAATAACCGATGCTCTTGAAGAGTTTGCAACACAATTCTGAGATGTTGTTCATGTTCCGCCTCAGATTTAGAATAAACAAGGATATCATCAATAAATATGACTACAAATTGATCCAGATAAGGACGGAATACCCTTTGCATTAAATCCATGAATGCGGCGGGAGCATTAGTAAGACCAAACGGTAAGACAACAAACTCATAATGGCCATATCGAGTTCTGAAGGCAGTTTTAGGAACATCATCTTTCTTAATCCTCAATTGATAATAGCCCTGCCTCAGGTCAAATTTAGAGAATACCCTGGCGCCTTGCAACTGATCAAACAACTCTTCGATTAAAGGCAAAGGGTATTTATTTTTGATGGTTACCTGATTGAGACCCCGATAATCGATGCATAGGCGAAGAGATCCGTCTTTCTTTTTAACGAAGAGAACTGGCGCACCCCACGGTGAAGAACTCGGCTGAATGAATCCCTTCTCAAGCAAGCCCTGCAATTGAACTTTCAATTCCTGCAACTCAGGTGGAGCCATTCTGTACGGAGTCCTAGAGATAGGTGAAGTCCCCGGCAATAAATCAATCATGAACTCTATCTCTCTATCAGGCGGTAACCCGGGTAATTCCTCAGGAAAGACCCCCGGAAACTCCCTCACGATAGGTACATCATTCAATTTCAGTTGATCTCCAGGTTGATTAATCAAATATGCAAGATAAGCCTCACAACCTTTGCTTAATAATTTAGATGCCCTAATAGAAGAAATAATAGGAGTTCCCGTAGATTTTCTACTACCAATTATTTTAAGTACAGGCTGGTCAGGCATCTCTAGATACACAATCTTCTTTCTACAATCAAGCTGGGCATAATATTTACTTAACCAGTCCATCCCCAATATAATTTCAAAGTCATTGAAGGGTAGGATAATCAAATCAGCAGGAAAAACACGACCTTCAATAAATATGCTACATGCTCTGCAAATAGACCTAGTAACAAACTTCGGACCCATAGGAGTATAGACCACAATCTCATGCAACAGTTTATCATGTTTCAATTTAGCATTTCGTGCACAAATAGGAGTAATAAAAGAATGCGAAGCCCCGGAATCAATTAAAACCTTAACTGATTGATCATTAAGAAGAAAAATACATTCTACCACAGCAGTAGTGTCCGGAAGCTCCTTCGCATCCAAAGCAAATATTCGGGCCTGGCCTCGTGGTGGTGGTGCTGCAGCTGGTGCCCTGGTCTGAGAGTTCTGAGCTGATGTCTGACCCCTAGGGTTCTTAAATTTCTGACAGTCTTTAACCCTGTGCTGATCACTGCCGCAACCTGTACATTTGTTATGTTTCTTCCAACAAACATCCTCAGTGTGACCCTGACGCTGACAGAAGCTGCACTGCTGGTGACGTCTTGCAACAGTGCCTCCCGAAGGAGCTCTGTAAGTAGAGGTAGCTGAACTACCCTGCTGCGAACGGGAAACTGCTGGACGGAACTGACTCTGAGTCTGACTCTGGACTGGTCGTGCCTGAGTCTGAGTAGGCCCTGTGTAACTCTGAGTCTGTCTCGGCTGCGAACTCTGCCCAACTGATACAGCCTGCCCCTGGTACCCTTGACTCTGAGACTGAAACCGTTTACTCGATTGACTGGTCTCGGCTAATACATCGGCTTTCCGTTTCTCATATCTCGAGGCAGCTCGGACCACTGCAGCATAGTTAGGAAAATCATTTGAAGACAAGTTCAGCATAATATCTCTCCTCAGACCCATGATGAACCTCTGTATCTTCATGTCCTCCGGCTGAATTAAAGCTGGTGCATAACGGGAAAGCCGGGTAAAAGTAGCCTCGTATTGATCTACCGTCATACTTCCCTGCCTCAAGTTTATGAACTCAGTCTGTCGCCTCTCGCGGGCAACTACCGATATATACTTGTCTCGAAATTCTCGGACAAAGTCGGCCCACGAATGATGACCTCCCTCAGCTACCCATTTCTCACTGATGGTATTCCACCAATCTTCAGCATCACCCTCGAGAAGGAAAGTAGCATAAGTAATCTTCCTGTCATCATGGCACTCCAATATCGCTGCCACTCTCTCGAACTTTCTTAGCCACATCTCAGCTTTCATATCGTCCGGCTCCCCAAAGAAAGTATAAGCCCCATGATGTATAAACCGATCATACAGATTACCTCCAGTAGGACCACTACCTCCGGCTCTCGCAGCCTGATTACCTGCAACGACCCCTGGCTGACCCTGTTGTGTAACAAACTGGGCGATAGTGTTCATGGCTGTGGCCATCGTGGCCAAGATCTGTGCAGTGCTCGGCTCTTGAACCTGCGGTGCATTTTCGGCTACCTCAGCTTCTTGCCCTTGTACCCCCTCGGGTTCTCCACCAACATTCGGATTATCAGCACGACGGCGAGGCCCCATCACGAATAGCTAGAATGCAAAGTGTTATGACAGGTATATATGTATATATGCAATTTATAAGTAAACATATAAAGAAAAGTCCAATTAGATTCACATAAAGACAAGTACATAGGAATTCAAATAAATATTCCACATTCTTGAAGTAAACATAAATCACTAGATCATACTTGACATTCTAGACTCTTGATATTCTATTTCCATGCTAGCATGTTCATTCCTTATTCAAATTTCACTTAGGTCAATCAAAATCAAAGACTCATGTATTCACAAAGTCACATAACAAGTCTCTACCCACAGACCGAGAAATTTAACCCGGCTTCATGCAATCTATAGCTCTGATACCACTTAAATGTCACGCCCCGACCCAACCCCCAAGCTAAAGGTTAAGTCCGGACCCGACACACGGACAGAGTCTCCTCTGTACCGTGGACATTCTAAAAACCTGTAAACACTTAAACAAGGTCTCTACAACACATACAAGCTTAATTTAATTAAACAATAAAGCTATAAGGCCATCCGAGCCTTATAGTACACAATATCTCCAAAACACACAAGCATGCAAGAACTGGTTGTCAGCATAGACTTATAATCATTACATTCTAGGAAATCAATATAACAACTTAAAGAGTAAAGCATTCTACATTAACCATCCACTCACAAGCATGCAAGGAAATAAGGCAAGAATAAAAGTTATTACAGTTCATAGACTTTCAAAGCTACAACCCAACCATCTAATCTTCGACTTATACAACAAACATATACAAAGCCCTTGGGCTACAAAATAGTACATAAAGTAATCAGAGGAGTCTTCCACAAAGCAACAAAAATCATTAACCACCTCAAGTTATCAGACACAGCAACTAAGGTAAAGGCTCGATCTGAACTTCTTCTTCCTCAACTAAATCAACAAGCTGGGGATCACCCTCAGCGTCTCCTGAAACAGATATCGAGGTATGAGCAACCACTGTTGCCCAGTGAGGGATATAGTCCCGGGGCGTGCAATGCAACAGATAATACAATTACACAACAATAACACTTTAACAATTTAAGAATCAATGATAACTTAAATAACCACACAATTAAAAGGATACATTTCAACAATCCCCTATACACCAATCTTCACTGGTCTTCAATCACGATCCACGAACCACGAGCACGATCACGATAAGCCGGCATAACCCCAATCACTCCAGTGGGTGTACTCCGGATGTACCCCGAATCCTACGACCCAACATCCCCTGGCAATCTCCGGACCAGGCGAATGAGGGAATAGGGTACGGAGTTTGAATATCCACCGGCAAGCCCTCTGCCGCCCAGCCGATATTCAACACATCCGCCCCGACACTATGGTTGCGCAACCACTATGCAATGCACTCAACGATGGCAAGTTAACAACAATAATATAAGCATTAACACATATGAGGATCAACAAAGTAGGTTGACCTCGTTGCAGTTAGGATAGAAGCAAAGATAGAAGCTAATAAGCAGTTTACAAAGGGACATTTACAAAATAACCATAGAAGTATGCCAAAAGCTCCAAATCAACTTAATATCACATATAAACACCCAAGAAGTCATGCCGTGGGTTTAGAAATGTGAGACAACCGAAATTGCACTCAAACCCCTTTGTTTTTCGAACTATTTCTCTTCTAAACCAAAGTTAATGATTTCATTTCCAAAGGAAACTCTCCCAACCTTCTAACTAACCCCCAAGGTACCCTCTCAAACCTCGAACTCAATCAAATGCCCGTGTTTACCCCGAAAGCCCCAATTTCCCTCTTTTGGCTATAAACTACACCTACATTGTCCGGGCTTCAAACAAGGGATATCAAGGCATCTATAGCACCTAGGTAGCCTAAGGATACTAGAATTGAAGCCCGAATCCACCCGGATTCGCATTAACACCAAAAGCCCCAACTTAAAGTCGGCTATTTTCCATTTTTAGGCAATTTTAAGGCAATGCAAGTACACGGGGTTATTTAACTATCTTCACTAGCACCTAAGGCATCAATTAGAAGCATTAATTCAAGCCAATTCGAACAATTACACAAAACCCTAAAAAAAACGTCACTATTCACCCTAAGAATCAAACTATCGATTTCTACCGTTTAATTCATGAAACAATAGCATAAAAGTGGTCTCTACTATGTGTACACAACATATATAAGCTTATTTGAGCCTTGCAATAGCATTAAACATCATTTCTAACAAATCAAGAAAATAGCAATTATTTTAAAATGCGAAAATAAGCCATGAAATCCCTCACCACTACGCGTAGAAGCACCTAGGGACCTTGCAAACACCCTACACTAGTTGCTCAAGGCTTGGAGAGGCTTGGATTGGAGGCTTGGTGAGCAAAAATCTCTCCCTTTTCTCCCTAGCTGCTGTCGGGTTTCCCTGTTCTGTTTCAGCTTTTATTTTTTTTTTCTTTTGCATTTTGTGTGTTTAAGTGATATAATAAGGGTTTGAGTTGAGGTGGGGTCCTTTGGCGCTTGAATGGTTTAATATAATACGCGTAGTAAGCTTTAAAAGCGAGTCTAATGGGTGACACATTGATTAACTAATTAAATCTATAAAGTTATTACGTAACACTATTCACTTGACTTCTAAAATTATTTTCTAAACGAGCCTTCCTAACGTCTTAAGCTCAAAAGCACATTTTTCCCACTACTTTTACAATTAATATGATTTAATAAAAATGCTAATTAACTAATAGAAAGCATTTTAAAAACGGAGTGAATAGTAGTCACAAAGTCAATTAATAAGGCATAGAAGTAAATGCACAAACAAGGGATGCAACAGTAATTAAATGCATGGCAGATTCTCGGGCGTCACAGACCACATAAGCAATTTATAACAAGTAAACTCACATAAGTAACAAATTCACATAAACAAATTGACCACATATTCATATTAGTCATATAAGCACGTTGAGCACATGACCATGTAAAACACATCATTCACGTAAAGCACGTAGATCACATCTAATTCACTTAACAAGAAAGACATATTGCTCACACAAGACATACATATTCTCTTTCAAAACACATGGACTAAGGCCACTACCCCACAAGCCGAAGACCTTATCCCGGCTTGCGCCTAGCTAACTAGCTAAGCTCTGATACCACTTCTGTAACGCCTCGATCCCTCACGAGGTCGGAGGCTCTAATAATCATGCTATTCTCAACCCAATTCCAAACCCGGTCACAAAATTTTAGGAAAAACGAACAGAGTTTTTCCTGTACCGTGGACATTCTGGAAACCTGTAAGCATTCAAATAGAACACGAAGCAAATGAACAACATTTCTAATTGAAATCCCAACTTCAAGGCCATCCAAGCCTTAAGCAACACAAGACAATATAAACACATACAAGCATACAATGTAGCTAGAAGAAGAAGCATAAGTTATTACATGCTACAATTCCATAACACTTACTACATCCACTTAGCTTTCAAATTGCAACCACTCAAATATATATACATAAGCCCTTAGGCTCCAAAATAGAACATAAAGTAGACAAGCAAGGTCTTCTACAGTTTAGCAAGAAATCACTCCAATCTCAAGTAATAGTACACAGCAACCAAGGCAACTCCTCCAACTACACCACCTGAAACATGTTTAGCGAGGTATGAGAAATCACAATTGCTCAGTGAGGGATAAGGTCTACCGGGGACGTGCAATGCAGCAACTTAACACAATTAATACAATAGATAAACAGTGAATAACAATTCTAATACCACATTTTAAAAGGATACAATCGATAACCCTTATCACTCCAAATCTTCAATCCCCGATCCACGAACCACGATCTCAATCTCGATATGCCGGCATCCCTTACACCAATGGGTACTCCGGATGTACCCGATCCTACGACCCAACACCCCCTGGCAATCTCTGGACCAGGCGAATGAGGGAATAGCAGACGGAGCTAAGGCAACCAATACTGGCAAGCCTGATGCCGCCTATCGAGGCCATCGCATCCGCCGCGACAATGAGGTTGCGTAACCATGATGCAATGCAAGAATGATAACAATGATAATATAATCAGGAAACACATTTAAGGACAAAAAGTAAGTTGTTCTCACACCAAGTTACAATTTAGCAACAATAAGCATATATCAATTACGCAATTATACTAAACAATATACTCTTTTAGAAAGAAAATAAACTATAATGCACGTAAGGATGCAGGTCCCTCACCTCTACCGAACTCCACGATGTAAGTTTGAATCACATCATTTCTAGTCACCTTGAACCTATGAGCAAACATTACTTCAATTACTCTTTAACTATAACATTCATTAATTATTCAGCTAGGTTAGCTAACTTATAACTTCGCTTATTTAGCATATATACAATATCTATTAGAATTCTATTTTTAACAAAACACCACTTTTATATACTTTAACTTAACATATATTCCATATTTTCAATAGTCTACAAGTTAATTAAGAAGATAGTTTTAAAACTTAAAGGAGAATAATTCAACCAGCATGCTATAACTAGATATAAACCGAGCTAGAATTTAGTTTAACTAAGATCAACATATAAGCCTGCAGTTACTCATACTATTTCTCATTTTACTTTAGTTAATAACTTGTACAAGAAACTAATTCACTCCACATACAATAAACTAGCCATTAACTTAACTCAAAGAATTTCTCCAAAGAATTTATAAATAATAAAGGTTAGGTTACTTTAATGTTCAAATGACACATTCATTCACAATGACACTACCCAGTCTTTTACTATTTTAATGAACTTCTAATTCATATTCTACTTTACTTACCATAGTTAGTAATATCTCTATGAAGATAGCCCAACATTAGCACATAGGGAAAAATTGCATTTATCAACTAATAGAAAAGTTAACTATCAACCATTTAACAACTAACATACTATTTTAGTAAAATAACTATACTTCAAGCTAAGATTCTAACATATCACTAGTAGTATTAACTTAAGTTAATTACATTTAACATATAATAGATAACTATCAACTTACAATTAACCTTACATGTAGTTTCAAAAAGCATTAAACACATTCTTCCACATAGTTTATTTGACCTTTCTAAGTGTTCACTAGTTGCACATTGATAACAACAACTAATTTTAACAGTTGAATTGTTTAGCATATATAGAAACATTACCTATGTCTAAAGGTGGTGAACATCACAACTCTACTAGCATTTCTCATTCACAGTCGAATAGAATAACATTCAATTTAGATTAACTTTACTATCAATTAGAATTCAATTACAATTCAAGAAAACAATATAACTATAAGAGCCCCATTACGTTATTAATCATCCAAGGACACTACACAATAAGATCTTGATCAAATACATCTAATTAGGACTGAATTATATCATTACTATAGCAAAATAACAACAAAATTCAGATTCTCGCGTAACAGGGCATTTCTGACACATCTCACCAAAATGATCATAACTTGCTCTAGACAACTCCGATTAATGCACCGTAAAAAGCTGTAGAAACTAGACTCGTAAGGCTTTCTAACGGTATATAATTCAACCCCTAATCCTTCTTCAATTAATACAGTTTTAAGCTCGAAGTTACCTCAATTTTGCTGAAAAATCTGGACAGCCACGGTTGAACACACACACCCATTAAGTTCTCAACGTTTTTAATTGAATTTCTTGCATGCATGGACTGATTTTCTTTAGCAATAACTTTGCAAGCAAAGATTGTACCTCCTTTAGACATATTCACAAATACTTAACTCATAAAATCTCACTCAAAAAGATATACTTTCTATACAAACACACTTAATACTTAAACATAATCCAACTATAAACATGACCTAGAATTATTATCATGCTTATTCACCCAAATTACAATTTATAACTCACTCAATAGACAAATATAACAATTATAATAACTCAAACAGCTAATCATGCAATAAGCTCAACTAATTTACATAAACTCTAACAAAACTCCTTCAAAATGCTTACAAATTAGATTATAATCTTCACACAAGATAATGAACCTCAAATCTAACTATACTACATCTCTAATGACAATTTATGGCACCATTTAAGCCCTTGAAATCTCACTTTAAAGTACAATTACCTCAAAAGTCCAAATTTACCTCTTTATGCATTACACTACAAGTACTCTAATCGGAGCTCAATTAAGCGAAGCGAATACATTTCTAGCACCTCCTCACTTACTAGACACTAGCCCTAATGCCCGAACGCACCCGGATTCACTTTTAACCCGAAACCCCTTTGTCAATCTTTGCTATTAAGCTCCAAACCGAAAGGCAAGGTTCAAGATTCCCAAACAAGTTATTCTATCCTTTAAACCACACCTTATGGCACCCCAAGGACCCTCGAGTTCACCCGTTAAACCTCGTTTACCATTAAATCCCCGATTTCCTCTTTGTACGTATATACTACAAGTACCAATTCCGGAATCCAAACAAGCGAAACGAAGGTACTTCTAAGGCTTCAATACTTAATAAAGACTAGCCATAACCTCAAAACGTACCCGGATTCGAGTTAACCCCGAAATTCCCAATTAAAGTAGCCTATTTTGATCAAAATTCTCAAATTTTTCACATGAAAAGTATAATGAATATTTTTCCCATGCTCAAGGACCTAATTCGCAACTACTAGAAGCCTCGAATCGAATTAAATTGTAACTTTTTTTTGGGAACCCTAGTTTAGCACTATTCATCATCTTCTCCAAGTTGAATTTTGCATTTCTAGCCAATCAAGAAGCTAACTAACTTCAAAAGTTTGCTCTACATACTTATTTAAGCATATTTGAAGCAATAAATTAAGCTAAAACACAAGAGTTTACTATTCACATTTTTTACTATTCATCATATTCTACATGTGAAATCTTGTCAAAAAATTATTTTCAAGCTATACCAATGCATATACGAGGTCTCTATCATGTTATACTACTATATAGAATAAGAATCAAGCATGTTATGGCACATTAATGGAAAAATTCGAAAATTGCAAAAGTGAACATAAACTTTAAAACTCCATGAAAATGAAAAAAATTCCTCACAAAGTTTTTGCTCCGAAATGAGAAAAACGAATGGTAGAAAGATAGAGGACGCCAAGATGAGTCCGAATATGCAATTTGAGCTTCCAACTCCTTCATTTACACCTTTAAAGAGCCAAAATTGCATAAAATTTACTATTCCCGTAATAAGGGTTTAGTGGCTGATTTGGAGTTTTTTTTGGCAGATTTTGAAGTTGTAGGGCGTTAAAATGAAGTCAAAGGATCAAAGGATAATATATGTGAGTGGAAAATCACTATTTTCTTTAAAAACGTTATTTTAACACGCTAAAACTCAACTTTAATCTCATATTTTGTTGTAAATTCAATTTTTTTTTAAACCAATAATCAAAATATAATGGTAGACTAGTTTTTAAAATGTTTAAAAGACTAGTTTTAAAAATTTTAGGAGAAAGATCAATAAATAGAATTTAAAACACTTTAAATGCAATTCTCACTAAAAATTCTTATGAAAATAATATGAATGCACATATTTCATGTAATAAAAGAAATAAACATGAAATTATACATTATGTGACAAATAATCAATTTAAACAAGTAAAAGCACGTAATTTACAATTTAAATAATCAAATGCACGTAAATAACAATTAAATAAGTATTTGCACATAAATTCAGGACCGGGGTCTCACACCAAGACGTAAGAATTGGCTCCATGTATCAACCCTAGCATGTAATAGAACACATACTTAACACAAGAAATCTCATAGATGTCATTCATAGCCAGTAATAATAACAAGAACAATAGCTAAGTAGGCCATACTAGTTCCATGCAAGAAAACTACCAAAAATACTATTCATATTCTAACTTCTAAAGGCTACTACAACCAAACGCGCTACGAGATTAGGAAACCAACTTCACTACCCACTCTTAGGCACATTATGGCATGATGCTAGGCTATGAAACCTCACTTTCCCAACAGAATCCTGAAAGTCCACCTAGCACGTTTGAACTATAGCTATACTAATCGAACACCCATTCAATACCACAATTGCGCCAAAAGTGCTTCCATGCACATACAAGATTAACCCTCAACCCAAAGTGAGCACAGTCAGCACTTGATCAAACGGCCCCTTTTGCAATTCCAACTAAATAGCTATCTTTCGAGCAACGAAAGGACACTACGAGTATATTGGGCATTCATTAACCATTAACTAACCATAATGAAGCTCTATAAGACCAAAACCCTCAAACGAACCAATTACCCAAAATGTTTGTTTTGTCTACTAACACAATTTTGACGCTCAATCAAACTACAAGTCACACAATCCAAAAACCAACCATCCTACATCTCTAAGGACACTATTTGACACCTACCCAAGCCTTGAAAACTCACTTGTGACACAAAAGCTCGGGAAGGACCGGAGTCACTTTTAACTATAGCTATATTAACCGCCCTTCAATTCAATGCTATGATAGCACCAAAAGTGCTTCCCCGCATAGTAGTACCTAATCTAACGTTTAATTCTACCCAAATTATCATTTTATGAAAATCCCCTTTTTAAATTTTATCCAACTTCGCATTTTAATCAAAATTCGAGCAAACTAACCATACTCAACCAACAATCTAATCTCAATAGCATCTAAAGTACCTATAGATAGCACAAATTCAATCCCATAAGCAAATTTTAACAAAACCCTAAGAATGACACTATTCATCTTCTTCTATATTTGAATATTTGCATTAAACCATAAAACAAGCTATCAAACTAAATAAGCAAGGTCTTTGTAGCATGTAGAGAAGGTATTTTACAATATTCAAGCAATTCACAAGTTATAATCAACAAATCTAAGAATTTCGTAAATTGACATAAACTTATAAATGGAAAAATATGCAAACTCCCTCACAAATGCAAGGTGTAGACCATTTGTAGAAGCCTTAGGATGCTCCAAACACCTCCTACTCCCAAGCTAGATGATCAATTTGCAAGGTTGATTTTAAATTTCTCCTTCTTTTTTCCTTGGGGAGCAGTCGGCTATGGGGGGATATATGGAAAATTTCTTGATTTGTTTGTGTGTTTATGTGTATGTATGTAATGATGTGTATATATTATATGTGTGTAGTGTTATTTTGGGGTCAAATGCTTAAAAGACTAAGTCAACTAAGCCTAAAACTCCAATTAAAAGCTAACTAATTCAATATACTATATTTCTAATGTTTTCACTATTCCTATGATACGAGAAACATTTTTCTAATGCGCGTTCCCGGCTAGAAATGCTCAAGTACTCATTTTCTCCATTCCTCCTAAGAGTCATACAACCTAGGAAAAATATTAATTCGGGCAAATTAAACAATCAATTTTCCACTGTGAATAGTAACTAATCATAAAACAAGTAAATGCACATTTAAAAGCAAATAAGGTATACAATAGTTAATATAAATATGCTGAATGTCTTGGGTGTCACACAAGCCCATGCTTTGTTTGGATTGCTATTTTGTCTAGTAGACACTACCCAAATAATAATTCAATCACTATATGATTTTTCTTCTCTAGAATAGGTTTATTATTGCCAAAATACTATTTCTTCTAAAGTCGAGTATCATCATTCCTTAATTGATATTCCTTATAATGTCCTAGACTTAAGCCCTCAGTAGGATAGTGACTTTTTTCTACATTCTATAAAGTGATCTTTAGTGAACAACTCCATCGTTAGGATGGTCGAGCCCACTAATCACCTTGTCTTATGATTATCTACATTTAGTTTGTCCACTATTGTCTAAATTCAGTATTACCATCCATAGGGAGCATAACGCATGATAAGGTGAGGTAATATTAATTAATTAGTACAAACCGAAATTGGAAAGCCTTGGGGTTTTCCATTCCCCTCTCCCACCCAAATATTTATTTAATAAAAGGGTTTTACATATATTTTTCCTTAATACTTAAAATTCAGGCTTTATCTAAATAGTCTAAGGCTAATAATATATCTTCTAGAATATGGTTTGGGCTCCTTATTCCCTAGAATATTATAGGTCTTTATTTATAACCTTCTAAGTATACTTTAAAATATATTAACTAAATTGGGCTTTAGCCTCTAACACCATAGGTAAGGCCTACTTAGGTTTTTAATTTAAGAATTAGGCCCTAAAAGATAAATCCTATCTTTAATTAATTCTTAAATTATTTTCATAATTAATTAATCCTAAGATTAATAGAAATTAACCTTATCTTGGATTAATTTCTTAATTATCGAAAACGTAAGTCTATTAGGATTTGTCATTCTAAATCCTAATGGTGGTAGTATTTCCATGCAATCATAGTATTCCATATATTTAATAAAGACAATTAAATATAAATATTAAAGCATACAAATAAATAAATAAATTTAATTGTTATAACTATAATTTTTAGATAGACTTTGAAGTTTAATCAAACTCTAAATTTGACCACAAATAAACTTCAAATTCGGCAAGAAAACAAATCCGATACAAAAAAAAAATACCATTGTCTTACAAAACCATGGGTCAGCTGTTCCCTTACACTATGTGTCCTAGGGACGCATGGAGGGGGCAACCATATATATTTTTTATTTATTATTTATTTTATTCTCATTGTTTCTAGTTTCTTGTTTTTTGCAATCCAAGTAAAACTCTTCTAGTTATCCTAAACAAACTGTATTTTACTTTTTCCATAATTCAATCTATTTAATTAAAATATTTAATTGTTCTTGTTATTTTGCGATAAACGAGAAACGCACAATTAACTTTGATTAGATTGAATCAAACATGCAAAATCATGTAATTTTCTATCTACTATAGCTACTACTTGTTTGCTCATGAATTTTATTTGTTTCTTAACATGAACATGAACAATACTTCATATTAAACAAAAATTCCCGCAAACAACAAATCTTAAAAAATTCCACCAAAAGTTCTTAAACTTCATAATTTACCCATGCATAAATTACAACATTTATACTTCAATATGGTGTGGTTGTGATACCTCTGAAGATGCATGCTCTCTAGATATACTATGGTATTTAAAAATTTAAATGCAGAAACATGATAACGTGCTAATCTAGGATCACACCAAATGTTCTAAATTGAATTATTACAAGAACTTTAAACACATGTGCATAAACAATTTATGAAGAACAAAAGTTTGGTTATCTGGATTCGTTAGCTTAAGAATCTTAACGAAAAACACAAAACTTGAACTCTAACTTGCACCTTGAAGATATACACGCCTAGGAGACTTGAAGAACTCTTGGTCTACTCTTCTATGACCTTCTTCCTTCGAGCAAAGATGATGAATAATTGTGAGATTCTTCCTCTTGTTATTTCCTAGCTTCTAACGTGTAAAAGAGAGAAAGAGAGAGAGAATGTGTGTGTGGTTTTGCTTCTTCTCACTCATGTGCATATTTTTTATTAAAGAGGCGAAGAAGACTTCCATTTATAGATATGGAAAAGCCTTAGTTGTAATACCCGAGCTCGGAATGTGAAATTTTCCTGTTTATTTTCTGAAAATTATTTTTTCTTAATTTCTTTGAGATTTAATTGTTATTCTTTTATTGTCGCAAAGTGCATTGCATTTCGAGAGCGATAGTTAGAGATTGTTTTCTAGTCCTCAGCAAATAGTGAAAACTAGTGTTTAATGTTTAATTTTAGTATTTTAGTTGTTGTTAGCTGGAATTAGAATTGTGTTATTTGTTTTAGCTTTAAAATGCCTAAAATAAGCCTATTTGACCAATTTTTAAGTAGTTTGACCAAGGCTTTGACTTGAGGACTTGTTGTCATCTTTTATTAAGCATAAAACATTGCAAAATAGAAGAAACAAAGGTGAAAAACAGAATAGGAGCTGGCAGAAACTTCAAGAGAAGAAAAAAAAACATTTCAACTTTCCAAACTTCAAATATTCGCGTGAGCTTGCACGGGGTTGCTTCCGAGGCATCCAGCATGGTTTTCCTAGTGTCTAGGAGCATCTAAGGTGAGGGAAGCATGTTTATTTGAGCATTTGAATGTTTGGTTCACAAACTTTGATTTTTGGGTTTTATGCGTAGATCGTTAGTTTATCCATTTTGATGCTTAAAGAATGTTTCTTGACAATTGTAGAACATGTATTTGTAAGCTTTTAGCATTTTCTACTATTAAATATAGCTATTGTAATTTAAAATGCCAATTGAATAGTAAATTATGAATAGTAAATCCTCGATTCGTAGAAGTTGCTCCGTTATGCGTTCTGTTGATGTGAAAAGATGCTAGATATGCTAGAATGCCTAAATGCATGATTTGTTTAGAATGTGTAATGGAAAAACGAGGAGAAATGCCTTGGTGAAAGTTAGGGACGTTTAGGTCGAGTTTAACATTTTCTCATTTTGCATGATGGCATTGTCTTGGGAGGCCATGGAAGCACTTTTGGTGCAGTTATGACATTGATTGGGTGATCGGTTGAGGTAGTTGTAGTTCAAACGATCAAAGGAAAAAATCGGGGCTTTGCACAAATTCTAGGGTCAAGTAGGGTATTGAGGTCTTTAGACGTGCCTTATAGTGACCTAGGAGGATTGGTGAAGTCGGTTTCCAAAACTCGTGGCTCGTTTGAAAGTAGTAGCATTTTGAAAGTTGGGGTCATTTTGTGTTTTTGCTTGTTATCTTAATGTTATGCCTATAGAATGTTTAATATTGCTTGATATGCTTGTTAGAGATGATTTTGGTTGAAATGCTTACCAACTATTGCTATTGTGTGCGAGAGTAACCTACTTTGTTATTCTTCCACGTGTGGTTTTATTGTTCTATTGTTGTATTGCATTCATAGAGTCAGGGGCGGAGTGATAGGCCTCTCTAGGTAGCCTCGGGTTGCCAGTGTTGGTTGCCCTAGCTCCGTGTCCTATTCCCTTTCTCGCTTGGGTTGCCTCCCAAGGAGATTTGGGTCGTAGAATTGATGGATACTTCCGGGGTATTCCAAACTGAAGTTATAAGGTGGTTTGGGCCGGCGCGACGTCATCGAATTCGTGATTGAGAGTTGCTCGTGGAAAGTGAATTGTATCCTTTGATTGAATGATTATAGCTTTAATGCTTGTCTTGTTTTATTGTTGGCTTTGCTTGACTATTTGAATTGCATTCTCCTCTCACCTCCGTCCTTGAGACCAATAACCCTCGCTGAGCAATAGTTTTTGTTCATTCCTTTCTATACTATATTTTTTACAGGAGTAGTTGCACCGGATCCTATTGAGGTAATTGAGGAGGAAGAACAAGTGGAGGTGTTTCCCTGATAGCACTTTCTTTGCTTAGCTGGTGGTTGGTTGTCAGACTTTTGTGCGGGCCATGCTTGATGTGTGTAATGCTTGGTTGACGCTTCATTTTGAGGCTTATAGCCTTGTATGTAGTTTCTACTTTGAGGCCTAAATGGTCTTATGTTGTAAAAGATTAAAGGTTGTAAAGTTGTAAAGATATACTCATGTGTCTAGTAAGAAATGCATGCTAATGGCTTAACTGCTTAGTGGCACGAGTACTTGTGTAGTATGCACGAGATTTTGGGTTTGCAAAGTTGTTAATGAGAAGATATATGTTTTCTAAAAGAAAGCCGACTTGATTCAAATAATTATTGTGGTTTTCGCAAGTATTATGTTGAATGTAGGGTTTTCGGATCGTCCACGGTACAGAGGAGACTCCATCCGTGTGTCGGGTCCGGGCTTGGCCTTTTGCGGGGTTGGGTCGGGGCATGACATTAATAGTTGACCCTAGTTGAAATAGGATTTAGATTTATAGCCCATGAATTAATCATATGCACATTTGGACTAGGCTAGCCAATAGTATATCAACTATAATTGCTGAACTCTTCATTCTCTCTCACACGCATGGACCACATGCCTAGATGGGCTAGACGTGTAACTTGGCCTAACATGCTTAGTTCTTGTAATATTTTACTAAATTAATTGTTTGCTAGTTTACCAAATTGCGCTCAACTAATCCAAATAAGAAATCCTTCTAAGTTGGACACTTAGTTGCAACTGGATACTTAATTTAGCAACTCCTAAATTCAATAAGCAACTAGAAAAATTTGACATACATCTAAAAGAAAATAGGCTAGAAAAGGGACCAAAAGACATAAACAACTTGGCTACTGAAAAGACCCAAATGCCCCTGCTAACCCTATAGTACATTTAGGCTTTTAAAGCTTGACTTATTCCACTAAAAAGTCATGGTTGTACTCCAAGATTATTACTATTGTATGAAGAAGCTTGTCATACTGTGTACGACCTTTGTCTTTGACCTACTAAGCAGAATGACCAAAATACCCCTCCATGTAATACTCACAAACAAGAAAGACTTTACTGTACTATCTTTTCCTTCAATGCATCTTCTCCTTGAGACATCTAAATTCTTTAAATAACCACCCTCCGAATACAGACCACTTGATCTAGGGAACGACATTCAAGCCAGATATCCAGTAAAGTCCTTCTTGTTTATGAGTGTTACATGGAGGGGTATTTTGGTTATTCTACTTAGTTGGTCGAAGACAAAGGTCGTACACAGTATGAAAAGCTTTTGCATACAATAGTAATCATCTTGGAATATAGTCATGATTTTTTACTGGAATAAGTCAGGGTTGAAAAGCCTAAATGTGTTATGGGGTTAGTAAGGGCATTTTGGTCTTTTTTAGTTGCCAAGTTGGTTATGTCTTTTGGTCCCCCTTCTATCCTATTTCCTTTTAGATATATTTTAAAGCTTCCTAGTTGTTTATTGCATTCAAGAGTTGCTAAATTAAGTATCCAATTGCAACTAAGTATCCTATTTAGGAGGATTTCCTATTTGGATTAGTTGAGCACAATTTGGAAACTAACAAATAATTAATTTTACAAAATAATACAAGACTAAGAAAGATGGTCTGAGTTACACGCCTAGCCGTTCCAGGCATGTGGTCCATGCTTGAACAAGAGAGAATGAACAGTTTGGTAATTGTAGTTGATATGTTATTGGGCTAGCCAAGTCTAAAAGGTGCATAGGATTAATTCATAGGCTATGAGTCCAAATCATATTTCAACTAGGATCAACTACAAAGGCTATTCTATATCTATAAATAGAGGTCTTTTCAACCCCTCAAGACACATCAATTCACACGAATGAAAAAAGAAGAAAATACATACACCCTCTCTCTTCTTCACATGTTAGAAGCTTTCAAAGAAAGCTTGGTCTTTCTTTTGCCTTGTAGAATGTACAGAAGACAGCCTCATGTATGCTCTCTAGCAATGAGCTAGCTTAACCCTGATTGTTTAAGGCTTAATACAGTTATGTAGGGAATAACAAGAGGAAGAATCTCATAATTCTTCATCATCTTTGCTCAAAGGAAGAAGGTCATAGAGGAGAAGATAAAGAGTTCTTCACGTCTCCTAGGCGTGTAGATCTTCAAGGTGCAAGTTAGAGTTCAAGTTTTGTATTTTTCGTTAAGATTCTTAAGCTAACCAATCAAGGTAACGAAACTATTACTTGCTGAATTTTATTCTTCATAAATTGTTTATACACATGCGTTTAAAGTTCTTGAATAATTCAACTTAGAACATGAGATTTGATCCTAGATTAGCATGCTATCATGTTTCCGCTGCATATAAATTTTTAAATACCAGGGTAGCATGCACTATCAGGCTCACTGTTGATTGAAGATGGAAAAAAGTTTGCTTCTTTGTGTAATTAATAGTTTTTCTATTTAGAGCATTGGCCATATATTCTTATAAAAATTCCCCATTGTTGCCTCCCGTAGGAGTCTGGGCTATGTCTCAGTCCCAATGTGGCTAATCATCCTTTCGGCCCAGTTACTAATCTCATCTAAGAACTTAAGTTGTTAGAAATGTATTTATTATATTTATTTATTATCTTTAACACGCAAAGGCACTTGTAAGCAACATTTGGTTTTTAATGTTGCACGTCAATGTTTCTTTTAATTTTTAAATAGGTGATAGCAAGATTGGAACCCATGAAGACTTGGTAACCTAAGCTCTAATACCATATGAATTGACTATATCATCTAAAAGTTTAAGTTTATTCAAATATATTCATTAAATCTATTTATTGTCTTCAACAATTATCCTTAACCTAGAGAATAGTGATATAACAACTCATGTCAAACTATATATTAGCCTTTCAACACATTAAGTCTAATTAACTGGCCAAAATGGTTAAACATGTGGTGATAGTAATAGAGAATACAATCATTATAAACTGAGTACATATCATTTATAAGACGGAAGTAAGATGAAATGTTACAAGTTCTCCTTTAAAATATGTTATGTCCTCATTATGCTAGGCAAAACAAAACCACAATCTAGGACCATTCTCTTTAGAGCCTACTCTGATGCTACCTATAACGACCCATGTCTAACCACAAGCGTGCCATCACATTGAGACTAGAATTTACTAGTTCAAAATGGTTAACTCAAGTAATACTGAAGTCAGAACATTCATTTATAAATTACTCACACTTTATGCTTATATCAATATAGGACAATAAATATGATGAGAGTTAATAAAGCCATTTGTTCTCAATATTACTTCACTTTTTCAAATTAGTCTGAATTGTATTAAAATTTTCAAATTAGTCTAATTGATTACAATATGTAGTCAATTTGATCCTTATATGTAGTCAATTTGATCCTTTTTATTGAAAATAAAGTTAGTATTGATGAAAAAAATTGTATGAAAGAACTTAGCTGTCCTTACGTAATTTAACAAGTTACAACCTATGTTTTGACCCCCAAAAAACCACTATTTGATCCCCAAAAAAGAAAAGAAAATGTTTGAGTCCACTTTGACCATAGAACTTGAGCCTCTTACCCTATTGCACTAACCCCCTTTTCCTTGACTTTATCCTACACCCTATTGAACCCCCACCCAACCTGTTGAACCCTCCGATTTTACCCCTACCCACCCTACTAACCCCATCCCCTAGCCTTACCACCTAACATGCCACTAACCTCCTACCCCCTCCAACCCACACCATTCTCGTCCAATGTCATACTCCATATCTGTTGACTCTTAAACTCCATGTCGCAGTCCCTAGCCCTATATATATGAAAGAGAGAAATGGTGGGTATGTGTTGGATGGACAAAAAGAAGGGAAACATGAAGGAGAGGTAGACAACAAAAGAAAAGGAAAAAAAAAAGAAAAAATTAATTTACCTTTATACCAGAGATCATGTGCGAAGCAAATGGCCAATTTTTCATTTATACTCACCCATATTTTAATGATAACGACTAAGTAGACTATATTTAATAAATAATGACAACTATGTGAATGTTTTGGAAGAATGAAGGTTAGTTTGAGAAAACATGAAAACATTAGGTGTGATGCCCAAGAATTTGTATCATAGTCATAAATAACTGTAGCATATCTTTTATGCATTTTAATGTGTCCTATTTCTAGTTTAAATTTGTTTACTTGATGGTCACTATTCATAAAAAAATGTACTATCTAAATTTGCTTGGTTTAATATTTTTTCCTAGATAGCATAACCTATAAAAGGAATCGGGAACTTGGGATTTTGAGCTTTGGAGGTCAGGAACATGCGTTAGGAAAATGGAACTTGGTTCATATGAATAGTGAATTAGTATTAGAATTGAATTGTAAACTAGTTAGAGTTTATTTGCATTTTGACTTGAATTTAACTTAGCCTAGGATTATTTCATAAGCTTATTAGCCTACATACACAATATATATCCTATTTATATTCTATATACACCTAATACTTAGGAAAAAAAAAAAGCAAAACACCCCCTCCCCATTTTCCCCTTAGAGCCAACAACTCCCACACACAAAAAAGAAGAGAAAATCTTCTTCCATCTTTGCAAGTTGATCATCCTAACTTGATTTGGGAGGTGTTAGAGCATCCTAAGACATCTACAAGCTTCCTACAACCTATAATTGTAAGGTAGAATCATCTTTTGAGCATTTAAATTTCTAGGGTTTAACTTGATAATTTACAAATGTTAATTGTTGTTATATCTATGCTTATTGTTGCTTGAAATACACTTGATAGAGGTTGTAGAGCATTCTTTTGAAGTTAGTTAGCTTCTTGGTTTGCTAGAAATGCAAAATGCAACTTGGAGAAGATGATGAATAGTATTTATGAATAGTAACCTGTGAATTTTGGGGTTTTTTTTTTTGTATTTCTAATCATTTTATTGCTACTAATACATGAAATAATAGCTAGAGAGCTTGTAGAGTAAACTTTTGGCATTGTATTACTTGTATCTTGAATGTTGGTTGTGATTTTAGTTGCAACTAGTAAAACTTGAATGGAATTTTGTAGTAGTAGCTAAGGTGTTTGTTTAGTGTCCTAAATGAAGTGTAGGAATGTGTCACAGGCTAGTATAATGCTCATAGTTAGTTCAATGCAAGAAATGTGCATGTGTGCATAGATACCTTGTTTGGGTAGTTCACTATCGCCATCTTCTAGAGAAATTTTGACATAGTAAATAAGCTTAGAATTGAACAAAATTTGTATAACAACTAGACTAGGCAGTTTAGAGAAAATGTTGATTTCTAGGACTAAGATTAATTCTAACGTTTTATCCCTCTGATCACATCATTTCTGAAATGTAGCTCAAAAATCGCTGGTTCTGCCCAACTATGCATGGTTACACGGTAAGGGTTATAACTTTTGGAATTTAACATGGAATTGAGCACCATTCGAACCTAAAATTAACTACACTTGAAGAGGTACGATTATACATAAAAATTAGAGAGTTTGGAGGTCAATAGCCAAGATAACCGAATGGGTTAAGTTAAGCTTCTATTAGAGGAATTGAAAAATGTCTTAGTTGAGCTTGCGGTATTAACATTGCACTTGGAAACTGGTATTGAATTTGAAGAATTAGTTAGAATGTAAGTTAAATGTAAAGATGTTAACCAATGCATGTTAGTTGAGTCCACTAGTACAGTTGGCATTTAGTTTATATGTTAAGTACAATTTTGGTTAGTTATGTTAGCTTAATTTTATATATTAGTAAATGCTTTTATGTTGTTACAAAGCTATGGTATTTAATTAAGTTACAATAAAATAAAGTATGCAATATAAAATCTTGAATGTGAAAGATAGTTGTTAAACCTTCTATAGTCAATTGCTAAAGTGTTATACTTATATGAAAACTAGGGTATTCATATTCAAGCTAACCCAAGGAAGTTGGAATAACTAAGTCATTTTTACATCCTGAGGCTTGGTAAAGGTAAGGGAGTCTTCACCTCTTCTGTGCATCTTAACTTGATTTATTGTTTCTAAATTGAATTATTTAGTAATTGATAAGGTTTATATGTATTATTTTACTTGTTGTCTTGAGTCTTTTCGTGTTAATTGTGATTAACTACCAGGGAGGCCTACTTTCTCATCCCTCTTATGTGATATTTGATATATTTGGCTCTCGTGATCTTGACTCGGGGTTGGGCAACCTTTTCGGATATGATAGCGTCAAGAAACACGGGCGGCATCGGGCTTGTCGTGCTCTCTCCACTACCATGATGCTTATTCCCTTTCTTTCACTAAGTATATGCCACTGCCCCATAGGTGGGGTTCTTCTCGTTGGGGCATATGGACCTACCTCAGGAGAAAGGGTCGTAGGATCGGGGTACATCTGGAGTACCCCATTTGGAGGAATAAGGGGTTTACTGGTACTTGCTTGGAGACAAACATGGAACCGTAGACTTGTCTAATTAACTTTGTTATTTTATGTTGTATATGTTATTATCCTTGTTGCATTTCATGAAAGCATTCCTCGGTATACTGCATCACCTCCCTCACTGAGTATTCATGTTGTATACTCACCCTTGTTTCTAACATCTTTTAGGATCAGTGCTATCAGGGGTAGAAAAGAAGTCTCGAGAGTTTCGTGATTGATTATGCTGACTTACATGGATTGTAACACCTCGACCCAACCCCACGCTAAAGGTTAAGTCTGGACCCAAAAAACGGATAGACTCTCCTCTGTACCGTGGACATTCTGAAAACCTGTAAATGCTCAGAAAAGCCACAATACAACAAGATAAGTTTTTATAACTAAAGTTCAAAAGTTCAAGGCCATCCGAGCCTTGAGGCATATAGTAATTCAAATTCACACAAGTATGCAACCAACTTGACTTCTTCGTAAAACCGCTTAACATGTCATTCTATGATAATGTTGGAACATTCCTTGAAGTTGTAACCAAGCATACATCATAACATACACACGCAAGCATGGCAGTAGCTAAAAGTAAAGCATAAGTTATTACAAGCTACAGTTTCCCAAATCTTTCACTACAACCAATTATTCTCCAACTTTCAACTACAAAGCATATACATAGCCCTTAGGCCACAAAATAGATTACAATATAGAATAACAAGTGCGCCACATAGCAACAAGAAAGCACATCCACCTCAGACAACAATCACACAGCTACTAGGGCAAAGGCTCTGCCTGCACCTCTTCCTCTTCCACTACCACCTCAACTAGCTGGGGATCACCCTCAGCACTTCCTGAAACATGATATCGAGGTATGAGCAACCACTGTTGCCCAGTGAGGGATAAAGTCTCCCGGGGCGTGCAATGCAACAAGTAATACAGTTAAGCATTAATAACAATTAAAACCATTCAAGAATGACAAAAGATTAAGTACCACACATTAAAAAGGATACATTTCACTTAATCCCAACACTCCAATCTTCACTTGATCTTCATTCATGATCCACGAACCACGATCACTGTGCCGACATAATCCCAATCACTCTAGTGGGTGTACTCTGGATGTACCCTGATAATTCTACGACCCAACATCCCCTGGCAATCTCCGGACCAGGCGAATAAGGGACTAGGGCACGGAGTTTGAATATCCACTAGCAAGCCCTCTGCTGCCCAGCCGATATTCAACACATCCGCCCCTGACACTATGGTTGCGCAACCACTATGCAATGCACGTTAACACTTGACATTGACAATAAGATAATCAAATAAGAACAACAACACTTAGGAGGGTCAACAAAAGAGGTTGGTCATGAGAAAGTTTACAATAAAAGTAATAATACTAATTAAATGAGCATAAAGGGAGACATTGCACATTTACCAATAAACCAATAGCAAAAGCTCATAAACATCTTATAATTGCAAGTAAACACTTACAAGGTTGTAGAAGTAAGAAATCATCCATTTCTCCATTAACCCCCTTTTTAACTTAAGCCATTTTCATTCCAAATCAAAGTTAATGTTTCAAATTCTAGGGAAAGCTATACCAATCTTCTACTTAACCCTTAAGGCACCCTTACAATCCTCAAATACGTTCAATTACCCCAAAAGCCCTAATTTTTCTCTTATAGCTTTGAACTACACATACCTTAACCGGGCTTCAAATAAGGGTTAGCAAAACTTTTATAGCACCTAGGTAGCCTAAAAATAGCAAATGTGTAGCTCAAATCCACCTGGATTAACATTAACCTCGAAACCCCTTTTAAAAAGTCGGCTATTTCACGTTTTATACAAGTTTAGAGCAATTCAAGGGCACGGGGCTATTGGACAACCATCATTAGCGCCTAAGACATCTATTAGAAGCAATGGATCAATCCAATACACACAATTACACGAAACCCTAAAAATTCATCACTATTCACCTAATAAAATTAAAATAATGAATCCAATCGTTTAAAATGCGAACTAATGGTTTAAATGTGTTCTCTAGCACCTATATACAATGTATAATAGCATAGATAAGCTTTGAATTAACATTTGATAGCATTTCAAACAAATCAAGAAAAATGCAACATATTTAATATGCGAAAATAGTAATGAAATCCCTCACCTAAAGCGCGTAGGAGCACCTAAAAGGCTTGCACACACCCTAACTACTTGATCTAGGCTTGGATTGGTGACTGGTGAAACAAAACTCCTTTCTTCTTCTTGTTTGCTGCTGTCGGGTTCCACAGCTGTTTTTTTAGCTTTTATTTTATTTTTCTTTGTTATGTTATGAGCTAAGTTGTTTTATATATTGAGCATATGTTAGGTGGGGTCAAATTGGGTGCTTAAGTGGTCTTATAAATGAATATATCTAGCTTTAAAACGAGCCTAAGGCCACAAATAAGTGCTAACTAATTAAAACTCTAAGTTAGTTACGTAACACTATTCATTGAACCACTAAAACAATTTTCAAACGAAGGCTCCCATCTATCCTAGCTCAATCGCACATTTTTCTCACTCCTACTATAATTAGTATGATTTAATAAAAATGCTAATTCATTAATATTAGGCAGTTGAAAACAGAAGGAATAGTAACTTAAAGAATATAGTAAATAAAGCACAGAAGAAATACGCAACTAATTGATGCAACAGTAAGTGAATGTATAGCAAAAATCTCGGGCGTCATACTCTCTCCCCCTTAAACTAATTGCGCCCATGCAATTCTTACATGATTCGGTGAATAGCTCTGGATATTTCTTTCGCATCTGATCCTCTCTCTCCCAGGTAGCATCTTCTAACCTGTGATGATCCAACATAACTTTAACCATCAGGATGCTTTTAGTTCTGAGCTCCTGAACTTTCCAATCAACAATTCGAAGAGGTTTCTCCATGTAGGTCAAAGTTTCACTGATCTCTAATGGCTCAGGCTCAAGAACATGAGAAGGATCTGGCTGATACTTCTGAAGCATAGAAACATGGAAGACATCAAGATTTTGCCCAGGCTAGAAGGCAGAGCTAATCGGTAAGCCAATTCACCAATGGTTTCAGTTACTTCAAATGGTTCCACATAACGAGGATGAGTTTACCTCCCTTACCATGCCGAATCAAACCCTTGCGAGGAGAGATTTACAAAAATACTCGATCACCTACGGCAAATTTCAGATCACGACGGATTCTATCTGCGTAACTCTTTTGCCGACTCTGCTGTAAGCATTCTTTTTCTAATAAGCTGAACATTATCAATCATTCTGTTCATTTCTGGAAATATAGTAGGATTAATAGATTTCAACTCTCCAACTTCATCCCAATATAAAAGAGATCTGCATTTACGCCTATACAAAGCTTTATACGGTGCCATACCGATAGTAGCTTGATAACTGTTGTTATAAGCAAATTCTGCAATAGGTAAGTATTTATCCCAACTCTTACCGAAGTCCAGAATGCACACTCGAAGCATATCCTCAAGTATTAGGATAGTTCTTTCAGATTGTCCATCAGTTTGAGGATGATAAGAAGTACTGAAAGTCAATGTCGTGCCCAAAGCTTTTTGAATCTTCCGCCAGAACTGAGATGTGAATGTGGGATCTCTGTCTGACACAATACTCTTGGGAATCCCATGAAGTCTAAAAATATTCTCCACATAAATTTCAGCCAACTTGTCAAGAGATTCAGTTTTCTTTGTAGCAATAAAATGAGAGGTTTTGGTCAATCTATCCACAACAACCCAGACTGAATCATAACCTCTCGAAGATCGCGATAAATCTGACACAAAATCCATGGTAATGTGATCCCATTTCCAAACAAGAATAGCCAACGGCTGCAACAACCCTGCCGGTCTCTGATGTTCAGCTTTAACTTTCTGACATGTAAGACATTTAGTAACATAGTCAGCAATCTCTCTCTTCATGTTGTTCTACTAGTAGTTCTGTTTCAGATCCCTATACATCTTAGTACTGCCTCGATGGATAGTATACCTAGAATTGTGAGACTCTACAAGAATTTCTTTCTTTAAAGCTGGCTCAGAAGGAATACAAATTCTGGCTTTCAATTTAAGAAGACCATCATCATGCAATTTGAAATTCAACTCTCCCCCTTTCGATTTTTCTAAGATTTCCATCAATTGTAGATCATCCTACTGAGCCTCTCTAATCCTGGATAATAAAAGAGATTGAATATGCAAACTTGTAAATTGAATACTAGAATCTAAAGTGTTGGGCCTCCATAAACATAATTCCTCCATGAACTCCCAATTTTTGATGATTAAACTAACATCTATAGCATTTCGGCTTAAAGTATTAGCAACAATATTAGCCTTACCTGGCAGATAATTGATAGTACAATTATAATCCTCAAGCAACTCCAACCAACGCCTCTGCCTCATATTCAACTCTTTCTGAGAAAAAAGATATTTCAGACTCTTGTGATTAGTAAAGATTTCAAATTTATTACCCCAAAGATAGTGACGCCATTTCTTTAATGCAAAGATGATAGTTGCAAGCTCAAGATCATGCGTCAGGTAATTAAGTTCATAAGGTTTCAATTTTCTGGAAGCATAGACAATAACTTTTCCATTCTGCATCAATACACAACCTAAACCTTCCTTAGAAGCATCATTATAGATTACCAGATTATTGGTACCCTCAGGTAGGGCAAGAATATGAGCTGTGGTTAATCTTTTCTTCAATTCCTGGAAGCTAGCCTCACACTTCTCATTCCAGTCAAATACAGTCTTCTTTCGAGTAAGATGAGTCAATGGTCCAGCAATTTTAAAGAAATCCTTGACAAACCTTTTGTAATAACCGTCTAAGCCCAGAAAATTGCGAATTTTTGTAACAGTCTCTGACCGTTTCTATGCCATGACAACCTCAATCTTCGTTGGATCCATAGAAATTCCATCCTGAGAAATAATATGGCCCATAAAAGTAACTTGCCTTAACCAGAACTCACACTTACTGAACTTCGCGAACAATTTATGCTCTTGAAGAGTCTGTAGTACAATCCTGAGGTGTTGTTCATGATCGGCCTCGGATTTAGAATATATAAGGATATCATCAATGAAAATAACCACAAACTGATCCAGATATGGGCGGAATACTCTCTGCATCAAATCCATAAATGCGGCAGGAGCATTAGTTAACCCAAATGGCAGAACAACAAACTTATAATGACCATACCGAGTTCTGAAAGCAGTTTTGGGAACGTCATCAGACTAAATCCTTAACTGATAATAGCCCTACCTCAGATCGAATTTAGAAAATACCCTGGCACCTTGCAGCTGATCGAATAACTCCTCAATCAAAGGCAATGGATATTTGTTTTTGATAGTTACCTGATTAAGACCCCGATAATCAATGCATAAGCGAAGAGATCCGTCTTTTTTTTTAACAAACAAGATCGGTGCACCCCAAGGTGAAGAACTCGGCTGAATGAATCCCTTCTCAAGTAAACCCTGCAATTGAATTTTTAATTCTTGCAACTCAGGTGGAGCCATTCTGTACGGAGTCCTAGAGATAGGCATAGTCCCTGGTAATAAATCGATCACAAACTCTATCTCTCTATCAGGTGGTAAACCAGGTAATTCCTCAGGAAACACCCCCGGAAACTCTCTCACGATAGGCACATCATTCAGTTTCAATTGATCACCAGGTTGATTAATCAAATAAGCAAAGTAAGCCTTACAACCCCTACCTAACATTTTTTATGCTTTAATAGAAGATATGATAGGAGTTATCATAGATTTTCTACTTCCTACTATTTTAAGTACAAGCTAGTCGGGCATTTCTAGTTTTACAATCTTCTTTCTACAATCAAGTTGCGCATAATATCTACCTAACCAGTCCATCCCCAATATAATCTTAAAGTCGCGGAAAGGTAGAATAATTAAATCGGCAGGAAAAACACGACCTTGAATAAAGATATTACATGCCCTGCAAATAGATCTAGTAACAAACTTCGGCCCCATACGTGTACAAACCACAATCTCATGCAACAGTTTATCATGATTCAGTTTAGCATTTTGTGCACAAGTAGTAGTAATAAATGAATGCGAAGCCCCAGAATCAATTAAAACTTTAGCCGATTGATCATTAAGAAGAAAAGTACCTTTTACTACAACAGTCATGTCCGGAAGCTTCTCTGCATCTAAGGCAAATACTCGGGCCTGACCCCGAGGTGCTGGTGCTGCCGTTGACGCTCTGGTCTGATTTCCTTGACCAGATGTCTGACCCCTAGTATTCTTGAATTTCAGGCAGTCTCTAACCCTATGTTAATCACTGCCACATCCGGTACATCGGCCCAATCTTTTCCAACAATTTTCCTCAGTATGACCCTGGCGTTGACAGAAGTTGCACTGCTGGTGACGTCTTGCAACAGTGCCTCCCAAAGGAGCTCTGTAAGTAGAGGTAGCTGAACTACCCTGCTGCGAACGAACCACTGCTGATTGAGTCTACCCTTGACTCTGACTCTGAGTTGGTCGCGACTGAGTCTGAACAGGCCCTGCATAACTCTATGTCTGCCTCGAATGTGGACTCTGCCCAACTAGAATAGTCTGTCTCTGTTACCCCTGACTCTGTGACTGGAACTGCCGCTTGCTCGATTGACTAGCCTCGGCCAATACATCAACCTTGCGTTTTTCATACCTCGAGGCGGCTCTGACCACTGCAGCATAATTAGGGTAATCATTCGCAGACAGATTAAGCATAATATCATTTCTCAACCCTATGATGAATCTCTGCATTTTTATGTCCTCTGGGTGTACCAAAGCCGGCACATAATGCCAAAGCCTAGTAAAAGTAGCCTCACATTGATCTACTGTCATATTCCCCTATTTCAAAGCTATGAACTCTGCTTGACATCTCTTATGGGCAACCACTAATATATATTTATCTCGAAATTCACAAACAAAGTCAGCCCACGAATATTGAACCCTTTCGGCTTCCTATTTCTCACTAATAGTATGCCACAATTCCTCGTCGTCACCCTCCAAAAGAAATGTGGCATAGGTAATTTTCCTCTCATCCCTGCACTCGAGTATTGTAGCCACCCTTTCAAACTTTCTCAACCATAATTCAGCCTTCATATCATCAAGTTCTCCAAAGAAGTTGTAGGCCCCATGATGTAAAAACCTGTCATACAAATTACCTCCGGTAGTACAACTACCCTCGGCTCTAGCAGCTTGATTACCTCCGGCAGCCCCTGTCTGACCCTGCTGAGTTACGAACTGGGCAATGGTATTCATAGCATTGGCCATTGTGGCCAAGATCTGTGCGTTGCTCGGTTCCTAAACTTGTGGTGCATTTACTGCCATACCGGCTGCTTGCCCAGGTGCCTCCTCTGGTTCTCTATCAATATTCTGATTCCCAGTACGACGTCAGGGACCCATTCCAGACAACTAGAATGCAAAGTATTATGACAAGCATATGTATAATTCACAATTATATCATATAAGAATAAGTTCAAATAGGTTAACATAAGGTCACATATAGGGTCATACAAACATTTTACATACTAAGGACACAAGTAAAACAATTAATCATACTTTCTATTATTAACTTTTCACTTTTACTCAATAACTCATAAAAGACCTTTCACATTTTCGTTTTCATGCTAGCATGTGCTTTAACCATTCAATCCTTCCCTTAGCCAATCAAAGAAACATTTATTCACGCAATCACTCTTTAACTTAATAGACTCCTACCCACAGATCGAGAAAATTAACCCGTCTTCATGCAATCTATAAGCTCTAATACTACCTAAATGTAACGCCCTGACCCAACCTCACGCTAAAGGTTAAGTCTGGACCCGAAAAACGGATAGAGTCTCCTCTGTATCGTGGACATTCTGAAAACCTATAAACGCTCAGTAAAACCACAAGACAACAAGATAAGCTTTTATAACTAAAGTTCAAATGTTCAAGGCCATCCGAGCCTTGAGGCATACAGTAATTCAAATTCACACAAGCATGCAACCAACTTGACTTCTTCGTAAATCCGCTTAACATGTCATTCTATGATAACGTTGGAACATTCCTAGATGTTGTAACCAAGCATACATCATAACATACACACCCAAGCATGCAAGTAGCTAAAAGTAGAACATAAGTTATTACAAGCTACAGTTTCCCAAATCTTTCACTACAACCAACTATTCTCCAACTTGCAACTACAAAGCATATACATAGCCCTTATGCCACAAAATAGATTACAATATAGAATAACAAGTGCGCCACATAGCAAGAACAAAACACATCCACCTCAGACAACAATCACACAACTACTAGGGTAAAGGCTCTGCCTGCACCTCTTCCTGTTCCACTACCACCTCAACTAGCTAGGGATCACCCTCAGCACTTCCTGATACATGATATCGAGGTATGAGCAACCACTGTTGCCCAGTGAGGGATAAAGTCTCCTGGGGCGTGCAATGCAACAAGTAATACAGTTAAGCATTAATAACAATTAAAACCATTCAAGAATGACAACAGATCAAGTACCACACATTAAAAAGGATACATTTCACTTAACCCCAACACTCCAATTTTAACTTGATCTTCATTCACGATCCATGAACCACGATCACTATGCCGGCATAATCACAATCACTCCAGTGGGTGTACTTCGGATGTACCCCGATAATCCTATGACCCAACATCCCCTGGCAATCTCCGGACCAGGCGAATGAGGGACTAGGGCACGGAGTTTGAATATCTATTGGCAAGCCCTCTGTCACCCAACTGATATTCAACACATCCGCCCCTGACACTATGGTTGCGCAACCAATATGCAATGCATGTTAACACTTGACAATAAGATAATCAAATAAGAATAGCAACACTTAGGAGGGTCAACAAAAGAGGTTGCCCCTGAGATAGTTCACAATACAAGTAATAATACAAACTAATTAAATGAGCATAAAGGGAGACATGCACATTTACCAATAAACCATTACCAAAAGCTCATAAACATCTTATAATTGCAATTAAACACTTAATAAACACTTACAAGGTTGTAGAAGTAAGAAATCATCCATTTCTCCATTAACCCCATTTTTAACTTAAGCCATTTTCATTCCAAATCAAAGTTAATGTTTTAAATTCTAGGGAAAGCTATACCAATCTTCTACTTAACCCTTAAGACACCCTTACAACCCTCAAACACGTTCAATTACCCCAAAAGCCCTAATTTCCTTCTTATAGCTTTGAACTACACATACTTTATTCAGGCTTCAAACGAGGGTTAGCAAAGCTTCTATAGCACCTAAGTAGCCTAGGAATACCAAATGTGAAGCTCAAATCCACCCGGATTAACATTAACCCCGAAACCCCTTTTAAAAAGTCGGCTATTTCACGTTTTATGCAAGTTTAGAGTGATTCGAGGGCACGGGGCTATTGGAATACTATCATTAGCACCTAAGGCATCTATTAGAAGCAATGAATCAATCCAATACGCACAATTATACAAAACTCTAAAAATTCGTCACTATTCACCTCATAAAATTAAAATAGCGATTCCAACCGTTTAAAATGCGAAGTAATGGCTTAATGTGTTCTCTAGCACCTATATTCAATGTATAATAGCATAAATAATCTTTGCATTAACATTTGAGAGCATTTCTAACAAATCAAGAAAAATGTAACATATTTAATATGCGAAAATAGTCATGAAATCCCTCACCTAAAGCGCGTAGGAGTACCTAAAAGGCTTGCACACACCCTAAACTATTTGCTCTAGGCTTGGAGAGGCTTGGATTGGTGATTGGTAAAGCAAAACTCCTTTCTTCTTCCTGTTTGCTGCTGTCGGGTTCCACAGCTGTTTTTTCAGCTTTTATTTTATTTTTCTTTGTTATGTTATAAGCTAAGTTTTTTTATATATTGAGCATATGTTAGGTGGGGTCAAATTGGGTGCTTAAGTGGTCTTATAAATGAATGTAGCTACCTTTAAAACGAGCCTAAGGCCACAAATGAGTACTAACTAATTAAAACTCTAATTTAGTTATGTAATACTATTCATTGAACCACTAAAACAATTTTCAAACGAAGGCTCCCATCGATCCTAGCTCAATCGCACATTTTTTTCACTCCTACTATAATTAATATGATTTAATAAAAATGCTGATTGATTAATATTTGGCAGTTGAAAACAGAAGGAATAGTAACTTAAAGAATATAGTAAATAAAGCACAGAAGAAATACGCAACTAATTGATGCAACAGTAAGTGAATGTATAGCAAAAATCTCGGGCGTCACATGGATTGTCATTGAATTCAGTTTTGTAATTGTAAAGTTGAGTTTAGAATGTATTGATAGTTATGAATGACTTGTAATGTTGTAATAACTTGTAGTCTTTACTTTATTGTCTAGTAGCTGCATGCCTTCAGGTTTTGACTGGTTGACGGACTTAAATTATAAGAAAGGAAACTAGATAATATTAGAGTGGTATGATAAGTGAAGTTATAATTATAGACGTTCAATAGTTAATGAATTCATGTTTGTATGTCTTCAATGTTGGGATCCAAGGCCTGGATGGCCTTGAGGAGTTTGTTGTATGAGATAGTTTTGGTGGAGGGGATGAATGAATGGAATTAGATCATAGTTTTGAGGATTGGAGTGATAAAGGTTATTGATCGTATCCTTTTAAAAATGAGTGATATTTTATTGTATAATTGTTCCATTATTTGTATAGTTGCTATACTTGCATTTAATTACTGCATTGCACGAAATAGCTTTCCAAACTATCCAATTATCTACTTCCTTCCCTCACTAGGCAACAATGGATGCTCATTCCTCATTTTCCTAACCATTTCAGGTTTAGTGCCTTCAGAGGTTGATAAGGAGAAAGCTCAAGAATCTCTTGATTGGACGTTCTTGCCTTAGTTGATTGTTTTATGTAAATTCGTGATAATATGTTTTCTTTTGGGCCTGTGTGCCTTGTATATTGTTACGTCCCGGGACTAAGACCCGTTGAGGTTAAGGTTAGGATGCGACGTGTTAATCAACTTAATACCTATAAGATCATTATTTAACAACCTAAACATTCGTTAACACTCCACAAGTAACATCAAAAGAATGCTCAATGCATTTGACATTAAAAGGCCACATTAAATTGTTTTATAATTACAAGACCTAGCATCCCTGTGTGTACTTCATTCGTGGCCAAATACAGACATCTAGGCCTCAAAAGAATGGTCATCAAACTTAGTATGTAGTTAAGAATCCAAAAGAATATTACATAACATAAGGTGCTTCAAAAGTACATCATCAGTTCTATTAACAAGCTATATCTTCAACACAAGCATGAAGATCAACAAAGACAGAAGTCAGTCTCGTCACATAAAGCCTCATTGCCCCCAACCTATACAGTTGGCTCGACCTCAATCTCACTTGTAAGTATTAAAAAGAGGGTGAGTTAATCCTGCATATAGCTCAGTGAGGATGAAAAAGGAAAGGATTTTTGCAAAGGTTTTTATCTTTCGCAAGCTTCTTTGTAAACCGTGTTATGCATATACGAAGCTTAACAAGTACAACAAGATTAACAAGTACGAAATCAACTTCATACAATGCAAGCAATTCTACTCTCCGAGGAAACACTTCAAGCGAAAGTAGGTAAAAAGGATACAAGATCACGAACTTTGTTGGAGATGGCCAGTCTCGAAGCTTCTTTGTCAAATCATCTTCAATACACCATATAAGAGAGGGTTTTCTGGAGATAACCCAAAACCACAATAGCCTGTCTGTCCTGGCAAGCCCGATGCTACCTAAGCGATACCAGAACTTCTACCGAGGGGTTTAATTACTTATTTGTAGCATTTATTTATATTCCAACTCTCCAAGGAAACACACCAAGCGAGAGGGGATTAAAGCATAACAAACAAGCTCGGAGGTAATAAAGTAGGTTACCACCGGGCACAATTTAGCAATTGGACATATAGCACCACAATTATAATATCAAATAGGCTCATATGTCATATAACACATAAACATGCAAGTGGAGGTCAACTAGGTAGATTGCTTCCAATATTGGAACATAAACATGTAGCAACTTCAATGCTTCTACATTAGCCTAACTTAAGCAGTTAAGTTCCCTACTTTCCCAAACTCCAAATAATCTTATTTTGGTATAGAATTAAATTTTATCAAAGATAGTTCTAGAATCAAACGAAACTCAATTCGGAGTTGAATTGAGTGAGACATGGCCTCTGGAAAAACATTGTGCAAATCTGTCAAAAATCCGGACGAGTCATCCGAACAAGTAGCTCATCTGGATCCACTCATCCGTATGAGTGGTAGTGAGCATTCGGACGAGTCATTCGGTCAAGTTACTCGACCAGATCTACTCGACCGGATGAAGGACAGTGAGCATTTGGATGAGTTATCCGGTTGAGTTACTCGACCGGATTCTCTTACCTGGATGGAAGATTTTACCCACAATTTTAAGGATTTTTCTCCGGTTTTAAAACCTACGTTGCATATGCTATTGCCATGCTCCAAATCATCAATTTCACATACAACAACAACAACAACTTTCACTTAAGTGCAATCATATCAAGAATCATTTAAGGCATACAAGTTCAACTCTTCAACACATACTTGGCCCATTCCACAAACTCAACCCTTGATACTTACACATACCATAATCTAAGCTTCAAGCCATATAAATACCTCACATTGTACCTCATACAAGCTTATATAAGTAAGATCTAACAAATAACAACATAACATCACAATCTTGAAACCCTAGTTTGCAACTTCTGTAACACCCCGATCCCTCACGAGACCCGAGTTCCCAATTCTATTCCCAAGGCACAAGAAACGAGGAGAAACGGACGAAGCCTCCTCTATTTATAGGACAATCCAAAACCTGTAAATAATATTTATAACTACAAAACTATGGTCTAACTCCATTCACCCAATCAAGCATACATGACCATAAATAATAACATAGTCCATTAAGCTATTACAGACCACCTACAAATCAAATACAAACAAGATCCAATACAATTACAAGCCGTGTTTCTATAGTTCCAATCAAATTACAATTCAAACCACTTTACAAATTCACATGGATTTGCAGGTACTAATAATGGAAGTCATCACAAGCAAATAAGGTAACTCTCGAGCTTTCCCTATATCACCTTGCGAAGGTGTTGAACCTGAAAGGTGTTAGAAACGAGGGTGAGTATACAACTGGTACACTCAGTGAGGGAGGGGAAACGGGAACAGTATACCAGGGTTCGTGCAATGCAGCAACTTAACACAATTAATGCAATAAATAAACAATGAATAACAATTCTAATACCATATTTTAAAAGGATACAATCGATATGTAATGACCCCGCTCCCCACGTGGAGCCCACGCAGCGTCTCACAGGGCCGATACTACCCAAGAATTGTCCGCTATTGGGTTACCCTACCCGCAGGCAAAGGCCCCTCACGGTTTTGTCCCTTCGAGAGTCTCCTCTCAAAAGGCGCCTAGGCTGATATAAGAGATGAGCTCTTATATCCAGCTCTCTCACTTTCAAATCTTCCGATGTGGGATTGTGTTACCACATTCCACCCCCCTTAAGAGGCCCCGCGCCCTCGCGGGCACGAGCACAAGGGAAGACTGGCTCTGATACCATTTGTAACGACCCCGCTCCCCACGTGGAGCCCACGCAAAGTCTTACAGGGCCGATACTACCCAGGTATTGTCTGCTATTGGGTTACCCTGCCTGTAGGCAAAGGCCCCTCACGATTTTGTCCCTTCGAGAGTCTCCTCTCACAAGGCGCCTGGGCTGATATAAGAGACGAGCTCTTATATCCAGCTCTCTCACTTCCAAGACTTCCGATGTGGGATTGTGTGGTATAATACTCGAGCCCAGAATGTGAAATTTCTTGTTTATTATTTTAGAAATTATATTTCCTTAAATTCTTTGTGAATTAATTGTTACTTTCTTGCCGTCGCAACATGTATTGCATTTAGGGAGCGATAGCTAGAGAACGGTTTCTAGTCCTCAGCAAATAGTGAAACTAGTATTTAGATGACTTAAATTTTATATTTTAATTGTTGCTAGCTGAAAATTTAATTGGTGATAGTTATCTTAGCTTAAAATGCATTGAAATAAGGCCTTTTGACCAAGATTTAAGTAGTTGACCAAGGCTTGACCTTTGACTGTGAAACCCCACTTTTCCTACTTATCTCATTTTACGTGATATACCTCGTTTTTCGTGCATATGACCTGTTTATGTGCTATAGGACCTAGAAAGTTATAATTTTGATGTCAATACTCCTAATACGTGCTAAATGTGCATTCATGAAATTTTCATCAAAAAACGGAGTCAGAAATTTTATCGTCGATTTTTAGTGAATAGTGTTTTCGAAACACGTCCGCTAAAATTTTGAAACTGGTCTTTTTAACCCTTCTAGACCTAGTCAACGGACTTTAATAGACTTGTGTTTGATGAAAACGGTTTTAAAATCGGCTTAAGAATTTATTAGGGTTTTTACACCGACTTTTGCGAAAATCGAGTTTTAAGCCGACTCGGGTGAAATTGTTTGATTGTAAAACTTCTTGTCACCTAAAAATAATCCACTTGAGCTATCTTAGGAGTTGCATTTTTGTTTTGAGCAAGAAGATAGTTAAAATGCATTTAAAAGACAAGAAAATGATTTAAAGGACTAAATATTACTTTGACTTTGCATTTTATTTATTTGACCAAACTTTAAATTACATATAGTCATCAACACACACTCAACACAACACAAAACACCACCACAAACACACACAAGGCCGAGAGAAAGAAGAGAGAAAAAGAAAAGAGATTTCAAAGCTTTTCAATCCAATTTTTCAAAGAAAAACCTAATTTTTGTCCATAGAACTTCGCACCGACTTGGATTCTGCTTGTTGGGCACGCATAGCATGCATTCCTAGGCTTATATCGCATCAAAGGTGAGAGAAAAATTCTAGATCTCAAAATGTCATTTTTATGTTTTTGCTCATAAATGAAAATTTAACCGTTAGAATTGAAATCTGATGATAGATTATTGCTCCTTGCATGCTAGGGATCGTTATATACTAATACTACGAATTTCTGTCGGATGTAGCATAATTTTTATTTTTTGGGTATTTAATTTTGATTAAAATGTTCAAAGTTGAATTAAATGAGTTGTGTTGATCGAAATCGATTGCTGTCGATTTCTAAATACTTGATAATTACGTGTTAGCGCTGTTGTAATGCCGAATTTTCGATTACATTGTTCGTGTGAAAATCCAGAAAATCCAGCCAAGACATCCTAGGGTTTTAGGGTTATCGGGCATGATTTGGAGGTGTATGGTGGATTTTCAAGAGGGCTAATGTAGTAGGATGACTGGGTGAGTGATAGAAACTGATTTGGCAATGTTTGGATTTGTAGATTGTAAGTTATGAATTTTAGAAGTTTAGGTTGTCATTCTTTAATTTCTTGAACGATGCCTTTAGATGGTTGGGTAGTGTTCGAGTGTTGAATGGTGAGTTGTTGATGAGTAATTTAGGGTTTAATTGTGTATATTATGCATGTCCGGTTATATGGCCTACTTTGTCATCTAACTAAGTTATTGATTGATTATTATTGAGTTCGGGAATCGGGCACTTTTGTTGCTGATCTCCCATATTATTGATTGATTATTATTGAGTTCGGGAATCGGGCACTTTCGTTGCTGATCTCCCAATTGATTGATTGATTGATGATTGATTGATGATTGATGATTGATGATTATGGAGTCTTAGTATGTGTGTGCCACCTCTCGGGCAGCGTTGGGCTGTCGGGTTGATAACGGCATGACTGCCATAGGCTACCCCCAGCTCGCATGACGGAGGTGTCATGGAGGGAGGGGCTAGTGAGGTACCTCGGGTGCGTGAGTAATGGGGAGTTATAAGAAGAACGGTTGAGATCGTGATGGCGTTTGGAGCTACACCAAATAGAGTATCCTTTATTGATTGGTTATATAGTTATGTGATGATAGCATTATTTATGTTGTTGTGTGTTTACTTGCTCAAAGGACTAAATCCAAGGAGCGTAGTGAATACTGTCGAGATCTATCGGATCCCCACTGGGCTTATGTATATAAGCTCACTCTCTATTATTGCATGCTTACAGGTGTTGCAGAGCCGGATTACGGGTACGTGCCTCCTGAGGAGGAAAATGTGCCTTACGTGGACGAGTCATATGTTCCTGAGTCTTATCCATGATTATATGTTGTTTAGTGTCATGTATATTAGCTTAATAGACTTTTATATGCTTTATGGTTCTTATTGTAATAGATGTTGAAAGATGATGATCCAAACGATGTTAACTTAGTGGCTTTCTTTTGTCTATGGTTAAGTTGTAGTTGTGTCTCAACTTATTTTTGAAATGTATGATAAGGTTGAGATATTGTATGTTATGTTGGAACGGAGGCGTATAACGTGGATGGTTTATTGTATAATATGGTTGTGTTGTATGTTGTTGTTTGAATTGAGGAGTTGCTGGATGTATGATGTTTAATGAGGTTGGTTTAGAACCTCGGTATCCTATTTACTGTCGTTATACTGTCGAAATTCCGTTGCGTCCTGACTGATCTTAGGAGGGGTCGAGTTAGGGCGTGACATTGACCATTTGACTTAGCACTTAAATAAGCTTAAAACAAAGGAAAATAAAAAAAAATAGCAGCTGAAACAGAGAAGACCAGGCCGAAACCAAGAAGGAAAAAAAAAAGATTTCAACCTTTCAATCGTTCAATCTTCGCGTGAGCTCGTGCGGGGTGGTTTCCGAGGTGACTAGCGTTGTTTTCCTAGCGACTAGGAGTGCCTAAGGTGAGGGAATCATGTTATTTGCGCATTTAAATGTTTAGTGTATCAACTTTGCAATTTTTAGATTTTATCCGTAGATTGTTGTTTAAAGCGTTTTGATGCTTCTAGAATGTTCCTTGGCAATTGTAGAACGTGTATTTATAGCTTTTTAACATTTTCTGCGGTTAAATGTTGAGATTGTAGTTTAAACTAGTTGTTGAATAGTGTTTTATGAATAGTAAACCCTTGGAACGATGAAGTTGTTCCGTTATGCTGTCCGTTGATGTAGAATTGTGCTAGGTGTGCTAGAATGCCTAAATGCATAGTTTGTTTGGGTTGCGTAATGGAAAAAACGGGAATTAAGCCTTGGTGAAAGTCGGGGTCGTTTAGGTCGAGTTTGGCGTTTTCTCGTTTTGCGTGTTGGCATTGTTTCGGGAGGCCATGGAAGCACTTTTGGTGTGATTATGGCGTTGGTTGGGTGTTTGGTTGATATAGTTGTAGTTCAAACGAGCAAAGGGGGAAATCGGGACTTTGCGTGGTTTCTAGGGTTAAGTAGGGTTTCGGGGTCTTTAGACGTGCCTTATGGTGACCTAGGAGGGTTGGTAAAGTCGGTTTCCAGAACTCGTGGCTCGTTTTGAAATGGTAGTATTTTGATAGTTGGGGCCGATTTGTGTTTTTGCTTGTTTTCTTGTTTTTATGCCTATAGAATGCTTAGGGTTGCTTGAAATACTTGTTTGAATTGATTTAGATTGAAATGCTTATCAATTGTTGCTCTTGCGTGCGAGAGTAACCTACTTTGTTATTCTCCCACGTGTGGCTTAATTGCTCGTTTATCGCCTTGTATCGAGTCTTGCATTGCATAGTGTCTCACGCGTGAGTGATGGGCCTCTCTGGGTAGCCTCGAGTTGCCAGTGTTGGTTGCTCTAGCTCCGCTGCTATTCCCTCTTCTTGCTTGGGTTGCCTCCCAGGGAGTTTTGGGTCGTAGGTTGATGGATACTTCCGGGGTATTCCAAACTAGTGTTATAAGGTGGTTTGGGCAGGCGCGTCGTCATCGAATTTGTGTTTGAAAGTTGCTCGTGAAGAGAGTATCGTATCCTTTGAATGAGTGTTTACAACTTTAAATACTTGCCTTGCTCTATTGATGGCTTTATTGGTATCTTTATATGATACTTGTATGTATTGCTTGACTAATTGCATTGCATACTCCTCTCATCTCCGTCCTTGAGACCAATTGCCCTCGCTGAGCAATAGTTTTTGCTCATTCCTCTCTATACTATATTTTTACAGGAGTAGTTGAAGCAGATCCTATCGAGGTAATAGAGGAGGAAGAGTAGGTAGAGGTGTTTCCATGATAGCACTTCTCTGCTTTGCTGGTGGTTGGCTACCAGATTTTGTGCGAACCTTGCTTGTTATGTATATTGCTTGGATGTCGCTTAATTTTGAGGCTTGTAGCCTTGTATGTATTTTCTAGTTTGAGGCCTCTACGGTCTTATGTTGTATAAGTTGAAAGAATGTAAAGCTGTAAAAGTTTACTCTTGTGACTAGTAAAGAAATGCATGCTAATAGCTAACTGTTTAGTGGCATAAATACTTGTGTAGTATGCATGGCATTTTGGTTTGGAAAGTTGGTTAATAAGAGGATGTATGTTTTAAAAAGAAAGTTGGCTTGTTTGAATTGTTTTATAGCTTTCGCAAGTATTATGATGATTTTAGGGTTTTCAGATCGTCCGCGGTACAGAGGAGACTCCGTCCGTGTGTCGGGTCCGGGCTTGGCCTTTTGCGGGGTCGGGTCGGGGCGTGACACGATAACCCTTATCACTCTAAATCTTCGATCCCCGATCCACGAACCACGATCTCAATCTCGATATGCCGGCATCCCTTACACCAATGGGTACTCCGGATGTACCCGATCCCACGACCCAACACCCCCTGACAATCTCCGGACCAGGCGAATAGGGAATAGCAGACGGAGCTAAGGCAACCAACACTGGCAAGCCCGATGCCGCCCAGCGAGGCCATCGCATCCGCCGCGACAATGAGGTTGCGCAACCACGATGCAATGCAAGAATGATAACAATGACAATATAATCAGAAAATACATTTAAGGACAAAAAGTAAGTTGTTCTCGCACCAAGTTATAATTTAGCAACAATAAGCATATATCAATTACGCAATTATACTAAACAATATACTCTTTTAAAAAGAAAATAAACTATAATGCATGTAAGGATGCAGATCTCTCACCTCTACCGAGCTCCAAGATGTAAGTTTGAATCACATCATTTCCAGTCACCTTGAACCTATGAGCAAACATTACTTCAATTACTCTTTAACTACAACATTCATTAATTATTCAGCTAGGTTAGCTAACTTATAACTTCGCTTATTTAGCATATATACAATATCTATTAGAATTCTATTTTTAACAAAATACCACTTTTATATACTTTAACTTAACATATATTCCATATTTTCAATAGTTTACAAGTTAATTAAGAACATAGTTCAAAAACTTAAAGGAGAATGATTCAACCAGCATGCTATAACTAGATATAAACCGAGCTAGAATTTAGTTTAACTAAAATCAACACATGAGCCTGCAGTTACTCATACTATTTCTCATTTTACTTTAGTTAATAACTTGTACAAGAAACTAATTCACTCCACATAACAATAAACTAGCCATTAACTCAACTCAAAGAATTTCTCCAAAGAATTTATAGATAATAAAGGTTAGGTTACTTTAATGTTCAAATGACACATTCATTCACAATGACACTATCCAGTTTTTCTCTACTTTAATGAACTTCTAATTCATATTCTACTTTACTTACAATAGTTAGTAATATCTCTATGAAGATAGCCCAACATTAGCATATAGGGAAAGAAATGCATTTATCAACTAATAGAAAAGTTAACTATCAACCATTTAATAACTAACATACTTTTTTAGCAAAATAACTATACTTCAAGCTAAGATTCTAACATATCACTAGTAGTATTAACTTAAGTTAATTACATTTAACATATAATAGACAACTATCAACTTACAATTAACGTTATATGTAGTTTCAAAAAGCATTAAAAACATTCTTCCACATAGTTTACTTGACGCTTCTAGGTGTTCACTAGTTGCACATTGATAACAACAACTAATTCTAACAATTGAATTGTTTAGCATATATAGAAACATTACCTATGTCTAAAGGTGGTGACCATCACAACTCTACTAGCATTCCTCATTCACAGTCGAATAAAATAGCTTTCAATTTAAATTAACTTTACTAGCAATTAGATTTCAATTATAATTCATGAAAACAACATAATTATAAGAGCCCCATTACGTTATTAATCATCCAAGGACACTACACAATAAGATCTTGATCGAATACATCCAATTAGAACTGAATTATATCATCACTATAGAAAAATAACAACAAAATTCAGATTCTTGCGTAATAGGGCATTTCTGACACATCTCACCAAAATGATCATAACTTGCTCTAGACAACTCCGATTAATGCACCGTAAAAAGCTATAAAAACTAGCCTCGTAAGGCTTTCTAACGGTATATAATTCAACCCCTAATCCTTCTCCAATTAATACAATTTTAAGCTCGAAGTTGCCCCAATTTTGCTGAAAAATCTGGACAGCCACGGTTGAACACACACACACATTAAGTTCTCAACGTTTTTAATTGAATTTCTTGCATGCATGGACTGATTTTATTTAGCAATAACTTAGCAAGCAAAGATTGTACCTCCTTTAGACATATTCACAAATACTTAACTCATAAGATCTCACTCAAAAAGATATACTTTCTATACAAACACATTTAATACTTAAACATAATCCAACTATAAACATGACCTAGAATTATTATCATGCTTATTCACCCAAATTACAATTTATAACTCACTCAATAGACAAATATAACAATTATAATAACTCAAATAGCTAATCATGCAATAAGCTCAACTAATTTACATAAACTCCAACAAAACTCCTTCAAAATGCTTACAAATTAGATTCCAATCTTCATACGAGATAACCAACTTCAAATCTAACTTCACTAATCCCAAATGACACTTTATAATACAACTAAATGCCATGAAATCATATTTTTAAGCATGTCAACACAAAAATACCGAAAAGTCTCTTTAGTGATTTGAACTACAATTACCTAATTCTATTAACAATTAAGTGTCATAATTACATTTTAAGAGCTTTCAAACACTTCTAAGACCAACTACATCATCAAACATGCCAAACTCAACATTTCATTTTAAGGTCCTCTTTGTATTTCAAGCTAAATTTTCAATTCTAGTCAAGTTATCACCATTTTTATGATATATATAGCATTCTCAAGGGTTATAGCAACTATTAGAAGCAATAAAACAATTAAAAATGCAAAAATCCCAAAATTCGCAGGTTACTATTCATAAACACTATTCATCATCTTCTACAACATGAAATCTTCATTTCTAACCACAACAATTGCTATTAAGCCATAAAAGATTGTTCTTTAGGTATATTAGGAGGTATTTGAAGCATATATAAGCAAAGAATTAGCAATAATCAACAATTACAAAATTCAACATAAACCTTAAAACTTCAAATGTAAAGAACTTGAAACTCTCTCACAATTACTAGATGTAGATGCTTGTAGTAGTGCTAGGATGCTCTAAAATCCCCTCCAAACTCAAGCTAGGTGATCAAATGTGCAAGATGGTTGAAGTTTCTTCTCCTTTCTTTGCTATGGAGGCTAACGGGTTTGGGGCTTGGTGGGTGGTTTGCTTCTTTTTTTTTTCTTTCTAAATGTTATATGCTAAATGTATGTATATATGTGGTATTTAATAGGTGGTTGGCTGATTTGGTGGTCAACATAAGTAAGATTTAGTCAATTGCAAGCTTAAAATGCACATAAAGTTAACTAGTTTAAATGTAACACTATTTCACTATTCACACGATACAAGAAAACATTTTCTAAACGCACTTTCCAAACACGTGATGCACAAAATAACACTTTTTACATTCCTCTTACAAGTCATATGACAGGGAAAAAAATGCAGTTTCAGAAAAATAAAACAGAAATTTTTTTTTTGTTATGAATAGTATTTTTTGGCTAAAAATAAGAAAAGACACATTTAAATGCACAAGTAAGATACGCAACAATAAATATGAACATGATAAAATTCTCGGTCGCCACAACTTCAACCCAAAACCTCAAATTTACATGTACAAACTTGGATTCATGCTTACCAGGCACATATAACTCATAGACATGCCTTGTATAATTTTTGTAAAGCTTCTATAAACTTCCCTCACCTAAGCTTTGAGGTTGAATCCAGGAAGAATGTTGGCAAGCAAGTATAAAAACAAGAACAAGGCTTGAAGATGCAAAGAAATGGTTTGTGATGGTTGAATCTTCCTATTCTTCCTTCTTTTTCTCCTTCTTTCTCCTTTCTCCTCTTCTTTCTTTTCTCTTTTGCTCTAGACGTTTAATGTGTGTGTGTGTGAGTGTGTAAATCATGTGTATGTGTATGTTTTGGTCTTGGAAAACACAAATAGTATTAGGATATTTTTACTTAATGACCAAAAAACAAGAGTGCCCTTCAACTAGCTTATGTTCTACTAGTTTGCTATTCTAGTTGTTTTCTAAGTATTTAGTTACTTGTCTTGACTTAGTAGTAATTAACTAGTTCCTACAACACCTAAAATACTTAAATGCACGAATTTGACATAATTACGCGTAAAACAATGCAAATGCATGTAATTCAAAATAAATTTATATCAATCGCAATAAATACATATAAATTATTTAATTATGTATTATATGATCTAAATGCATATGATATGCACATGGGGGTCTCGTGCGGGGCTTCACATCCTCTTCCTCTTAATAGAATTGTGTCCTCGCAATTTTCTTCTTACCTCTCAAACAAAGCCGGGTATTGATGCTCCATTTGGTCACATCTTTCCCGCATTGCTTTTTTAATCCCATGGTTACTCCAAAGCACTTTTACTATGGGAATACTTTTGTTGAGCAACTCCCGTTCTTGTTCATCAAAGATCCGTACGGGTTTTTCCTCATACGACAAATTTTCCCATAAGTTTTAGCGGTTCCGATTATAGGATGTGAGATGGATCCAGATGATACTTCCGTAACATCGAAACGTGGAGCACGTTGTGGATGTTAGAGAGGTATTGGGGTAGATCCAATTGGTATGCTAGCTTACCAACTCTCCCCACAATCTCAAATAGTCCCACATATCTTGGACTTAACTTTTTCCCCTTACCATGCCTAATCAACCCCTTCTGAGGCGACAACTTCAACAACACCCGATCTCCAACTTCTAACTCTAAGTCTTGCCTCCGCTTATCTGCATAACTCTTATATCTGCTTTGGGCCATGAGTATTCTCTTCTGAATCAAGTGCACATTTTCAATCTTCTCTATCAATTCCAACAATAATGCGGGGTCTATTGCTTTCATCTCGCCGACTTCATCCCAATACAAGGGTGATCTACACTTTCTACCATACAAAGCTTCGTATGGTGCCATGCCAATTGTTGCCTGATAGCTGTTATTATAAGCAAACTCTACCAACGGCAAATGCTTCTCCCAACTATTCCTGAAGTCCAACACACATTCCCTCAACATGTTTTCCTAGATTTGGATGGTCCTTTCGGATTGCCCGTCTATTAGAGGATGATACGCCGTACTGAAACTCAATTTCATCCCCAAGGCTCCTTGCAACTTCTCCTAGAATCGAAATGTAAAACGAGGATCTCGGTCCGATACAATATTAGCTGGTACACCATGCAATTTCACCACATTAGTTATATACAATTCAGCCAGTTTCCTTACATCATCCTTCTTATTCATTGCCAAGAAGTGAGCGGTCTTCGTTAACTGATCTACAATAACCCAAACTGTATTACACCTTCGAGGAGACCTCGGTAACTCCATGACAAAGTCCATAGTTACAAGTTCCCACTTCTATTGCGGAATATCCAAAGGTTGTAAAAGCCCTACAAGTCTTTGGTAGTCTGTCTTCACTCATTGACATGTCAAGTATCGAGACACAAACTCTGTAATCTCCTGCTTCATGTTATTCCACCAATAGTGTTGTTTTAGGTCTCGATACATCTTTGTACCTCCCGGGTGAATGGTATATCTCGCATGATAAGCTTCCTCAAGTACCTTCCTTTTCAACTCCGAATCATTTGGTACACAAATCCAGTTCCGGAACTTCCACAACCCATCCTCATGTAACTTGAAATCCGGATTATCATCCTTTATCTTTTGAAGTTGAGTGCCTTGCTGTTGAAACTCTCGAATCTGAGACAACAAGATAGGTTCCTTGATCTCCAACCTTGCTAGAATTGCCTTTCGGCTCAATGCATCTACCACTACATTCGTTTTTCCGGGCACATAATTAATTGTGCAATTGTAATCATCCAAGAGCTCCATCCACCTTCTTTGTCGCATGTTCAATTCCTTTTGACAAAAGAGATATCTCAAACTCTTATGGTCGGTGAATATCTCAAACTTACTTCCCCACAAATAATGTACTTCTTCAATGCAAACACAATGGTTGCAATCTCCAAGTCATGAGTAGGATAATTCATCTCATAAGGTTTTAACTTTTGGGACGCATAAGCGATGACTTGATTGTTTTGGATCAATACACATCCTAGTCCTTCATTTGAGGCATCACTGTAAATAATGAACCCTTGACTTCTCTCGGGCAATGCCAACACATGAGCAGTTGTCAATCTCCTCTTCAACTCTTGGAAACTGTTTTCACACTTATCATCCCAAACGAAACTAACCTTTTTTTGTATGAGCCTTGTGAGTAGCCTCGCAAGCTTGGAGAAATCCTTTACAAATCTCTTGTAGTAACCCGCCAAACCGAGAAAACTAAGTACCTCGGTGACATTCTCCAATTTTTTCCATGATTGCACAACATCAATCTTGGTCGGATCCACTACAATCCCTTCTTGAGAAATCAGATGTCCCAAGAATGCCACTTGCTTGAGCCATAATTCACACTTACTGAACTTGGCGTACAATTGATGCTCCCTCAGCTTCTGCAACACCAAATGCAAATGCCTCTCATGTTCCTCCTCGGTCTTTGAATACATCAGGATATCATCTATAAAAATCACCATGAACTGGTCTAAATACGGTTGAAACACCCTGTTCATCAAGTCCATAAAAGCGGCAGGAGCATTTGTTAATCCAAATGACATTACAACAAATTCATAATGCCCATACCTCGTTCTGAAAGCTGACTTAGGCACATCCTCCTGTTTGATACGGAGTTGATAATTGCTCTGCCTCAAATCAAATTTCGAATAGACCTTGGCTCCTTGAAGTTGGTCAAATAACTCGTCGATCAATGGCAACAGGTACTTATTCTTGATGGTTACTTGGTTCAACCCCTTGTAATCAATACACAACTTCAACGTTCTATCTTTTTTCTTCACAAATAGGACTGGTGAACCCCAAGGAGATGAACTAGGTTAAATAAACCCCTTCTTTAACAAATCTTACAATTGAACTTTCAACTCTTGCAACTCTGCCAGAGCCATACGGTACAAAGCTTTAGAGATCGGCTACGTACCGGGTATTGTCTCAATTACAAACTTAATTTCCCTTGCGGGTGGCAACCCCGGTATCTCCTCCGGGAATACATCAACATAATCTCTAACCACTGGCACCTCCACTAACTTGACTTGATATGTTGGCTTGTTAATTATATAAGCCAAGTACCCACTACAACCCTTCATCATTACTTCATAGCTTTGATTGAAGATATCACGTCCTTTCCTAACAAATCACGTTTTCCTTTCACCTTAAGCACAAGTTGTTCCGGTATTCAGAACTTTACAACATTCGTCCGACAATCCAATCGTGCATGAATTCGTGATAGCCAATCCATCCCTAAAATAACTTCATAATCCTGAAAAATAAGCACAATAAGATCGGCCAAAAACTCTCGATTCCCAACTCAAATCTTACATGCTTTACACACCAAACTAGTAGCACATTTGGATCCCATTGGGGTACTAACATCGTTATGATATGGTAAGTTTTCCACTGGCAACTTAGTGCGATATGCGCATTTGGAAGTTATAAATGAATGCGTGGCTCCAATATCAATAAGCACCTTAACACATTGATTTTGAATCAGAAAGGTACATTCAACAGCTGTTGCGTCATTTGGGAGTTCTGCTTGATCCATGGCATAGGCTCGAGCTTGAACTTTATGTAGTGGAGCATTCTTTGCAGGTTGAGCTTGAGCATCCTTACTCTACCACTTCGGGTAATCTTTGGCTAGGTGTTGATCACTCCCACACCTAATACATTTGTCATTCTTCCTCCAACATCGGGCTTCAGAATGCCCTTTCTCATTCGAATAATTGCACATAACATTTTGAGCTGTAGTTGTACCTCCCAGTGCTTCACAAACTACCGGAGTGGCTGGGACATTAGGCTGAGGCCTAGTAATTGCTGATATGGTCTGATCTTGGGGCTTGTGGGTCTGGAATGCTCTAGACTGACCTTGAGTCTGAAAGGGCCTCTTGTTCTGCTAAGATAGACCAACCTTCATTGCTAACTTCTTCTCCTCAATCCTCGATGTAGCCGCAAAGACAACATTATAAGTGTCGAACTCCACTATTGCCAAGCCATCCTGAATCTCAAGTCTCAGACCTTGAGTAAATTTCCATATCTTTGTGGTCGGGGTCTGAACCATATGCAGTGCATACTGGGAGAGTCTATCAAATTTTGCCCCATACTCAGCCACTGTCATGCTTCCTTCCCTCAAGTACATAAACTCTTTCATCTTCCTATCCCAGAGACCTCAGATATGTTTTTACTCTTGAATGCTCTAACAAAGTTTCTCAATGTAAAGGGAGTGTGTTGAACCTCCCATTGATCTCTCATTGTATCCCACCACATCTCAACATCACCTTCTAACTGAAAGACTGCATAGGTGACCTTTTTCTCCTCTACATAGTCCTGTGCAGTATAAATCTTCTCCATCCGAGACAGCCAATACTGTGCCTCTTCATCATTCGGCTGGCCCCTGAACTTTGGAGGGCTGTAGAACAGGAAATCCTTGAGGTTATCACCTCCTCTATTACCTTCATTTCCGCCACTACTACCAGCACCATTATTGTTGTTGTTATTGTTATTATTAATCGTTGTTGTTACCGTTGCTGCTTGCTGTTCCATCACCCGACTCATTCTATCTATAACATTCGCCATCAAATTGAACATAGCTACACCAAGATTAGCTTGATTCGCATTCCTAGGCTTTTGAGATCCAGTATTGCTATGAGTGTTATAACCTGCCATCTATAGATATACAACAGATACCAGCCACGGTTATAGGTTATGCATGCATTATGTGAGTCATGAACATGTACACTTCTAACACTCCTAACATGCATGTAATATAGTTATATCTAACATGTAAGTTAAACATAAACAAGAATCAATTACAACACGTTACGCACATATGGTTACACATAAGCGTATATGGTCATCACCTAAGACTTTATTCAGGTTAAGACTCTTCCCCAGGGACCACTATTCAAAACCCAAACTACGCTAACTAAGGCTAGCTCAACGCTTACTAAAGCTAGCTCTGGTACCACTTAAATAAGATGTCACGCCCCGAGACCAAGACTCGGGGAGGTTAAGGTCGGGACGTGATGTGTCAATCAACTTAATACGTATAAGATCATTATTTAACGACCTAAACATTCGTTAACACTCTACAAGTAACTTCAAAAGAATGCTCAAGGCATTTGACATTGAAAGGCCACATTAACCTGTTTCACAATTACAAGACCTAGTATCCCTATTTGTACTTCATACGTGGCCAAATACAGACATCTAGGCCTCAAAAGAATGGTCATCAAACTTAGTATGTAGTTAAGAATCCAAAAGAATATTACATAACATAAGGTGCTTCAAAAGTACATCATCAGTTCTATTAACAAGCTATATCTTCAACACAAGCATGAAGATCAACAAAGACAGAAGTCAGTCTCGTCACATAAAGCCTCATTGCCCCCAACCTGTACAGTTGGCTCGGCCTCGGTCTCACCTGTAAGTATTAGAAAGCGGGGTGAGTTAATCCTGCATATAGCTCAGTGAGGATGAAAAAGGAAAGGATTTTTGCAAAGGTTTTTATCTTTCGCAAGCTTCTTTGTAAACCATGCTATGCATAAACAAAGCTTAACAAGTACAACAAGATTAATAGGTATGAAATCAACCTCAAACGAAGCAAGAAACTCTACTCTCCGAGGAAACACACCAAACGAGAATAGGTAAAAAGGATACAATATCACGAACTTCGGTGGAGATAGCCAGTCTCAAAGCTTCTTTGTCAAATCATCTTCAATACACCATATAAGAGAGGGTTTTCTGGAGATAACCCAAAACCACAATAGCCTGTCTGTCCTGGCAAGCCCGATGCTACCTAAGCGATACCAGAACTTCTACCGAGGGGTTTAATTACTTATTTGTAGCATTTATTTATATTCCAACTCTCCAAGGAAACACACCAAGCGAGAGGGGATTAAAGCATAACAAACAAGCTCGGAGGTAATAAAGTAGGTTACCACCGGGCACAATTTAGCAATTGGACATATAGCACCACAATTATAATATCAAATAGGCTCATATGTCATATAACACATAAACATGCAAGTGGAGGTCAACTAGGTAGATTGCTTCCAATATTGGAACATAAACATGTAGCAACTTCAATGCTTCTACATTAGCCTAACTTAAGCAGTTAAGTTCCCTACTTTCCCAAACTCCAAATAATCTTATTTTGGTATAGAATTAAATTTTATCAAAGATAGTTCTAGAATCAAACGAAACTCAATTCGGAGTTGAATTGAGTGAGACATGGCCTCTGGAAAAACATTGTGCAAATCTGTCAAAAATCCGGACGAGTCATCCGAACAAGTAGCTCATCTGGATCCCCTCGTCCGGATGAGTGGCAGTGAGCATCAGGGACAAGTCATCTGCTCGAGTTATTCTACCGGATCTAATTGACCGGATGAAGGACAGTGAGCATTTGGATGAGTTATCCGGTTGAGTTACTCGACCGGATTCTCTTATCCAGTTGGAGGATTTTACCCACGATTTTAAGGCTTATTCTCCGATTTTAAAACCTAAGTTGCATATGCTATTGCCATGCTCCAAATCATCAACTTCACATGTAACAACAATAACCTTCACTTAAGTGCAATCATATCAAGAATCATTTAAGGCATACAAGTTCAACTCTTCAACACATACTTGGCCCATTCCACAAACTCAACCCTTGATACTTACACATACCATAATCTAAGCTTCAAGCCATATAAATACCTCACATTATACCTCATACAAGCTTATATAAGTAAGATCTAACAAAGAAGAACATAATATCACAATTTTGAAACCCTAGTTTGCAACTTCAACCCAAAACCTCAAATTTACATGTACAAACTTGGATTCATGCTTACCAAACACACATAACTCATAGACATGCCTTGTATAATTTTTGTAAAGCTTCTAAAAGTTTCCCTCACCTTAGCTTTGAAGTTGAATGCAAGAAGAATGCTAGCAAGCAAGTATATAAGCAAGAACAAGGCTTGAAGATGCAAAGAAATGGCTTGTGATAGTTGAATCTTCATTTTTTTCCTTCTTCTTCTCCTTCTTTATCGTTTCTCCTCTTTTCTCTTCTCACTTCTTGTTCCAGACGTTTAGTGTATGTGTGTGTGTTTTGGTCTTGGAAGACACAAATAGTGTCAGGATATTTTTGCTTAATGACCAAAAGACAAGAGTGCCCTTCAACTAGCTTATGTTATACTAGCTTGCCATTCTAGTTGTTTTCTAAGTAATTAGTTGCTTGTCTTGACTTAGTAGTAATTAACTAATTCTTACAATACCTAAAATACTTAAATGCACGGATTGGACATAATTTCGTGTAAAACGATACAAATGCACAAAATTCAAAATAAATTCACATCAATTGCTATAAAAACATAAAAATGATTTAATTATGTGTTACATGATCTAAATGCATATGATATGCACATGAGGGTCTCGTGCGAGGCTTCACATCCTCCCTCCCTTAAAAGAATTGCGTTCTCGCAATTTTCTTCTTACTTCTCAAACAAAGCCTGGTATTGATACTCCATTTGGTCACGTCTCTCTCACGTTGATTCTTCAATCCCATGATTATTCTAAAGCACTTTCACCATGAGAATACTCTTGTTGAGCAACTCCCGATCTTACTCATCTAAGATCCGCACGGGTTTCTCCTCATACAACAAATTCTCCCAAAATTCTAGCGGTTCTGGCTCTAGGATGTGAGACAGATCCCTATGATACTTCCGTAACATCAAAACGTGGAACACGTTATGGATGTTAGAAAGGTGTTTGGGTAGATCCAATCGGTATGCTAGCTTGCCAACTTTCTCCACAATCTCAATTGGTCCCACGTACCTTGGACTTAACTTTTCGCCCTTACCATGCCTAATCAACCCCTTCCGAGGTGACAACTTCAAGAATACCTGATCTCCAACTTCGAACTCTAAGTCTCGCCTCTGCTTATCCGCATAACTCTTATATCTGCTTTGGGCCGTGAGCATTCTTTTCCAAATCAAATGCACATTTTCAATCTTCTCTATCAATTCCGGTAATAATGTGAGGTCTATTGCCTTTATCTTGCCGACCTCGTCCTAATACAAGGGTGATATACACTTTCTACCATACAAACCTTCGTATGGTGCCATGTCAATTATTTCCTGATAACTATTATTATGAGCAAACTTTGCCAACTGCAAATGCTTCTCCCAACTATTCCCGAAGTCCAACACACATGCCCTCAACATGTTTAGAGAATTGGGAGAATTATGTTTAGAAGAGGTTGTGGATGTTGTGAATGCTTGAGTAGTAATGTTGTGGCTATTTCTTTTGAATGCAGGTATCTGGATAGACCTAGAAATAGGGAAAGCTCTATCCGTTTTCCTTCATTTTTGTGACGTCGGGTTTTGGATCGAGGCTCTGGTCTCATGAGGGATCGGGGTGTTACAATGCCTCTAAAGAGGGCTTGGGTTGTGTTCTTATGCAACATGGTCAAGTAATTGCCTATGCTTCGTGAAAGTTAAAAGTCATATGAGGAGCACTATCTGACGCATGATTTGGAGTTGGCAGCCATAGTATTTGCTTTGAAGAAATAGTGCCACATCTTTAGGGCAGTAAATTTGAGATCTATACTGATCATAAAAGCTTGAAGTACTTGTTCTCTCATAAGGAATTGAATATGAGACAGAGGAGATGGATGAAGCTTCTGGATGATTATAATTGTTCTATTAATTTTCTGCTTGGGAAGGTAAATGTTGTGGCAGATGCTCTTAGCTAGAAGGCGAGCATTGTAATGTTGCCAGTTAAGGAGAGGGAGTTGCTTGAAAAAGCTAGTTATTGGAAACTAATTAACTCAAGTTGGAGTTATGTGTGCTTATTTGCAGGTTCAACTGTTGTTGTTGTCTCAGATTCGAGAAGCTCAGCAACTTGATAAGTAGCTTCAGGGAATCAAATATCATATCAAAGATGATGAGTCAGGCTTCAAATTATAAGAGAATGGTATTGTATGGTTTCAGAACAGGGTGTGTGTTCCCAATGATCCAAATTTGAGGAAAGGAATTCTTGAAAAAGCTCACAATTCTAAATATACAATTCACCCCGGTGGAACCAAGATGTATCGGGATTTGAAGGAACATTACTGGTAGAACAACATGAAAATGGATGTTGCTCAGTTTGTATCTAGATGTTTGACTTGTCAGTAGGTGAAAGCAGAATATCAACAACCAACAGGGTTATTTCAGTCGTTGGGGATACCTGAATGGAAATGGGAGCATGTCACCATGGATTTTGTCACAAATTTGCCTAGATCACCAAGAGGGTTTGATGCTATTTGGGTTGTAGTGGATAGATTGACCAAGACTGCCTACTTTATTCTGATGAATAAGCATGATAATCGTAATAAGTTGCCGGATCTTTATGTGGCAAATATTGTGAAACTTCATGGAGTTTCAGTGAGCATTGTATCAGACTGAGATCCTCGATTTATTTCTCAATTTTGGTAGCATCTGCAAGCAGCTTTAGGTACTTAGTTGAAATTCAACACAACAATAGTTTGCCTATAACAATAGTTATCAAGCGACTATTGGGATGGTACCTTATGCAACTTTATATAGACGTAAATGTCGATCGCCATTGTATTGGGATGCAGCCAAGAAGATGAAGATTGTTGATCCAACTTTGATGCCAGAACATCTAGAGAAAATTGAAAATGTTCATATAATCGGGCAGAGAATGTTAACAGCCCATAGCTGATACAAGAGTTATGCAGATAAACACCGACGGGAGTTGGAATTCAAGGTTCGTGACTCTGTGTTCTTGAAGATATATCCTTGTAAAGGCTTGGTACGACATGATAAGGACGGAAAGTTGAATCCGAGGTTTGTTGGGTCGTTTGAAATTATGGGCAGAGTTGGCAATTTGGTATACCGCTTGGTTTTACCACCTAGTCTTTTCAGAATTCATGATGTTTTCCATGTCTCTATACTCAAAAAGTATCATCCCGATCCATCTCATGTATTAGAGCCTGAGCCTTTGTAGCTGGGTGAAAATCTATCTTATGAAGAATGACCAATTCGTATCCTTGATTATCAGGATCGAGAGATGAGATCAAAGAAGATTCCAATGGTGAAAATATTGTGGGATCATCATGGCATTGAGGAAGCTACTTAGGAAAGGAAAGATCAGATTGAACAGCAATTTCCAAATTTGTTTCGAGTCACAAATAAGAATTTCGTGGAAAAAATGTCTTTAAGGGAAGAAGATATGAGACCCGAGTTCGATTTACGTGCTATTATGTGTTTATTTCACTTTTATGTGCAAAATTATGTGTTTAATTGTTTTAATTCATAAAATGTGCAATTATATGATTTATACATGTTTACTAAGTTAAAATTGCATTTGAAATTAGATTTAAATACAAAGTGTGTCTTTTCATCTTCTTTGGCCACGTAAGGGTTAAATAGCGTATTTTAACTAAAAGTAAGTCTAAGATTAGTCTAATATCATTTTAGATAATCACTACAATGTTAGAAATGAATTTAGAATCGATTTGGAGGGCTAATTTGACCATTTGACCAACTTAAGTTGCATTGACCCAAGTTTGACCCTTTGACCTTCTATTTAAAACATAAAATAAGCTTAAATTGCAAAAATTCAGCTCTTCTTTTCCCTCAAGAATCCGTGAGCTTCACAAGCCCTAGGAATAGTAAATTTTGCACATTTTAGCAAATATTTGGAGTTAGGGGTGGAACCAAGACTCAAACCAATCATTTTCGGACTCGTCTCGTCGTCTAGACACTTTTTACTGATCGTTTTTGCCTTTATTTTGCAAAAAAAGGTAAGGGGATTTTCTAACCAAGTTTTTAAAGTTCATTTTTATTGCTATATATTGCTAGAATTACACTTCTATCTTGCTAATTAGGCCTTAGAGAACATGTTTATCGGTTATTAGCTTCTATAGATCATACTTTGTTGTATTTCGTTAATTTGAGTTGTTTGAAGATTTTTATGGCTAAAATTGTGTTTTTTCTTGATTCCTAGCATTCATATGAAGTCTAAATACGTTAATGCATCAACCTAGCTTAGCAAAATTGGATTGGCATCACAAAAGGTGCAAAATTAGGGGGGTGGTTATGGCCGATTTTTACCAACATTGGACAGCCGACTGTCCAATGCTGATTAGCCTTTTTGGTGGCTCTCTGGGGCTGCCTTCGTGTCGTATAAAATACTTGTGAAGTTGGTTTTATGTTAGGTTAAGGTTAGGGTAAGATTCGGATGCGTTATTGCGAATTATGTTTCCAGGAATTGAGTAGAATATTGAATCATCTTACTTGGTTGTTGTTTGTGTTGTCTAAACTTATATTGTTGCCAATCTGATTAGTTAATGTGTGACGCCCGAGATTTTTCATCACATTCATGAATAAATGTTCCATACCCTTCTGTGCATTTTTAATGTGTATTATTTTACTTTGAACTTGGTTACTATTTATAAGGAAAATTGACTGTTTAATTTGCTCGAATCGATATTTTTCCTAGGTCATATGACTCTTAGGAGGAATGAGAAAAGTGAGAATTTGAGCATTGAACCTCGGGAACGCACATTTAGAAAATAGATTTCGGTTCGCGTGAATAGTGAAACATTAGAATAGCATTAAAACTAAATTAGTTAACATTTAATTGAAGTTTTATGCTTAGTTTGACCTTGATTTAAAGCATTTGACTCAAAATAAATTTACATACATATACATATATGACTTAGCATCACATATCCACTCAAAACACTCACAAAACAAATGAAATAATCCCTAAAATAACCCCCATACCCGACGGCACCAATCAAGAAAAAGGAGAAAATTTTATCTAGGTTTGCATCTTGGCCTCGTAGCTTGCGATTGGAAGGGTTTTGGAGCTACCTAGGGCTTCTACAACTTGCCTACACCTTAAAATTGTGAGGGAGTTTGCATATTTTTCTATTTTAAAGATTATAACAACTTATGCAATTTTGAGATTTGTTTATTATAGCTTATGAGTTGCTTGAATATTGTGATATACATGCTCTACAAGCTATATAGACCTTGCTTACTTAGTTTATTAGCTTGTTCCATGGTTGTATGCAAGAATCACATGAAGAAGATGATGAATAGTACATAATTCTAGGGTTTTGCTATAAATTACTAATTAGATCAATCTTATGCTTCCTATAGGTGCTAGAGATGTTCATAAATATAGAACTAACATTGTATGAACTTAGAGTGCTCGGAACTTGGATAAAAATGCGTAAATAGCTTGATTTACAAAGGAGTTTCGGGTGAAAGGCGAATTCGAGCACAATTGAACTTTAGATTAGGTACCTACTATGTGAGGAAGTACCTTTGGTGCTTTCGTTGCGTTGAATTGAGGGGCGGTTAGGGTAGTTGTAGTAAAAATCGACTCGAGGCCTACAAGAGCTTTGGTCTCCAAAGTGGGTATTTAAGGCTTGGATATGTGACTTTTAATATCCTTAGGGATGTAGTATGATCGGTTTGTAGAATTAGTACCTTGAATTTCACATGAAAGGAAAATTGCTTTAGTTGACAAAGAGAAAATGTAGTTAATTGAAGTTAGATGCTTGTAATTTCCCTCTATGTGACTAACTTGATGTTAATTGAGATATGGATAAGTTGTTTTAGCATTTCATAAAGTATGAAGAACTTGTCCCCTTTGATTGCATTTATCTATTTCGTGTTATAAGCTTATATGGTAACTATTTGTGAGGGCGGCCTACTTTGTCGCCTCTCATCTGTGACTATTGGCTTTACTTGGATCTTGTGACCGTGAGTTGGGTTGCGCAACCTTTTCAGACATGGTAGTGTTGAGAAACTCAGGGCAGCATCGGGCTGTCGGTCTAGCTCGACTACTATAGTGCCTATTCCTTTTATCGCTGAGTATACTCCAATACCTCAGAGGCGTGGTTCACCTCGTTGGGGCATACAGACCTACCTTAGGAGAATGGGTCGTAGGATCGGGGTTCATCCGGAGTACCCCATTGGTGGTATAAAAGGATTTGCCGGCATCTGTTATCGAAGATCATGGTTCGTGGTTCGAGATTGAAGACAAAGAAGTTGAACCGTATAAACGTGTTTAATGTTTATTCAGTTAACTGGTTATATTGTATTACTTGTGTTTTTGTCTTTGTTGCATTGCATGAAATGATTTTTAAAAACACCCCCGGTTTACTGTATCCTCTCCCTCGCTGAGCAACTGTGTTGCTCACTCATCTTTTGTCATGTTTCAGGAGAAGCTGAGCTGAATCCCCAGTTGGTAGTAGTAGAAGAAGAGGAAGTGCAGACCGAGCAATTACCTTGATTGTGTATTGATTGAGGTTGGAAGCTGTTTATGAAGATGTGATTTGTTGTGCTTATGTTTCATTTTCAGACCTTTGTGGTCTTGTATGTATTGCGTTAAATTTGGTGGCTTGTAACAAAAGTTGTAATCTTGTTTGGTAGCATAGTTGTTATGTAATAACTAATGAAAGACTTTACTGCTTTTCTTTGCATGCTTGTGTGTTAAGTAGGCTAAATGATGATCTTAATATATAAGTATAACTTGTAATTAATGTTAGAGTGATATGATAAACGGTCTTAAGACTTAGAGTTGCTAAAGATATGCCTTGCATACTTGTATGATAAGCTTTTGTTAAATTGAGGCTCGATTGGCCTTAATGAAGTTTATGTGTTGTGTTAATGAAGGATGGGATTGAATGAAAAGGTTGGTTGTGGATTGGTTGTTGAATGTGATTGTTGCAGGTTATCAGTTAGTCCATGGTACAGAGGAGACTCTGTCCGTGTACCGGGTTCGAACTTAACTTTTAGTGTGGGGTTAGGTTCGGGGCGTTACATTTAGGTGGTATCAGAGCTAATTGAATACATGAGCCGGGATAGGTTCCTCGGTTTGTGGGGTAGAGGTCCTTATGTGAAAGTTGAATTGTGTGATTGCGTGACTATTTGATTATCTAAGTGAATGACTGACTAAGTGGGAAATATGCTAGCATGGAAAATGAATAGAAAAAGTGTCTGTTCCATGATATTGTGTGAATATGGAAGGTTTAGAGTATGATGCATGTTACATGGTTAGGGCATTTATCAACCCAAATGGCATTACAACAAATTCATAGTGGCCATACCTGCTTTTAAAAGCAGTCCTGGGTACATCTTCTTTTCGGATTCTCAACTGGTATTAGCCCTGTCTCAAATCAAATTTCGAATACACTGTAGTACCCTGTAACTGATCAAACAATTCCTCAATCAAAGGCAATGGATACTTATTCTTTACAGTCACCTGATTGAGACCCCGATAATCTATACACAAACGTAAAATGTCATCTTTCTTCTACAAACAACACAAGGGCACCCCACGGTGAAGAACTAAGTTGTGTAAAACCTTTTTCAAGTAAGCCCTACTGTTGAATTTTCAACTCCTGCAACTCAAGGGGAGCCATTCTATATGGGGTTCTAGATATAGGGTTAGTTCCTGGCAACAGATCAATTACAAATTCTACTTCTCTGTCAGGTGGCAACCCAAGCAATTCTTCAGGAAATACCCCAGGAAAATCCTTTATAACAGGTACTTCATTCAATTTCAATTTATCTCCTGGCTGATTAATTAGATAAGCTAAATATGCTTCACAACTTTTACTCAGCATTTTAGTTGCTGTGATGGAAGAAATTATTCGGGTCCCAGTTGACTTACGACTTCCTACAATTTTAATTATTGGTTGTTCAGACATTTCTAGTGTTACAATTTTTCTTCTATAATCCAGATAAGCATAATACTGACCCAACTAATCCATCCCCAGGATGACTTCAAAATCTCGGAAGGGTAGGATAATTAAATCAACAGGAAACATGCGCCCCTCAATGCAAATGCCACAAGATTTACACACAGACTCCGTAATGAATTTTGTACCCATAGGATTGCCTACTTCAATTTTATATGGCAGTTTATCAACTTTTAAAGCAGTAGAATGTGCACACATAGGAGTGATAAAAGAATGTGTAGCCCCGGTGTCAATCAAACTACTACTGGCTGATTATTAATAAGAAAAGTACCTTCTACTACCACTGTCGTGTCGGGGAGCTCTTCCTGTTCTAAAGCAAATACTCGTGCCTGGCCTTGTGGAACTGGAGCTGCACCTGAAGCTCTGGTCTGAGCACTCTGGCCGGATATCTGACCCTGCTCCTGTTTAAACCTGGAGCAATCTTTAATCTTGTGCTGATCGCTACCACAACCAATGCATCGGCCCAATTGTCTCTAATACTCTGCCTCTGTATAGCTCTTACAATTACAGTGACTGCACTGCTAGTTTTCCTTGCAGTAGTGCCTCCAGTAGGGGCTCTGTAAATGGATGTAGCGGTACTACCTTATTGAGATCTAGGGGCAACAGGTCAGGTCTGACTTTGTGACTGACTCTGAACTGGTCTTGTCTGAGTCTGTATCTGGACTGGCCTTGGGTAGCTCTGAGTCTGTCTCTGCTGCTGAACCTGGATAGGCTATTGATACTGTCTCTGATAGCCCTGACTTTGAGACTGATATTGCCATTTACTCGGCTAACTGGACTTGGCCAACAAATCTGCCTTTTGATTCTCGAATCTCGAGGTTGCCCTAACTGTTGCAACATAATTAGGATAATCATGTGAAGACAAATTGAGCTGAATGTCACCTCTCAGACCCCTGATGAATCTCTGAATTCTCATGTCCTCAGGCTGTACTAAAGTTGGCACATAGCGGGAGAGTCTAGTAAATATAGCCTCGTACTGATCAATAGTCATATTTCCCTGCCTCAAGGATATAAATTCCTCCTGATGTCTTTCACGAGCCACCACTGATACATATTTATCCCTGAATTCCTTAACAAAGTCAGCCCATGAATGCTGCACCCTCTCGGTGTCCCATTTCTCCCTTACAGTACGCCACCACTCATCGGCATCACCCTCAAGCAAGAATACAGCATAAGTGATCTTTATCTCGTCAGTACATTCAAGTGCAGCAACTAATTTCTCAAATTTATTCTGTCACATTTCAGCCTTCATGACATCCGGTTCCCTATAGAAACTGTATGCCCCGTGATGTAGAAATTTATCAAGCAGATTACCCCTTGTAGTTCCACTACCCTCGGCTCTAACTGTCGGATTGCCTCTGCCAACTCTTGCCTGACCCTGCTGAGTCATTAATTGAGTGATATAATTAATAGCGATGGCCATTGAGGCTATAACTTGTGCATTTGTTGGTTCCTACCTTGGTGGAACATTCTCGGCTACCCCAGCATCCTATCTAGGTGCATCCTGCCTCAGAGCTTCCTCCTACTGCCTTCTCGGCCTTCCCCTCCTCATCTCAATACTAGAAGAGTCCAGCGTTATAATAGGCAAATAAATGACACATAAAGATAACTCATTCATATTCAAAGCACCTTGTGCATATAAAACAACATGTAAAGCACGTAACATGTATCATACTCTAAACCTTTCATATTCATACAATATCATGCAACAAACACTTCTTTTACTTATTTCTATGCTAGCATGTTTCTCACTTAGTCAATCTTTCACTTAGATAATCAATCAATCACAGAATTCATCTTTCACATAAGGACTTCTACCCCACATTCTGAGGAACTTATTTCGGCTTATACATTCAAATAGCTTTGATACCACCTAAATGTAATGCCCTGAACCTAACCCCACATGTAGGTCAAGTCCGGACCTGGTACATGGACAGAGTCTCCTCTGTATCGTGGACTAACTGATAACCTACAAACAATCACATACAACCACTAGTCCACAACCAATCTTTTCATACAACCCCATCCTCCAATGTCAACGCATACAACAAACTCCTCAAGGTCATCCGAGCCTTAAAACGCAACAAAAGTGTAACATACAGGAATGCAAGGCATGTTTATAGCAATTCTAAGTCATAACTCGTTTACCATACCACTCTAATTAAAATTACAAGTTACTTATATGTTAAATCCTTCATTTAACATCCCTTAACACACAAGCATGCAAACAAAGGCAATAAAGTCTAGCATTAACTATTACATGCCAAGTACTCTAGCCAATCATCCAAGATTACAACTTAAATACAAGTCATAAAATTTAACACAACTACATACAAGACCCCAAAGGTCTCAAAAGTAAAACATAGCACATAACAACACATCTTCACACACAGCAGCCAACCTCAGGACACAAGCAATCAAGGAAGCTGATCTACTTGGATTTCCTCTTCTTCTTCTACAGCTACAACCTGGGGATTCACATCAACTTCTCTTGAAACATGTTAAAAGATGAGTGAGCAACATAGTTGCCCAGCGAGGGAGGGGATACAGTAAACCAGGGGTGTTTTCGCAAATGATTTCGTGCAATGCAACAAAGATAATAACACAAGTAACATAATATAGCAAGCTAATTGAACAAATATTTAATCACATTTAAAAAGGATACGGTTCATCTTCTTTGTCTTCGATCTCGAAGCATGAATCATGATCTTCAAACAAATGCCGAAAAACCCTTTATTCCTCCAATGGGGTACTTCGGATGTCCTGAGGTAGGTTCGTATGCCCCAACGAGGTGAACCACGTCTCTGGGGTAGAGGAGTATGCCTCAGCGAGAAAGGGAATAGGCACCATGGTAGCCAAGCTAAACTGACAGCCCGATACTGCCCGGAGTTTCTTAACACTACCATGTCCGAAAAGGTTGCACAACCTTGAATCATGATCACGAGAACCAAGAATATCAATAATCACATATGAGGGACGACAAAGGGGGCAAATATCATACTTTTCCACAAAACTCTACAAATAGCTTGAATATAATTTAAACATGCACTTAGACATATAATAAGCTACTACAAGTCCATACAAGTACTAAAGCATTCAATTCTCACATTTTCGCCTTTGACAATTAGGTAATACTATTTCCATATGAAATTCAAGGTTTCAATTCTATAAACCAACCATACTACATCCCTTAGGATATTAAAGACACATATCCAATCTCTAAAAACCCGTTTTGGAGACAAAAGCTCGGGAAGGCCTGAAGTCAATTTTAACTACAATTACCCTAACCGCCCCTCAAATTAACACAACGAAAGTACCAAAAGTGCTTTCATGCCTAGTAGGTTCCTAATCTAAGGTTCAAACGTGCTCGGATTACGTTTTACGAAAAAATCTCTTTTAAACTTTAGCTAAATTCACATTTTAATCCAATTTCGGGCACTCTAGGTTCATATAATGTTAATTCTATGTTTACTAACTTCTCTAGCACCTATAGGAAGCATGAAATCAATCTAAAAAGCAATTTATAACAAAACCCTAAAATTATGTACTATTAATCATCTCTTTCATAAATTATAGCTTCCAACCGTGGAATAAGCCACTAAGCTAAGCAAGCAAGGTCTATATAGCATGTAGAGCATGTAGATCACAATATTCAAGCAATTAAATAGCTATAATCAATAAATCTCAAAATTTCAAAAGTTGACATAACTTTAAAATGGAACAAATGCAAACTCCCTCATCTCCAAGACCAATAGACACTAGGATGATGCTTGTGTGAGGTAGAAATTACTCTTAGATTCAAGCCTAGAGCCAAAACTTGAAGAAAAATTGAAGTTTCCTTATCCTTTTTCTTGTTTAAGGCTGACGACCAAAATAGGGACTTGGGGGGTATTTTCTTGTTTGTTTTGTGTGTATTTAGCATGTATATATGATATAATATATATATATATATATATATATGTATATATATATATATATGTATATATATATATATATATATATAGTATACAAATTAGCTATTATAATGTCAAAGGCTTATAAAATTAGTCAACATGGGCCAAAATATCATTTAAAAGACTAACTAGTTACAACTAATGTTATGCTCTAAATCTTACTATTCATACGAACCAAGTTTCATTTTTCTAACGCATGTTCACGACACCCAAAGCTCAAAACCTCAAGTTCCCGATTCTTTTTATAGGTCATACTATCTAGAAATTTTTTTAATTTGAGCAAATTAGACAGTCAGTTTTCTTATGAATAGTAACTATCAAGTAATGCATATTTAAACTAAAATTAAAGCACATTAAAATGCACAAAGAAATATGCAACAGTTATTTATGAATATGATGCAAATTCTCAAGTGTTACAACTATTGTCTTTACTTTAAAGAAATTGTGACATTATTTGTGGGGTAATCAGTTTGAAATATTTACTGATCATAAAAGCTTAAAATATTTGTTTTCACAGAAGGATTTAAACATGAGACAGAGGCGATGGCTACAATTGTTGAATGATTATAATTGTACTATTAGCTACTTGCCAGGCAAAGCTAACACTATTGCAGATGCTTTAAGCCCGAAGGCTACTGTAGCCAGTTTGATTATAAAGAATTGGGAGACTATGGAGGAGTTGTGTCTGTGAAAACTCTAGGCTTCAAAGACAGGTATACAATTTGCTAGCTTACAAATTCAGTTCTTACTGCTATCAAGAATCAGAGAAGCACAATAGTATAATCCTCAGCTATTAAAACCCTAGAAAAGTCTAAAGGGTAAAGTCCAATTTTAAGTTGCATGATGATGGTCTACTCAGGTATAAAAATAGAATTTGTATTCCTACTGATTCAGCTGTGGAAAATGAAATACTTGTAGAGGCACACAGTTCAAAGTACACTATTCATCCCGATAGCACCAAGATGTATAGAGATTTCAAACAAAACTTCTAGTAGAACAATATAAAGAGGGAGATAACAGATTATATGGCTAAATGTTTGACTTGTCAGAAAGTTAAGGCTGAGCATCAGAGACCTGCAGGATTGTTACAACCATTGCATATTCCTATGTGGAAATGGGATATATCACCATGAATTTTGTGTCTGATTTGCTGAGATCACCGAGAGGTAATGATTCTGTTTGGGTTATGGTTGATAGGTTGACAAAAACCTCACATTTTATTGCTACAAAGAAGACAGATAGTCTTGATAAGTTAGCTGAGCTATATATTGAGAACATTGTGAGACTGCACGAGACTCTAACTAGTGTTGTGTTGGATAGGGATCCTAGGTTTACGTCACAATTTTGGTAAAAACTACAGAAGGCTTTAGGGACGAATTTGAGCTTCAGCACTGTATATCACCCGCAGACAGATGGTCAGTCTGAGAGAACTATCAGGATTCTGGATAATATGTTGAGAGCTTGTATTCTTGACTTTGGTAAAAATTGGGAAATATATTTGCCATTAGCAGAGTTTGCGTATAACAACAATTATCAGGCTACCATTGGCATAGCACCTTATGAGGCACTTTATGGGCGTAAATGTAAATTACCACTTTATTGGGATGAAGTTGGAGATATGAAGACAATCGAACCTACTTTGATTCCTGAGATGGTAAAGATGGTTGATAATGTTCAGCTTATTAAGAAAAGAATGTTTATAGCATAGAGCCAACAATAGAGTTATGCTGATCAACATCGACGTGATTTGGAGTTTGCAATAGGTGATCATGTATTTCTGAAAATCTCTCCGCGTAAAAGTCTGATTCTGCACAGAAAATGAGGTAAGCTCTGTCCTAGATATGTGGGACCGTTTGAGATTATCGAGAGGATTTGTGATTTGGCTTACAAATTAGCATTACCTCTAAGTTTGGGCAAATTGCATGATGTATTCTATGTGTCGATGTTGAGGCAGTATCAGTCAGACCTTTCGTACATTCTAGAGTTGAATCGTTAGAAATCAGTGAAACTTTGACTTATGTGGAGAAACCTCTTCGGGTGGTACATAGAAAGGTTCAGGAGCTCAGAACTAGAAGTATTCTAATGGTGAAGATTATGTGGAATCATCATGGAGTCGAGGATGCCACTTGGGAGCAGGAGGAACGTATGATAGATAAATATCCTGAGTTATTCACCGAATCATGTAAGAATTGCGTGGATGCAATTAGATTAAGGGGGAGAGGAAGTGACGCCCGAGATTTTTCATCACATTCATGAATAAATGTTCCATACCCTTCTGTGCATTTTTAATGTGTATTATTTTACTTTGAACTTGGTTACTATTTATAAGGAAAATTGACTGTTTAATTTGCTCGAATCGATATTTTTCCTAGGTCATATGACTCTTAGGAGGAATGAGAAAAGTGAGAATTTGAGCATTGAACCTCGGGAACGCACATTTAGAAAATAGATTTCGGTTCGCGTGAATAGTGAAACATTAGAATAGCATTAAAACTAAATTAGTTAACATTTAATTGAAGTTTTATGCTTAGTTTGACCTTGATTTAAAGCATTTGACTCAAAATAAATTTACATACATATACATATATGACTTAGCATCACATATACACTCAAAACACTCACAAAACAAATGAAATAATCCCCAAAATACCCCCTCCCCCCAAACCCGACGGCACCAAGCAAGAAAAAGAAGGAGAAAATTTCATCTAACTTTGCATCTTGGCCTCCTAGCTTGTGATTGGAAGGGTTTTGGAGCAACCTAAGGCTTCTACAACTTGCCTACACCTTAAAATTGTGAGGGAGTTTGCATATTTTTCTATTTTAAAGATTATAACAACTTATGCAATTTTGAGATTTGTTTATTATAGCTTATGAGTTGCTGGAATATTGTGATATGCATGCTCTACATGCTATATAGACCTTGCTTAGGTTATTAGCTTGTTCCATGGTTGTATGCAAGAATTACACGAAAAAGATGATGAATAATACTTAATTCTAGGGTTTTGCTATAAATTGCTAATTAGATCAATCTTATGCTTCCTATAGGTGCTAGAGATGTTAATGAACATAGAATTAACATTGTATGAACTTAGAGTGCTCGAAACTTGGATAAAAATGCGTAAATAGCTTGATTTACAAAGGAGTTTCGGGTGAAAGGCGAATTCGAGCACAATTGAACTTTAGATTAGGTACCTACTATGTGAGGAAGTACCTTTGGTGCTTTCGTTGCGTTGAATTGAGGGGCGGTTAGGGTAGTTGTAGTAAAAATCGACTCGGGGCCTTCCCGAGCTTTGGTTTCCAAAGTGAGTTTTTAAGGCTTGGATATGTGACTTTTAATATCCTTAGGGATGTAGTATGATCGGTTTGTAGAATTAGTACCTTGAATTTCACATGGAAGGAAAATTACTTTAGTTAACAAAGAGAAAATGTAGTTAATTGAAGTTAGATGCTCGTAATTTCCTTCTATGTGACTAACTTGATGTTAATTGAGATTTGGATAAGTTGTTTTAGCATTTCATGAAGTACGAAGAACTTGTCCTATTTGATTGCATTTATCTATTTCGTGTTATAAGCTTATATGGTAACTATTTGTGAGGGCGGTCTACTTTGTCGCCCCTAATATGTGATTATTGGCTTTATTTGGATCTTGTGACCATGAGTTGCGTTGCACAACCTTTTTGGACATGGTAGTGTCGAGAAACTTCGGGCATCATAGGGCTGTCGGTCTAGCTCGACTATCATGGTGCCTATTCCCTTTCTCGTTGAGTATACTCCAATACCCTAGAGGCGTGATTCACCTCGTTGGGGCATACAAACATACCTTAGGAGAATGGGTCGTAGGATCAGGGTACATCCGGAGTACCCCATTGGTGGTATAAGGGGATTTGTCGGTATCTATTATCGAAGATCATGGTTCGTGGTTCGAGATTGAAGACAAAAAAGCTGAACCGTATCTTTTTTTAAACGTGTTCAATGTTTATTCAGTTAACTTACTATATTGTATTACTTGTGTTCTTGTCTTTATTGCATTGCACGAAATGATATTCGAAACACCCCCGATTTACTGTATCCCCTCCCTCATTGAGCAACTGTGTTGATCATTCCTCTTTTAACATGTTTCAGGGAAAGCTGAATTGAATCCCCAGCTGGTAGTAGTAGAAGAAGAGGAAGTGCAGACCAAGCAATTACCTTGATTGTGTGTTGATTGAGGTTGGAAGCTGTTTGTGAAGATGTGACTTGTTGTGCTTATGTTTCATTTTGAGACCTTTGTGGTATTGTATGTATTGCGTTAGATTTGGTGGCTTGTAACAAAAGTTGTAATCTTGTATGGTTTGGTAGCATAGTTGTTATGTAATAAGTAATAAAAGACTTTACTGCTTTTTTTTGGATGCTTGTGTGCAAAGTAGGCTGAATGATTATCTTAATATATAAGTATAACTTGTAATTAATGTTAGAGTGATATGATAAGCGGTCTTAAGACTTAGAGTTTCTAATGATATGTCTTGCATGCTTGTATGATAAGCTTTTGTTAAATTAAGGCTCGGATGGCCTTAATGAAGTTTATGTGTTGTGTTAATGAAGGATGGGATTGTATGAGAAGGTTGGTTGTGGATTGGTGGTTGTATGTGATTGTTGCAGGCTATCAGTTAGTCCATGGTATAGAGGAGACTCTGTCTATGTACCGGGTCCAGACTTAACCTCTAGTGTGGGGTTGGGTTCGGGGCATTACATAATGTGTTTGACTTGGTTAAGGAGGTCATGTTCATACTAATGTGGTTTAAATACGTGGCTATTTGGTTGTTGTTTTATGAAATGAATATGAAATGCGTAAATGTTGGGGGAAACAAGGTACCTTCACAACAAGAAAATGAGTTTTTGGCAACAGATCGTTGCTAGGCCCTTGCAAAAATGCGAGGGCTGGGTGAGGGAGACCATTCCCTCACTGTTTCGTGAGGGACACGCCATTCTTTCACTGTTTCGGCCAGGGACAGGTCACTCCCTCACCATTTCAGTGAGGGACAGGCCATTCCCTCGCCATCATGGCCGTTCCTCGCATAAAAGGTGAGGGACAGAACTGTCCCTCGCACAGAAGGCGAGGGACAAGGTCGTCTCTCGCCGAATATGAACAATAAATAAATATTAATAATAAATAAAATTAATTAATATTAAGTTAAAATTCATAAATTTACATTAATACATTAAATTTATTAATTAATAATTTAAAGATACTTAATTTCTAAATAGATTAATAAAAACTAATTAAATAGTAATGTGTAAAAATTAATAATTTTATAATTATAATAATTATTTAATAAAGCCCTAGTTTTAAAATAAATTGATTAAATGATTTAGTTTGTATTAATTCATTGTCATCTAAGTATTAAATAAATAAAAAATAACTAATTATAATTTAAAATTGACTAAGTAGTTTTAAGAAATTTTTAGATTCTAAAATGAAAAATATAAATAAATTATTTGTTTTCTCCATATTTTTGTTTAATTTATTTGTCACATGTCCAAACATATTTGTAGAATTAATGTTAAAGTCTTTAATTTGCTTTTAGGTTAAAGGCGTTTTGTCATTTTGTTGTGCACACAACAAATTGTAACGATTTATATATTGTCAAATTTGACCATATATATTTTTGTTATGGAATGAAAATATTGAAATGCATCTAATGTAACAATGACAAATTTCATCACAACATAAACATACACGGATAATACATAATAATAAGAAGTACATTATTCTCTTAGTGATCACCTCCATCACTAATATATATGTAGAACAAACATATATATCACAGGAAGAAATTAGGTAGTAAGATTTTCAGCATTTGGTCATGCACTTGTTGTTTCCCTTGAGCTGAAGAAATATATCCGTCTTCCATAGGTGGTTTGTTTAAATCAAGTTGCGGACATTTCACTCTCTTGTTATATTCCTCATTCGGTTTGCCCTTCATGTCATTGTCTTTCACTTCACGATAAGAAAAAGAAAGCGACTGGTGTTCTTCCTCTTTACTCATTGTTGGAAAGGGAATGAAGAAAGTTAGATAGGTGTATGATGTGTTGTTGCATACGTTCGGTGATGTCCTTTATATAGAGGCAAAAAAACATACGAGATTGATGACGGCTCATGTATGTCCCTCCCCTTTATTTTTCATGTTTAATATATGTACCATTGGTGCGTTGAATCAGTGTGCATGCCATGTCTTTTTGTTGCTGCATCATAGGGTACTGACATATCGGTGGATGAGTTGACAAGACACTGCTACATCGCATAATTTATTTACGTTTTTTTTAATTACAGTTTATAATTATTAAAGCTATTTATTATCTTATGTGAAAACTTAAGTTCAGTGAAAGTTAATTTACATTTTTTTGGGAAAAATAAATTTTAGTGTAGGAATAATAAAAAGAAATCTAAATAGATATAAATATTCTATTGCAAATGAATTGTTTTTAAAAAAGTTGAGTTTTAAAAACATACCTTTTCATCAAAAAAGAAAAGTAAAACAAAACAAATACTAATTTATATGTTAATTATTATGATATGAAAAATATTAATTAGAAAGATAAAAAATTAAAGATACTAAAATAAAAGAAAATTTGTAACAAAATAATACTAATTTATATCTTAATTATTATGGTATGAAAAAACTTAATTAGGAAGATAAAACATTAAAGGTACAAAAAAAAAACTAAAACAAAGTAAATGCTAATTAATATCCTAATTATTATGATAAAAACTTAAAAAAAAAATAATTAGGAAAATAAAAAATTGAAGATACAAAAAAAAAAAAACAAATATAACTACTAATTCAAAAATTTGTAGTTTGATAAAAGGTCAAAAAAATATATTTCATGTTTTTAAAAAATTTGAACCGAGGTATTTTAATTTGTAAATTTATGTTTTAAATAATTATAATAGAGAAAAAAAATTTATTTTTTTGGATACGAAAATACAGGGATTTGGAGACGGCTTGGACCGTCTCTATTCAGAGAATGGCCCATCTTCGAAATGGAGACGGCTTGGGCTGTCTCCATGGGGACCAGCCCAGTTGGCCCCAATATGGCTGGGCGACGGTTGAGTCCGTTACTAGGCCATCGACTAGCCCACTTAAAACAAATGAGGGCAGTAGAAGCTGACCTCTTTCATCTTTTCGAAAAACCCTTACCTCCCTCCCCCTCCCCCTTTCTACAAAACATACGCCCCCCGCCCACCCCTATACCCCTTATCACTACCCCACCCCCAAATACCCTGTAACGCCCCAACCCAACCCCATGCTATAGGTCAAGTCTGGACTCGATACACGGACATAGTCTTCTCTGTACCGTAGACTATCTAGTAACCTGCAATCAGAAGAAATCTCCACAACCACAATGTATAGCATGCAATTCAGGACTTACCCATTCTACAAGGCCATCCGAGCCTTACTATAATGTACAAGCATTCAATCCATTAGTTAACGAGGTTCAATTATCAAGAGTTCGATTATCATACCACTCTAACATTATCTATTCAGCTTTCTTATATATTGTATCCAACAACCAACCTTTATTAACCACACAAGCATGCACGATATGTAAATACCAAAGTAACTTTAAGTTATTACAAACCACATGCAAATCTATCAAACACACAGGACTTTAAACTTTACATTACAAAACAACTTCTCCAAGATATTACAAATATACACAAGACTCCACGGCCTCAAAATAGAACACATAACAACAACCTCACGTAGAATCCATTACATAGGCATCCAACTTTAGCATACAAGCAATCAAAGTAAAGGATCAGTCTGCACTTGTTCTTTCTCTACCACAACCAGCTAGGGATGAACCTCAGCTTCTCTTGAAACATGTTAAAAAGAGGAGTGAGCAAACATAATTGCTCAGTGAGGGAAGGGGTACAGTTAACCGGGGGTGTTTTCGAAAACCTTTTTCTTGCAATGCAATAGTTAATTCACATAATTCAATTAGAACATGTAACACATATTCAAGTAACAAGATAACGAGAGAACCATATAGGAAAAAGGATACGGTTCCACTGAGTCTTGATCCACGACCACGATCCATGATCTACGAACCACGAACCAATATATCAATAACCGGCATAACCCTTTACTCCCGATGGGTGTACTTCGGATATACCCCGAATCTTACGACCCAACGCTCCTAAGGTAGATCTGTATGCCCCAACGAGGTGAACCACGCCTCTGAGGTAGATGGGTGTACCTTATCGAGAGAAGGAATCGACACTGTGGTAGTCAAGCTAAACCGACAGCTCGATGCTACCCAGAGTTTCTCAACACTACCATGTCTGAAAGGTTGCGCAACCCGATATGATCACGAGAATTCACAAAATAGCATTATCATACAAGAACACATAAATAAAGGATAACAAAGTAGGTTGCCCTCATACACAAGTATTGATACACGAGCAAGCAAATAAACTTATATTTAGCACAACAAATACTAATACAAGACAATTAAAACAATAGGATTGACTATACAATATTACCCCTTTAGCTCAAGACCCAATTCAAGGCATATAAGAAATACGATGCAAACAATCCATAAACCAATCATTCAACCCTCCTAGATACACTTTATGATTCAATCTAGAACCATGAAACTCTATTTCTAATAGTGTTTAGCCCAAAAGCCCTAGAAGCCCCGTAGGTGATTTGAACTACAGCTACCCGAACCAAACCCCAAACGAGTGCCATAAAAGTATTTTTAACACTTTTATACCTAGTAAACATTAACTATGGTGTTCAATTACACATGGGTCACACTTTTATGCAAAGCCCCTTTCGCTTTTTGCCCAATTTCACTAGTTTTCTCAAGTTCTAATCAAGTAAACCTCACATAATCACTAATCTATGTTCATTAGCTCTTATAGAACCAATAGATAACATCAACACATGCTTAGCATCAACTTTAAACAAAAACCCTAGAAATTTTAATATTCATCATCTTATTCAATTACCCTTTGCAAAAATTCAATCAAACAAGCTAATAAACTGCACAAATCAAGTCTCTAGGTCATGCAGACAACACTTTGTAAAGGATTCAAGCATACAATATCCATATAACATCAAATCTATAAATTTAAAGTTTAGATCAAAAACTTGAAATAACATGTTTATGCAATTCTCTCACCAAATAGCTTAATATATGCAAGAAGTAGGCCTAGGAGAACTTGTATTCACTTTCAATTAGCTTGGTAGACCACAATTTGAAGAGTTGATGAAGAAAATGTTCTTTTTTTGGCTTGCAAAGACTTCACGGGTTCATTGGGGGACTTGGGGGGAATTTTGCAAATTGTTTATAAGCTTTGTAATGTATATGTGTAGTATACTTGGTATATATTAGGTGTATTATGCAATTGGTCCACTTAAAGTGCAAGACAAGTTTAAATGCAAGCCCAAATGCAATTTAAATATAGTTGGCCCAATAAAAACATTGTTTTCACTATTTACTCAGCCCGAAAATAATTTTTCTAACACGTTCTCTAAGTATGCAATGCACAAAATAACGATGAACGAATATCAAACTCATGTCAATGCATATAGGAAAAATAGGAAATCATGGAAATAAAATATTAAAAATTTATCTCTGGGCTCGGGTGTCATATACCCCCCCCATACCCATATTAGTCGTCAACACCCCCTACCAGATTTAAGTGGTAATATCCGCATTTTTTTCATTTTATATGTATACATGTATATATATATATATATATATATATATATCTATATATATGTATGTGTATGTATATATATGTATAAATACATATATAAGATAATGTATTTGCATTTATATTTATACATATATATACATATGCATTTATATATATATATACATATGCATTTATATATATATATATATATATATATATATATATATATATATATATATATATATCTTTATATATTTATATATAACTATATATATAGTTTTTTTTTTGGTTTTATAGTATTTATGGTTTAATTTTATGATTTTTTTATATTATATATTTTTTATTTTATTTAATTTTTGAATTTATTTGTTTTTATTTTTTTCAAAATATGTTGTGTTTTATTTTTAGTATTTAGGTTCTACATTTGAAATTTTTTTTTCAATTTTTTTATTGTCGGATTTTTTAAATGATGAATTTAGAAAGAAAATTAATATTTTGCTTTATTTTTTAATTTTTGGATTTTTATCTTTTGGTAATTAAGTAATTTTTATGTACTGTTTAAAAAAAATTTCATATTACAATTAATTTTGAAGCTCAATTAATTTGTTTTTTAATTCCCTATTTTTATAGTATTGATAGTTAATTGATGTGTCTGGATTTTTTTTGGTAGGTTTAGGGCTTACGATAATTGGTTAAGACATTTAAAGATTCGATAGGCTCAGGTTAGTTTGATGATTGGTAGAGTATTTGTTGTACAATATATTTTTTTGTGCTTATAAATCTGTTTCATTAAATTAAAGTTATTGTATTTATTTGTTATGTTCATGTTGAATATATTGTGAGAATTGAGTTGTTGGGGTATTGTGAAGATGGATGTTTGTGTAAATGGATGAAGGGGTGTGTTGGTCTTGGCAATTGAATTGGTTGTTTGCAATTGTGAAAATGTTGTTTTCTTGGTGTTGAATTGGTTGTTTGCATTTGTGGTAAACTATTCAAGTAAAGCTCTATAAAGTTATATAAGTTAAGATTAAGTAAGAAGTAAGTAAAGTTAACTAAGTTTGGAAGTAAGTAAAGTTAACTATGTTAAGAAGCTTAGTATAGAAGAAGATTGAGTAAGTTAATAAGTAAGATAAGAAGTAATATTATCTAAAATTAAGAAGTAAGAAGATTAAGGTAAGTAAGAAGGCGTCTTCAAAATTAAGTTAATTTAAGTTAAGTAAAAAGGTTAACATGAGAGTAAGATAAGTTAAGTAGTTAAGAAGTAAGTAAAGTTAAGATAGTATAAGAAGTAATTAAAGTTAAGATAGTATAAAAAGTAAGTTCAGTTAAGAAGATAAGTTATGTAAGATAAGAAATTAAGTAAGAATCGTCGTTTAATGATTAAAAAGTAGTTAATTAACAAGTAAGAAGTATAGATAAGTCAACTAGCAAAGTTAAGATTAAATAAGAAGAAAGTTCAAATTAAGTAAGAAGTAAGTTAAGTTAAGAAGGTAAGTTAAGTAAGATAAGAAATTAAGTAAGTAAGAAGATGATTAGGAAGTAGTTAATTAAGAAATAAGAAGTTAAGATAAGAAGTAAGTTAATTTTAGATAAGATTAAGTAAGCGGTTAAGGTTAAAGTTAAGTATGATAACTTAAGAAGTCAGGAAATTTAAGTTAAGAAGAAGTTAAGTTAAGATTAACTTAAAATTTAATTAAGTTAAGTTAGATGAGATAAATTAGGAAGATTAAGAAGTAAAAAGAAAGCGACTGACGTTCTTCCTCTTTACTTATTGTTGGAAAGGGAAACGAAGAAAGTTAAATGGGTGTGTGATGTGTTGTTGCATACGTTCGACAATGTGAAAACGTCGCATAATTTATTTACGTTTATTTTAATTATAGTCTATAATTATTAAAGCCATTTATTATCTTATGTGAAAACTTAAGTTCAGTCAAAGTTGAAGATACGTTGTTTTTGGTTAAGTTAAGTTAGTTTAAAGTTAAGTTGTAAGTTGTTAATTGGTTGTTATTAAGTTAAGTTGTATCGAAAAACTGTGATTGGAAATATGTAAGCTGAAGGTTATCTAGGCTTGTTTTTAAGTCTTAGAAATTGTTTCTAATTTTAAATTCATATTTGTGCTGCCATATGCCAGTCATAATGACATCATCACATGAATGGATATATAATTGATGGATTGTTGGATATATCAATGAGGCCTTTGTTGAAGGGGTGAAGGAATTTATAACATTCGCAATTAGTCAACCATATTACATAGACGGTGTAAAAATAAGATGTCCATGCATCAAATGCGAAAACTTGTAATATTTTACCACTGACATAGTGATACAACATCTTTATAATAAGGGTTTTATGCCTAATTACTATATATGGCTTGCTCATGAGGAATATGTGTCCAACAACATAAGGGTCACTGAACAAAATGTTGGTAATAATATCCATGACGACTTAGATTGTAGAAATAATTATAGGACAATGGTATTCGACGCTGCTGGTATATATTTGGCAAGGGATCAGAATGTGATTGAATAAGTACCAAACATGGAAGCACAATAATTTTTTTATTTATTGAATGCCTTTGAAAAACCATTATTTGCGGGTTGTAGGAATCTTACCCAGTTGTCTGTCGTGGCTCGTGATCTAAACATGAAATCTAAGCATAATATGAGCAACGACCTATTTGACCGTGTGGTCTCAGAATTTATGGAGTTGATGCCTTTAGAAAATAACCTACCTGAGAACTTTTACAGGTTTAAGAAAATGCTCAAGCCCTTGGGATTAGGATATCAGAAGATAGATGTATGTGTAAATGGCTGTCTCTTATTTTACAAGGACAAAAGTTCACTTGATATTTGTCCCTTGTGCAGCCACCAACGTTTCAAGACAACAAAAGGGGATAAAAAAGGGAGTAAGCTTATATCTTACCAACAATTAAGATATTTCCTTCTAACACTGAGGTTAAAAAGATTGTACATGTCGAGGGTTAAAGCTGAGCACATGCAGTGGTACAAGAATCATCAAACAGAGGATGGTCAACTGTGTCACCCATTTGATGTTGTTGCATGGAAACACTTTGATACCGTATATCCAGATTTTGTTGATGAACCAAGAAATGTTCGGCTAGGTCTATGTCCAGATGGGTTTACTCCTTACAATTCCAATGCTCAACCTTATTCCAGCTGGCCAGTGATATTAACACCTTACAATCTGGCCCCATGGATGTGCATGAAGGATCCTGTCATGTTCTTGACATTGCTCATCCCCTGTCCTAAAAATCCCAGTAACAAAATAGATGTGTACTTAAAGCCTCTCATTAATGAATTACAAGAATTATGGTTGGAGGGAACGCCATGCTATGATGTTTCAACAAAGACGAATTTTCAATTGAGGGCAGCATTGATGTGGACCATAAATGACTTCCCAGCTTATGGTATGTTGTCTGGCTAGAGCACTCATGGAAGGCTATCGTGTCCATATTGCATGGAAAACTCTAATGCTTTTCAATTGCCAAAGGGGAGGAAGAATTCATTCTTTGATTGTCATCATAAGTTCTTACCAACAAATAGTTCTATGCGACGCGACACGAAGAATTTTATAAGGGGTAAAAGATAGACATCTAAGCCTCTGCCTATACTAGATGGTGATCAAATTTGGTAAAGTGTGATGAATTTGCCAAAAATCCAAGAAATGACAAATAACATGAAGTTGCATGGGTTTGGGGAGTGGCACAATTGGACAAAGAGAAGTATTTTTTGGGACTGACCTTACTGGAAGACGCATCTCGTATGCCATAATTTAGATGTCATGCATATAGAAAAAAATGTTTTCAACACAACACTGTGATGACTGTCAAAGGAAAGACGAAGGACAATCTAAGAGCAAGAAAAGACATGGTTGTGAATTGTAACCGTCCCGAATTATGTGGAGAGTACTCGAATGCGATTGATGTTTATACTCTCCCCGTGGCAAAAAGGAACTACTTCTTGAATGGGTTGGAGAATTAAAATTCCCCGATGACTATACATCAAATTTAGCGAGATGTGTGGACATGAAACAACTAAAGATGTCACACATGAAGAGCCACGATTGTCATGTCTTCATGGAGAGATTACTTGTGATTGCATTATGCGAGCTGATGCCTAAACAAGTTTGGGAAGCTTTTGCACAACTAAGTTTGTTCTTTAGCAACATATGTTGCACAATCTTCAAAGGTTAGATTTGGAGAGGATGCAAGAAGACATTGTCGTGACTCTTTGCAACTTAGAGAAGCTGCTATCTCTTGCATTCTTTGATTCAATGGAGCACTTGCCTGTTCATTTGATCCACAAAGCGATTTGTTGTGGCCTTGTACAATATCGGTGGATGTATCCCTTTGAGAGGTTTTTGTAGGGCTTGAAGATGAGAGTAAAGAATAAGGCATGTGTGAAAGGATCCATTTGTGAAGCCTATCACATACTCGAAACATCAACTTTTTGTTCTTATTATTTTGAAGAGCACCTAGCCACTAAAAGTAGAAGGCTCAGTCAGAATGACCAATATGACGATGTGGACTACCCCGATGGATGCTTGGCTATATTTACTCATCCGGGCTACTCAATCGGGAAATAGAGAGATCACAATAGCGGAACAAGACTTGTATTTGGCACACTACTATGTATTGATGAATTGCGCAGAGGTATAACCTTATGTCGTGTAAGGCTATGAAAACTTAGACATATGGTAACGTGTTGGGCGTTAACCATACATTTCCAATTGACTAATATTTGTCTATTTGCCAACATGTTCGAGGAATACCTTTGCAACCAATATGGCCCATTGACCCTGGGAGAACTCCAACTGCATATTGACAACTTTTTCCCAAAAGAGTTATATGCCTATGTAAGTACATGTCTCATTAGTTAAATTCATTTTATCCCTTACGGTATGCATACCAAAAACAAGAGTGATTTATATTTGTAGGTTAAACACAGGAATGATATAGATCATCGTGTAAAAATGTATTTCAACGTGGCCTTGTAGATTGCTTAGGAGATCATCAAGATACATGGTGAATGGATACAGGTTTGCCACACACGAATATGCTACATCAAAGGCCACCAATAATAGTGGAGTATACGTGAAAGGGATAAACGATGGCGCTATTGAGGATATTGGCTACTATGGTGTGTTGTGTGACATTATTCAACTTGAATATAATAATCCAACTTTACAACATACAAGGGTAGTTCTCTTTAAGTACGAGTGGTATGATACTATAAATGATAGAGGTGTGAAATACAATCGCAAGTCTGGTTTGGTTGAAGTGAATGTGACGAGAAAGTATCCCAAATATGAACCATTTATGTTGGTAGCCCAAGCTCAGCAAGTGTATTATTTTAGATATCCAGGGGCCAAAGGGCATCGAGCAAATTGGTAGGCAGTAGTTAAAGTATGCCCTAGAAATATCTATGCCGTGTCTGAAAAGGAAAGAGAAATGGAACAAAGAACAAGTTTCTAGTCTGATGAGATGAACGTGCCCGTAGCAGAACCAATTGATGAAAATTTGCCAACAATCCGTCGTGATTTGGATGAGAACAACAAAATATTGGAAGATGATCCTAATGACATCCATGGTCAGCCTCTCATTGATGAAAATGAGGAAGAAGAACATGAAGAAGACGAAGAAGAATATGAAGATAAGACTAAAGATGAAGAGGAATATGAAGATGATACTAAAGATGATAATAGTGATGATGACAATGAAAATAGTAATAAAGATGCTGAATATTAGACTTTGGTAAAGTCATTAGTTGTTTTATGAACTTATGTTATTTTATTTTATCACAAATGATGTAACATTTAATTTTTAATAAACATGAATATGCTTGTAAGTTATGAACTTATGTTATATTATGTGACCTTACCATAATTGTGTTTAATTTCAGATGACAGGTCGTAACGATCAACAAAGCAAGGGCAAAAAAATTAAGTTGTCAAATTTGTTAAGTAGGCGTGGAGATCGTGGGCAAGCGCCCAGCACATTGGAAGGTCTGTAATATATTGTTCTTATAAATATATGCATAAAAAATTAATACTTGAGTTCCTTATTTTGTATCACAATTTACAAATTTGCATGATTTACAAGAGCAGGTTAGCCTTTACTTAGCCATGGATACACAGATGGTCAGCCTTCGAGTGTTCGTCCCACTATAGGTGCACATGGATTACCATTACATAACTCTAGCTCATCCTCGATTGGTACGGAGAAGAGGGTGGCAGACACTTCATATCCCCAGCAGGTCATGGCGTGTCAACTTTCTTACTCATCCGGAGCTCCCGTTGACCTTGTAGCCGGCCATACAACTCCAGACCTTCCATATGACCCTCACACTACAGATACCCATACCACTTCCTTCTCCGGATTGTGACAGGGTTTTGATGATTCATATGTTGACATGGATGACAGTTCTGCACATGGGGACACACAATGTCCTCCAATGGCTGAGTCATCGAGAGTTGCAAAAGAGCGAGCTGATGGCGTACCGAATTGGAGAAGATATGGATTCTCATCTATAGAGGACTTTGTATCATAGGCCAATGATACACGCAAGCATCTCACAGTCACATGTGGTGGGTAAGTAGAATTTTGTATTTATATGTGTTACTCCTTTAAAAGTTAACTTTCATCCCATATAACCCAACCATTTCTTTTATAATTTCTAGATGGGATCCCTATAACGCCACTAAAGATATTAGGAAATCACTACATGCCGGGTATTTAGAGCCTTGGACGACTTGGGGAGAGATTCCGCCAGATGTGAAGGATAAATTTTTTGATTACTTTAAGGTTCGAAATACACATTCAATTTATTTATTCTACTCAATATTATGTACTTGAGTTACATACGTTGTGTAACACCCCGATCCCTCACAAAATCAGGACTTTTATTAATCATACTATCAACAACCAAATTCCAAACCCGGGTACAAAGTTTAGGGAAAATGGATGGAGTTTTCCCTATTTATAGAGCTAACCAAAAACCTAAAGACAACAAGTATAACCACCAAACCATAATCTAACATCCTCAATCAATCCCATCTCTCGATACCACAACATCATATAATTCACTATGGCCATCCAGGCCTTTCTTCCACCACAAACTATAACATACAGGCATGCATTCATTAACTGTTGAAGTTCTATGTTTATAATTTCACTTATCATACCACTCTAATATTATTCACTTAACTTTCCTATATTTTAAGTCATTCAACCCTCTCTCATTAACCCATACAAGCATGCAAACTACTAGGCAATAAAGTAAAGCCATAGAAGTTATTACAAGCCCACTAGTACCTAACCATCGTACAAGACTAAAACTTTAATATTACATTCCTTAAAATAACACAAATACATACATGACCATAAGGTCTCCAATAAAATACAAGCATATCATGATCACATTCTTCCATGTTCTACACATTGATAGAGCAGGTTGGCCATGCAAAAAGCAATCCAATCTCCAACTCTTCCTGAAACATGTTGAAAAGAGGAATGAGTAACCCAAGTTACTCAGTGAGGGAGATGATACAACTTACTGGGGATTTTCGCAAATCTTTTCATGCAATACGACAGCAATACACGTAATCAAGTAATTCAATATAATAATCTATTTAAGCAATATATGAAACACATTTAAAAGGATATGGTTCATCTTTTTTGTCTTCAATCACGATCCACGAACCTCGATCTTCAATAGCAAATGCCGACAAATCCCTTTATAATACCAATGGGGTACTCCAGATGTACCCCGATCCTACGATCCATTCTCCTGAGGTAGGTCCATATGCCCCAACGAGGTGAACCACGCCTCTGGAGTATTGGAGTATACTCAGTGAGAAAGGGAATAGGCATCATGGTAGTCGAGCTAGACCAACAGCCCGATGCTGTCCAGAGTTTCTCGACACTACCATGTCCAAAAAGGTTGCGCAACCCGATACGAATTCGAGAATTCACGAGATAAAACAAGATTATCTCAAGATAGCAAGATAATACAACAACACATAAATAAGGGACAACAAAGTAGGTTGTCCCCAATCATGATATAACAAGTAATAAGTGCATGTAAACTTTATCAATTAAACTAAATCATACAATCCAAGAGAAATAAAATAAGCTAAGATGCACAAAACAGATGAAGACTCTCTCACCTCTATCAAGCTCCAAGATACAAGTTTGGGTTTCACTTCATTCTTAAACATTACTTCAACTACCTTTTAACTACAACAATCATTAATTATCAACTAGGTTAGTTAACTTATAGTTTACCTAATTAACATACAATGTTTATTAAAACCCCCATCTTTAGCAAAATGTTACATTTATATACTTTAACTTAACATACAACCTAAGTAATCATTCAAGTAGTTAAGTATACAAGTTATAGTCATAACTTCACACATACAATACAATCTACAAGCAATGTAAATAATATAACAAGATATAAGCATGTTCACTCAATTAATAACAAGTATACATGCAGTTCAATTCACGAACTCCTCTATCAAGATGCATGTACTACACAAATGCATTTAAATACCTTATTAATCAATTATAAGGCAATTATAACAACAAGAACCATAGCTAAATAGGCAATACTAGCTCAATGCAAGAAAACTATAAAATACTACTCATACTCTAACTTTTTAAGGCTACTACAACCAAACGAGTTATGAGATTGGGAAACCGACTTCACTACCCTCTCTTAGGCACGTTATGGTATGATTCTACGCTACGAAACCTCACTTTTCCAATAGAACCCCAAAAGTCCACCTAGCATGTCACGCCCCGACCCAACCCCACATTGAAAGGTTAAGACCGGACTCGACAAACAGACAGAATCTCCTCTGTACCGTGGACATTCGGGATACCTGCAAATATCAATAAAACCACAAATACAAAACTAAAACTTCAACAACCCCAATTCAAACTATTTCCCAACTTCAAGGCCGTCCGAGCCTTAAGCAAATCAAGACTACTCAACATATAAGCATGCAGGTTAAAACTATTGAAAATCCATTTCTTTTAATCTACTTGTCTTACAACTCTAACATTTTCATATGGATATTCTTATAGATTAAAGCTAATCAACCAACCAAACCAACTCCACTACATTAATACCCAAACATGTAATAAAACTAGAAGCAAAGTTATAAGTTATTACAGTCTACTACCATACAAGCTATACATTAATCTAGCTATTACAATCCTTCAACACACCAAATATATACTCAAGCCCATAGGCACAAAATAGAACATAACATAAAGCAAGCAAAGTCTTCACATATCTACAAGCACACTCCAACCTCAAGCAACTCAAGCAATCAAGGCAACTCCTCAATCTGCACCTCATCTTCTGCTCCCTCAACAACTACAAGCTACAGATAGCTCAACACTTCCTAAAATATGTTAGCGAGGCATGAGCAACCACAATTGCCTAATGAGGGATATAGTCTACCGGGGCATGCAATGCAACAGTTAACACAAAATTAAGCATTTAAACAACTAAAGAATAATATAAATGACAAGATACCACACATTAAAAAAGATACGATTCACTTAATCCCAATCATTCCAGAATTCATTTGATCTTCAATCACGAACCACTAACCTCGATCCACGAACCTCGATCAATGTGTCGGCATAAACCCCAATCACTCTAGTGGGTGTACTCTGGATGTACCTCGATAATCTTACGACCCAACACCCCCTGGCAATCTCCGAACCAGGAGAGTGAGGGACTAAAGCACGGAGATCGAATATCCACTGGCATGCCCGCTACCGCCCAACCGATATCCAATACATCTGCCCCTGACACTATGGTTGCGCAACCACTATGTAATACGCTTTAACCAATGACAATACAATAATAAAATAAAGCAATAACACATAGGAGAGACAACAAAGAAGGAAGCATAATCATGCAATTAACTAAATGAACAAAAAGGGGTCAATAACATATTATTCACGAAACTTTACCAAAAGCTCACACTTATCTTAGAAGTACAATTAAATACATAATAAACATTTACAAGACTATAGAAGTACAAAACAACAGATTTCCCACTTTTCCCCCTTTGTAACTTAAGCTATTTAATTCCAAATCAAAAGGCAAGACTTTAGATTCGCAAGCGAGCTATTCCGTACTTCTAATTACACCTTTTGGCACCCCTAGGAGCCTCGATAATACCCAAATACTCACGTTTACCATAAAAGCCTTGATTGCCCCTTTGTGTGTTTGTACTACACGTACCCTAACCGAAGCTCAACCGAGAGTTAGAAAAGCATATCTAGCACCTACATTCCCCAAGAATACCAAATGTAATACCCAAATCATCCCGGATTTGCAATACACCCTAAACCCCTTTCTAAAAGTCGTTAATTTCGCGTTTTAGCTCATTTTTGAGCAATTAAACTTCATAGGGTCATTAATCTACCTTCATTAACATCTAAAGCACCTAATTGAAGCATTGAATCGAGCTATAAGGCACATTTTCTCAAAACCCTAAAAAAAACCACTATTTATTGCCCTACAATTAAATGAGCAAATATAACCGTTTAAAAAGCTAAACAATTGCATAAATATAGTCTCTACAACATGTAGGTAACATATAAAGCAAGTTTTGATCAATTCATGAGCCATTTGCATAAAATCTAGAAATTTCACATTTTGACATAAACTTTGTATTCACAAAACAATGCAAAATCCCTCACCAAATACGTGTAGGAGCTAGTAAGAAACTAGTAAACTCGTGGAAGTGTTTGATCCTAGCTTGATAGGGCTTGAAATCAAGTTTTGATGAGCAAAATTTTCTTCCTTCCTCTCCTAGCTGTTGTCAGGATTGGGTAGGGACATAGGGGTATTTTCTAAATTGTTTTATGAGCTAGTTGTATGTATGTGTGTTATAATGTGTTTAGTGCTATATATATGCAATAAGTTGACAACATTTTGGCCAAAATAACTTGCTAAATCCATTTAAAATAAGTCCAAGATGTAACCAAATGTTAACTAGCTCAAAATCAATTTTAGACTATATTGACTATTCACTCGAACCGCTAAAATATTTTTTAAATGAATGCTCTGAGCGCATTTTGCTCAAACGTTCATCTTTCTCATTCCTCAAATAATTAATATAGTTTAGGATAAATGCTAATTCAAAGAAAATAAGTAGTTGAAAAATATAATGAATAGTAATTAAGAATGTAACAATCAAATACATAGCTAAAATGCACAGATAGTGAATGTAACAGATAATAGAAAGTACAATAGTGATCTCGGGCGTCACATAGCACGTTTGAACTATAGTTATACTAACCGAACACCCAATCAATGCCACAATTGTGCTAAAAGGGCTTCCATGCACATACAAGGAAAACCCCCAACTCAAAATGAGCATAGTCAACACTTAGTCAAACGACACCTTAATCTCATAAACACAATTCAATGCACGTGCTAGCTACAAGTTTCCTAATTCATAAACCAACTATACTACACTTCTAAATACACTTTATGGCACCATTTAGAGCCATGAAATCACACATTTAACTATGTTTAACTGAAAAGCCCCAAATGCCCCTAAGTGTATTTGAACTACAAGTATCCAAACCAAACCCCAATTTAGCGCCATAAAAGCATTTTAAGCACCTACTCACCTAATAAACTCTATCCATAACATTCATTTGCACCTGACTTTACTTTTTATACGAAACCCCTTTGTAATTTAAGCCAAATTCACACAATTACTCAAATTACAATCAATCTAATCTCACATAAACGTTATTCTATGATCAATAGCACCTAAGGAACCAATAGATAGCATAAAATCAATCCTACAATCAAATTTTAACAAAACCCTCGGATTTTACTATTCATTATCTTCTCCAACATGCATTTTTCAATTTTAACCATTAATCTTGCTAAAAGCTTATAAAGATGTGTTCTACTAACTTATTAGAAGACAATTTAAGCATAAACATGGATATAAGCAATATATCATAAATTCTCAAAAATCAAAGTTAAGACATATATATATATATATATATATAATGCATATAATTACTTAAATTCCTCACCAAAATACTTGTAGATGTTAGATATAGGCCTATGAACACTTGTATGCACTTGGAATAAGCTTGGAATGGATGGAGATGACCAACTATAGCAATTTTTGCAAGAAGAAAACTATTCCCATCCATGGTTTTTAGCTGATTTTTTTGAACGTTTTTGAACATTTGAGAAATTTTGGGTTATAAAAGTTTAAGTTGGGTCAATGGGTCAATGGGTTGGGTTATTGGGTCAAGTAGTTTGGCTAGGTGGGTCAAATAAAGTCAAAAACAAAGCAAAATGTAAAACTAAAATGCTGAATTGTTTTACTATTCATGCGATACACTGACATTCTTGTAACTTGAGTTCCCGATATGCTATGCACGTAATTCTAATTTTCTCATGTCTCCTAAATGACAAATAACATGGGAAAAATACAAAACCAAGAAAATAAAACAGTTGAAAATCTTTATGAATAGTAACTATTTGTAAATAAGCTTTTAAAAAATAATACACAAAATACATGCAAAATGAGGTGATATGTATGCACTCGAGCTTGGGCATCATACTCTCACTTCCTTCAAATAATTGCGTCCTCGCAATTCCTTAAGCTCAAAAGATTCCTTGATAACTACAACAGTTCTATTCAGTTCTGAAGCCAAAGAGGCATGATACCCAAGAGAAGGATGCCAATACATATGCCGAGCGAGATTACCAATAAAATTTCCAATAAAAATACTAGAGAAATCCTGAATAAGTATGCTGGAAACTCCAATACGAGATCCAATTGCAAATGCTATAGATAATGTTACTATCACATATCAAAGTCAAGAAAAATACCGAGGGAATGCTCCATATAAGAATTTCTAATAGAATTCCAATAACCACACCAAATGTGGATATTGGATAAGTATACCACCAAGAATTCCCAATAAAATGCCATGGTGGTTACCATTTACGAAAACTCGAATAAGAATTCCAATCATGATTTATTATAAGAAATCCAGTTGAAATTCCCAAACAAAAATACCAAAATATTAAGTAGAATATCCAAGTGCAGTACTAGAATTCTGAGATAATATGTGAGGTCCCGAACCCGCATACTTGCGCATTTATTACTTATGTGCCGAATTATAAGTATTTATATGAATTATTTGAATGATGAATGTGGGCACTATTCACAGTGAAATTTTACTATTTTGTTTTACTGATTTTAAATTTTTCTAACATTACTTGTCACTTAGAAGGCATGAGGAAAATGTGATTTTGTGCATTGCATGTCCGGAAAATGCATTAGAAAAATAATTTTTGTACCGTATGAATAGTGACTTAAAGATAACATCAATTTTTAACTAGTTAGTTTTTAATTGTATATTTGGGCTTGGTTATGTAGTCTTACACCTAAAATTAGACTAACTAAACTAACTATGCTTAATATATATTAACTAAACTAAGCAAACTCAACCATTGGCTTATAAAACAAATGCATAAATTCCCCCCTTGTCCCTCCTTGTTGCCATGAGCCCTTGGAGGCCAAAAAAAAAGGGATTTCATCCTCATCTTCAATCTCTAGCTCAACTAAACATTTTGCAAGAGGATTCAAGTCCTCCCAAATTCATTCCTAGCATATGTTGAGCTATTAGGTGATGGATTTTGCATTAATATGCATATTTCAAGTTTATGTTTTGAATTCTAGTTTTTAGATTTGTTAATTTTGACCGTTGAAATAGTCAACTATGCTTATAAATGTTGTCCACATGCTATAGAGACTTGTTATCATTGGTTTTATGGCTTGGTTTTAAAGTTTGAGCAAATGTTCAATTGTTGAAGATGATGAATAGCTTCTAAGCCTAGGGTTTTACTACAAATTGCTAAATAGATTGATTTGATACTATCTATAGGTGCCCTAGGGGTTAATAGATATAGATTAGTGCTTGTGTATAGTTGGTTTGCCCGAAATTGGATTAAAATGCAAAATTTGGCTAAATTTATAAAGGGGTCGTTTGTAAACGATAATCCAGGTACAATTTGAAGCTAATTTGGGGTTCTAATAGGCATGGAAGCTCTTTTGGTGCTAGGTTGTCATTGAATTGAGGGTCAGATTGGGTAGCTGTAGTACAAAGCACACTCGGGGCCTTCTCGAGCTTCTGTGTTAAAAGTGGGTTTTTAAGGCTTGGATATGTGTCTTTTAGTGTTCTTAGAGATGTAGGATGGCTGGTCAGTGGAAATTATGCCTTATGATTTGATAAAAACCTAATTTGTGCAAGTTATCAAAGGGGTTTTAGGTAATTTGTGAATCCGGGTGTAATCTAACGTTATGGCTAGCATTTAGTAGGAGGAGAAGTGCTAAAAATGGGCTTATGTCACCTAATGGAGCGTTAGGGTACTTGTAGTTCAAATGCATAAAGGGGCTTTTAGGACTTTTGAGGGAATTGCGGGTTAAGGTGTGATTTCAAGGGTCCTAGATGTGTCATAATGTGTTATTAGGAGGTTTGAATAGCTTGGTTGAGAATCTTGAACCTTGTGATTCGGTTTGGAGTCAATTCGCCTTAGTTGATAAAAGGGCCATTTGACCAAGTGTTGACCGTACTCGTTTTGAGTTGGGGGTTTGTCTTGTGTGTGCGGGGAAGTACTTTTGGCACCATTGTGGCATTGATTGGGTGTCCAGTTAACATAGCTATAGTTCAAATACACTAGGTAGACTTTCGAGATTACAATTGCTTGTAAATTGTAATTCATGTGCGAGGGCAACCAACTTTGTTCTCCCTCATTTGTGTGTTTATTGACTTTTATGGTTACAACTTTATCGTTGTTTCTATGGTTTCGTTTCAATGGTTGTGCAACCTTATCGTTCGAGACGGATGTGATGGGCCCCTCTGGGTGGCATCGGGCTTTCCAGGGTGGTTGTTCTAGCTCCGTACCCTAGTCCTTCACTCGCCTGGTATGGAGTACGCCAGGAGGTGTGGGTCGTAGAATCGGGTACATCCGAAGTACCCATTGGTGTAAAGGGATGCCAACATATCAAGATCGAGTTCGTGGTTCGAGGGATTTGAGGGATAAGGGTTATCAATATCCTTTTTAAATGTGGTATTTTATAGTTAATTGCTTCTTTATTGTATAATTGACATCTTCTGTGATTAACTGTTGCACTGCATGAAAATATTTTTGAAAACCTTTCCAGATTAACTGTTTCCCTCCCTCACTGAGTATACGTGTATTATATGTTCACCCCTCTTTCTAAGACTTTCAGAATTATTACAAATCAAAGTGAAGGGCCTACAAGCTATTTGGATTCTTGTGCATCAAAATGTTGTTTGCTCGTATTAGTATACTTTTTAAAGTAGAAGTCCTGCTTGTAATTTAATTATGAAGTGAATGATTGTAATAGTTAAGTTAATGTTTGTAAGGTACGATAATTGTAGTAGTATGTAATTAGTTAAGGTTTTACTTTATTGCTTAGTTGGTTGAATGGTTGCATGAGTTGGATAATTCACGGACTTAATTCATAAGAAAGATAGAAAGATAAAATTAGAGTGGTATAATAAGCGGATTAAAAACATAGAATTTCAAAGGTTGTCAAAATGCATGCTTGATTGCGGACTTTTGTTGGATTCCAAGGCTCGGATGGCCTTGAGGAGTTTGTTGTATATGATGATACTGGGAAATGGGAATTGCGGAGGAGGTTGGACTTTGGTTTTTGAGATTATAATTGCTTGTATAGGTTTTGGATTGTCCTATAAACATGGGAGACTCTGTCCGTTTCCCTCGTTTTTTCGTGCCTTGGGTTTTGGGTTCAGGGATCCGGTCTTATGAGGGATCAAGGTATTACAAGTTGTATAAGAGCTCAGCAGCTCACAACCGGGACATGGTTCTCGGTCTATTGGGTAGTGAACCTCGAGTGTGTGCATGTGAAGTGAGTTTGAATGAGTATGTGCTTGCATGTGGGCTGGTGTTTGCTTGAGTGAAAGTGTATTCTTATATGTTACATTTGCATGAATTAGAAAAGTTATGTGAAGTATAAAGAATGTGTTAGATGTGCAAATATGTGATTATGTGTACTAGTGAGGGTTGATTGAAACTTTGTGCACCTATGTGTCCTAACTGTGCAACATGTGAAATGAGTAGTAAGTGTATCTATGTGATTAATCTTGCATTTAAGTGATTTCATGAGTGCTTATTATCTTGAGTATACGTGATGATGTGTACTAAGCTTATGTTTAGCCCATTGCATATATGCATTGTCCCTTGAATTGGTAAGTGAACATTCTCCCCTATGAAGAAATGGCAAGTGATGGCTTACTTGAAGACATGGACCAGCGAAAGAGAGAATAGTAGATCATCTAGCTATCAGGGATCAGTGGAATGGACTTTGTAACAACCCCAAACCCAATCCTTCCCAAGATTGGATAAAGAGTTTGCAATTGCAAATCTAAACATATAAAAGGCACGATCTATACTACATATTACATCACTTCTTTGATTACATCCCAAGTTACAATCGTTTCCTAGCCCTGATCCATCTATATCAAAACGAGCCTAGATAATCCAACTACTACATATGGCCTACATCTCGTAATCTGGACTAAAATAAAGTACATAGGCTATCTCCCATGGTCCAAAACCAAAGTCAGTTGGAACAATGTTAACTATGACATCATAGACTAGATGGTGGGGTATGCTAAGATCCTCGTAGTCTTCACTGTGTGAGCCCTATTGGTGCAAATTGACCTCAATAAGCCTCGGGATTAGCAAATTTGGGTTTCCCAAGAAGTAGAATAAACACATTCTATTCTAACTGGTTTCACTGTCTTCTTTTGTTTAACCTGAAATGGGAGGAGAGGGGGGTGGGGAAAGGGTCGTGAGCTCAAAAGAACTCAGTGTGGGGAGGTCAATCGGGGAAGTTTTGAAAACATTTTCGAGTTTTGAAAACCATGATACAATGCAAGCATATCAAGTATTTCAATATATGAATTACATGTACAAATCACGTTGCAAAGGATACAGATTGTCTTCAAGGTGGCCGGCCGGATCAAGCTCACAACTTCTTATCTCTCCCAAGAGGGTACTCCGGATTGTACCCGAATTCCACGTCCCAACTCCCTGAGGGTAGAAATCGCCAAGCGGGAGAGGGAATAGGACCACGATAGGCACGGGAGCACCGGTAAGCCTTATGCCGCCCAGCGTTTGTGCCAGCTATCGTGCCTGAAGTTGCAACCCCCAAGTAGCACACGAACATGCACAAGTAGTCATATAACACACACGTGTACAAGTAATGAGTACGAGAGAACGACAAAGTAGGCCGTCTCCCGGCCCGAGCACATATTCACGTAGATATTATAGATAAATTAAAATCATAACAATGTGTAGCAAATGTTATTTGGAAGGTAAGTGCAGACAATTAAATATATATGTTAATAGTCACGAAATCTCTAATTTAATTACTTCCCGTGAAACTAAGATCTTTATCTGGTTGTATATTATCTGAATTCTGATTTATTTACTTAGGGTATACTAGCTATTTGCTAGGGTTTAATATTTCAAATTAGGCCTTCTTATAGTTTCCAGTTGCCGATGGAATCTTTAATTGAAACCCTAGTTAATTAAGCATATTAGGTATAAGCATGGTAGGGAAGTATAGTTGGCAATTCTTAAGTGAAATGATTTACGGTTGGATTTTATAGTCACACACTACAAAAAAAACTGCTTTCTGCGACGGGTTGTCGTCATTTTGTCACCAACTTGGCGACGGTTTAGAGACGGAGTAAGATGTCGCCACTTTAGTGACAATTTTGTGACAATTTTGTTACGTTTTGGAGACGACCTACATATGCCGTCCCCACGTCGTCGCCAATTGTCCACAATTTGGTGACGACATCATATGTGGTCTCCAAAAGTGACCATATGGTGACTAATTGGTGACAGCTAATGACATGTTGTCTCTATGCCGTCCCCACGCCGTCGCCAATTGGCGACAATATGGTGACAACATCATATACGGTCTCCAAAAGTGACCATATTGTGACAACTTGGTGACAGATAATAACATGTTGTCTCCATGCCGTCACCAAGTGGCTCATAGTTCGAGATGGTCCACAAAATGCGTCATAATTTAGTCACCCTGCCGTTGCCAAAAATTTATAATTATAGATTGATGAATTATTTTAATGTAATAATTATACATATAAATAGTGACTACTAATTTTCCGTCTTATAATGTCATGAATTGGCGTCTATATAAGTAAGTCGTCCACATTTGAGGCTTTGATTGTAACGATAAGTTATTCATCATTACTTACAAAACAAAATATGTGTTTTATTATTATAAACAAAACATATTTACAGCCTTCGAATAGTTAATGGGACGCATTATTGTCTTCATGAAGAACAATTTATATATATGGTTAATATTTAACGTAATGCACCATTATTTCTATTAGTTCTTCTAAATCAACAAAACGATTAAATAGGAAACAACTTAAGATTTTTTATTATAAGAGTTAAATCATTACAAACATAAACTTAATTTTACATTCATAATTAATAAAGGATTACATATTATCCTTTATTAATAAAGCAGGAAAACTAAAAAATATGAAACATAATTAACATGTTACAAATTATATGCTCGAAATACATAAACACACCAACTTAATACCTAACATAGTACATCATGATCACTAAACATAACAACCAGACATTACACATCATGCAGAACAACGCAATAACATTGTTACAGATTGTAACAAATAGTACTAATGCCGATGTTTCCAATATGATAAAAAAAATATAAATATTATTTAAATACGTTTGGGCAATAGATCCGTAGGATGTCGTCTTGAACTTTTTGGACTACTTGGGCATTAGATATGTATCTGTCGTATTTTGGCGGAGCATGTAGATCAAGTTGGGGTTTAACGTATCTGCTGTAATTTGGATACGGTTTCATCGTATCCACCTCTTCATCTTTTGTTGGTCTTGGAAGAGAAACTGAGTGGTGTTGTTGATCCTTGCTCATCCTTGAAACAATTTAACTACAATCTATTTTTTGAAAATTCGAGACGGTGTGAGAAAACACACTTTCGACTGCTATATATAGCAAACAAGTAATTGAATTATGTAGAGACAACTTGATGACAGTAGCGAGACACCCCAGCATTTTATAATATGATGCACGAATGTTTCGCAGTCATGTGGCTGGGTACCATTCTCCTTCCATAGGTCAAATTACTTGGGACCTGGCGTGCACGCTAATTTCGACAATGAAAAGTTGTTGAGTCCATCTACCTTGCAAACCGGGGCCCTACCAATTCAATTTCCTGCTGGCCTGTGGTATAGTACACCATGTTCTTATCCTACGCACGATTCGCGGCCACGTGGCTGCGTACCATTCGTCTGCAATTGGTCAAATAATAAGGGACATGGCGTGCACGATATTTTCGATGTTGAAAAGTTACTGAATCTATCTATCTTGCGAACGGGGGCCTTGCCAATTCAATTTCCGTATGCCCCGTGGCAAAGTACACCATGTCCCTATCGTATGTATGATTCGCGACCACGTGGATACATACCATTCGTCTTCCATAGGTCAAATAACTGGGGACATGACGTTCCCAATTACTACACCGAGATTTAAAAGCATCTGAATTATTAATGAATTACCTTTATCTACTTTATATTTTAAAAAAAATTTATAATTATTTGTTTTAAAAAAATTTAAATTACTAATTCAACTACATATTAGTTTGATAAATTGAGGTACATAATTGAAATTAAAGATGTATATTGACATTTATTTTATAATTTATACCAATATATTATAAACTATCGAATATTAAATAATTATAACTAAAAATTGAAAGACAAGGAAAATCAAACAATTGGCGATGGCTTAATCCATCTCTAGAAAATGTAGATGGCCCAGGCCGTCTCTATTTTGGAGACGGATAGTGCCGTCTCCAAAATGGAGACTGGAAGTGGACTAGGTCCAGTCTACATTTTGGAGACGGTCTGGGCCGTCTCCATAATGGAGAGCCCGGTCTCCATTGAGGAGACGGCCCACGCCGTCTCTTCAATGGAGACTGGAACTGGACCAGGTCCAGTCTCCAATTTTGAGACGGCCTGGTCCGTCTCCATTTTGGAGACGGACAGTGGTCGTCTCCATTTTGGAGAGCACGGTCTCCATTGAGGAGACGGCGTGGGCCGTCTGCATAATGGAGAGCCCGATCTCCATTGAGGAGACGGCCCACGCCGTCTCCTCAATGTAGAATGGAACTGGACCAGGTCTAGTCTCCATCAGTCCGTCTCTATTTTAGAGACGGACAGTGGCCGTCTCCAAAATGGAGAGCCCGATCTCCATTGAGGAGACGGCCCACACCGTCTCCTCAATGGAGACTGGAACTGGACCAGGTCCAGTCTCTAATTTGGAGACGGCCTGGTCCGTCTCCATTTTGGAGAGCGCGGTCTTGATTGAGGAGGCAGCGGGGGCCGTCTCCTCAAGGGAGAGTGGAAGTGGACCAGGCCTAGTCTCCATTTTGGAGACGACCTGGCCCGTCTCCATAATAGAGAGCCCCGTCTCCATTGAGGAGACGGCCCACACCGTCTCCTCAATGGAGAGTGGAACTGGACCAGGTCCAGTCTCTATCTTGGAGACGGCCTGGTCCGTCTCCATTTTGGAGACGGACAGTGGCCGTCTCCAAAATGGAGACTGGAACTGGACCAGGTCCAGTCTCCATTTTGGAGTCGGACAGTGGCCGTCTCCTATTGGAGACACTTGGGAGACGGCCTGGTCCGTGGAGGGTGACGACCCAGTGACTAACTCGGCCGTCGCCAAAAGTTTAGGGACCCGATTTGACGGGTTCCCATGGAGACGACCTGGTCCGTGGAGCATAGCTGGTTCCCATTCCACTGAAAACATTTACAAAGGGCAGTAGCTGCTTCCCTCTTGTAATTCAAAACAAAAAAAAATAGAAGTGCCCCCCACCCCTAGCGAAAAAACACACATAGCAACACCCCGATCCCCCTCCCCCACCCCTCCCCCCTCATGTCCCCTACCTCATACTACCCCTACCCCCACCCCTCAACACCCTCTCTTACCTTGACGATTAGGTAAAATCCGAAAATATACTATTATTATTATTATTTTTGCAATGTATGTATATGTACACATATATATATATATATATATATATATATATATATATATATATATATATATATATATGTACTATACGTATATGTATGTATATATATGTGTATATAAACATTTATATAATGTGTTTGACTATTTTGTTATATATATCATTTTATTTATGTATTTTTTTGTATAATTTTCAGTTATTTTTCCTAGTTTTATAATTTTTTTTTCATTTTTCGGTTTTTTCTTTATTTTATATAATAAAATTGTGTTTTAATTTACCAAAACTTTGATTGAGCAATATTTCCTTAATTTATTTCTGATTTTTTTTTCTTTTTCGAATTTATTTTATTTAATTTTTTTTTTTGCCAAAAATACATAGTATTAATGTAATAAATATGTTTTGATTATACATTGTATTTTTTTTATTAATACAATGTGTTTGGTTTTTCTTTGCAAGGTTTGGGGCTTTACATAATTGGATGCGACTTATCTAGTTTCAATCGGCTTAGGTGAGTTTGATTATTGTACGAGTTAGAAGTTTTACAATAAATTTATTTGTAATTGTAAATCCGTTTAATTAAGTTAAAGTTATTGTGATTATTTGTTATGTATTTGATTTTGTATATTATGATAATTGAGTTGGAAGGGTATTGTGAAGATGATGTTTGTGTAAATGGATGAAGGGGTATTTTGTTGTTGGTGGAGAATTGATTTTTTGCAGTTGTATTAAGATGTTTAAGTAAACTTAAGTTAACTCGAGTGAGAAATTTAAGGTGATTAACAAGTAAGAATACCGATTTCATCTTCTGTGTGTGTCTTGACAATTAAGTAAGTTAAATTATGTTAGACGGTTTCCATGATAGTATGATATGTTGACTAATTTAATAAGTTATTAAACTTAAGATTATAGACTAAGTAATTAAATAAGTTAGCTTAATAAATTTAGATAATTAATAAGTACTAAATATATATAATTTAATTTCATAAGTTTAGCAAGACAAATTAATATGTTATATTAACACACTCAAATAAGTAAGATAAGTAGTTTAGTATGTAAGAAGTATAGGTTAAGTAGTTCATTTTGATGCTATTTCACTTAAGAAGTATAGGCCTTGCATGTATATGTGTTGGTTGAACAATTGTATTTTGAATTTATATATTGTATGGCTTGTTAGGTCGTAGTACGTGTTGTAATTACTCTAATTATATACTATGTGTTTTAATTATCTTCAATGCTTGGTTTTGTTAATGAATGTTTGATGGCGGACTTTAAATACAAGAAAGTAACATAGATTAGATTAGAGTGGTAAGATAAGTATGGAAAATCTCAAATTTAGTCCCTATTGTTTGCAAAAAAATTTAGTTTATTCCATATTATTTAAAATGTCTAAATATAGTCCCTATTGTTGGCTGAAAAGTTTCAATTTATTCTATAATGTTTAAAGTTATCAATTGCGTCCCTCTTGTTTTGATTATTCCTAACAAAATGTCAGTTTTCTCCATAGATAATATAGACGAATTTAAAACTTTAAGAAAACTATTTGGACAACATTGACACTAATTAAAAATAATAGGGACGACATATTTACTTTTTGGAAAACATGTTGGGACTAAATTGAGACATTTTAAACAATAGAAGAAAATAAAAATTTTGGTTAAACCATAGGTACTTAAGCTAAGTGAGGAAGTTAACTTAAGAAGTAAGTAGTTAATTTGTTGCAATTAAGATCTTTATCTACATGGATCTTGGTGAAATAAACTATGTTACATATATTAAGCATAAATGCATTTATTACACATAATGTTATATAGAAAAAGGTTTGTGTAACTGTTGTGGTCCCAATATTATGCTCTAAATGTAACGAAACATCAATAAGTCATTTATGGAATATGTTAAATATTACATAGGAAATTTTTGTTCGATATGGATACAAGTCGTGAATGGATGTATCATTGCCACGATCCTGACGGGCATCTTAACGAGGCATTTGTTATTGGTGTACATGAATTCGTAGATTTCGCACGTGGCCAAAGATATTACATGGATGGTGAAAAAATAAGATGGCCGTGTGCCAAATGTAAAAATCGCAGTTTTGAAAAATCCGATGAGGTCATACTTCATCTTTACAGGAAAGGTTTCATGGTAAACTACTATAAATGGACTGAACACGGGGAAGACATGTCAAATAATTGTAATATACGTACGTCCAATTTTCAAAATAATGATTACAACGAGATGGTAGAAGAAAGAAATAACTATAGGATAATGGTATTTGACGCTGTTGGTCCGGAATAGTATGGTGATGAAAACTTTTATATAGAAGAACCTAACATTGAAACAAAACAGTTTTTTGAGTTGTTGAAGGCTGCTGATTTACCACTGTATGAAGGTTGTGAAAACTTAATGCAGTTATCTGCTGTGTCTCGTTACATGAATGTCAAGGCCGAGCATAATATGAGCGAACTATGCTTTAACACAATGATTGAAACAGTTAGGGATTCGTTGCCAAATACGCATACGATGCGTGAAAACTTTTACAGGTGTAAGCAATTAATTAGACCCTTTGGACTAGGATATGTGAAGATTGATGTTTGTGTAAACGGTTGTACCTTATTCTACAATGACAGAAAACACCTAGATTCTTGTCCGCGTTGTCATCACCGACGTTTCAAACCAACAACACGTGGTTCAAAACGGAGTAAGTTGAAACCATATCAACAATTACGGTTTTTTCCATTGACTCCAAGGTTGAAAAGGCTATACATGTCAAAGGTGACAGCTGAGCACATGCAGTGGCACAAGAATCACCAGGTTGAGGAAGGAAAAATTTGTCATCCCTCTGACGCTGAAGGATGAAAATATTTCAATATTGTAAATCCCGAATTTGCATGTGAACCTAGAAATGTTCGGCTTGGTTTGTTCTCAGATGGTTTTAATCTGTTCAGTTCAAATGCGAAACCTTATTCTTGTTGGCCGGTCATTTTAACACCATACAATTTGTCACCATAGATGTGCATGAAAGATCATTTCATGTTTTTAACCCTGCTTATCCCAAGTCCCAAGAATCCTGGGAAGAATATTGATGTGTACCTAGAGCCTCTAATTGAAGAATTGCAAAATTTATGGTTCGAATGTGCACCTTGTTATGATGTTGCCACAAACAAAAATTTTATGTTAAGGGCTGTTTTGATGTGGACAATAAATGATTTCCCAGCATATGGTATGTTGTCTAGATAGAGCACACATGGAAAGCTGTCATGCTCGTATTGTATGGATAAGTCTAAAGCATTTCGATTACCAGCAGGTAGAAAAAAATATTTCTTTGATTGTCATCGTCAGTTCTTACCATTGAATAGTGCATTAAGGCATGACAAAAAGAATTTTATCAAAGGTAGAGTTGAAACTGATCCACCACCGCCAAGATTAGATGGTATGCAGTTGTGGGAACTAGTGAAAGATTACTCGAAAATAAATGACATGAGAGAAAACAAACTATACGGTTTTGGGGATTGGCACAATTGGACGAAAAGAAGTATTTTCTAGGACTTGCCTTATTGGAAGACACATCTTGTCCTACACAATTTGGATGTGATGCATATTGAAAAAAATGTGTTTGATAATGTTTTCAACACCGTCATGGGGGTCAAGGGTAAGACAAAAGGCAACCTCAAAGCTAGAGTTGAGGGATCAACCTTTTGTGACCGCCCGGAATGATGCGGTGTGCATGGATTGAAGATGGGTGTTTACACACTTCCTGTTGATAAAAGGAAAGCATTGCTTGAATGGATTAGAGACCTACAACTCCCTGATGGATATGCTTCCAATTTATCTCGATGTGTGGACATGAAAGAATTGAAGATGTCATACATGAAGAGTCACGATTGTCATGTATTTATGGAGAGATTGCTTCCGATTGCTTTACGTGAGCTACTACCGAAACATGTTTGGCAAATTTTTGCCCAACTAAGTTTATTCTTTACCAATCTATGTTGCACAACTTTTCAAAAAACCAATTTGGAAAGGATGCAGGAAAATATTATCGTCACACTTTGCAATTTAGAGAAGATGTTACCCCCTAGTTTCTTCGATTCGATGGAGCATTTGACAATTTACTTGGTATATGAAGCCATTTGTGGTGGTCCGGTACAATATCGCTGGATGTATCCGTTCGAGAGGTTTTTGCAAAGATTGAAACGGAAGGTTAAGAATAAAGCACATGTTGAAGGATCAATTTGTGAAGCTTATCACATTCTCGAGACATCAACATTTTGTTCTTATTATTTTGAACCACACGTGGGTACTAGAACAAGAAGTATTTCGCGGAATAACCAATACAACGAGGTGACATACCCTGATGGTTGTTTGTCTATATTTACTTACCCGGGCTGTCCAATTGGGAAGGAAACGGAACGAAACTTAAATGATCAAGAACTGCATGCGGCACACATTTATGTTTTGACCAATTGCCGAGAAGTTTCCCCCTATATCTGGTACGAATAATTATATTATTTGAAAATTGGAACTCATAGTTCCTCATACACTTAACTACTTGATTTAGCCGACACATTTTATTTTTTTTCCACAACATGTTTAAGGAATATATTCGCCAAAACTATCCCGAATTGTGTTCGACAGAAATTCAATATGAAGTGTACAATAATTTTCCGATGTGGTTATATCACCATGTAAGTATATGTTAAGAAGTGTAATTGTTGTTAAATTAACGAGTTCATTTAACTTTGCATAATAACCTTATTATGCGATTTGCAGTTGATAGGCACTAATGGCATTGATGATCGTGTAAAATGTCTTTCAATGTAGCCTAGTAGACGGGTTCGCAGTTGGTCAAGATACTTGGTCAACGGTTATTGGTTTCATACATTAAATTTTGGGAAGATGAAATCAACATACAATAGTGGAGTGTTTGTTAAATGGATAAATGATAGTAATACTGATGATGTTGGATACTATGGAGTTTTGAACGACATTATTGAACTTGAATATCATAATCCAACATTGCAATATACAAGGGTCGTTCTTTTCAAGTGTGACTGGTATGATTCCACAAAGGACAGAGGGGTGAAGCATCATCTGAAGACTGAACAGATTAAAGTGAACGTTAAGAGAAAGTATCAAAAATATGAACCGTTTGTTTTGGCTGAACAAGCACAACAAGTGTACTACTGTAAATACCCAGGAGCGAAAAGGGATCGAATGGATTGGTGGGCTGTGGTTAAAATCCGTCCAAGAAATTTATATGACCTATCAAGACAACAGAGTGTAGGAGAAGAAGAAATAGCTTTTCAGTCAGATGACATGAATGTGGCCGAAGTAGAGCCGACTGATGCTAGTTTACCTCCACTTTGTCATGCATCGGGTGACAACATAGAAATATCATACGAAGATATTAATGATTTACATGCTCAACATGATGCTCAAGAAGAGGACGAGGAGATTGACGAAGAAGAAGAAGATTATGATGATGATGATGATGATAATTCAGAAGACGAAGATGAAGAAGATGATGATGATGATGATGATGACGGTGATGATAATGACGCTCATGATGACGAAGAAGATGATACTTAGTTTGGAAAAAAAAATGTAACAATCATGTTGATATATTCAACTTTTTTACGGATGACATTTAAAAATTATAATTCAATTAACGGAACATGTGTATATGTGTATTAATGTGTGTAGCACTGACAGGTAAATCCTTAAGTGTATTTGTAGGGGAACAGAGATGGCTGCAGGCAAAGATAACTCTTCAGGAGGAATTAGACAATTCCTCAGGACGGGGATAGGTCGTGGAAGTACAGGTCGTGGGCGTACATCTAATACGTCCACTGATGGATATTAATCGACTGGTCGTGGGTCGACAGGAGCACCAAACTCAGTAGGCCAGGGGTCAACAGGAGCACCGCATTCAGTTGGTCATGGGTCCATAAGAGCACTACAATCGGTTGGTCATGGGTCTTCTGTCGGTCAGCCGTTGACGGGTCGTGGCTCATCGTCATCATCAGTAGGATTGGAGCACAGGATTCCACACAGTTCGTATCCCTCACAACAAAGGGTACATACTCATACTAGCACATTTGGAGGGCCCATTGACGATGCATTAGGCCAGGTGCCTTTGCACGTTCCATTACCACCACATGAGAGGTCTACACCTTCTATTTTATCGTCCGGTTTAAGACAAGGTTTAGAGGATTTACACGTAAACGTTGATGGTGCGACTGCGCCCGATCCTATGCCTCAATCCACACTGATTCCTGAACAACCAGAATCATCTACAGCAGCTCAAGAACGACCTGCTGGGATAGAGCCATGCCAATATTATGGGTTCTCGTCACACGATGCCTATGTCGCGTGGCAGGTTGACAGACGGACACATTTGACATTCGACGGTGGTGGGTAAGTATTTGATTTTGTATTTTTTCCATGGTTAACCCTATCCCAATACTATCCCTATGTTATGGCTGTTTAATATCCTATTTATTTGTTTTCTTCATGTGTAGTTGGATACCGTACGCAACAACAAGAGAAGTCACTAGAGCAATGAACGCCAGGTATTCTCAGCCTTGGGGGAGTTGGACTGAGGTCCCCGATGATGTTAGGGATATGTGGTTTGTTAATTTTCAGGTATGATAAATAAGTGTTTATATATTTTATGTAATAATGTTTGTTATAATCAATGGGTTGAATACTGTTAAAATACTATGTTATATGCATTAATTTATGGCTGCAGAGGGTCTATAAGTGGTACCCAAGTAAAGACGCAGCGCTTCACCGAATGTCTGATTCGAAAGCTATATCTCGTATATGTGACCTCCTTAATAAAGGACGAACGCGTTATAAGAAGCCGAGGTGGGTGGGCGATGACGCGTGGGATCAGTTAAAAGAAAAGTGGGAAACCCCTGAATGGTAGGCAATTTCACAGCAAAATTCGAATAACCGACTGCATCGGCCATCTCCACATCATTTAGGACCTATCCCCTATGAAGAGGCTGCAAGGAGATTGATATTTAAGTAGGAAAATGTAATGAACAAAATGTCGTAATTAAATTCAATTATATAACATATCATAAATGCTTTTGTAGTTATGTTTTCATATTTTAAAATTTTGTAGGCAGAAGAACGAGGGGCACCAGTGACTAGGGCTGATGTATTTGCAAGGGCTCATAGCAAGGGACCAGACGGTTCATTCACAGACCCTAGGGCCGAACAGACCATGGTATGTGCAAGTTATTGCTAATAGGAAAAGAAATTAGGGATATATATATATATATGTATATATTTTATGGAGGAAATTCTGGGTTTATGTGTTTTCTGAGTATGGGGTGGTTTAATTCTTTCCATTTCATACTGTTCACACCAATTCCCTAGTTCTTTTCTGTTAGACTGTTTCTTTAACTGTGCTTTGAGACGAAGATCAGTGCAAATCTTCAAAGCAGTATTATTAATATGGGATATAATATCACCATATGTCATAAGATCATAGTCTAAACTGGGATAGTCAAGTGAAAGGGATTCTCTCACTTGCTGAGCAAACAACTTTGGAAGTCCACAAAGGAACCTTTCTTTCCAATAACTGGCGTTGTTGTCAGATCTTTGGTATAATTTACTGAGAAAGACATCCTTATACCATCGGAAGTCTTGGAGTGTTCTACATCTGAGGTTCTGAAGGATTTCAGATGTTCTTTCTTGATAGATTGTGGGATCACCTATGAAATGCTAGGTGATATCGAAGACTAAGGCTGATAGAGCACATGACTCTGTCTAACCTTGCTGATTGAGAACGGGTTCTCCATTCTCATTGGTTTTCACCATGTTAAGAATGCCTTCTTTGGTAGCATCACTGAGGTGGTCATCGCACCATCTTTTGAGCTGACCATTGAAGCGAAGAATTATGTTTCTGGTTGCTGCTCTCTCAGTAACAGCTTGTTTGTAAATGTTACCGATATTGATCATTTGTTTGGTAACATTGAGAATCTGATATTCTGACATCCCATCTATGTTCCATTCATAGATCTGAGATCCTGAGAAAGATCTTTGGGAATGAAATTCCTCAATCTGAAGATTTGGAGGTGAAGGTCTGGGATAGAAATTCTTTGTATCAGGAAAAGAAATTCTATTGATATGGATAGCTTTATATATATATATATAAAATATATATATATATATATATATATATATTTACTAACGAAATGTCTAAAATGATTAAGTCAGATACTCTGTCGTACAGGCTGATTATGATGAACTGGTGCAGCAGGCAACTGTTTCTTCCGAGTCCGATTCAGCAGCGACACCGATAGACTATGATTCCTGCAGGTTGTGGGCAAACCAAACAGAGGGTGCATATATGGGGTCGGGTCATCTGGTTCAGTGTCTTCTGCACACCACAACCCACTAGGCAGACGCCAGATCACAGAGATAGAGATACATCAGGCTGTTGCTCGAGCGACGACAACATTGAATGAGAAGCTCGATCTACACATCTTAGAGAATGAGGAATTGCGTAAAGCGCAACAAGAACACACTGAGCGGATTGAACGACTTCAAGAAGAACACAATGCTGAACTTCGAGAACTGCGTGCACAGATCACACTGCTGACAAAGATGATGATGAAGCCACTTGCTCAATAGGATCCGCCTCAACCCGATGATGGAAATGAAGAATAGTTTCATGTTTTTTTGTTATGTTAATATGTGCAACGAGTGTGTTAAATTATGTATAAATTAAATATAATTTATATTATATGAATGTGTATTATATCATCATTTAATAAACAAATAATTAATAAAAACTGGAGATTTAAAGGTTTTAGTTGAAAAACAAAAAATTACATTAAATTTCGAGAATTGCAATTTTGGCGACGGCTTCGAGACGAAATGTAGAGTTTATGTTATGGAGTGTGGAGACACTATATTTTTGGCGATTATTTGGGGCGATTATTTGGAGACGGATTAGAGACACTATTTTTTGGAGATGACGTGGCAACGGATTGGAGACACTATTGTTTGGAGACGACGTGGAGACAGAATGGAGACGACGTGGAGACGGAATGGAGACACTATTTTTTGGAGACGACGTGGAGACGGAAAGGAGACACTATTTTTTGGAGACAACGTGGAGACGGACTGGAGACAAAGAGCTTTTGGCAACGGTGTGGAGACAATATTTTTTGGAGACGAGGTGGAGACGGAATGGAGACACTATTTTTTGGAAACGACGTAGAGACGGAATGGAGACAAAGAGCTTTTGGCAACGGTGTGGAGATGATATTTTGGGACACGATTCGGAGACGAATATGGAGACGACTAAAATGCCGTTGCAAAATGCGATGATATGGCGATGGGGAGACAACTTGGCGATACTACTTTTGGCGACAACCAATATTTATCTCCACGCCGTTGCCAACCCTCGCCAAAACCTATTTGGCGATGGCATGAAGACGACTTTGGTGGTCGCCTAAAGCCGTTTTTTTGTAGTCACACAAAATCTTTTATCAAGTAAAGTTGTTGTTCATTTGATTAAGGAACCTGCATCAAGTTGATATAGCTATAATCAGACTTAACCACTAAGAGTAGACACCGGTAGACTTGTCCAGGTATTAGTAAATGAAAATCCTAAATGTAAAAGTAACTATTTTAAAAGCTTTCAGGTGTGATATTCATTTTTACATTAACTTCAATTTTAACTTATTAGATATAACTTAATTTATTTAATAATACTTCTTGAGTCAAACGATGTATTCTCCTATGGGTAATTTAGAATTCATATTCAAATTGATAGAGAGTGGTTTAGTTAAATGTTTCACATGATAAACAACTTATTAACAAGTCTGTGTATGGAGGCAGATTTCTAACACTTTGCATTTGGTTTAATTATATATCATAAAAACACATTAGTCTATAACAAACTAAATCAGTATAATAACATTGTTAAATTGATACATGTAACTTGTGATTTCATATGTAAACAGAAAAACCTTATAGCAAATAAAGATTAGCAATTAAGAATTCAATAATGCTTTTAAACAAAACACCCATACCTGCTCGTGAGTTTGAAATGCTAAGAAGACTTTGAAATTTATAAGAATTTGTTTGTTTGTTTGTGTCTTAAAACCGAAGTGTTGTAGCCCCTTATACAGACGCTCTTAGTTTAATCTAATTGGCTTCCTAGTAATGATAACATTTACTTAAACAGATAGCTGCGTGCTTGGCTAGGACATTAGTAATTTCATGCAAGGCTTGCGAAGTGGACAGCGATGGTAAGCTAGCAGCCACTCGTGTCATGCATGCAGGCCATCTACCCGATGATATCTTACATAAGCTGCTGCGTGCTCTATAGAAAATGCTTTGGCTTCATGCATACACTCGGAAATAGACAGCAAGCTGGTACTGAATTCCTATTCTTTCTAAGATGACAATGTTACTTGCTTACCTAGCGTTTTTATGAGCTTAAGAAAAGTGGTGATGAGTAGAGGTTTAATTTGAACAATAGGTTGATAATGTGTCCAGCTTAGGCAATAGCCAAATAAGGTTAGGATGATGAGTGCACCATAATAACTATCCCAAGCATGCAGCTGCGTGTTTCGCTTCAAAAAAAAAATGCTACTTCACGCGAGTCTTCAAAGTTGGACAGCAAAGCAACATAATCATAATTTTATATGTACAAGTGGCTGGTTCTACAGAACTTAACTGGTGATCGGGCAAAGCTAAGCTTTTCACTGGATCGTTGCTAGCTTGAATCAATAATCTTCCTAATTATTAATCTAGTGTATCGGTGGAATTTTGGAAGCTTGCAGCTGGCTGCTCATTTAATAACTCCCAACTAGTATGTTAATCTTCCAATTATGTTAACCCAAAAGTAGTAAAGTATCATTCTAATGTGATTCAATTTACCCACTAATTAATCCAAATATTCCTAATCGTTAACTATGCTTAACACTCCAAATTGAAATCATTTTGTAACCTGAGAGCACCAATCTTTCATCTTCAAAGAAACTTGTAAACATCCTATTTGACGTTGTTCCCTCAAATAAGGTATCCATAGATAATTAAGCAAAGGAAGATGATCAGTCACCTCAACTATTTTTAGTAATATTAGTAGACATTAATCCTATGAGGCTTGTCCTTAGATTAAGCTACTTACCTAGCAGTAACTCTTATTTAGTGTCACGCCCCGATCTGACCTCGCAAAAGGCCAAGCCTGGACCCGACACACGGACGGAGTCTCCTCTGTACCGTGGATGTTCCGAAAACCCTACATTCAATATAATACTTGCGAAAGCCACAATAAACATTTGAAACAAGCAAACTTCCATTTAGAAAACATACATCTTTTCATTAACAACTTTTCAAACCAAAAATGTCATGCATACTACACAATTATTTATGCCACTAAACAGTTAACTATTAGCATGCATTTCTTACTAGTCACAAGAGTATATCATTACAACTTTACAACCTTCAATCTTTTACAACATAAGACCATTTAGGCCTCAAAATAGAACTACATACAAGGCTATAAGCCTCAAAATGAAGCGTTAACCAAGCATTACACACATCAAGCATGGCCCGCATAAAAGTCTTGCAACCAACCACCAGCTAAGCAAAGAAAGTGCTATCAAGGAAACACCTCCACTTGCTCTTCCTCCTCAATTACCTCAATAAGATCCGATGCAACTACTCCTGTAAAAATAGAGTATAGAAAGGAATGAGCAAAAACTATTGCTCAGCGAGGGTTATTGGTCTCAAAGACGGAGGTGAGAGGAGAATGCAATGCAAACAGACAAGCAATTCATTCAATTATCATATGGAGATTCAATCAAAGCCAACAACAAAACAAGACAAACATTAAAGCTATAAACACTCATTCAAAGGATACGATTCACTTTCCACGAGCAACTTTCAATCACGAATTCGATGACGACGCGCCGGCCCAAACCACCTTATAACTTCAGTTTGGAATACCTCGGAAGTATCCATCAATTCTACGACCCAAATCTCCCTGGGAGGCAACCCAAGCGAGAGAGGGAATAGGACACGGAGCTAGGGCAACCAACACTGGCAACCCGAGGCTACCCAGAGAGGCCCATCACACCGCCCCTGACTCTATGAATGCAATACAATAAACGATGCAACAATCGAGCAATCGAGCAATAAAGCCACACGTGGGAGAATAACAAAGTAGGTTACTCTCGCACGCAATAGCAACAGTTGATAGACATTTCAATCAAAATCAACTCTAACAAGCATAATAAGCATTAACAAGCATCATACAAGCAAAATTCTATAAAAACCAACAAAAACACAACACGACCCCAACTTTCCAAATGCTACTACTTTCAAATAAGCCACGAGTTTTGGAAACTGACTTCACCAATCCTCCTAGGTCACCATAAGGCACGTGTAAAGACCCCAAAACCCTACTTTACCCTAGAATTCACGCAAAGGCTCGGTTTCCCCCTTTGCTCGTTTGAACTACAGCTACCCTAACCAAACACCCAACCAACACAATAACCGCACCAAAAGTGCTTCCATGGCCTCCCGAGACAATGCCATCACGCAAAACGAGAAAACGCTAAACTCGACCTAAACGACCCCAACTTTCACCAAGGCATTTTTCCTCGTTTTTCCATTACACAATCCAAACAAATCATGCATTTAGGCATTCTAGCATATCTAGCATCTTTTCACATCAACAGAATGCATAACGGAGCAACTTCATCGAAACAGGGGTTTACTATTCATAATTTACTATTCAATTATCAATTTAAATTGCAATGTCAATATTCAAACGCAGAAAATGCTAAAAAGCTATAAATACATGTTCTACAATTGTCAAGGAACATTCTTCAAGCATCAAAATGATTAAACCACCAAACTAGGGATAAAATCCAAAAATCATAAAGTTGATACATATAACATTCAAATGAGAAAATAATGTGCCCCCCTCACCTTAGACACTCCTAGTCGTTAGGAAAACCACGCTGGATACCTCAGAAACAACCCCGCACAAGCTCACGCGAAGATTTGAAGTTTGGAAGTTAAATTTTATTTTCTCTCTTGGAGTTTCGGCCAGCTCAAGGACTGTTTTGTGCTTGTTTTTATTTTTTTATTTTGCTATGTTATAAACTATTAAAAGATGACAAGCTTTGGTCAAAGGTCAAGCCCCTTGGTCAAACTAACTTAAGTTGGTCAATTTGCCTATTTTTATGCATTTTAAAGCTATAACAATCATCACCAAGTTAATTCTAGCTAACAACAAATAAAATATAAAATTTAAGACACCAAAATACTAGTTTTCACTATTTGTTGAGGACTAGAAAACACCCTCTAACTATCGCTCTCGAAATGCAATGCATTTTGCGACAATAAAGAAGTAGCAATTTGATTTCAAAGAGTCTAAGAAAATATAATTTTTAGAATAATAAACAAGAAAATTTCATATTCCGGGCTCGGGTATTATACCCTCTCCCCTTTAAAACAATTGCGTCCACGCAATTTTTACCTGGCTGACAAACAACTCCGGATACTGATTCCGAACATGGTCCTCTCTTTCCCAAGTTGCTTCCTCAAACCCATGATGATTCCACAAAACCTTTACTAACAGAATACTCTTTCTGCGAAGTTCCTAAACTTTCCGATCCACAATTCGAATCGGTTTCTCCTCATAAGTCAACTTTTCCACAATCTGCAAAGGCTCTGGTTCAAGTAAATATGAAGGATCTGAATGGTATTTCCTCAACATTGACACGTGGAACACATCGTGCAGTCTCGACAAGCTCGGAGGTAAAGCTAATTGATAAGCTAAAGGACCCACCTTTTCGGTGATCTCATACGAACCCACATACCTGGGACTAAGTTTCCCGCTCTTACAATGCCGAATCAATCCCTTTCGAGGAGAATTTTTAAGAAACACCCAATCACCCAAATCAAATTCAAGATCCCGACGGTGTTTATCTGCATAACTCTTCTGACGACTCTGAGCTGTAAGCATACGCTGGCGAATAAGGTGAACATTATCCACCATCTTAATCATCTCAGGTAACACAATCGGATCAACTGTTCTCATCTCCCCAACCTCTTCCCAATACAATGGAGATCTACATTTACGACCGTACAACGCCTCGTATGGAGCCATACCTATAATAGATTGATAACTAATATTGTAGGCGAACTCCGCTAAAGGCAAAAACTTCTCCCAATTCTTCCCAAAGTCTAACACACATGCCCGAAGCATGTCCTCTAAGATCTTGATGGTTCTCTCAGACTGGCCATCAGTTTGTCGATGATATGCAGTGCTGAAGCTCAATTTAGTTCCCATGGCCTCTTGCAACTTCTGCCAAAAACGAGATCCAAATCTAGGATCTCTATCTGATACTATACTCTGTGGCACACCATGCAGTCTCACAATATTAGCAACATAAAGCTCAGCTAGTTTATCAAGGCTATCTTGTTTATTCACAGGAATAAAATGTGTAACTTTGGTCAAGCGGTCCACAACAACCCAAACAGAATCACATCCTCTCGGAGATCTAGGAAGATTGGTCACAAGGTCCATTGTTATATGCACCCACTTCCATTGTGGAATCGACAACGGTTGCAGAAGCCCGGCTGGCCTCTAATGCTCAACTTTAACCCTCTGACAAGTCAAACACCTGGATACATACCCAGCAATCTCCCTCTTCATATTGTTCCACCAGAAGTGTTGTTTCAGATCTCTATACATTTTAGTACTGCTTGGGTGAATTGTATATCTCGAATTATGTGCCTCGGACAGAATCTCATTCTTCAAATTCGGATCACCAGGAACACACACCCTATCCTTGAATCTGAAGATACCATCTGCATGAAATTTAAACTCCGACTCTCCCCCTTTTGCTTTTTCTTGGATTTTCAAGGTGTGAGGATCAGTCATCTGAGCCTCTCTGATTTGTGCTAGCAACCCTGACTGAATCTGTAAGCTAGCAAATCGAATCCCTACCTCAGTAGCTTCTGGCTTCCATGAACAAATTTCCTCCAAAGTCTCCCAATCCTTGATAATTAAACTTGCAACAGTAGCCTTTCGGCTCAAAGCATCAGCAACAACATTTGCCTTACTTGGCATGTAGTTTATAGAACAGTTGTAACCACTTAATAGCTCTAGCCATCTTCGCTGCCTCATATTCAAATCTTTTTGTGAAAATAAATATTTGAGACTCTTATGGTCAGTAAAAATTTCAAATCTGCAACCCCACAAGTAATGAAGCCACTTCTTCAAAGCAAACACAACTGCAGCTAACTCAAGATCATGTGTAGGGTAATTGACTTCATATGGTTTCAACTTCCTAGAAGCATAGGCAATCACCTTACCATTCTGCATTAAAACACAACCCAAACCTTCTTTAGATGCATCACTGTAGACAACAAAGTTTTCTGTACACTCAGGTAAAGCTAGTATAGGAGCTGGAGTTAGTCTCTTCTTCAATTCTTGGAAACTGGATTCACACTTAGCATCCTAATTGTAAGTAACTTTCTTTCGAGTCAACTGGCTTAAAGGTCCAAAATTTTTGGAAAAGTCTTTAACAAACCTCTGATAGTAACCTACCAACCTTAGAAAGCTCTGAATCTCTGACACCGTTTCAGGTCTCTTCCAAGACGAAACAACTTCAATCTTAGCTGGGTCTACTGAAATTCCTTGATCTGAAATGATATGGCCTAGAAATGATATTTGATTCAACCAGAATTCATACTTGCTGAATTTAGCAAAAAGTTTGTTTTCTTGCAACGTCTGTAGCACAATCTTCAAATGTTGTTCATGTTCTGCCTCATTCTTAGAGTATACTAGAATATCGTCAATAAAGATTACGAAAAATTGATCAAGATTAGGTCGAAAAACCCTCTGCATTAAGTCCATGAATGCGGCTGGTGCATTTGTCAATCCAAACGGTAACACAACAAATTCATAGTGGCCATATCTAGTCTTGAATGCCGTCTTAGGTATATCGTCACTCCGAATCCTGAGTTGATAGTAACCTTGCCTCAAGTCAAATTTAGAGTAAACACTCGCACCCTACAACTGGTCAAACAATTCTTCAATCAACGGCAAGGGGTATATGTTCTTAATCGTGACTTGATTAAGTCCCCTGTAATCAATACATAACTGTAGCGTGCCGTCTTTCTTTCTCACAAACAACACAGGCGCACCCCACGTCGAAGAACTAGGTTGTATAAACCCTTTCTCAGGCAAGTTCTGAAGCTGAATTTTTAATTCCTGAAGTTCAGCCGATGCCATTCTATAAGGACTTCTAGAAATTGGCGCAGTGCCTGGCACAAGATCAATCACAAACTCAATCTCCCTATACGGTGGTAAACCCGGTAGTTCCTCGGGAAATATACTAGGGAAGTCTTTAACAATTGGAACCTCATTCAAATTCAACTTATCAGTAGGCTGATTGATCAAATAAGCTAGGTAAGCTTCACAACCTTTATTCAACAACTTAGAAGCCTTGATCGATGATAAAAGAGGTATTCGGGCAGCCCTGCAGTTCCCAACAATCTCTAGTATCGGTAGGTCAGGAATCTGAAGATAAACAATCTTTGTTCTACAATCCAACTGAGCATAGTATTTCCTCAACCAGTCCTTTCCCAAAATGATTTCAAAGTCACGAAAGGGTAGTATAATTAAATCAGCAGGAAAATTACGGTTCTCAATGCATATATCACAAGATTTGCAAATAGACTCAGTAACAAATTTCGCACCCAAAGGCGTACTAACTTCAACTTCATGCCGCAGTTTATAAATGCAAACATTCACAGATCGCGCACATGCAGGAGTTATAAACGAATGTGTAGCTTCGGGATCAATCAAAACTTTAACTGGCTGAGTATTGAGAAGAAATGTACCTTCCACTATTGCTGTAGTATCATGCAGCTCCTCCGCATCTAGTGCAAAGACCCTAGCCTGAACCCTCTGTGCTGGACCTGCACCTATAGCCCTATTCTGCACACCCTGGCCTCCAGTACGGCCCTGGACATTCTTATACTTAGGGCAATCTTTCACCCTATGCTCATCGCACCCACAACCGGTGCATTTACTACTCTTCCTCCAGTAATTAGCCTCAATGTGCCCCGATCGATTACAAAAGTTACACTGCTGATTTTGCCTTACAACAGTATTTCCCGAATGTGCGGGGGGCTCTGGCAGTGATAGGAACTGTACCTCCCTGCTGGGGTCAAGTTGCTGCTGGTCTTGCCTGAATCTGATACTGTGGCTGATACGGACGCTGCTGCGGAACCTGAACAAAAGTCTGATACTGCCTCTGCTGACTCTGGCTGCTCTGGCCCAAGTACTGTGTCTTACTCGGCTGGCTACTCTCAGCTATCATCTCTGCCTTCCGTTTCTCAAACTTCGAGGCTGCTTGGAATGCCTCGGGAAAAGTAGTGTAAGTCTGCCCAGTCAAATGCAGCTGAATATCCATTCTCAGCCCACGAACAAACCTATGAATCATCCTCCTAGCTGGCCGTACCAGCTCAGGCATATACCTCGACAGGCTGACAAACCTAGCCTCATACTGTGCAACAGTCATGTTTCCCTACTTCAGAGCCACAAATTCATCTTCCCGCCTTTCCCTAGCCATCTCGGGAATATACTTGTCCTGAAACTCACTCACAAAATCATCCCACAAATGCGGAACATCCTCACAGTCCCACCTTAACCTGACAGTATTCCACCACTGTTCTGCGTCGCCCTCAAATAAAAATGCTGCATAAGCTATTCTTGCCTCATCAGTGTACCTCAAAGCAGCAAAAATTTTCTCAACATGGTTAATCCATCTCTCGGCTGCCTCATCATTCGGCTCTCCAAAGAACTTACACGGCTCGTGCCTTAGGAATTTCTCCAACTGATTATTCTCAGCCTTGTGCCCCTGTCCACCAGGATTAGCTTGATTTCTTTAGGGATTATTATTCCTGTCCTGCCTCTGTTCATGCAGTACCTGTGTAATCCGATCAACTGCAGTGGTCATAGTAGCCATAAACTGTTCAGGCAACGATTGTTGACCCCGTTCTGCTGCCTCTTCATCTGCCCTTTGACCTTGAGTACTACGACGTGGCGGCATAGTAACAACTCACAATAGCTGGCAGCATATAAAAGCAGTTTATAGATAGAAATATAACACATAAGATTAAATAACACTCAAGTCAATAACAATCAAATATCCTATCACACAATTCACATAAGACAAGATTGACTTGCCAAACTATTTCACTTAAACACATAAACACTCCAAATTCACATAGTCATGCTATAACATTTTTTTTTTCACTTAACAATCATACATTAACACTTTAGCATTTTAGACCTTTACCCACAGACCGAGAAACATATCCCGGCTCATGCAAGACTATCATGCTCTGATACCACCTAAAGATGTCACGCCTCGAACCGACCCCGAAAAGGCCAAGCCCGGACCCGACACACGGACGGAGTCTCCTCTGTATTGTGGACGTTCCGAAACCCTACATTCAATATAATACTTGTGAAAACCACAATAAACATTTGAAACAAGCAAACTTCCATTTAGAAAACATACATCTTTTCATTAACAACTTTTCAAACCAAAAATGTCATGCATACTACATAATTATTTATGCCACTAAACAGTTAACTATTAGCATGCATTTCTTACTAGTCACATGAGTATATCATTACAACTTTACAACCTTTAATCTTTTACAACATAAGACCATTTAGGCCTCAAAATAGAACTACATACAAGGCTATAAGCCTCAAAATGAAGAGTCAACCAAGCATTACAAACATCAAGCATGGCCCGCACAAAAGTCTGACAACCAACCACCAGCTAAGCAAAGAAAGTGATATCAAGGAAACACCTCCACTTGCTCTTCCTCCTCAATTACCTCAATAGGATCTAGTGCAATTACTCCTGTAAAAATATAGTATAGAAAGGAATTAGCAAAAACTATTGCTCAGCGAGGGTTATTGGTCTCAAGGACGGAGGTGAGAGGAGAATGCAATGCAAACAGACAATCAATTCATTCAATTATCATATGGAGATTCAATCAAAGCCAACAACAAAACAAGACAAACATTAAAGCTATAAACACTCATTCAAAGGATACGATTCACTTTCCACGAGCAACTTTCAATCACGAATTCGATGACGACGCGCCGGCCCAACTACCTTATAACTTCAGTTTGGAATACCCCGGAAGTATCCTTCAATTCTACGACCCAAATCTCCCTGGGAGGCAACCCAAGCGAGAAAGGGAATAGGACACGGACCTAGGGCAACCAACACTGGCAACCCAAGGCTACCCAGAGAGGCCCATCACACCGCCCCTGACTTTATGAATGCAATACAATATACAATGCAACAATCGAGCAATCACGCAATAAAGCCGCACGTGGGAGAATAACAAAGTAGGTTACTCTCGCACGCAATAGCAACAGTTGATAGACATTTCAATCAAAATCAACTCTAACAAGCATAATAAGCATTAACAAGCATTCTACAAGTAAAATTCCATGAAAACCAACAAAAACACAAAACGCCCTCAACTTTCCAAATGCTACTACTTTCAAACGAGCCACGAGTTTTGGAAACCGACTTCACCAATCCTCTTAGGTCACCATAAGGCACATCTAAAGACCCCGAAACCCTACTTTACCCTAGAATTCACGCAAAGCCCCGGTTTTTCCCTTTGCTCGTTTGAACTACCGCTACCCTAACCAAACACCCAACCAACACCATAACCGCATGCTTCCATGGCCTCCCGAGACAATGCCATCACGCAAAATGAGAAAACACTAAACTCGACCTAAACGACCCCAACTTTCACCAAGGCATTTTTTCTTGTATTTCCATTACATAATCCAAACAAACCATGCATTTAGGCATTCTAGCATATCTAGCATCTTTTCACATCAATAGAACGCATAACAGAGCAACTTCATCGAAACGGGGATTTACTATTCATAATTTACTATTCAATTATCAATTTAAACTACAATCTCGATATTCAACCGCAGAAAATGCGAAAAAGATATAAATACATGTTCTACAATTGACAAGGAACATTCTTTAAGTATTAAAACGATTAAAATAACAACCTACAGATAAAATCCAAAAATCATAAAGTTGATATACATGATATTCAAATGCGCAAATAACGTGCTTCCCTTACCTTAGACACTTCTAGTCGCTAGGAAAACCACGCTGGATGACTCGGTAACAACCCCGCACAAGCTCACGCGAAGATTTGAAGTTTGGAAGTTGAAATTTTTTTTTCTCTCTTGGAGTTTCGGCCAGCTCAAGGACTGTTTTGTGCTTGTTTTTTTTTATTTTGCTATGTTATAAACTATTAAAAGATGACAAGCTTTGGTCAAAGGTCAAGCCTCTTGGTCAAACTAACTTAAGTTGGTCAATTTGCCTATTTTTATGCATTTTAAAGCTATAACAACCATCACCAAGTTAATTCTAGCTAACAACAAATAAAATATAAAATTTAAGACACCAAAATACTAGTTTTCACTATTTGTTAAGGACTAGAAAATACCCTCTAACTATCGTTCTCGAAATGCAATGCACTTTGTGACAATAAAGAAGTAACAATTTGATTTCAAAGAATTTAAGAAAATATAATTTTTAGAATAATAAACAAGAAAATTTCACATTCCGGGCTCGGGTATTACATTTAGTGCCACTCAAAATTGTTCCACGTAGTTCATTCAAAAGATAATAGTCAACATCTTTATGCTAACGTCCGTTCTAAAGCCTGCAAGCATCCAATGTAAATCCTCAAGATAGATTAATACCACAAGCTCGATTAGTAATCTAGATAACCCCAAGTACCTCAAGTTACCTTATTGCTTTAATAGCCAACTCAAATGATAACCCAAATGATAGAAGCTAGGATATAAATCCGGGTTCACATCTTATTACCGTTCCAATTCTCAGTAAAACCTATCCAGGTAATGTAACGTCCCAATCCCTCACGAGATCAGAGACTCTATTAACTATGTTATACTCAACCCAAATCCAAACCCGAGCACAAACCTCAGGGAAAACGGACGGAGTCTCCCCTGTTTATAGGACAAACCAAAACCTACAATCATAATATAAATGGACTAACACATTATCCAACATATTTATCAACTCCTCAAGGCCGTCCGAGCCTTAGTTCTCAACAACAAACACAAACGATTATACATTTTTCAAATTCAAAGGCTATCCCAGCTATTTTCCTTTAGACAAGCACCTCATACTTTAAAATGAAATAATACTAACCTATTACATAAACTAAGTTATCATACCACTCTAATGATCTAATTAAACTTAAATTATATTTCTTTATTCATTGAATACATACGATTATAAAGTAACATATTTACAACCCAAGCCATACAACACATTGACTCTCAAGAAAAGGCCAAGCACCACAAGCACGAACATTTCTTCTAACACTGCAATACCTGAAAGGTGGGTAACGAGGAGTATGTATACAATCATGTATACCTAATGAGGGAGGGGAACAATATACAAGAAGCATTTATAAGAGAATTCGTGCAATGCAACAGTTATGTACAAGTAAAACCATTAAACAATTAACATGTCAAATAAGCAATAGGATACCACACATAGAAAAAGGATACGATCAATAACCATTATCACTCCAATTCTCGAACAACGATCCTCGATTCAAGAACCTTGATCAAAGTGCCGGCATAAATCCCAAACACTCCAGTGGGTATACTCCGTATATACCCTGAAAATCCTACGACCCAACACCCCCTAGTGATCTCCGGACCAGGCGACTAAGGGACTCGAGCACGGAGATCGAATATCCACTGGCAAGCCCACTGTCGCCCATCCGATATCCAATATATCCGCCCCTTACACTATGGTTGCACAACCACTATGCAATGCACTTAAACCAATGACAATATAACAGTAATATAAAGCAATAACACTTAGGAGGAACAACAAAGTAGGTTGCCCTCGCATACAATGCATAATAATAAACGCACACTACTTTAACAATGATACTACATCACCTAATCTATAAACAAGAAAATATACTATTATGCACATAAGGATGAAGACTTCCTCACTTCCAGAAGGCCAAGAATCCCCTCCAATTGCACCAATTCCTCTTCAATTATCACTTTAAAACAAGTTAACATGTGTGCCCTAGATACATTTTATATACTTTAATTTAACACACAATCCAAGTAGTCAAATATTCGAGTCATAATTAAACTCTTAGCTAACCAATTATAAGACACTAATAAACAATAAGAATAGTACAACAATATAAACAAGATACAACATATTCTGACAAATTACTATGCAAGTAAATAAACCTAACACTTTAACAATTAGTTATGCCAATGCCAATTTAGTTATTATACAATTCAATTCTTAGCAATAGAAATTATATACAATTACTTATATAATTCATATTGTTACCTAGCCTAAATAATCACGCAAGTATCTTTAAAACACTTCTTTAATCTTGCCAAGGACATTAACTACATTAACATTTAACAAGTTAAACTACCTAACTAATACAACTTCATTTATTCTACAAAGGAATATCAAATTAAGGATTCAATCAAGATGACTACACTTAACACTTAACATAATTCAACTATAACATGATGTAAGAATCATTATCATGCTTATTCAACCAAATACAACATATATAACTCAATTATCAATCAAGTGTAACAATTATAGCAATTCACTAGTTAGTCATGCAACAAGTTCAAGCAATATTCACAATAATCTAACAAATCACTATTCTAACGCTTACTAATTAGGTTCTAAACCTCATGTAAGACATGAAACCCGCAATCTAACTTTATCCTCTAACCACTTTATGATGCACACCAATGCCATGAAATCACATTTTTAATTATGCTAACCCAAAAAGACCGAAATGCCCTTTAGGTGATTTTAACTACAACTACCTAATCCAATTAGCCAAACCATGCCATAACCACATTTTAAACGCTTCCTAACACATCTAAGGCTAACTACCTATTCAAATAAGTCAAATTCAACATTTCGTTCCAAAGTCCTCTTTAGCTCAAGACTCAATTCAAGGCACATATTAACTACAAGTTTTCCAATTCTTAAACCAACTATACTATACTTCTAAATACACTTTATGTCGCCATTTAGAACTATGAAACCACACTTTAAACCGCAATTACTTCAAAAGCCCCAAAATCCCCTTTATACGTTTTAACTATAAGTACCTTAACCGATGTTCAATTTGTGACATAACACATTTAGTACCTCCTCACCCTAAGGACACTAAATATATCACTCAAATCAATCCGAATTCATTTTACACCTGAAACCCCTTTGTAAACTAAGCCAATTATGCATTTTTACTTAAGTTTCAGGCTATCTAAGTTCATACAACTACAATTCTATGTTAATTAACATCTCTAGCACCTATATGAAGCACAAAAGCAATCTAATAATCAACATTTCACAAAACCCTCGAAATTTACTATTTATCATCTTCCCTAACTTGCATTTATCAATTCTAGCCATTCATCTTGCTCAAAACTCATAGAAGCATGGTCTACTAACTCAATAGAAGATAATTGAAGTATAAAAATGCATATATAAGCAATACAACATCAAATCTCAAAATTCAAGTTTATGACTAAAGTTTTCAAATGCAAAAATAAGAATGAATTCCTCACCACAATCATGTAGAACAAGCAAAGATAAAGTGTTTTGATAGTTTAGAATCCTTGGAACAAGCTTGGAAGATCAAATTGAGCAATTTTTTGAAGAAAAGTTACTATTCCCGTAGGTGTTTTTTTGGCTAATTTTTTGACCTTTTTTTTGTTTTGTGTATTGTATATGTATTATATGTAGTGTAAGGTGTATATATTATATGTGTGTGTAGTTAAACTAAGTCAAATGCTTCTAAGTCTTGGTCAAAACTAAGCCAAAACCCAATTAAATGATAACTAGTTAAAATATAATGTTATTACATAAATTTACTATTCATGCGATGCAAGAAACATTTTCTAAACGTATATTCCCAACATGTGAGGCCCGACCCCGAATAACGTGTCTTAGCTCGATTTGCATGCCTTAGACCCAATATTCGATTACGTGCCATGTCTTGGTTTACGTGCACCTATCTTAGAGAGTATATTTTAGTCTTGAAGCATGAGCCTTAACCTAAGATTAAGTACGTTAGTATTGTGTTACGTGCAATACCTTAGATACATTCTTTGATTTTCATGCATGCCTCGTCATACGTGCCTTGACCTAAAATTGTGTGTCATGACCTCGATTTACGTGCGATACGTCAATTTGTGTGTACTAACCTTGAACTGTGTGTCTTAACCTAGATTTAAGTCCCACACCTTGATTTACATGCATTGCATTGAAATACGTGTCGTACATTAGTTTACGTGCATTCACTTAGGATTACGTGCATTTATATTAGAATTTGTGCATTTACCTAGAAGTGCGTGCCCTAGACCTAGGTATGTGTACCTACACACTAATCAATAAAGATTCCTGCACAAAGCACTAGACAATAAAATAATCCTACACAATCCACTAACCATTATTATATTCCTAATCAATTCCTACAAACTCCACTAACAATAAAATAACATTAAATTATTCCTACATTTTCCACTATCTACTATTCTATTCATAATTCAAATTAATCCTCAAAACATTCCTATATTCTATTCTTCCTAGAATCCCTAAATACCCAACATTTTCTAAACCCTAAGCACTCAAATATTCATCTCAAAATACTAGAAGCATAAAATGCACCTACACACTACCCAAGCCCTCCCCTTTCTCGGCCTACACATCACACATACTCCCAAAATTCAAACTACACAAAAAACAACTCACACATGCTCTCTTAACTCACCAAAACCGAGCACACCTCACAAATACACAAAAACTCTCAAAACTCTTCATTCTCTCTCTTGTTTCCTTTCCATTTTTGGGTATAGCTTGGCAGCCCTCCTCAAGGGACTATCAAGGTTCAAGAGCATTCAAATATCTCTCTAAGCCTTTCCCAAGCTCGGCCCTAGGATTTCATGCACTCAAATCACCCAAACAAGCAAAAGATCTCTCATTTTAAGCCTAAGTTGAGCTCTATTGATTCTCTTTTTCTTCTCACGTATAGCATACACATATATGTTCTTCATGAACTAATTTAACTATGAATTAAAGGAATAAGAAGACCATTCGGTCAAGGCAAGGAAAAAGGGCATTCCGGGCATTTTTAAGAGCATTTCTTGTATTTCCCCTATCAAGTTGCTAAGGTGAGGGTTAAATCTTTTCAAATGTTTCAAAATCTCACATGCATGCACTTTTATGACTATATTTACTCTTGCAGTTCATGAACATGTGTTTATAAGAGCATATCTGCCCTTGTATGGCTTGAAACTTGATAGAAACCTTGAGATATGAAGTTATGATCCTGGCAGCTTTCTGTCCGAATAGAACGAAGTGATTTTGGCCTAGAAAATGATGTTAAAAATGAATGAAAATTGGTGAGTCACTATATTTTTCAGTTTTGAACATATCGTTCAGAAATAGACTAAGGCTAATTTTGTGTTTAAGACCCTCAAAAATGGCAAATATCGTAATGTGTCTAAATCTAGACAGTTTTGCGTGGTTTCACGGTATTGGTCATAACTCCTATGTCCGAACTCGAAATGTAGTGAGGTTTGTTCCTTGATTTAAATTACTTGTTAAGCTTCGATTTGAAATTTGATTCACCAAATTTGGAGATTCTTTTCTTGGTTAACCAAATGAGGAAAGTTAGTCTATTGCAGTAGGGTTTTGTTTGGAAATTTGCTTTAATTCACAATGTAATTGCATATTGAGGTATTGAATGCTTGGAATTGTGGAAATTAGAAGTTGCATGGACTGTTTTGGTTGGTTAATATTCCTCAAATGGCTTGATGTATGATTTAGGTTCATTATGCGACGGATTCGTGTGTAATTGTTGTGTAAGCATGAAATTATGGACCTACTACACATGCATGCTTCTTAAGTGATTATCCTATGGGTTAAATGAATTTATTTGAGTTGTAAATAGGCTGTCCAATAATCTCTATGTAAAACCCCAGTTTTCGTGTTTACCTCGATTTGCGTGTCTTTGCCTCGATTTGCATGAATTGACCTGTTTATGTGCTATATGACTTAGAATGTGTTAAATATGTGATTAATACTCCTAATAAATGCTAAGTGTGCATTCATGAAATTTTCATCAAAAACGGAATCAGAAATTTTATCGCCGATTTTGGTAAATAGTATTTTCGAACACCAGTCTGCTAAAATCTTTACAGGGGTATTTTAAACGTCTTAAAACCTAGTCCTCTATTATTAATAGACCCATGTTTGATAAAAATTGATTCTGAAACATAATAGTAATTTAAATAGACTTTTCGGACGAAAAATAACGTTTTTGAGCCAAATAGTGATTTCTTCTAAACCCGATTCTTGCATTGACTTTTATTGACCTAGTATATATTAATATAAATATATTTATATGTGGTATTAAATGATTTTAGATTAATTGTGCATTCAAAAGACATTTGAAAATAAATAATATGATTTTTCACCTTCTTTTGCAAAAATCGCGTTTTAAGCCGACTCGGGTGAAATTGTTTGATTGTAAAACTTCTTGTCACCTAAAAATAATCTACTTGAACTATCTTGAGTGTTGAATTTTTGTTTTGAACTTTGGTGATCAAGAAAATGCATTTAAAGTCAAGAAAACACAAAAAAATGTTAAGTTTCAACTTTGACTTTCATTTAAATGGTTGACCAACAAGTTTATATCACCAACCCACACTCACAAAGCACAAAAACACCCCAAAAACACACACAAAACCGTGGCTCCATGGAGGAGAAAGATGAAGGCATTTTCAAAGCATTTTTCTCATAGATTTTGCATTTCAAAGCCGAATTGAGTGATTCAAATTTTGATTTCACTTGTTTGGCATCCATTCTACACGTTTCTTGCATCAAAACACATCAAAGGTGAGAGAAAAATTCTAGATCTCAAAACTCATATTTTGTGTTTATGCGTATAAATGATAATTGAACCGTTAGAATGTTAATCTGATGTTAGATTATTGCTCCTTGTATGCTAGGGATCATTTACCTGTAATACTACTAGTTTTTATCGGTTGTAGCATAATTTTTATTTTTCGGGTATTTAAATTTGATTAATTTGTTCAAAGTTGATTAAATTGAGTTGTGTTGATTGGAATCGATTGCCGTCGATTTCTAAAAGTTTGTTAATTACGTGGCAGCGCCGTTGTAATGCCGAATTTTTGATTGTGATGTTCGTGCCAAAATCCAGAAATTTCAGCCATGACATCTTAGGGTTTTAGGGTTATTGGGCATGATTTGGATGTGTTTTGGTTAGTTTCCGAGGGGGCTAATGTAGTTGATTGAATGGGTGAGTGTTTGAAACTGATTTGGAGTTGTTTGATTTAGTAGAATGTAAGATATGATTATTTGAAGTTTAGGTTATCTTTCTTTAAATTGTTGAATTGAGCCTTAGTTGATTGGGTGTGGTTTGAGTGATTGAATGGTGAGTTGATAATGGGTAAACTAGGGTTTGATTGTGTGTTTAATGCATGTTCGATTAGATGGCCTACTTTGTCATCTAACTTAGTTGTTTGTTGTTTAATTAAATATTGATGTTATATTGATTATTATTGAGTACGGGAATTAGGCACTTTTGTTGCTGATCTCCCAGATTATTGATTGATTATTGAGTACGGGAATCGGGCACTTTTGTTGCTGATCTCCCAGATTATTGATTGATTATTGATTACGGGAATCGGGCACTTTTGTTGCTGATCTCCCAGATTATTGATTACGGGAATCGGGTACTTTTTTTGCTGATCTCTTGATTTATTTATGTTAAGTCTCATTGTTGTGAGCTTTGATAATGTTGTGTCACCTCGGGAGGCATCCTGGGCTGCGGGCACAGTTATCATGGCTAATCCCTATCTCGCATGGGCGGAGAGGCCATGGGGTGTGGGTCTAGGTCAAGGTACCTCAGGAATTGTGTCATTGAGTTTGGAGGAGTTGTTGAGCATGGAATTGGTGTACGGAGCTTCATCAGTAAATGTATTGTATCCTTATTATGTGTTTTCAGTTATTACTATTATTGCATTTATAATGATTATTGATGTTATTGTGTGTTTACTGACTCAAAGGATTATTTCCAAGGAGTTTAGTAGACCTTGCTCGAGATCTATCGGATCCTCGCTAGGCTTATTTTATATAAGCTCACTCTCTAGTATTGGATGCATACAGGTGTCCTTGAGCAAGATTACGGATACGTGCCTCAAGAAGCTGTGAATGTGCTTTATGTGGACAAGTCTTGTGTGCCGAAGTCGTTGCCATGAATTTGTCTTAGTTGTTGTAATATGTCATATTGTATAGCTTACTCAATTATAAGACTTATGTATGACTGTTTAGTAGTCTTTCTTTTGATCGTGTTTAGATTACTAAGTTGGTTTATAATCTATTTTGAAATGTATGTATAGTTTAGATACGAAGTTGGAACGGAGGCGTATAACTATGAACGGATTGTTGAAGGAATGATAATTGTATAATATGATTATGTTGGATGTTGTTAATTTAACTGAGGAGTTGGTTGTTGAATGGTTTGTGGAGTTTGATGTATGATTTTCTAAAGAGGTTGGTTTAGAGCCTCGGTGTCTTAATTATTGTCGTTATACTGCCGAAATTCCATTGTGTCCTGACTGATTGTAGGTGGGGTCGAGTTGGGGCGTGACATTTAAGTGGTATCAGAGCGCATGTTAGCTGTCAGCCAGGGTATCTCAGAATATGGGTAGTGGTCTAAGCATGCAATTATGTATTAAGTGAAAGAAAAGTGAAACATATGTTAATATGTTTATGTGATTAATTTACTTATGTGTGTAACTTTCTATGTGACCAAAATGCCTTGTGTGTTAAGTGAACTAATGTGGTCAATATGTTTTATGTGATAACGTGCTATACGTACTCAATGTGTTGTAATTAATGTGCATTATGTGATTAATGTGTATTATGTGACAATTGTGTTTTATGTGATCAAAGTGCCTTATGTGAAGTTTGTTACTTATGTGACTTTAATTATTTATAACTTACTTCCGTGATATAACCTGTTTATGTGATGTTGGCTTCTTATATGCTGAATTGTGTGTTATGTGATAATGTTATATTATATGATAATCATGCAATACGGTGTACCTGTTTTCATGTGATGTAATTGTATATATTCTATAACTGTGGGTGATTCTTTTAGGTAAAGTAAGGATGACTGCAAGAGTTTTCGTAAATAGAGATAGGCCATGATTTTGATTTATTATTATTCTAGAAGTTTATCAGTTAGATTTTAATTGTTATGTTTATGGATTTTAATTTCGGCTTAGTGGATTGATCTTGATATTCCTTTAGCGAGAATGAAATTGTTCGAGGAAATAGCAATGTATCTTGATGATTATAATTACTTTTGTTGCCATGTTCAACTTGTTATTACTTGGAGATGAATTATAAGTTGAGGTTTTCGTGAGGTTGTGATTAGACAGTTTTGGAGTCTGAACTCAGACTATACTTTCTTGAGGCTATTTTAGAATGAATTTATTTGAGGAATTAGTGATGTATATTTGTGAATGGAATCAACTGTGGTATACGATCTGAATATGTCTACTATTTGGGATTGTTATATTATTAATGGGTATTTTGGAGTTTTGGTCTTTAAACCTTGGAGACAATTGGAGTGATTCTTGACTAAAGTTACTTTATTCGAGGATGTAATTGTTGGGAGATAGAATTATTTGAGGAAATAAGAATGCATTTTGGTGACTGAACATTTACTTGCCTACATCAAGCTTTTGGGTTCTAGGTAGTATGACTTTCTAAATTGTTGATTGGGGATTCTCCAATGTTAAAATAGGTTAGTATGAATCTGTATTGTGTTATCAGATTTTGGAGTCTTCATTAGTTAATCTTGTTGGGTAATCGGTGATTTATCTTATTTGGTGATTAGTCTGGTACGGAATGTAAAATTTTGGAGTGATTTATCTTGTTTGGTGATTGTTATGACTCCTTAGGTTCTTTAGATCTCTTTAGTGTCTTGTTTTGGAGGAAGATAGATTGTAGGATTTGACTTGTCGGTGTTTAAGTGTGTAGGTGGGACACCCTTTGTGACGCCCGAGATTTAGCCGTGCATTTAATTATTGTTGCGTCCTTTGTTTGCGCATCTCTTTCTATGCCTTATTAACTGTCTTCTTAGGTTACTATTCACTTCATTTTTAAACTACCTTCTATTAGTTAATTAGAATTTTTATTAAATCATATTAATTGTAAAAGTAGTGGGAAAATGTGCATTTGAACTAAAGGCGTTAGGAGGGCTCGTTTAGAAAATGATTTTTGTAGTTGAGTGAATAGTGTTACGTAACTAACTTAGAGATTTAATTAGCTAGCACACATGTTCACCTTAGGCTCGTTTTTGAGCTTACTATGCGCATTCTAAAAGCCACCTTAAGCACCCAAACTTGACCCCACCTCAAGACCTACCTATTAAAACATAAAACAAGCACATTTGAGCACAAAAACAAAACAATTTCAGCTGTGAACAGTGCCCAAAACCCGACAGCCCCTCCCTTGTGCATTTGGAGATTTTGCTTCATCAAATCATCAATTCAAGCCAAGCCAAGCCTTGAGCAACTAGTGTAGGGTGTTTGCAAGGTTCCTAGGTGCTCCTACGCGTATTGGTGAGGGATTTCACGGCTTGTTTTTGCATTTCTAAATAGTTGTCAATTTCTTGATTTGTTGAAAATGTGATCAAATGCCATTGTCGTTGTTATCTATGCTATTATACCATGTATATGAATGCTAGAGAACATATTTGAGCCATCGTTTCGTAATTTAAACGGTTAGAATTGTTAGTTTGATTTTTAGGGTGAATAGTGACGTTTTTTCTAGGGTTTTGCGTAATTGCTCGAATTAACTTGATTCAATGCTTCTAATAGATGCCTTAGGTGCTAGTGAAGATAACCTAATAGCCCCGTGCACTTGCATTGCCCTTAAATCGCCTAAAAATAGAAAATAGCCGACTTTAATTTGGGGCTTTCGGGGTTATTGCGAATCCGGGTGTATTCGGGCTTCAATTCTAGTATCCTTAGCCTACCTAGGTGCTATAGAAGCCTTGATATCCCTTGGTTGAAGCCCGGACATTGTATGTGTAGTTTAAAGCCATAAGAGGAAATTTGGGGCTTTCGGGGTAAATGCGGGCATTTGAATGAGTTAGAGGGCTGAGAGGGTACCTTGAGGGTTAGTTAGAAGGTTGGGAGAGTTTCCTTTGAAAATGAAATCATTAACTTTGGTTTGGAAGAGAAATAGTTTGTAAAATAAAGGGGTTTAAGTGCAATTTCGGTTGTCTCACACTTCTAAACTCACGGCATGACTTCTTGAGTGTTTATATGTGATATTAAGTTGATTTGGAGCTTTTGGTATAATTCTATGGTTATTTTGTAATGTCTCTTTGCAAAACTGCATATTTGCTTATATAATTGTTCTATTCTGATTGCATCGAGGTCAACCTACTTTGTTGATCCTCATATGTGTTAATGCTTATATTATTGCTATTAACTTGCCATCGTTAAGTGCATTGCATAGTGGTTGCGCAACCATAGTGTCAGGGGCGGATGTGTTGAATATCGGCTGGGCGGCAGAGGGCTTGCCGGTGGATATTCAAACTCCGTGCCCTATTCCCTCATTCGCCTAGTCCGGAGATTGCCAGGGGATGTTGGGTCGTACGATTATCGGGGTACATCCGGAGTACACCCACTGGAGTGATTGGGGTTATGCCGGCTTATCGTGATCCTGCTCGTCGTTCGTGGATCGTGAATCAAGACCAGTGAAGATTGCTCTATAGGCGATTCTGTGAAATGTATCCTTTTAAATGTGTGGTTACCTTAGTTATCATTGTTTCTTAAATTGTCTAAGTGATATTGTTGTATAACTGTATTATCTATTGCATTGTACGCCCCGGGACTATATCCCTCACTGGGCAACAGTGGTTGCTCATACCTCGATATATGTTTCAGGAGACGCTGAGGGTGATCCCCAGCTTGTTGAGTTAGTTGAGGAAGAAGAAGTTCAGACTGATCATCTACCTTAGTTGTCGTGCTTGATAGCTTGAGGTGGTTAATGAATTTGCTGCTATGTGGAAAGTTCAACTAATTGCTTTATGTACTATTTTGTGGCCTAAGGGCTATGTATATACTTGTTGTATAAGTTGAAGACTAGTTGATTGTGGTGTAGTTTTGAAAGCCTACGTACTGTAATAACTTATGAACTACTTCTATTCGCTTTGCTTGCTTGGGAGTGAATGGCTTAAAGTAGAAATGTTTGATCTTTCAATTATGTTTAATTGATTTCCTAGAATGTCATGATTATAAAACTATGTTGACAACTAGTTCTCGCATGCTTGTGTGTTTTTGGAACTATAGTGTACTATAAGGCTCGGATGGCCTTAGAACTTTGTTGTTTAATTAAGAAAAGCTTGTATTGTATTGCTGGGACTTTGTTTGAGTGATTCCAGGTTTTTAGAATGTCCACGGTACAGGGGATACTTGTCCGTGTGTCGGGTCCGGACTTAACCTTTAGCTTGGGGGTTGGGTCGGGGTGTGACATTTAAGTGGTATCAGAGCTATGGATTGCATGAAGCCGGGTTAAAATTTCTCGGTCTGTGGGTAGAGATTTGTTATGTGACTTTGTGAATACATGAGTCTTTGATTTTGATTTGCCTAAGTGAAATTTGAATAAGGAATGAACATGCTAGCATGGAAATAGAATATCAAGAGTCTAGAATGTCAAGTATGATCTAATGATTTACGTGTACTTCAAGAATGTGGAATATTTATTTGAACTTCTATGTACTTGACTTTATGTGAATCTAATTGGACTTTTCTTTATGTGTTTACTTATAAATTGCATATATACATATATATACCTGTCATAACACTTTGCATTCTAGCTATTCGAGATGGGGCCTCGCCGTCGTGCTGATAATCCGAATGTTGGTGGAGAACCCGAGGAGGGTCATGGGCAAGAAGCTGAGGTGGGCGAAAATGCACCGCAGGTTCAAGAACCGAGCACTACACAGATCTTGGCCACGATGGCCACAGCTATGAACACTATCGCCCAGTTTGTTACACAACAGGGTCAGCCAGGGGTCATTGGAGGTAATCAGGCTGCAAGAGCCAGAGGTAGTGGTCCTACCGGAGGGAATCTGTATGATCGGTTTATACATCATGGGGCCTATACTTTCTTTGGTGAGCCGGACGATATGAAAGCTGAGATGTGTCTAAGGAAGTTCGAGAGAGTGGCAGCAATACTGGAGTGCCATGATGACAGGAAGATTACTTATGCTACTTTCCTTCTCGAGGGTGATGCTGAAGATTGGTGGAATACCATCAGTGAGAAATGGGGAGCTGAAGGAGTTCATCATTCGTGGGCCGACTTTGTTCGAGAATTTCGAGACAAGTATATATCGGTTGTTGCCCGCGAGAGGCAACAAACTGAGTTCATAAACTTGAAGCAGGGAAGTATGATGGTAGATCAATACGAGGCTACTTTTACCCGGCTTTCTCATTATGTACCAGCTTTGATTCAGCCGGAGGACATGAAGATCCAGAGGTTCATCCTGGGTTTGAGGAGGGATATTATGCTGAACTTGTCTTCAAATGATTTTCCTAACTATGCTGCAGTAGTCCGAGCTGCCTCGAGATATGAGAAACGGAAGGCCGATGTGTTAGCCGAGACCAGTCAATCGAGTAAACGGTTTCAGTCTCAGAGTCAAGGGTACCAGGGGCAGGCTGTATCAGTTGGGCAGAGTTCACAGCCGAGGCAGACTCAGAGTTACACAGGGCCTACTCAGACTCAGGCACGACCAGTCCAGAGTCAGACTCAGAGTCAGTTCCGTCCAGCAGTTTCCCGTTCGCAGCAGGGTAGTTCAGCTACCTCTACTTACAGAGCTCCTTCGGGAGGCACTGTTGCAAGACGTCACCAGCAGTGCAGCTTCTGTCAGCGCCAGGGCCACACTGAGGATGTTTGTTGGAAGAAACATAACAAGTGTACAGGTTGCGGTAGTGATCAGCACAGGGTTAAAGACTGTCAGAAATTTAAGAACCCTAGAGGTCAGACATCAGCTCAGAATTCTCAGACCAGGGCACCAGCTGCAGCACCACCACCACGAGGTCAGGCTCGTGTATTTGCTTTGGATGCTGAGGAGCTTCCGGACACTACTGCTGTGGTAGAAGGTATTTTTCTTCTTAATGATCAGTCAGTTAAGGTTTTAATTGATTCTGGGGCTTCGCATTCTTTTATTACTCCTACTTGTGCACAAAATGCTAAGTTGAAACATGATAAACTGTTGCATGAGATTGTGGTTTATACTCCTATGGGTCCGAAGTTTATTACTAGATCTATTTGCAGAGCATGTAGTATATTTATTGAGGGTCGTGTTTTTCCTGCTGATTTGATTATCCTACCCTTCAATGACTTTGAAATTATATTGGGGATGGACTGGTTAAGTAAATATTATGCCCAGCTTGATTGTAGAAAGAAGATTGTGTATCTAGAAATGCCTGACCAGCCTATACTTAAAATAGTTGGTAGTAGAAAATCTACGGGAACTCCTATTATTTCTTCTATTAGGGCATCTAAATTATTGAGCAAGGGTTGTGAGGCTTATCTTGCATATTTGATTAATCAACCTGGGGATCAATTGAAATTGAATGATGTACCTATCGTGAGAGAGTTTCCGGGGGTCTTTCCTGAGGAATTACCTGGGTTACCGCCTGATAGAGAGATAGAGTTCATGATTGATTTATTGCCGGGGACTTCACCTATCTCTAGGACTCCGTACAGAATGGCTCCACCTGAGTTGCAGGAATTGAAAGTTCAATTACAGGGCTTGCTTGAGAAGGGATTCATTCAGCCGAGTTCTTCGCCTTGGGGTGTGCCAGTCCTCTTTGTCAAAAAGAAAGCCGGATCTCTTCACCTATGCATTGATTATCAGGGTCTTAATCAGGTAACCATCAAAAATAAATATCCCTTGCCTTTAATCGAAGAGTTATTTGATCAGTTGCAAGGCGCTAGGGTATTCTCTAAATTTGATCTGAGGTAGGGCTATTATCAACTGAGGATTAAGAAAGATGATGTTCCTAAAACTGCTTTCAGAACTCGATATAGCCATTATGAGTTTGTTGTCTTGCCGTTTGGTCTTACTTATGCTCCCGCCGCATTCATGGACTTAATGCAGAGGGGATTCCATCCTTATCTGGACCAATTTGTGGTCATATTTATTGATGATATCCTTGTCTATTCTAAATCTGAGGCGGAACATGAACAGCATCTCAGAATTGTGTTGCAGACTCTTCAGGAGCATCAGTTATTTGCAAAGTTTAGCAAATGTGAATTCTAGCTTAAGCAAGTTGCTTTTCTTGGCCATATTATCTCGCAGGATGGTATTTCTGTTGATCCAGCGAAGATTGAAGTTGTGTTATCTTGGAAACGACCTGAAACTGTCACGGAGATTCGTAGCTTCCTTGGTTTAGCTGGGTATTATCGGAGGTTTGTCAAGGATTTCTCTAAGATTGCAGGGCCTTTAACTCAACTTACTCAGAAGAAAACAGTATTTGACTGGAGTGATAAATGAGAGGCCAGCTTCCAGGAATTGAAGAAGAGATTGACTACAGCTCCTATTCTTGCTTTACCTGAGGGTTATGATAATCTGGTGATCTATAGTGATGCTTCGAAGGAAGGTCTGGGTTGTGTATTGATGCAGAATGGCATGGTTATTGCTTATGCTTCCAGGAAACTGAAGCCTTATGAACTCAACTATCCGACTCATGATCTTGATCTTGCAGTTATCATTCTTGCATTAAAGAAATGGCGTCATTATCTCTGGGGCAACAAGTTTGAAATCTTTACAGATCATAAGAGCTTGAAATATCTGTTTTCACAGAAAGAGTTGAACATGAGGCAGAGGCGTTGGCTGGAATTACTTGAGGACTATAACTGCACTATTAACTATCTTCCAGGTAAGGCCAATATTGTTGCTGATGCTTTGAGCCGAAAGGCTACTGTTGCTAGCTTGATTATCAAGAATTGGGAATTCATGGAAGAATTGTGCTTATGGAAGCCTAGTACTTCAAATTCTGGTATTCAATTCGCAAGTTTGCAGATTCAATCTCTGTTATTGTCCAGGATTCGAGAAGCTCAACAGGCTGATCTTCAATTGTTGAAAGTCTTAGAGAATTCTAAAGGGGGAGAGTCGGATTTCAAACTGCACGACGATGGTATTCTTAAATTCAAGGGTAGAATCTGTATTCCGAATGATCCAACTCTAAAGAAGGATATTCTTGCTGAGGCACACAGTTCTAGATATACTATCCATCCAGGCAGTACGAAAATGTATAAAGATTTAAAGCAGAATTTCTGGTAGAATAATATGAAGAGAGAAATTGCTGACTATGTTGCTCGATGCCTTACTTGTCAGAAAGTTAAAGCAGAACATCAGAGACCTGCAGGGTTGTTGCAACCTTTGGCTATTCCTGTTTGGAAATGGGATCATATTACTATGGATTTCGTATCAGATTTACCGAGGTCTTCGAGGGGTAATGACTCAGTCTGGGTTATTGTGGATAGACTGACCAAGACTTCTCATTTTATTGCTAAAAAGAAGTCTGATTCTCTTGATAAACTGGCAGAGTTGTATATTGAGAATGTTGTCCGACTACATGGAATTCCAAAGAGTATTGTGTCAGATAGAGATCCCAGATTCACATCTCAGTTCTGGCAGAAGATTCAGAAAGCTTTGGGCACGACTTTGAGTTTCAGTACAGCTTATCATCCTCAGACAGATGGTCAATCCGAGAGAACTATCTTAATCCTCGAGGATATGTTGCGGGCTTGTATTCTGGACTTCGGTAAAAGTTGGGAGAAGTATTTTCCACTAGCAGAGTTCACCTATAACAATAGTTATCAAGCTACTATTGGTATGGCACCTTATGAGACACTATATGGGCGTAAATGCCGGTCTCCTCTCTACTGGGATGATGTTGGTGAAATGAAGACTATCGACCCTACTCTCTTACCTGAAATGAACAAAATGATTGATCATGTGCAGCTTATCAGGAAAAGAATGCTTATAGCTCAGAGTCGGCAAAAGAGTTATGCAGATAGACGCCGTCGTGATCTGAAATTTACTGTAGGGAACCGGGTATTTCTGAAAATTTCTCCTCGCAAGGGTTTGATTCGGCATGGTAAAGGAGGTAAACTCAGTCCTCGATATGTGGGACCATTTGAGATAACTGAAACTGTTGGTGATTTGGCTTACCGTTTGGCTTTACCTCCCAGTCTGGGCAAAATTCATGACGTATTCCATGTTTCCATGCTTCGGAAGTATCAGCCAGATCCCTCTCACGTACTTGAGCCGGAACCGCTAGAGATCAGTGAAACTTTGACCTACACAGAGAAACTGTTGATCAGAAAGTTCAGGAGCTGAGGACTAAAAGCATTCCGATGGTTAAAGTTCTGTGGGATCATCACGGAGTAGAGGATGCGACGTGGGAAAGAGAGGATCAGATGCGGGAACGGTATCCAGAGTTATTCGCCGAATCATGTAAGAATTGCGTGGACGCAATTAGTTTAAGGGGGAGAGGATGTGACGCCCGAGATTTAGCCATGCATTTAATTATTGTTGCATCCTTTGTTTGCGCATCTCTTTCTATGTCTTATTAACTGTCTTCTTAGGTTACTATTCACTTCATTTTTAAACTGCCTTCTATTAGTTAATTAGCATTTTTATTAAATCATATTAATTGTAAAAGTAGTGGGAAAAATGTGCATTTGAACTAAAGGTATTAGGAGGGCTCGTTTAGAAAATGATTTTTGTAGTTGAATGAATAGTGTTACGTAACTAACTTAGAGATTTAATTATCTAGCACACACGTATCACCTTAGGCTTGTTTTTGAGCTTACTACGCGCATTCTAAAAGCCACCTTAAGCACCCAAACTTTACCCCACCTCAAGACCTACCTATTAAAATATAAAACAAGCACATTTGAGCACAAAAACAAAACAATTTCAGCTGTGAACAGTGCCCAAAACCCGACAGCCCCTCCCTTGTGCATTTGGAGATTTTGCTTCATCAAATCATCAATTCAAGCCAAGCCAAGCCTTGAGCAACTAGTGTAGGGTGTTTGCAAGGTTCCTAGGTGCTCCTACGCGTATTGGTGAGGGATTTCACGGCTTGTTTTTGCATTTCTAAATAGTTGTCAATTTCTTGATTTGTTGAAAATGTGATCAAATGCCATTGTAGTTGTTATCTATGCTATTATACCATGTATATGAATGCTAGAGAACATATTTGAGCCATCGTTTCGCAATTTAAACGGTTAGAATCGTTAGTTTGATTTTTAGGGTGAATAGTGATGTTTTTTCTAGGGTTTTGCGTAATTGCTCGAATTAGCTTGATTCAATGCTTCTAATAGATGCCTTAGGTGCTAGTGAAGATAACCTAATAGCCCCGTGCACTTGCATTGCCCTTAAATCGCCTAAAAATGGAAAATAGCCGACTTTAATTTGGGGCTTTCGGGGTTAATGCGAATCCGGGTGTATTCGGGCTTCAATTCTAGTATCCTTAGGCTACCTAGGTGCTATAGAAGCCTTGATATCCCTTGGTTGAAGCCCGGACATTGTATGTGTAGTTTAAAGCCATAAGAGGGAATTTGGGGCTTTCGGGGTAAACGCGGGCATTTGAATGAGTTAGAGGGTTGAGAGGGTACCTTGAGGGTTAGTTAGAAGGTTGGGAGAGTTTCCTTTGAAAATGAAATCATTAACTTTGGTTTGGAAGAGAAATAGTTTGTAAAATAAAGGGGTTTAAGTGCAATTTCGGTTGTCCCACACTTCTAAACTCACGGCATGACTTCTTGAGTGTTTATATGTGATATCAAGTTGATTTGGAGCTTTTGGTATAATTCTATGGTTATTTTGTAATGTCTCTTTGCAAAACTGCATATTTGCTTATATAATTGTTCTATTCTAATTGCATCGAGGTCAACCTACTTTGTTGATCCTCATATGTGTTAATGCTTATATTATTGCTATTAACTTGCCATCGTTAAGTGCATTGCATAGTGGTTGCGCAACCATAGTGTCAGGGGCGGATGTGTTGAATATCGGCTGGGCGGCAAAGGGCTTGCCGGTGGATATTCAAACTCCGTGCCCTATTCCCTCATTCGCCTGGTCCGGAGATTGCCAGGGGATGTTGGGTCGTAGGATTATCGGGGTACATCCGGAGTACACCTACTGGAGTGATTGGGGTTATGCCGGCTTATCGTGATCGTGCTCGTGGTTCGTGGATCGTGATTCAAGACCAGTGAAGATTGGTGTATAGGGGATTGTGTGAAATGTATCCTTTTAAATGTGTGGTTACCTTAGTTATCATTGTTCCTTAAATTGTCTAAGTGATATTGTTTTATAACTGTATTATCTGTTGCATTGCACGCCCCGGGACTATATGTGAAACCCCACTTTTCTGCTTTAACTCGATTTACGTGTTTTATCTCGTTTTGCGTGCATTTGACCTGTTTATGTGCTATATGGCCTAGAATGTTATAATTTTGATGTCAATACTCCTAATACGTGCTAAATGTGCATTCATGAAATTTTCATAAAAAACGGAGTCAGAAATTTTATCGTCGATTTTCAGTGAATAGTGTTTTCGAAACACGTCCGCTAAAATTTTGAAACTAGTCTTTTTAACCCTTCTAGACCTAGTCCACGGACTTTAATAGACCTGTGTTTGATTAAAACAATTTTAAAATCGGCTTAGGAATTTATTAGGGTTTTTACACCGACTTTTGCGAAAATCGAGTTTTAAGCCGACTCGGGTAGAATTGTTTGATTGTAAAACTTCTTGTCACCTAAAAATAACCTACTTGAGCTAGCTTGGGTGTTGAATAATTGTTTTGAACATTGGTGATCAAGAAAATGCATTTGAAATCAAGAAAACACTAAAAATAATTAGTTTCCACTTTGACTTTCTTTTATTTATTTGACCTTAGCTTAATATATGATCAACACACATTGAAAACAAAGCAAAACACCACCAAAAACACACACAAAACCGTGGCTCCTTGGAGGAGAAAGATAAAGGCATTTTCAAAGCATTTTTCTCACAAATTTTGCGTTTCAAAGCCGAATTGAGTGATTCAAAGCTTGAAATTGATTGTTTGGCATCCATTCTACACATTTCTTGCATCAAAACACATCAAAGGTGAGAGAAAAATTCTAGATCTAAAAACTTGTCTTTTACATTTTTGCGTATAAATGAAGATTGAACCGTTAGAATTGTAATCTGATGTTAGATTATTGCTCCTTGCATGCTAGGAATCGTTTAGTGGTAATACTACGAGTTTCTGTCGGATGTAGCGTAATTTTTATTTTTCGGGTATTAAATTTTGATTAAATTGTTCAATGTTGAATTAATTGAGTTGTGTTGATCGAAATCGATTGCCGTCGATTTCTAAATACTTGATAATTACGTGTTAGCGCTGTTGTAATGCCGAATTTTCGATTACATTGTTCGTGTGAAAGTCCGGAAAATCCAGCCAAGATATCCTAGGGTTTTAGGGTTATCGGGCATGATTTGGAGGTGTTATGGTGGATTTCCGAGAGGGCTAATGTAGTTGGTTGAATGGGTGAGTGTTTGAAACTGATTTGGGGTTGTTTGGATTAGTAGAATGTAAGATATGATTATTTGAAGTTTAGGTTATCTTTCTTTAAATTATTGAATTGAGCCTTAGTTGATCGGGTGTGGTTTGAGTGATTGAATTGTGAGTTGTTGATGGGTAAACTAGGGTTTGATTGTGTGTTTAATGCATGTCCGGTTGGATGGCCTACTTTGTCATCTAACTTAGTTAATTGTTGTTAAATTGATTATTGATATGATTATTGATGATGATAATATGATGATTGATGATTATTGATTGATTATTGAGTACGGGAATCGGGCACTTTTGTTGCTGATCTCTCGGAATATTGATGATTGATGTTTATTATTATTGCTGGGTCTCTGGTATGTGTGTGCCACCTCTCGGGCAGCATCGGGCTGTCGGGTTGATAACGGCATGACTATCAGAGACTGCCTCCAGCTCGCATGACGGAGGTGTCATGGAGGGAGAGGTTATTGAGGGTACCCTGGGTGCGTGAGTAATAGGGAGTTACAAGAAGAATGGTTGAGATCGTGATGGCGTTTGGAGCTACACCAACTAGAGAGAGTATCCTTTATTGAATGGTCATATAGTTATGTGATGATAGTATTATTGATGTTATTGTGTGTTTACTGACTCAAAGGATTATTCCAAGGAGTTTAGTAGACCTTGCTCGAGATCTATCGGATCCTCACTGGGCTTATTTATATAAGCTCACTCTCTATTATTACATGCATACAGGTGTACTTTTGCAGGATTACAGGTACGTGCCTCCTGAAGAGGAGAATGTGGAAAACGTGCCTTACGTGGATGAGTCCTATGTTCCAGAGTCTTATCCATGATGTCGTACATGTTTTATTATCTTGTAAATTAACTTAGTAGACTTTTATCTGCTTTATAGTTTATAATGTATAAGATGTTGATAAGTTAATGAATTAGTTGATGTTGTCTTAGTAGCTTCTCTTTTGTTTATGATTAGGTTGCTAGATTGGCTCAATATGTTTTTGTATTGTATATTAAGGGTTAATGTATTATGTTGGAACGGAGGCGCATAACTATGAATGAGTTGATGAAAGAATGTTTAATGTATGAAATGGTTGCGTTGTATGTTGTTAATTTGATTGTGGAGTTGGTTGGTGATTTGTGGAGTTTGATGTATGTTGTTATTAAGGGTTGGTTTAGAGCCCTGATGTTCATGTTACTGTCGTTATGCTGCCGAAATTCCGTTGCGTCCTGACTGATTGTAAGAGGGGTCGAGTTGGGGCGTGACATTTAAGTGGTATCAGAGCTTGATTAGCTGTTAGCCGGGGTATCCTCGGAATGTGGGTAGTGGTCTAAGCATGCAAGTATGTATTAAGTGAAAGAAAAGTGAAACATATGTTAATATGTTTATGTGATTAATTTACTTATGTGTTTAACTTTCTATGTGACCAGTATTCCTTGTGTGTTAAGTGAACTAATGTGGTCAATATGTTTTATGTGATAACGTGCTATACGTACTCAATGTGTTGTAATTTCTGTGCATTATGTGATTAATGTGCATTATGTGATTAATGTGCATTATGTGATTAATGTGTATTATGTGACAATTGTGTTTTATGTGATCAAAGTGCTTTATGTGAAGTTTGTTGCTTATGTGACTTTAATTGTTTATAACTTACTTCTGTGATATAACCTGTTTATGTGATGTTGGCTTCTTATATGCTGAATTGTGTGTTATGTGATAATATTAAATTATATGATAATCATGCATTACGTTGTACCTGTTTTCATGTGATGTAATTGTATATATTCTATAACTGTGGGTGATTCTTTTAGGTGAAGTAAGGATGACTGCAAGAGTTTTCGGAAATAGTGGTAGGCCATGATTTTGAATTATTATTATTCTAGAAGTTTATCAGTTAGATTTTAATTGTTATGTTTATGGATTTTAGTTTCGGCTTAGTGGATTGATCTTGATGTTCCTTTAGCGAGAATAAAGTTGTTCGAGGAAATAACAATGTATCTTGATGATTATAATTACTTTTGTTGCCATGTTTAACTTGTTATTACTTGGAGATGGATTATAAGTTGAGGTTTCCGTGAGGTTATCATTAGACAAATTTGGAGTCTCAACTCAGACTATACTGCCTTGAGGTTATTTTAGAATGAATTTATTTGAGGAATTAGTGATGTATATTTGTGAATGGAATGAAGTGTGGTATAACATGTGAATAGGTCTACTATTTGGGATTGCTATATTATTAATGGGTATTTTGGAGTTTTGATCTTTAGACCTTGGAGACAATTGGAGTGATTCCTGACTAAAGTTACTTTATTCGAGGATGTAATTGTTGGGAGATAGAATTATTTGAGGAAATAAGAATGCATTTTGGTGACTGAATATTTACTTGCCTACATCGAGCTTTAGAGTTCTAGGTGGTATGACTTTCTAAATTGTTGATTGAGGATTCGCTTGTGTTATAATGGGTTAATATGAATCTGTATTGTGTTATCAGATTTTGGAGTCTTCATTAGTGAATCATGTTGGGTAATCGGTGATTTATCTTGTTTAGTGATTGGTCTGGTACGGAATATAAATTTTGGAGTGATTTATCTTGTTTGGTGATTGTTATGACTTCTTAGGATTCTCTAGATCTCCTTAGTGTCTTGTTTTGGAGGAAGATAGATTGTAGGATTTGACTTGTTGGTGTTTAAGTGTGTAGGTGGGACACCCTTCTTGTGCTTCATAATTCTATCGGTCTTATTATTCTTTTCTACTCTATTCTCACTTATTTGAGAGAGGGTTACACTTTTCTAGCCTATCAATTGTTTCTTGAAAGTTTGCTTATTGGATTAATGGATCCTATACTCATTTGACATTGTTTCTATTCTTAACATTCATATTCATTTCTTATAGCAATGTCGCTTATTGGAGTTAAGGTTTGAGACTTCTACATTTCATTCTATATCTCCAACCATTGGTTTCAATATTTCATTTCATTCTATTACTATTCATTTGGAAGTAATTTCACCTTTGTTATACCATTTTACTTATTCGATTTCACTTGTTTGATGTACTCTTTACCTAAGTACATCATTGTTATTCTTGTTGATCTTTGTTAATCCTATTATTTTATTATTAAATCCTGAGCCATTACTTTGCTTGTAATTGCTCACTCAAAGTACTCGGCACTGTCCTATTGTTATCATTTCTTATTCGTACTTCTTTGGTATTGCGTGCTGAGATACTTTTGCCACTCATGTTTTCTATTGAATTAATCATCTCTTATTTTATAATTTCATTTCGCCTCAAGTACAACTTACTTGTTGGTTCCTTGAACAATCATCGAGAATTGAAATATCTACTTGTTCAGAATTTTTGTTCAACATACTCAGCACTGTTTTGACTCGTCATCATCCTTTGTTCGTACTTATTTAACTGATAGGTGCTGAGACATTTCTTATCTTAGTTATCATGCTTCCTTATTAAACTATTAGCCTCTTGATTCTCTAACTTGTTTGACCTCTTGTTCACTTGATTGTTGGCTCAAATATGATTTTTCATATTCGTATTTCCTTGTAAATTTCATAAGAGCCATATTCTGACAAATGTCACTTTTGAGATATTTCCTTGATCAATAATCATTCATGTTATCGTGAATGAGTTTTTAAACCCTCGGGGTGTTCATAGAGCTCTTTTGTGTAGTAGGGGATGATTGATAATTAGTGGTGTCATGCTAGGACTTTGGAGTTGCGATTTCTTTCATATGCAATATGATATTAGGTAGGAGAGAATTATGAATTGAAGATTGTCTTGGAATTATAATCATCAACTTGCAGTCAACAGAGTTTGTTCTTTTGAGGTCTTTGGTTAGGTGTCATCCTAAGAGATAAATGAGAACTAAGAGAAGTATTATTAAGTGTAACGATTGAGGATTTAATTGTCTGTCAGTTCGAGAATTGCGCGGACGCAATTGTTTTAAGGAGGGGAGAATGTGAAACCCCACTTTTTTGCTTTAACTCGATTTACGTGTTTTATCTCGTTTTGCGTGCATTTGACCTGTTTATGTGCTATATGGCCTAGAATGTTATAATTTTGATGTCAATACTCCTAATACGTGCTAAATGTGCATTCATGAAATTTTCATAAAAAACGGAGTCAGAAATTTTATCGTCGATTTTCAGTGAATAGTGTTTTCGAAACACGTCCGCTAAAATTTTGAAACTAGTCTTTTTAACCCTTCTAGACCTAGTCCACGGACTTTAATAGACCTGTGTTTGATTAAAACAATTTTAAAATCGGCTTAGGAATTTATTAGGGTTTTTACACCGACTTTTGCGAAAATCGAGTTTTAAGCCGACTCGGGTAGAATTGTTTGATTGTAAAACTTCTTGTCACCTAAAAATAACCTACTTGAGCTAGCTTGGGTGTTGAATAATTGTTTTGAACTTTGGTGATCAAGAAAATGCATTTAAAGTCAAGAAAACACTAAAAATAATTAGTTTCCACTTTGACTTTCTTTTATTTATTTGACCTTAGCTTAATATATGATCAACACACATTGAAAACAAAGCAAAACACCACCAAAAACACACACAAAACCGTGGCTCCTTGGAGGAGAAAGATAAAGGCATTTTCAAAGCATTTTTCTCACAGATTTTGCGTTTCAAAGCCGAATTGAGTGATTCAAAGCTTGAAATTGATTGTTTGGCATCCATTCTACACATTTCTTGCATCAAAACACATCAAAGGTGAGAGAAAAATTCTATATCTCAAAACTTGTCTTTTACATTTTTGCGTATAAATGAAGATTGAACCGTTAGAATTGTAATCTGATGTTAGATTATTGCTCCTTGCATGCTAGGGATCGTTTAGTGGTAATACTACGAGTTTCTATCGGATGTAGCATAATTTTTATTTTTCGGGTATTAAATTTTGATTAAATTGTTCAATGTTGAATTAAATGAGTTGTGTTGATCGAAATCGATTGCCGTCGATTTCTAAATACTTGATAATTACGTGTTAGCGCTGTTGTAATGCCGAATTTTCGATTACATTGTTCGTGTGAAAGTCCGGAAAATCCAGCCAAGATATCCTAGGGTTTTAGGGTTATCGGGCATGATTTGGAGGTGTTATGGTGGATTTCCGAGAGGGCTAATGTAGTTGGTTGAATGGGTGAGTGTTTGAAACTGATTTGGGGTTGTTTGGATTAGTAGAATGTAAGATATGATTATTTGAAGTTTAGGTTATCTTTCTTTAAATTATTGAATTGAGCCTTAGTTGATCGGGTGTGGTTTGAGTGATTGAATTGTGAGTTGTTGATGGGTAAACTAGGGTTTGATTGTGTGTTTAATGCATGTCCGGTTGGATGGCCTACTTTGTCATCTAACTTAGTTAATTGTTGTTAAATTGATTATTGATATGATTATTGATGATGATAATATGATGATTGATGATTATTGATTGATTATTGAGTACGGGAATCCGGCCCTTTTGTTGCTGATCTCTCGGAATATTGATGATTGATGTTTATATTTATTGCTGAGTCTCTGGTATGTGTGTGCCACCTCTCGGGCAGCATCGGGCTGTCGGGTTGATAACGGCATGACTATCAGAGACTGCCTCCAGCTCGCATGACGGAGGTGTCATGGAGGGAGAGGTTATTGAGGGTACCCTGGGTGCGTGAGTAATGGGGAGTTACAAGAAGAATGGTTGAGATCGTGATGGCATTTGGAGCTACACCAACTAGAGAGAGTATCCTTTATTGAATGGTCATATAGTTATGTGATGATAGTATTATTGATGTTATTGTGTGTTTACTGACTCAAAGGATTATTCCAAGGAGTTTAGTAGACCTTGCTCGAGATCTATCGGATCCTCACTGGGCTTATTTATATAAGCTCACTCTCTATTATTGCATGCATACAGGTGTACTTTTACAGGATTACGAGTACGTGCCTCCTGAAGAGGAGAATGTGAAAAACGTGTCTTACGTGGATGAGTCCTATGTTCCAGAGTCTTATCCATGATGTCGTACATGTTTTATTATCTTGTAAATTAACTTAGTAGACTTTTATCTGCTTTATAGTTTATAATGTATAAGATGTTGATAAGTTAATGAATTAGTTGATGTTGTCTTAGTAACTTCTCTTTTGTTTATGATTAGGTTGCTAGATTGTCTCAATATGTTTTTGTATTGTATATTAAGGGTTAATGTATTATGTTGGAACGGAGGCGCATAACTATGAATGAGTTGATGAAAGAATGTTTAATGTATGAAATGGTTGCGTTGTATGTTGTTAATTTGATTGTGGAGTTGGTTGGTGATTTGTGGAGTTTGTTGTATGTTGTTATTTAGGGTTGGTTTTGTGGCCTGTTGTTGATGTTACTGTCGTTATGTTGCCGAAATTCCGTTGTGTCCTGACTGATTGTAAGAGGGGTCGAGTTGGGGCGTGACACTATATCCCTCACTGGGCAACATTGGTTGCTCATACCTCGATATATGTTTCAGGAGATGCTGAGGGTGATCCCCAGCTTGTTGAGTTAGTTGAGGAAGAAGAAGTTCAGACTGATCCTCTACCTTAGTTGCCGTGCTTGATAGCTTGAGGTGGTTAATGAATTTGCTGCTATGTGGAAAGTTCAACTAATTGTTTTATGTACTATTTTGTGGCCTAAGGGCTATGTATATGCTTGTTGTATAAGTTGAAGACTAGTTGGTTGTGGTGTAGTTTTGAAAGTCTACGTACTGTAATAACTTATGAACTACTTCTATTCGCTTTGCTTGCTTGGGAGTGAATGGCTTAAAGTAGAAATGTTTGATCTTTCAATTATGTTTAATTGATTTCCTAGAATGTCATGATTGTAAAACTATGTTGACAACTAGTTCTCGCATGCTTGTGTGTTTTTGGAACTATAGTGTACTATAAGGCTCGGATGGCCTTAGAACTTTGTTGTTTAATTAAGAAAAGCTTGTATTGTATTGTTGGGACTTTGTTTGAGTGATTCTAGGTTTTTAGAATGTCCACGGTACATGGGAGACTCTGTCCGTGTGTCGGGTCTGGACTTAACCTTTAGCTTGGGGGTTGGGTCGGGGCGTGACACCCTTCTTGTACTCCATAATTCTATCGGTCTTATTATTATCTTTTACTCTATTCTCACTTATTTGAGAGAGAGTTACACTTTTCTAGCATATCAATTGTTTCTTGAAAGTTTTGCTTATTGGATTAATGGATCCTATACTCATTTGACATTGCTTCTATTCTTAACATTCATATTTGCTTCTTATAGCAATGTCGCTTATTGGAGTTAAGGTTTGAGACTTTTATATTTCATTCTATATCTCCAGCCATTGGTTTCAATATTTCATTTCATTCTATTACTATTTATTTGGAAGTAATTTCACCTTTGGTATACCATTTTACTTATTCGATTTAACTTGTTTGATGTACTCCTTACCTAAGTACATCATTGTCATTCTTGTTGATCTTTGTTAATCCTATTATTTTATTATTAAATTCTGAGCTATTACTTTGCTTGTAATTGCTCACTCAAAGTACTCGGCACTGTCCTATTGTTATCATTTCTTATTCGTACTTCTTTGGTATTGCGTGCTGAGATACTCTTGCCACTCATGTTTTCTATTGAATTAATCATCTCTTATTTCTTAATTTCATTTCGCCTCAAGTACAACTTACTTGTTAGTTCCTTGAACAATTATCGAGAATTGAAATATCTACTTGTTCAGGAATTTTTGTTCAACATACTCAGCACTGTTTTGATCCGTCATCATCCTTTGTTCGTACTTATTTAACTGATAGGTGCTGAGACATTTCTTATCTTAGTTATCATGCTTTCTTATTAAACTATTAGCCTCTTGATTCTCTAACTTGTTTGACCTCTTGTTCCCTTGACTGTTGGCTCGAATATGACTTTCCATAATCTTATTTCCTTGTAAATTTCATAAGAGCCATATTCTGACCAATGTCACTTTTGAGATATTCCTTTGATCAGTAATCATTCATGTTATCGTGAATGAGTTTTTAAACCCTCGGGGTGTTCATAGAGCTCTTTTGTGTAGTAGGGGATGATTGATAATTAGTGGTGTCATGCTAAGACTTTGGAGTTGCGATTTCTTTCATATGCAATATGATATGAGGTAGGAGAGAATTATGAATTGAAGATTGTCTTGGAATTATGATCATCAACTTGCAGTCAACAGAGTTTGTTCTTTTGAGGTCTTTGGTTAGGTATCATCCTAAGAGATAAATGGGAACTAAGAGAAGTATTGTTAAGTGTAACGATTGAAGATTTATTTGTCTATCAGTTCGAGAATTGCGCGGACGCAATTGTTTTAAGGAGGGGAGAATGTGAAACCCCAGTTTTTGTCTTTACCTCGATTTGCGTGTCTTTGCCTCGATTTGCATGAATTGGCCTATTTATGTGCTAAATAAGTGATTAATACTCCTAATAAATGCTAAGTGTGCATTCATGAAATTTTCATAAAAAACGGAATCATAAATTTTATCGTCGGATTTGGTGAATGGTATTTTAGAACACCTGTCCGCTAAAATTTTTACAAGGGTATTTTAAATGTCTTAAAAACTAGTCCTCTATTATTAATAGACCCATATTTGATAAAAATTGATTCTGAAACAGAATAGTAATTTAAATAGACTTTTCAGGCGAAAAATAACGTTTTTGAGCCAAATAGTGATTTCTTCTAAACCCGATTCGTGCATTGACTATTGTTGACCTAGTATATATTAATATAAATGTATTTATATGTGGTATTAAATGATTTTAGATTAATTGTGCATTCAAAAGACATTTGAAAATAAATAATATGACTTTTCACCTTCTTTTGCAAAAATGGCGTTTTAAGCCGACTCGGGTGAAATTGTTTGATTGTAAAACTTCTTGTCACCTAAAAATAATCTACTTGAATTATCTTGAGTGTTGAATAATTGTTTTGAACTTTGGTGATCAAGAAAATGCATTTAGAGTCAAGAAAATACAAAAAAATGTTAAGTTTCAACTTTGACTATCATTTAAATGGTTGACCAACAAGCTTATATCACCAACACACACTCACAAAGCACAAAAACACCCCAAAAACACACACAAAACCGTGGCTCCTTGGAGGAGAAAGATGAAGTCATTTTCAAAGCATTTTTCTCATAGATTTTGCATTTCAAAGCCGAATTGAGTGATTCAAAGCTTGATTTCACTTGTTTGGCATCCATTCTACACATTTCTTGCATCAAAACACATCAAAGGTGAGAGAAAAATTCTAGATCTCAAAACTCATATTTTGTGTTTATGCGTATAAATGATAATTGAACCGTTAGAATGTTAATCTGATGTTAGATTTTTGTTTCTTGCATGCTTGGGATCATTTAGTTGTAATACTACGAGTTTTTATTGGTTGTAGCATAATTTTTATTTTTCGGGTATTTAAATTTGATTAATTTGTTCAAAGCTGATTAAATTGAGTTGTGTTGATTGGAATCGATTGCTGTCAATTTCTAAAAGTTTGTTAATTACGTGGTAGCACCATTGTAATGCCGAATTTTTGATTGTGATGTTCGTGCCAAAATCCGGAAATTTCAGCCATGACATCTTAGGGTTTTAGGGTTATTAGGCATGATTTGGATGTGTTTTGGTTGGTTTCCGAGGGGGCTAATGTAGTTGATTGAATGGGTGAGTGTTTGAAACTGATTTGGAGTTGTTTGGATTAGTAGAATGTAAGATATGATTATTTGAAGTTTAGGTTATCTTTCTTTAAATTGTTGAATTGAGCCTTAGTTGATTGGGTGTGGTTTGAGTGATTGAATTGTGAGTTGATGATGGGTAAACTAGGGTTTGATTGTGTGTTTAATGCATGTTCGGTTAGATGGCCTACTTTGTCATCTAACTTAGTTGTTTGTTGTTTAATTAAATATTGATGTTATATTGATTATTATTGATTACGGGAATCGGGCACTTTTGTTGCTGATCTCCCATATTATTGATTGATTATTGAGTACGGGAATCGGGCAAATTATTGATTGATTTTTGAGTACGGGAATCGGGCACTTTTGTTGCTGATCTCCCAGATTATTGATTGATTAGTGAGTACGGGAATCGGGCACTTTTGTTGCTGATCTCCCAGATTATTGATTGATTATTGAGTACGGGAATCGGGCACTTTTGTTGCTGATCTCTCGGTTTATTTATGTTAAGTCTCATTGTTGTGAGCTTTGATAATGTTGTGTCACCTCGGGAGGCATCCTGGGCTACGGGCACAGTTATCATGGCTAATCCCTATCTCGCATGGGCGGAGAGGCCATGGGGTGTGGGTCTAGGTCAAGGTACCTCAGGAATTGTGTCATTGAGTTTGGAGGAGTTGTTGAGCATGTAATTGGTGTACGGAGCTTCATTAGTAAATGTATTGTATCCTTATTGTGTGTTTACAGTTATTACTATTGTTGCATTTATAATGATTATTGATGTTATTGTGTGTTTACTGACTCAAAGGATTATTTCCAAGGAGTTTAGTAGACCTTGCTCGAGATCTATCGGATCCTCACTGGGCTTATTTTATATAAGCTCACTCTCTATTATTACATGCATACAGGTTTCCTTGAGCAAGATTACAGATACGTGCCTCAAGAAGCTAAGAATGTGCCTTATGTGGACAAGTCTTGTGTGCCGAAGTCGTTGCCATGAATTTGTCTTAGTTGTTGTAATATGTCATATTGTATAGCTTACTCAATTATAAGACTTATGTACGACGGTTTAGTAGTCTTTCTTTTGATCATGTTTAGATTACTAAGTTGGTTTATAATCTATTTTGAAATGTATGTATAGTTTATATACGAAGTTGGAACGGAGGCGTATAACTATGAACGGATTGTTGAAGGAATGATAATTGTATAATATGGTTATGTTGGATGTTGTTAATTTAACTGAGGAGTTGGTTGTTGAATGGTTTGTGGAGTTGGTTGTATGATTTTCTGAAGAGGTTGGTTTAGAGTCTCGGTGTCTTAATTACTGTCGTTATACTGCCAAAATTCCGTTGCGTCCTGACTGATTGTAGGTGGGGTCAAGTTAGTGCGTGACACTCTAAGTATGCATGAAATGGTTTAAGTGTTTCTTGTGGTTCTTAGCGAACTAAACTTACACCTGAGCCCGATCCTTATAAACCCTAATAGCTACGTAGGTTCCCAAGTCCTAAACCATTCATGTGTGCCTTATGATTGATGTTTGAAGAATGTTAATGGACTACCCGAAAATGTCTTTATAGCTCTAAGCATGATTCTCGATGATTACATGTTGACAAGTTGACTATTGGTGCACCCGGTCTTGTGTAAAGTGTCGTAGCATGCTCGTGCATCCTCAACACTTGGTATGTGAACTAAAATGAGTTATATGGCTTGTTTTGTATGGTGTTACTTGGCTGCCCGTTAAATGTTCATATGCTTCTAGGTGTTATACAAAGTGGATTTACATGTCAAAGCATGTATCGTATGTTTACTTGGCGATATATGATCATACGTGTATCTGGAGGCAACCTACTTTGTTGACCTCCTAATGTGAATTGTTAAAAGATATTCTAAGGCTTATTTTGAACATGATTACTTGGCTACCCGTGAAAGTTTAATTGCTTTCAAATTAATATATGAAATGGTTATATGTTCTTACAATGCCTTATGTGCTAATATGTCAAAATGTGATCATATACTTTCTCGAGGGCAACCTGCTTTGTTGACCACCTAATGTGAAATGTTAAATGGCATAAATGTGCATTACATATAAGGTTGCAACCTTTCATTATGGCATGGTAGCATTTCACAAACACTGGGAGGCATCGGGCTTGCCAGTGATCCCGTGACTACCATGGTCCAATTTTCTCTCTCACTTGGGGGCTAGACTTCCTCGAAGAGTTGGGTCGTAGGATTTGGTGTACAATCCGGAGTACACCCATTTGGGAGTAATAAGAGGATGATTGATGCCGGCTACAACAATGGTTATTGGAAATGAACTTGAGAGCAAATGTTCACCGATTGATCTTGAGAGCGAAAGCTCACCGTATCCTTGAAATGATGTGCTAACTGTATCTATCTTTTAATCTGATTCTTATACTATGCTTACATTCTTATTTGTATTACATGACATATTTTCAAAGGAGTTTTCACAAGTTAACCGGAAAAGGATTTCAAAAACCTTGTCACTTGTTCCCTCTCACTGAGTTCATAAGGACTCTGTCACGCCCCAACTCGACCCCCCTTAAGATCAGTCAGGACGCAACGGAATTTTGGTAGTATAATGACAGTAATCAGGATACTGAGGCTCTAAACCAACCTCTTTATAACTCATACAACCAACTCCACAAGTCACCAATCAACTCCACAATCAAGATAGCAACATACAATGCAACCAAAATATACTTAAAACATTCTTTCACTATTTCATCCATAAGTTATACACCTCCGTTCCAACATCACACATTTACTATATAACATACATTTCCAAAATAGATTATAACCAATCTAGCAACCTAATCATGTTCCAAAACAAGACTACTAAGCTAGCAACATTTAATCCATTATCTTTACAACATCTTATAGATCATAAACTTCTAAGTAAATACAAAACAACTAGTTTTAATATACATGATAACAAAAGAGAATTACATCTCAGATATCAAGGACAAGACTCTGGCATATAGGACTCGTTCACATATGGCACATTCTCATCTTCCTGAGACATGTACCCGAAATCTTGTTCAATTTCACTTATATGCATGTAATAATTGAGAGTGAGCTTATTGGAAATCATCCTTTGAGCAGTAGACACATAATAAACATCAATAACAGTATAAGTACATCAATAATAATAACCAATGAATAAAGGATACTCTAGTTGGTGTAGCTCCAAACCCCATCACGATCTCAACCATCTTCTTATAATTTCCTATTACTCACACACCCGAGGTACCTCACTAGCCCCTCCCTCCATGACACATCCGGCATGCGAGCTGGAGATAGCCTATGATAGTCATGCCGTTATCAACCCGACAACCCAACGCTGCTCGAGAGGTGGCACACACATACCAAGACTCATGACAATAATAATAATCATTCATATCTCAGGAGGACAACATATCAAGTTGACTGTTTCCCGGCTCATCAATAATCAATTATCACAGGAGGACAACAAAGTAGGTTGCCTATCTTCCGGCTCATCAATAATCAATCAATAATCATCATTTCAACAACATGACAACAACTAGTCAAACAAGCAACAAACAACTAAGTTTGATGATAAAGTAGGCCACCCAACTTAACATGCATTAACCACACAACCAAACCCTAGTTTAACTATCAACAACTCACAATTCAATCACTCAAACACCACCCAAACATCCAAAGGCATATTTCAAGATTTTAAAGAAAGAGAACTCAAACTTCTAAAAGTCATAACTTAGATTCTACTAATCCAATCACCTCCAAACAAGTTTCTATCACTCACCCACTCAAGCAACTGCATAAGCCTTCTCGAAAACCAACGATATTCCATCCAAATCAAGCCCAACAACCCTAAAACCTCAATGCACCATGGCTGAAATTTTCGGACTTTCACACCGACATCACAATCAAAATTTCGGCATTACAATATTACTACCACGTATTTAACAAAATTTTAGAAACTAACAACAAGCAATTCCATCCACCACAACAACATTTATTCAACAAATAGCCAAATTCTCAATTTTAATACCTGAAGAATATAAATGCATACTACAACGGTTCAAAATAGCTATAAACCCATATAATCAAGCCTTAGCACCTACTGAGCAATAATATAACATCAATTTAACATTTCAATGGCTAAAAATTTGATTATCTGAATTAACATAAAAATGACATTTTGAGATCTAGAATTTTTCTCTCACCTTTGATGCAAACTAAGGTTAGAAATAGGTAGAATGGATGCCCAACAAGCAAAATCAAGCTTTAAATGAAGTGATTTGGACTTGAATTGCAAAATCTATGAGAAAAAAGCTTTGAAAAACCTTGAAAATGCCTTCTTTCTTCTCCCTCATGGAGCCACGGTTTTTGATGTGTTTTTGTGGTGTTTTTGCTGATATTTGAGTATATATTAAGTTAAGTAATAAGTCAATGCAAAAGGAATTGGTCAAAGTTGAAACTAGTTTATTATTTTTAGTATTTTAGTTGTTTTTAGACTATTTTTAGTATATTGCTCACAAATATATGCACTTAACACTTGGACTATTTTTAGTAGCATATTTTTAGTTGACAAGGAGTTCCACATGCATACATTTACACCCGACTTGGGTAAAAACTCATTTTTTGCAAAAGAAGATGAAAAGTTATATTATTTGTTTTCAAATATCTTTTAAATGCATTTTTCAATTGTGCCATTCTATAAATATTTAAAATGAAATATAATTTGTATTTAATATATACTAGGTCAATGAAAGTCAACGCAATAATCGTTTTGAGCAAAAATCACTATTTTAGCTTAAAAACGACTTTTTCGCCCGTAAAATCTATTTAAATTCCTAATCAGTTTCAAAATTAATTTTTATTCTAATACGGTTCTATTAATAATGGAGGACTAGTTTTTTAAATGTTTAATATACTTGTGTAAAAATTTTAGCGGACGTACGTTCAAAATACTATTCATAAAAACCGACGATAAATTTTTCGATGCCGATTTTGATAAAAATTTCATGGATGCACACATAGCATGTAATAGGAATATAAATCAAAGAACTAGTGCATTCTAACTCATATAACACATAAACATGTCAAAACACGCAATTTTATGCAAATGTAAAATCTGGGGTTTCACATTCTTCCCCGTTTAAAGAAATTGCTTCCGCGCAATTCTCCAACTGACAAACAACTAAGTCCTCAATCGTCACACTTTAACAATACTTCTCCTAGTTTCCATTTATCTCTTAGGATGACACCTAAACAAAGACCTCAATTGAAATAAACTCTGTTGACTGCAAGTTGATGATATAATTCCAAGACAATCTTCAATTCATAATTCTCGCCCACCTAACATCATATTGCATATGAAAAAAATTGCAACTCCAAGGTCTTAGCATGACACCACTACTTATCAATCATCCCCTACTACACAAAAGAGTTCTATGAACACCCTTAGGGTTTAAAAAAATGCATTCACGATAACATGAATGATTACTGATCAAGGGAATATCTCAAAAGTGACATTGGTCAGAATATGGCTCTTATGAAATTTACAAGGAAATAGGAATATGGAAAGTCATATTTGAGCCAACAATCAAGTAAACAAGAGGTCAAACAGGTTAGAGAATCAAGAGGCTAATAGTTTAATAAGGAAGCATGACAACTAAGATCAGAAATGTCTCAGCACCTATTAGCTAAATAAGCACGAACAAAGAATGATAACGAGTCAAAACAGTGCTGAGTATATTGAACAAAAATTCCTGAACAAGTAGACATTTCAATTCTCGATGATTGTTCAAGGAATCAACAAGTAAGTTGTACTTGAGGCGAAATGAAATTAAGAAATAAGAGATGATTAATTCAATAGAAAACATGAGTGGCAAAAGTATCTCAGCACGCAATACCAAAGAAGTATGAATCAGAAATGATGACAACAAGACAGTGCCGAGTACCTTGAGTGAGCAATTACATGCAAATTAATGACTCAACATTTAATAATAAAATAATAGAATTAACAAAGATCAACATGAATGACAATGATGTACTTAGGTAGGGAGTACATCAAACAAGTGAAATTCGAACAAGAAAAATGGTATACCAAAAGAGAAATTACTTTCAAATGAATAGTAATAGGATGAAATGAAATATTGAAATCAATGGCTGGAGATATAGAATGAAATATAGAAGACTCCAATAAGCGACATTGCTATAAGAAGCAAATATGAATGTTAAGAATAGAAACAATGTGAAATGAGTATAGGATCCATTAATCCAATAAGCAAAACTTTCAAGAAACAATTGATATACTAGAAAAGTGTAACTCTCTCTCAAATAAGTGAGAATAGAATAGAAAAGAATAATAAGACCAATAGAATTAGGAAGCACAAAAGGGGTGTCCCAACTACACAGTTAAACACCAACAAGTCAAATCCTACAATCTATCTCTCCCCAAAACAAGACACTAAGGAGATCTAGAGAACCTAAGGAGTCATACAATCACTCCAAAATTTACATTCCGTATCAGACCAATCACTAAACAAGATAAATCACCGAGTACCCTGTGACGCCCGAGTTTTAGCCATGCATTCAATTACTGTTGCATCCCTTGTTTGCGCATTTCCTTCTGTGCATTATTAACTGTCTTCTTAAATTACTATTCACTCTATTTTTAACTTCATGCTATTAGCGAATTATCATTTTTATTAAATCATATTAATTGTTAGAGTAGTGAAAAAAATGTGCATTTGAGCTAGAGGCGATAGGAGAGCTCGTTTAGAAAATGATTTTTGTAGTTGTATGAATAGTGTTACGTAACATAACTTAGGGAATGAATTAGCTAGCATTCATTTTACTATCTAGGCTCATTTTAAGCTAACTAAGCGCATTTAGTGAACCATTTAAGCAAGCAACTTAGCCCCATTTAATATATAACTCACACAACACACACATTAGCTCATAACTTAGCAAAAAAAAAGAAAAAAGAGAGAGCATGCTGAAAACACTGTAGCAAATCCGAGAATTGCATAGGAGAAGAAATAGAGTTTTTTTGCTCAACAAATCCTCATTCCAAGCCAAGCCAAGCTAGGTGCAAGTGGTTTAGGGTGTCTACTAGCCTCCTAGGAGCTCCTACGCGCATTGGTGAGGGATTTCACGGCTCATTTTTGCATTTCTAAATAGTTGTCAATTTCTTGATTTGTTGAAAATGTGTTCAAATGCTATTGTATTAATTATCTATGCTATTATACCATGTATATGAATGCTAGAGAACATATTTGAGCCATCGTTTCGCAATTTAAACGGTTAGAATCGTTAGTTTGATTTTTAGGGTGAATAGTGACGTTTTTCTAGGGTTTTGCATAATTGCTCGAATTAGCTTGATTCCATACTTCTAATAGATGGTTTACGTGCTAGTGAAGGTATTCTAATAGCCCCGTGCGCTTGCATTGTCCTTAAATCGCTAAATATGTAAAATAGTCGACTTTAATTTGGGGCTTTCGGGGTTAATGCAAATCCGGGTGAATTCGGACTTCAATTCTAGTATCCTAAAGCTACCTAGGTGCTATAAAAGCCTTGATATCCCTTGTTTGAAGCCCGGACATTGTAGGTGTAGTTTAAAGCCATAAGAGGGAATTTGGGACTTTCGAGGTTATTGCGGGCGTTTGAATGAGTTAGAGGGTTGAAAAGCTTCATTGAGGGTTAGTTAGAAGGTTGGTAGAGTTTTCCTTTAAATTTGAATCATTAACTTTGGTTTGGAGGAGAAAGAGCTTGAATTACAAAGGAATTTAGGTGCAATTTCGGTTGTCTCGCGCTTCTAAGACCTTGGCATGACTTCTTGAATGTTTAAATGTAGTTTCAAGTTGGTGTGGAACTTTTGATGTAATTCTAATTATATCTTGTATATGCCATCTTGTAAAACTGCTTATTTGTTTGTATAAACTGCTTCTATTCTAACTGCATTGAGGCAACTTCGAGCTTAAAATTGTATTAATTGGAGAAGGATTAGGGGTTGAATTATATACCATTAGAAAGCCTTACGAGTCTAGTTTCTACAGCTTTTTACGGTGCATTAATCGGAGTTGTCTAGAGCAAGTTATGATCATTTTGGTGAGATGTGTCAGAAATGCCCTGTTACGCGAGAATCTGAATTTTGTTGTTATTTTGCTATAGTAATGATATAATTCAGTTCTAATTGGATGTATTCGATCAAGACCTTATTGTGTAGTGTCCTTGGATGATTAATAACGTAATGGGGCTCTTATAGTTATGTTGTTTTCATGAATTGTAATTGAAATCTAATTGCTAGTAAAGTTAATTTAAATTGAAAGCTATTCTATTCGACTGTGAATGAGAAATGCTAGTAGAGTTGTGATGGTCACCACCTTTAGACATAAGTAATGTTTCTATATATGCTAAACAATTCAACTGTTAGAATTAGTTGTTGTTATCAATGTGCAACTAGTGAACACTTAGAAAGGTCAAGTAAACTATGTGGAAGAATGTCTTTAATGCTTTTTGAAACTACATGTAAGGTTAATTGTAAGTTGATAGTTGTCTACTATATGTTAAATGTAATTAACTTAAGTTAATACTACTAGTAATATGTTAGAATCTTAGCTTGAAGTATAGTTATTTTACTAAAATAGTATGTTAGTTATTAAATGGTTGATAGTTAACTTTTCTATTAGTTGATAAATGCATTTCTTTCCCTATGTGCTAATGTTCGACTATCTTCACAGAGATATTACTAACTATTGTAAGTAAAGTAGAATATGAATTAGAAGTTCATTAAAGTAGTAAAAGACTGGGTAGTGTCATTGTGAATGAATGTGTCATTTGAACATTAAAGTAACCTAACCTTTATTATCTATATATCATTTGGAGAGATTCTTTGAGTTGAGGTAATGGCTAGTTTAGTGTTATGTGGAGTGAATTAATTTTTTGTACAAGTTATTAACTAAAGTAAAATGAGAAATAGTATGAGTAACTGCAGGCTCATGTGTTGATTTTAGTTAAACTAAATTCTAGCTCGATTTATATCTAGTTATAGCATGCTGGTTGAATCATTCTCATTTAAGTTTTTGAACTATCTTCTTAATTAACTTGTAGACTATTGAAAATATGGAATATATGTTAAGTTAAAGTATATAAAAGTGGTATTTTGTTAAAAATAGAATTCTAATAGATATTGTATATATGCTAAATAAGCGAAGTTATAAGTTAGCTAACTTAGAATGAATGTTGTAGTTAAAGAGTAATTGAAGTAATGTTTGCTCATAGGTTCAAGGTAACTGGAAATGATGTGATTCAAACTTACATCTTGGAGCTCGGTAGAGGTGAGGGAGACTTCATCCTTATGTGCATAATAGTTTATTTACTTGTACTTAGATTATGTGCACTTATTGTCTATATATTGTGTGTGAGGGCAACCTACTTTGTTGTCCCTCAACCATGTGTTTATTGATTTATACTATTGTTATCATTTTGAGTGCATTGCATCGTGGTTGCGCAACCATTCGGGCATGGTAGTGTCGGGGAAACCGGGCAGCATCGGGCTTGCCGGTCCACCTCGGCTACCATGGTTGCCCAATCCCTCTTTCGCTTGGGATGCCGCCCAGGGAGAGTTGGGTCGTAGGATTTCGGGGTACATCCGGAGTACACCCGTTTGGAGTTATAAGGGGATGCTGGCTTATCGATATCAGTGTCATTATTACATCGAGATTTCAGTTAGTGGCGTCGCTGGTGTGCCTCTGCCCTTCAGGGTATTCGCTTAGCCGGGACGTTACAGAAGTCAAAGTGTATCGTATCCTTTTTAATGTGTAGTAACTTGTTGTTTTAATTGTTCTTTGGTTGTAAAATACTTTATTTGTACTAACTGCTGCATTGCACGTCCCCAGTAGACCTTATCCCTCACTGAGCAATTGTGATTGCTCATACCTCGCTAAACATGTTTCAGGAAGTGCTGAGGGTGAACCCCAACTAGTTGAGGTGCTAGTGGAAGAGGAAGAAGTTCAGGCTGAGCCTTTGCCTTAGTTGTTGTGTGTTTGTTGTCTAAGGCGGATTTGCCTTCTTGTTGTTACATGGTGTACTTGTATTGCTATAGCATGATCTATTTTGTGGCATTAAGGCTAAGTATATTCTTGTAGTTGCAAGTTGAAAGCTGTTGGTTGTAATGTTAGCTTTGAGATATTATGGTTTGTAATAACTTTTAATTCTCCTTTTAGTTCTTGCATGCTTGGGGTGTATGTTTAGAGGTGTTGATTTCAACTTCTAAAATTGCTATAATGTTATCATAGGATGGCATGATAAAAAGGTTTAATGAAAACTTAAGTTGGGTGCATGCATGTGTGATTTGAAGCTGTTGTTTGTCTCCTCGCTTGGATGACCTTGAACCTTTTAATTTTAATTATAAAAGTTTGTTTTAGTATATTGTGGCTATTTGAGCATTTACAGGTTTGAAAAATGTCCGCGGTACAGAGGAAATTCTGTCCGTTTTTCCCTAAAATTTTGTGACCGGGTTTGGTATTGGGTTGAGAATAGCATGGTTATTAGAGCCTCCGGTCTCGTGAGGGATCGGGGCGTTACATGTGGTATCAGAGCTTAGTTAGCTCTCAGCCGGGATAGGGTCCTCGGCCTGTCGGGTAGTAATCCTTGTGTGTGTGCTTGTTAAGTGTGTGCTTGAATGTGTGATTGTGTGTCTTGAATTGATTGTGTGCACCTATGTGATATAGTTATGTGTTATGTCTTAAATGTGTGCTGAGTGAAGTGAAGTTGCATCGAATTGACCTCGTGAATCGTTATCTGCTTGAATTATTGATTGTACCGTATGTACTTGAGCATTTTGAATTAAGTTTTGTTGTGAATTGAATTGGTTTTGTTATGATTCGCACTTGAATGATTTTGTTGCTTACATTGCTTTATATGCTCTTTTATAATCATGCTTGTATAATAGTTTAAAGAATGTTTATACATATGCAATAGTTTGCCATTCATAGATAGTTCGTCGAATGGTAAGAAAAACTTCTTCCTCCCCTGAAGAGAGGTGATTAGTGCCTGGCCTTTCAAGTTATGTGGATTAGTAGGAACGTGAAGCGGTTGGTCAACTCTTTTATTTGGGAATTGGCGTTGTAGGCAGAGCTCAGTTATTAGGATTCTTCTAAGGCCTTCTTCAGTGCTTAGCGGTCATAAATGAGTAGCTTCTTTTGGGGTTTCTATATGATAGTTCTTTGGAGCATATTCTTGGTATTTTTTTTTATCAGGTATTCTTTTGGTATTCTTTTGTCGACATCTCTCGGAAAAAAATTGGTATATGGATTCTTTTCAGCCTTATTATCTGGTATTATTTACAATACTCCTGCTCGGAACTTTTATTGGTATTTTCTCGCCGCTCTTAGTTGGGATTCCATTCTTCTATGGTATTCATGCCAGCGGGATTCTTATTTGGATTTCGAAGTAGCATCTTTATTGGAGCCTTTATTTGGCCTTATTAAGTGAGGTTCGCAGACAATACTACTGGGATTTCTTAATGAGCTCCCACGAGAATTCGTATATGGTATTCTTGCTTAGCAACTGATGACGAATAATCGGAGTTGGTTTTCAGTTGATGCGGAGTTCTCTTGTGAAGAAGAATTGTGTGGACGCAATTAGTTTAAGGGGGAGAGGATGTGACGCCCGAGTTTTAGCCATGCATTCAATTACTGTTGCATCCCTTGTTTGCGCATTTCCTTCTGTGCATTATTAACTGTCTTCTTAAATTACTATTCACTCCGTTTTTAACTTCATGCTATTAGCGAATTATCATTTTTATTAAATCATATTAATTGTTAGAGTAGTGGGAAAAATGTGCATTTGAGCTAGAGGCGATAGGAGAGCTCGTTTAGAAAATGATTTTTGTAGTTGTATGAATAGTATTACGTAACATAACTTAGGGAATGAATTAGCTAGCATTCATTTTACTATCTAGGCTCGTTTTAAGCTAACTAAGCGCATTTAGTGAACCATTTAAGCAAGCAACTTAGCCCCATTTAATATATAACTCACACAACACACACATTAGCTCATAACTTAGCAAAAAAAAAAAAAAAAAGAGCATGCTGAAAACACTGTAGCAAATCCGAGAATTGCATAGGAGAAGAAATAGAGTTTTTTTGCTCAACAAATCCTCATTCCAAGCCAAGCCAAGCTAGGTGCAAGTGGTTTAGGGTGTCTACTAGCCTCCTAGGAGCTCCTACGCGCATTGGTGAGGGATTTCACGGCTCATTTTTGCATTTCTAAATAGTTGTCAATTTCTTGATTTGTTGAAAATGTGTTCAAATACTATTGTATTAATTATCTATGCTATTATACCATGCATATGAGTGCTAGAGAACATATTTGAGCCATCGTTTCGCAATTTAAACGATTAGAATCGTTAGTTTGATTTTTAGGGTGAATAGTGACGTTTTTCTAGGGTTTTGCGTAATTGCTCGAATTAGCTTGATTCCGTACTTCTAATAGATGCTTTAGGTGCTAGTGAAGATATTCTAATAGCCCCGTGCACTTGCATTGTCCTTAAATCGCTAAAAATGTAAAATAGTCGACTTTAATTTGGGGCTTTCGGGGTTAATGCGAATCCGGGTGAATTCGGACTTCAATTCTAGTATCCTTAAGCTACCTAGGTGCTATAGAAGCCTTGATATCCCTTGTTTGAAGCCCAGGCATTGTAGGTGTAGTTTAAAGCCATAAGAGGGAATTTGGAACTTTCGAGGTTATTGCGGGCATTTGAATGAGTTAGAGGGTTGAAAGGGTTCCTTGAGGGTTAGTTAGAAGGTTGGTAGAGTTTCCCTTTAAATTTGAATCATTAACTTTGGTTTGGAGGAGAAATAGCTTGAATAACAAAGGGGTTTAGGTACAATTTCGGTTGTCTCGCGCTTCTAAGACCTTGGCATGACTTCTTGAATGTTTAAATGTAGTTTCAAGTTGGTGTGGAACTTTTGATGTAATTCTAATTATATCTTGTATATGCCATTTTGTAAAACTGCTTATTTGCTTGTATAAACTGCTTCTATTCTAACTGCATTGAGGCAACTTCGAGCTTAAAACTGTATTAATTGGAGAAGGATTAGTGTTGAATTATATACCATTAGAAAGCCTTACGAGTCTAGTTTCTACAGCTTTTTACGGTGCATTAATCGGAGTTGTCTAGAGCAAGTTATGATCATTTTGGTGAGATGTGTCAGAAATGCCCTGTTACGCGAGAATCTGAATTTTGTTGTTATTTTGCTATAGTAATGATATAATTCAGTTCTAATTGGATGTATTCGATCAAGACCTTATTGTGTAGTGTCCTTGGATGATTAATAACGTAATGGGGCTCTTATAGTTATGTTGTTTTCATGAATTGTAATTGAAATCTAATTGCTAGTAAAGTTAATTTAAATTGAAAGCTATTCTATTCGACTGTGAATGAGAAATGCTAGTAGAGTTGTGATGGTCACCACCTTTAGACATAGGTAATGTTTCTATATATGCTAAACAATTCAACTGTTAGAATTAGTTGTTGTTATCAATGTGCAACTAGTGAACACTTAGAAAGGTCAAGTAAACTATGTGGAATAATGTGTTTAATGCTTTTTGAAACTACATGTAAGGTTAATTGTAAGTTGATAGTTGTCTACTATATGTTAAATGTAATTAACTTAAGTTAATACTACTAGTGATATGTTAGAATCTTAGCTTGAAGTATAGTTATTTTACTAAAATAGTATGTTAGTTATTAAATGGTTGATAGTTAACTTTTCTATTAGTTGATAAATGCATTTCTTTCCCTATGTGCTAATGTTGGGCTATCTTCATAGAGATATTACTAACTATTGGAAGTAAAGTAGAATATGAATTATAAGGTCATTAAAGTAGTAAAAGACTGGGTAGTGTCATTGTGAGTGAATGTATTATTTGAACATTAAAGTAACCTAACATTTATTATCTATATATCCTTTGGAGAAATTCTTTGAGTTGAGTTAATGGCTAGTTTATTGTTATGTGGAGTGAATTAATTTCTTGTACAAGTTATTAACTAAAGTAAAATGAGAAATAGTATGAGTAACTGCAGGCTCATGTGTTGATTTTAGTTAAACTAAATTCTAGCTCGATTTATATCTAGTTATAGCATGCTGGTTGAATCATTCTCATTTAAGTTTTTGAACTATCTTCTTAATTAACTTGTAGACTATTGAAAATATGGAATATATGTTAAGTTAAAGTATATAAAAGTGGTATTTTGTTAAAAATAGAATTCTAATAGATATTGTATATATGCTAAATAAGCGAAGTTATAAGTTAGCTAACTTAGAATGAATGTTGTAGTTAAAGAGTAATTGAAGTAATGTTTGCTCATAGGTTCAAGGTAACTGGAAATGATGTGATTCAAACTTACATCTTGGAGCTCGGTAGAGGTGAGGGAGACTTCATCCTTATGTGCATAATAGTTTATTTACTTGTACTTAGATTATGTGCACTTATTGTCTATATATTGTGTGTGAGGGCAACCTACTTTGTTGTCCCTCAACCATGTGTTTATTGATTTATACTATTGTTATCATTTTGAGTGCATTGCATCGTGGTTGCGCAACCATTCGGGCATGGTAGTGTCGGGGAAATCGGGCAGCATCGGGCTTGCCGGTCCACCTCGGCTACCATGGTTGCCCAGTCCCTCTCTCGCTTGGGATGCCGCCTAGGGAGAGTTGGGTCGTAGGATTTCGGGGTACATCCGGAGTGCACCGGTTTGGAGTTATAAGGGGATGCCGGCTTATCGATATCAGTGTCATTATTACATCGAGATTTCAGTGGGTGGCGTCGCTGGTGTGCCTCTGTCCTTCGGGGTATTCGCTTAGCCGGGACGTTACAGAAGTCAAAGTGTATCGTATCCTTTTTAATGTGTAGTAACTTGTTGTTTTAATTGTTCTTTGGTTGTAAAATACTTTATTTGAACTAACTGCTGCATTGGACGTCCCCAGCAGACCTTATCCCTCACTGGGCAGTTGTGATTGCTCATACCTCGCTAAACATGTTTCAGGAAGTGCTGAGGGTGAACCCCAACTAGTTGAGATGCTAGTGGAAGAGGAAGAAGTTCAGGCTGAGCCTTTGCCTTAGTTGTTGTGTGTTTGTTGTCTAAGGCGGATTTGCCTTCTTGTTGTTACATGGTGTACTTGTATTGCTATAGCATGATCTATTTTATGGCATTAAGGCTATGTATATTCTTGTAGTTGCAAGTTGAAAGCTGTTGGTTGTAATGTTAGCTTTGAGATATTATGGTTTGTAATAACTTTTAATTCTCCTTTTAGTTCTTGCATGCTTGGGGGTGTATGTTTAGTGATGTTGATTTCATCTTCTAAAATTGCTCTAATGTTATCATAGGATCACTTGTTAAATAGGTTTAATGAAAAGTTAAGTTGGGTGCATGCATGTATGATTTGGAGCTGTTGTTTGTCTCCTCGCTTGGATGACCTTGAACCTTTGAATTTTAATTATAAAAGCTTGTTTTAGTATATTGTGGCTATTTTGAGCATTTACAGGTTTGAAAAATGTCCTCGGTACAGAGGAAACTCTGTGCGTTTTTCCCTAAAATTTTATGACCGGGTTTCGTATTGGGTTGAGAATAGCATGGTTATTAGAGCCTCCCGTCTCGTGAGGGATCGGGGCGTTACATACCCAACAAGATTGACTGATAAAGACTCCAAAATCTGATAACACAATACAGATTCATACTAACCCATTATAACACAAGAGAATCCCCAATCAACAATTTAGAACATCATACCACCTAGAACTCAAAAGCTCGATGTAGGCAAGTAAATGTTCAGTCACCAAAATGCATTGTTATTTCCTCAAACAATTCTATCTCCCAACAATTACATCTTCAAATAAAGTAACTTTAGTCAGGAATCATTCTAATTGGCTCCAAGGTTTAAAGATCAAACCTCCAAAATAACCTTTGACAAGATAGCAATCCCAAGTAATAGAAATATATACATGTTATACTGCACTTCATTTCATTCACAAATATACATCACCAATTCCTCAAATAAATTCATTCTAAAATAACCTCAAGAAAGTATAATTTGAGTTGAGACTCCAAGAGTGAATGATCACAACCCCAAGGAAATCTCAACTTATGATCCATCTCCAAGTAATAACATGTTAAACATGGCAAGAAAAGTAATTATAATTATCAAGATACATTGTTATTTCCTCGAACAACATCATTCTCGCTAAAGGAACATCAAAAACAGATCCATTAAACTGAGACTAAAATCCATAAACATAATAATCAAGATCTCAATGATAAACTACCAGAATAATAATAACTTAGAATCACAGCCTACCTCTGGTTCCAAAAGCTATTGCAGGTTCCCTTGGCATTAAATGGTCACTCACGAGTTAAGCATGCATGCAACTATATCATATGAAAGACAAGTACAACGTAATACACAATTATCATACAATGCAACATTATCACATAACACACAACTCAGCACATAGGAAGTAAATATCACCTAAGCAGGTTACATCACGTAAGCAAGTTATAAGCAATTAAAGTCACATAAGCAACACCCTTCACATAAGGCAAGTTGATCACGTGACTCACATTAGTCATTTAAAGTACATTAAGCACCTAAAGCACGTTGTTTCATATAAATAAGTCATAAACAATTAAAACCAAATAAACAACTAATTTTACACAAGACACTTTGATCACATAAAACACAATTGTCACATAATACACATTAATCACATAATGCACATTAATTACAACACATTGAGTATGTAAGGCACGTTGTCACATAAAACATATTGACCACATTAGTTCACTTAACACATAAGGCATATTAATCACATAGAAAGTTAGTCACATGAGCAAGTTAATCACATAATCACGTAATCATATACTTCACTTTTTCACTTAATACATACTGGCATGTTTAGCCCACTGCCCATATACTTCACTTTTTCACTTAATACACACTGGCATGTTTAGCCCACTACCCACATTCCGAGGATACCCCGGCTGACAACTAAACATGTGCTCTGATACCACTTAATGTAACGCCCCAACTCGACCCCACATACAATTAGTCAGGACGCAATGGAATTTCGGCAGTATAACGACAGTAATCAGGATACTGAGGCTCTAAACCAACCTCTTTATAAATCTTACAACCAACTCCAAAAATCACCAATCAACTCCACAATCAAGATATCAACATACAACGCAACCAAAATATACTTAAAATATTATTTCACTATTTCATCCATAAGTTATAAGCCCCCGTTCCAACATCACACATTTACTATATAACATAAATTTCCAAAATAGATTATAACCCATCTAGCAACCTAATCATGTTCCAAAACAAGACTACTAAGCTAGCAACATTTTATCCATTATCTTTACAACATCTTATACATCATAAACTTCTAAGTAAATACAAAACAACTAGTTTTAATATAAATGATAACAAAAGAGAACTACATCTCAGATACCAAGGACAAGACTCTGGCACATAGGACTCGTCCACATATGGCATATTCTCAGCTTCCTAAGACATGTACCCGAAATCTTGTTCAATATCACCTATATGCATGCAATAATTGAGAGTGAGCTTATATAAAACAAGCCCAGTGAGGATTCGATAGATCTCTTAACAGTATTTACTATACTCCTTGAAAATAATCATTTGAGCAGTAAACACAATAATAATCATCAATAATAACATAAGTACATCAATAATAATAACTAATCAATAAAGGATACTCTAGTTGATGTAGCTCTAAACGCCATCACGATCTCAACCATCTTCTTAAAACTCCCCATTACTCACGCACCTGAGGTACCTCACTAGCCCCTCCCTCCATGGTACCTCCGCCATGCGAGCTGGGGGTAGCCTATGATAGTCATGCTGTTATCAACCTGACAGCCCGACGCTACTCGAGAGGTGGCACACACATACCAAGACTCATGACAATAATAATAATCATTCATATCTCAAGAGGACAACATATCAAGTTGACTATCTTCCAGTTCATCAATAGTCAATTATCACAAGAGGACAACAAAGTAGGTTGTGTATCTCCCGGCTCATCAATAATCAATCAATAATCATCATTTCAACAACATAACAATAACTAGTCAAACAAGCAACAAACAACTAAGTTGATGACAAAGTAGGCTACCCAACTTAACATGCATTAACCACACAACCAAACCCTAGTCTAACCATCAACAACTCACAATTCAATCACTCAAATACCACCCAAACATCCAAAGGCATATTTCAACATTTTAAAGAAAGACAACCCAAACTTCTAAAAGTCATAACTCACATTCTACTAATCCAATCACCTCCAAACCAGTTTCTATTACTCACCCACTCAAGCAACTACATTAGCCCCCTCAAAAACCAACCATAATCCATCCAAATCAAGCCCAACAACCCTAAAACCTCAATGCACCATGGCTGAAATTTTCGGACTTTCACACCGACATCACAATCAAAATTTCAGCATTGCAACATTACTACCACGTATTTAACAAAGTTTTAGAAACTAACAGCAAGCAATTCCAACAACCACAATCACATTTATTCAACAAATAGCCAAATTCTCAATTTTAGTACCCGAAAAATAGAAATGCATACTACAACGGTTCAAAATAGCTATAAACCCATATAATCAATCCTTAGCACCTACTGAGCAATAATATAACATCAATTTGACATTTCAACAGCTAAAAATTCAATTATATGAATTAACATAAAAATGACATTTTGAGATCTATAATTTTTCTCTCGCCTTTGATGCAAACTAAGGTTAGAAACAGGTAGAATGGATGTCCAACAAGCAAAATAAAGCTTTGAATGAAGTGATTTGGACTTGAATTGCAAAATCTATGAGAAAAATGCTTTGAAAAACCTTGAAAATGTCTTCTTTCTTCTCCCTTATGGAGCCACGGCTTTTGATGTGTTTTTGTGGTGTTTTGGCTGATATTTGAGTATATATTAAGTTAAGTAATAAGTCAATGCAAAAAGAATTGGTCAAATTTGAACCTTGTTTAGCATTTTTAGTATTTTAGTTATTTTTAGACCATTTTTAGTATATTGCTCACAAACATATGCACTTAACACTTGGACTATTTTTAGTAGCATATTTTTAGTTGACAAGGAGTTCCACATGCATACATTTACACCCGACTCGGGTAAAAACTTGATTTTTGTAAAAGAAGATGAAAAGTTATATTATTTGTTTTCAAATGTCTTTTAAATACATTTTTCAATTGTGCCATTCTATAAATATTTAAAATGAAATATAATTTGTATTTTTTATATACTAGGTCAATGAAAGTTAGCGCAAGAATCGTTTTGAGCAAAAATAACTATTTTAGCTTAAAAACGTACTTTTTCACCCGTAAATTCTTTTTAAATTCCTAATCAGTTTCAGAAATAATTTTTATTCAAATACGGGTTTATTAATAATGGGGGATTAGTTTTTAATACGTTTAAAACACTTGTGTAAAAATTTTAGTGGATGTGCGTTTAAAACACTATTCACAAAAACTGACTATAAAATTTTCGATGCCGATTTTGATGAAAATTTCATAAATGCACACATAGCATGTAATAGGAATATAAATAACAGAATTAGTGCATTCTAACTAATATAACACATAAACAGGTCAAAACACGCAATTCTATGCAAAGGTAAAATTTGGGATTTCACAGACTCACCCTCTTTTATCCTCATAGGTGAAGCAGATTTGGAACAAGTACCCTAGGGGAATGTGTTTGTTGATGAATTCTTGGAGTTACTATGTGCCATATGTGCTTTGCTTGAATGTGGATGTTTTACGGACGTTGTGTTTGGTTTGAAGACTACTTATGTTGTTATTGTAGATGACCCTCGTTGTAATTTGGGGTCTAATTTTGGCTTGTGCTAACTATAAGCGGACGAACTCTTTATTTGGTTGTTTGCTTTCATTATCTTGAATAGTAGTTATCGTAGGCGTTTAAACCACTAGGTGAAGAATCAATTAAGTTAACTCTATCTAATTTCACTTAGGTGTTCGTTCGTAAGTTAAAGGATAATAGGTACTTCCATGATAGGAAATTGACAAATAAATGGGACATAGTTGCCATGCTAGGTTTATTAACCAAATGGGAATTTCGAGATAAACTAGTAGGCATATCAATCGATGGTAGAACGAAAGTTTTAATCGTAAGTAAATTAATGATTCGAATTTATTTGAGGTGTTCTAGAAATTAGGTCAAACCAAAGGTCCTAAATACCGTCGTTATGCTGCTGGTTTTCTGAAAAACTTTTAGAGTTCTAGGCTAACGAATAAGCATCAAGCATAGTCAAACAGTTGGGGATGAAAATTAATAATAATGATTTAGGTCATACCCTAGTCTAGCCTCCATAGGTTGGGTTAGGGCGTGACACAACATCAAATACACAATTTAACACTTTTCTCATTCCTCTTACAAGTCATATGACAGGAGAAAAATGTAGTTTTGAAAAAATAAAACAGTCGATTTTCACTGTGAATAGTAATTTTTTGCTAAAAGTGAATAAAAGCACATTTTCTTTAAAACTTTTGTGAAAATAATAGTAATGCACATTTATTTATTTACTAACATAATTAAACTCAAATTTTTAATATTAAAACTTAATTTAAACATGTAATTACATGTAAAAGACAATTAAACACTTAATTGCACATTTATAACAAATAAACATTTAAACAAGTAAATATACAAAATATATATAAATGAATGATGTTTGCATTCTCTAGGTCTTGAGTGTCACAACTAAGGTAGTTATTAAAACTCCATAACTTTAGCATTTCTAGTCACTTCCAAGCACAAGTTATCTTAATCTACTTATTAATTGAAATGAATGCTTAGCTTGATATGCTAGTTGTAATACAGCTTCTTAATTTAAATTATTTCTTTAGCATAAGAACACTAAGCACATAAGCCAAACACATAAGTGAAGTAAACCAAACATATAAGGAACACTTATTTCATATATTATCATTCGGGATTCGGGTACAGGTCCTTACAGACTTAGTTCTCGGAGGTTGTATTGAGCCAATAGTTGTTGGTGTTCATCTTCAACAATCTTTCTTGGTATTCCCTTTTGCCTTTCAATCATCAGAATTCTTAGGAACTATTGGGAATATCAGTTGGTACTCGAGCATTCTACCTTGGCTTTAGCATTCTTTACTGGTATTTTCCTCAGAGATAGTATTTTGTATTCCTACTCGGACTCTTGCATTGGTGACCTAGCAAAGAGCTTCTATTTAGCATCTTTATTCGGGATTTCTCATTTGGTATTTTCTTGGTAATTCTTTTGGTAATCGTAACGGGACTTCTTGTAAGACATCCCTCGGTATCCTTATTGGGCATTTTTAGTATTATCTATATGCAAGGATTGCTATTGGTTTCTATTCGGCTTCATCTTCGGTACTTGTAGATGAGATTTCCTCAGATGGTCTTCTCATGTGATGTTCGTCTTCAAATGTTTAACTGGTATTTGTAGGAGCCTTTATTTGGCTACCTCACTCAAGATTTCATTGGCAAAGTCCCGACATTCTTATTGGACTACTCGATGATCTTGTGGTGGAAATTCTCTCTAGTCTGCTCGGGAGTTCCATTTCTTTGGCTCTAAACTTGAGTAAGTTGCTGCGGCTATTGAGGAATATTTTGAGCATGAGAAATTGCGAGGATGCAATTTTTGTAAGGAGGGGAGGATGTGAGGTCCCAAACCCACATACATGTGCATTCATTACTTATGTGCCGAATTATGTGCATTTATATGAATTATTTGAATGATGAATGTGGGTACTATTCACAGTGAAATTTTACTTGTTTGTTTTACTGATTTTAAATTTTTCTCACACTACTTCACACTTAGAAGACATGAGGAAAATGTGATTTTGTGCATTGCATGTCCGGAAAATGCATTAGAAAAATAATTTTTGTACCGTATGAATAGTGACTTAAAGATAACATCAATTTTTAACTAGTTAGTTTTTAATTGTATATTTGGGCTTGGTTATGTAGTCTTACACCTAAAATTAGACTAACTAAACTAACTATGCTTAATATATATTAACTAAACTAAGCAAACTCAACCATTGGCTTATAAAACAAATGCATAAATTCCCCCCTTGTGCCCTTTGTTGCCGTGAGCCCTTGGAGGCCAAAAGAGAAGAAATTTCATCATTCATCTTCAATCTCTAGCTCAACTAAGCATTTTTCAAGTGGATTCAAGTCCTCCCAAGTTCATTCCTAGCATATATTGAGCTATTAGGTAAGGGATTTTGCATTAATGTGCATATTTCAAGTTTATGTTTTGAATTCTAATTTTTAGATTTGTTAATTTTAACCGTTGAAATACTCAACTATGCTTATAAATGTCGTCCACATGCTATAGAGACTTGTTATCATTGGTTTTATGGCTTGGTTTTAAAGTTTAAGCAAATGTTCAATTGTTGAAGATGATGAATAGTTCCTAAACCTAGGGTTTTACTACAAATTGCTAAATATATTGATTTGATGCTATCTATAAGTGCTCTAGGGGTTAATAGACATAGATTAGTGCTTGTGTATAGTTGGTTTACCCGAAATTGGATTAAAATGCAAAATTTGGCTAAATTTATAAAGGGGTCATTTTGTAAACGATAATCCAGGTACAATTTGAAGCTAATTTGGGGTTCTACTAGGCATGGAAGCCCTTTTTGTGCTAGTGTGGCATTGAATTGAGGGTCGGATTGGGTAGATGTAGTACAAAGCGCATTTGGGGCCTTCCCGAGTTTCTGTGTTAAAAGCGGGGTTTTAAGGCTTGGATAGGTGTCTTTTAGTGTTCTTAGCGATGTAGGATGGTTGGTTGGTGGAAATTATACCTTGTGATTCGATAGGAACCTAATTTGTGCAAGTTATCAAAGGGGTTCTGAGTAATTTGTGAATCCGGGTACAATCTAACGTTATGGGTAGCATTTAGTAGGTGGGGAAGAGCTAAAAGTGGGCTTATGTCACCTAATGGAGCGTTGGTTAGGGTACTTTTGGTTCAAATGCATAAAGGGACTTTCGGGGCTTTTGAGGCAATTGCTAGTTAAGGTGTGATTTCAAGGGTCCTAGATGTGTCATAAAGTGTTATTAAGAGGTTTGAATAGCTTGGTTGAGAATCTTGAACCTCGTGATTCGGTTTTGAGTCAATTCACCTTAGTTGATAAAATGGTCGTTTGACCAAGTGTTGACCGTGCTCGTTTTAAGTTGGGGGTTTATCTTGTGCGTGTGGGGAAGCACTTTTGGCACCATTGTGGTATTGATTGGGTGCCCGGTTAACATAGCTATAGTTCAATTGCACTAGGTGGACTTTCGGGCTTTTGTTTGGAAAGTGAGATTTTATGCCATAGAATCGTGTCTTAACGTGTCTAGGAATGTGTAGTGAAGTCGGTTTCTCAATCCCGTAACTCGTTTGGTTGTAGTGGCTTTTAGAAGTTAGAGATATGAATAGTATTTTGTGGTTTTTCATGCTTTGAACTATTGTTGCTTACTTAATTAATGTTCTTATTGTTATTATTGATTATAATTAATTATTATATGAAATGTAATAGTATGGCCATAGTTCTAAGTATCTTCCTTGAGTTTTGTATTGAGTTAATTGTGATGAGAATAAGTATAAGTTAATAACTTTATTGATCAATAGTACTACTATGGAATATTTACAATTGCTTGATTCTTGAGCATGTTATGTGAATAATGGGTTTAAATGGCATGTTCTATTAAAATGGTAAAAGTTATGTGTTAAGTATTTTAAGTGTTTCATTAGTGTTAACTTGGTAATTCTAGTTTCATAAATGTGTTTAAGGATTCTAGATGTTTAGAGCCATACATGCTAAGTAGTTAATGGAGAATGTATGCATGTTAATGTTCAAGAATTAGGGAGATTTGTAAATCATAAAGTAAATAGGTTGACAAAGCATGTGGTAGGTAACTTCTGTAATGAAGTATGGTATATGGAAATGATTCTTGGAGCATGCTTTATAGTCAGTATGTTTGATGTTAAAATGTGGTATTTTAATTGGATGCTTAGCTTGATGAACCCTTGTGATCTAGTTGAAGTGAATTAGTTATGAAGTAACTTTTTTTAATGTGGTTGAGTTATCTTTAAGTTACATGGAATTGTTGTCTTTAGGTAGTGATTTTGAGTGGTAATTGAAGGAGAATGGTGCAATTGGAGGTGTTTGGCTAGATTCTTGCGTATTTTGGCTTCTAGAGGTGAGGGATGCATCGTACTTGTTATCTTAATTGATTTACTGCTTTTCATTATGATAGATTATTGTGTAGTTAATGAGTTATTGTTTAATTACTTTAATTGTATTGTCTATGTGCCGTTTATATGTTGACTAAATGGTATTACTATTATCTAGATTACAGTTGCTTGTAAATTGTAATTCATGTGCGATAGAAACCTACTTTGTTGTCCCTTATTTGTGTGTTTATTAACTTTTATGGTTATTGCTTTATCGTTGCTTCTGTTTTTTCATTTCAATTGTTATGCAACCTTATCGTTCGGGTTGGATGCGATGGGCCTCTCTAGGCGGCATCGGGCTTGCCAGGGTAGTTACTCTAGCATCGTACCTTAGTCTCTCACTCGCCTGGTATGGAGTATGCCAAGGGGTATGGGTCATAGAATTGGGTACATCCGAAGTACCCATTGGTGTAAAGGGATGCCAACATATCAAGATCGAGTTCGTGGTTCGAGGGATTTGAGGGATAAGGGTTACCGATATCCTTTTTAAATGTGTGGTATTTTATAGTTAATTGCTTCTTTATTGTATAATTGACATCTTCTGTGATTAACTGTTGCACTGCACGAAAATATTTTCGAAAACCTTTCCCAATTAATTGTTTCCCTCTCTCACTGAGTATACGTGTATTGTATGCTCACCTCTCTTTCTAACACTTTCAGGATTAGTACAAAGCAAAGTGAAGGGCCTACAAGTTGTTTGGATTCCTGTGCATCGAAGTATTGTTTGCTCGTATTAGTATACTTTGTAAAGTAGAAGTCCTGCTTGTAATTAAATTATGATGTGAAGGATTGTAATAGTTAAGTGAATGTTTGTAAGGTGCGATAACTGTAGTAGTATGTAATTAGTTAAGGTTTTACTTTATTGCTTAGTTGGTTGAATGGTTGCATGAGTTGGATAATTCACGGACTTAATTCATAAGAAAGATAGAAAGATAAAATTAGAGTGGTATAATAAGCGGATTAAAAACATAGAATTTCAAAGGTTGTCAAAATGCATGCTTGATTGCGGACTTTTGTTGGATTCCAAGGCTCGGATGGCCTTGAGGAGTTTGTTGTATATGATGATACTGGGAAATGGGAATTGCGGAGGAGGTTGGACTTTGGTTTTTGAGGTTATAATTGCTTGTACAGGTTTTGGATTGTCTTATAAACAGGGGAGACTCTTTCCGTTTCCCTTGTTTTTTCGTGCCTTGAGTTTTGGGTTCGGGGCTCCGATCTCATGAGGGATTGGGGTATTACAGGTGGTATCAAAGATTAGCAGCTCACAACCGGGACATGGTTCTCGGTCTATTGGGTAGTGAACCTCGAGTGTGTGCATGTGAAGTGAGTTTGAATGAGTATGTGCTTGCATGTGAGCTTGTGTTTGCTTGAGTGAAAATGTGTTCTTATATGTTATATTTGCGTGAATTAGAAAAGTTATGTGACATATAAATAATGTATTAGATGTGCAAATATGTGATTATGTGTACTAGTGAGGGTTGATTGAAACTTTGTGCACCTATGTGTCCTAACTGTGCAACATGTGAAATGAGTAGTAAGTGTATCATTGTGATTAATCTTGCATTTAAGTGATTTCCTTAGTGCTTACTATCTTGAATATATGCAATTCTGTGCATTAAATATTTACTTTATGTTCAATCCATTGTATACATGCATTGTCCTTTAAATTGGTAAGTGAACATTCTCCCTTACGAAGAGATGGTAAGTGATGGCTTACTCGAAGATGTGGATTAGTGAAAGAGAGAATAGTAGATCATCTAGCTATCAGGGATCAGTGGAATGGACTTAGTGCTCGGAGGTTGTATTGAGCCAATAGTTGTTGGTGTTCATCTTCAACAATCTTTCTTGGTATTCCCTTTTGCCTTTCAATCATCAGAATTCTTAGGAACTATTGGGAATATCAGTTGGTACTCGAGCATTCTACCTTGGCTTTGGAACTTTTGCATTGGCGACCTAGCAAAGAGCTTCTATTTAGCATCTTTATTCGGGATTTCTCATTTGGTATTTTCTTGGTAATTCTTTTGGTAATCGTAACGGGACTTCTTGTAAGACATCCCTCGGTATCCTTATTGGGCATTTTTAGTATTATCTATATGCAAGGATTGCTATTGGTTTTTATTCGGCTTCATCTTCGGTACTTGTAGATGAGATTTCCTCAGATGGTCTTCTCATGTGATGTTCGTCTTCAAATGTTTAACTGGTATTTGTAGGAGCCTTTATTTGGCTACCTCACTCAAGATTTCATTGGCAAAGTCCCGACATTCTTATTGGACTACTCGATGATCTTGTGGTGGAAATTCTCTCTAGTCTGCTCGGGAGTTCCATTTCTTTGGCTCTAAACTTGAGTAAGTTGCTGCGGCTATTGAGGAATATTTTGAGCATGAGAAATTGCGAGGATGCAATTTTTGTAAGGAGGGGAGGATGTGAGGTCCCAAACCCACATACATGTGCATTCATTACTTATGTGCCGAATTATGTGCATTTATATGAATTATTTGAATGATGAATGTGGGCACTATTCACAGTGAAATTTTACTATTTTGTTTTACTGATTTTAAATTTTTCTAACATTACTTGTCACTTAGAAGGCATGAGGAAAATGTGATTTTGTGCATTGCATGTCCGGAGAATGCATTAGGAAATAGTTTTTGTACTGCATGAATAGTGACTTAAAGATAACACTGATTTTTAACTAGTTAGTGTTTAATTGTATATTTGGGCTTGGTTAGGTAGTCTTACACCTAAAATTAGACTAACTAAACTAACTATATTTAATATATATTAACTAAACTAACCAAACTCAACCATTGGCTTATAAATCAAATGCATAAATTCCCCCTTGTCCCTCCTTGTTCCCATGAGCCCTTGAAGGCCAAAAAAGAAGGAATTTCATCTTCATCTTCAATCTCTAGCTCAACTAAGCATTTTGCAAGTGGATTCAAGTCCTCTCAAGTTCATTCCTAGCATATATTGAGCTATTAGGTGGGAGATTTTACATTAATGTGCATATTTCAAGTTTATGTTTTGAATTCTAATTTTTAGATTTGTTAATTTTAACCGTTGAAATACTCAACTATGCTTATAAATGTCGTCCACATGCTATAGAGACTTGTTATCATTGGTTTTATGGCTTGGTTTTAAAGTTTAAGCAAATGTTCAATTGTTGAAGATGATGAATAGTTCCTAAACCTAGGGTTTTACTACAAATTGCTAAATAGATTGATTTGATGTTATCTATAGGTGCTCTAAGGGTTAATAGACATAGATTAGTGACTGTGTATAGTTGGTTTGCCCGAAATTAGATTGAAATGCAAAATTTGGCTAAATTTGTAGTGGGGTCATTTTGTATACGATAATCCAGGTACAATTTGAGGCTAATTTGGGGTTCTAATAGGCATGGAAGCTCTTTTGGTGCTAGGTTGTCATTGAATTGAGGGTCAGATTGGGTAGCTGTAGTACAAAGCACACTCGGGGCCTTCTCGAGCTTCTGTGTTAAAAGTGGGTTTTTAAGGCTTGGATATGTGTCTTTTAGTGTTCTTTGAGATGTAGGATGGTTGGTTGGTGGAATTACGCCTTGTAATTTGATAGGAACCTAATTTGTGCAAGTTATCAAAGAGGTTTCGGGTAATTTGTGAATCTGGGTGCAATCTAACATTATGGCTAGCATTAAATTGGTAGAGAAGTGCAAAAAGTGGGCTTATGTCACCTAATGGAGCGTTGGTTAGGGTATTTGTAGTTCAAATGCATAAAGGGACTTTCGGGACTTTTGAGGGAATTGTTGGTTAAGATATGATTTCAAGGGTCCTAGATGTGTCATAAAGTGTTATTAAGAGGTTTGAATAGCTTGGTTGAGAATCTTGAACCTCGTGATTCGGTTTTGAGTCAATTCACCTTAGTTGATAAAATGGTCGTTTGACCAAGTGTTGACCGTGCTCGTTTTAAGTTGGGCGTTTATCTTGGGCGTGTGGGGAAGCACTTTTGGCACCAATGAGGGAGTGATTGGGTGGCCGGGTAACGTAGGTATAGTTCAATTGCTCTAGATGGACTTTCGGGCTTTTATTGGGAAAGTGAGGTTTCGTGCCATAGAATTGTGTCTTAACGTGTCTAGGAATGTGTAGTGAAGTCGGTTTCCCAATCCTGTAACTTGTTTGGTTGTAGTGGCTTTTAGAAGTTAGAGATATGAATAGTATTTTGTGGTTTTTCATGCTTTGAACTATTGTTGCTTACTTAATTAATGTTCTTATTGTTATTATTGATTATAATTAATTATTATATGAAATGTAATAGTATGGCCATAGTTCTAAGTATCTTCCTTGAGTTTTGTATTGAGTTAATTGTGATTAGAGTACGTATGGTTAATTGCTTTATTGATCAATAGTACTACTATGGAATATTTACAATTGCTTGATTCTTGAGCATGTTATGTGAATAATGGGTTTAAATGGCATGTTCTATTAAAATGGTAAAAGTTATGTGTTAAGTATTTTAAGTGTTTCATTAGTGTTAACTTGGTAATTCTAGTTTCATAAATGTGTTTAAGGATTCTAGATGTTTAGAGCCATACATGCTAAGTAGTTAATGGAGAATGTATGCATGTTAATGTTCAAGAATTAGGGAGATTTGTAAATCATAAAGTAAATAGGTTGTCAAAGCATGTGGTAGGTAACTTCTGTAATGAAGTATGGTATATGGAAATGATTCTTGGAGCATGCTTTATAGTCAGTATGTTTGATGTTAAAATGTGGTATTTTAATTGGATGCTTAGCTTGATGAACCCTTGTGATCCAATTGAAGTGAATTAGTTATGAAGTAACTTGTTTTAATGTGGTTGAGTTATCTTTAAGTTACATGGAATTGTTGTCTTTAGGTAGTGATTTTGAGTGGTAATTGAAGGAGAATGGTGCAATTGGAGGTGTTTGGCTAGATTCTTGCGTATTTTGGCTTCTAGAGGTGAGGGATGCATCGTACTTGCTATCTTAATTGATTTATTGTTTTTCATTATGATAGGTTATTGTGGGGTTAATGAGTTATTGTTTAATTACTTTAATTGTATTGTCTATATGCCATTTATATGTCGACTAAAAGGTGATATTGTTATCTAGATTACAGTTGCTTGTAAATTGCAATTCATGTACGAGGGCAACCAACTTTGGTGTCCCTCATTTGTGCGTTTATTGACTTTTATGGTTAATTCTTTATCGTTGCTTCTGTGGTTTCGTTTTGATAGTTACGCAACCTTATCGTTCAGGATGGATGCGAAGGGCCTCTCTGGGCGGCATCAGGTTTGCCAGGGTGGTTGCTTTAGCTCCGTGCCCTAGTCCTTCACTCACTGGTATGGAGTATGCCAGGAGGTGTGGGTCGTAGAATCGGGTACATCCGAAGTACCCATTGGTGTAAAGGGATGCCAACATATCAAGATCGAGTTCGTGGTTCGAGGGATTTGAGGGATAAGGGTTACCGATATCCTTTTTAAATGTGTGGTATTTTATAGTTAATTGCTTCTTTATTGTATAATTGACATCTTCTGTGATTAACTGTTGCACTGCACGAAAATATTTTCGAAAACCTTTCCCAATTAATTGTTTCCCTCCCTCACTGAGTATACGTGTATTATATGTTCACCCCTCTTTCTAAGACTTTCAGAATTATTACAAATCAAAGTGAAGGGCCTACAAGCTATTTGGATTCTTGTGCATCAAAATGTTGTTTGCTCGTATTAGTATACTTTTTAAAGTAGAAGTCCTGCTTGTAATTTAATTATGAAGTGAATGATTGTAATAGTTAAGTTAATGTTTGTAAGGTACGATAATTGTAGTAGTATGTAATAAGTTAAGGTTTTACTTTATTGCTTAGTAGGTTGCATGCTTGCATGATTTGGATGATTGGCTTACTTAATTCATAAGAAAGATAAAAAGAGAAAATTAGAGTGGTATGATAAGCGGATTAAAAAGATAGAATTTCAAAGGTTGTCAAAATGCATGCTTGATTGCGGACTTTTATTTGATTCCAAGGCTCGGATGGCCTTGAGGAGTTTGTTGTATATGATAATAGTGGGAAATAGGAATTGCGGAGGAGGTTGGATTTTGATTTTTGAGATTATAATTGCTTGTATAGGTTTTGGATTGTCCTATAAACATGGGAGACTCTGTCCGTTTCCCTCGTTTTTTCGTGCCTTGGGTTTTGGTTCAGGGCTCCGGTCTCATGAGGGATCAAGGTATTACATAATGCCCTATAAGAATTCCAATGATCAAGTTCCAAAGGCAAAAGAGCGTGAAGAGCATAATCGCCTAAAGTGGTGGCCAAGAAAGATTATGGAAGACGAACACCAACGGCTATTTACTGTATATAACCCTCCGAGTACTAAATCCTTTTAATTGATCACCGATATCCAGCTGATTCACTATTCTCTCTTTTACTAGTCCACATCTTCAAGTAAGCCATCACTTTATAGGGGAGAGTGTTTACTTACCATTTCGAAGGGGAGTGCACTCATACAATGGGTCTCGCGGGACAAAGACTTCTACAGGCTTTCTTTTGCTGGGTTCACATAAGATAAGCATTTAATGCATATTATCATAAGCAACTAAGGTAAGTAAACACTCAAGAGATCACTTAGATGTACAATTAATCACATAAACGTACCTATCACACAATCTTTACATTTTATGCAATTAGAACACATAGGTGCACACATAATCACATTACACAATACATATATCACATATTTTCCATTTATTGTACAAATAAGTCACATAGATACACAAAATCACTTAAGGCATATAACTACCACTTGCAAGCATACACCACTTCAAATCATACTTCACAGACACACGATCAAAAGTCACTAGCCAACAGCTGAAGACCCTTTCCCAACTGAGAGCTATCTAATCTCTGATACCACCTGTAACACCCCGATCCCTCACGGAACCGGGACTTTTATTAATCATGCTATCAACAACCCAATTCCAAACTCGGACACACAGTTTAGGGAAAACAAATGGAGTTTTTCCTATTTATAGGGCTAATCAAAAACCTGCACACAACAAGTATAACCACCAAACCATAATCCAACATCCTCAATCAATCCTATCTCTCGATACCACAACATCATATAATTCACTATAGCCATCCGGGCCCTTCTTCCACCACAAACTATAACATACAAGCATGCATTCATTAACTGTTGAAGTCCTATGTTTATAATTTCACTTATAATACTACTCTAATATTATTTACTTAACTTTCTGATATTTTAAGTCCTTCAAACTTCTCTAATTAACCCATACAACCATGCAAACTACTAGGCAATAAAGTAAAGCCATAGAAGTTATTACAAGCCCATTAGCACCTAACCATCGTACAAGACTAAAACTTTAATATTACATTCCTTAAGATAACATAAATACATACATGACCATAAGGTCTCAAATAGAATACAAGCATATCATAATCACATTCTTCCATGTTCTACACATTGATAGAGCAAGCTGGCCACGCAGAAGGCAATCCAGTCTCCAACTCTTCCTGAAACGTGTTGAAAAAAGGAATGAGTAACTTGAGAATATGGCTTACCAGGGATTTTTGCAAATCTTTTCGTGCAATACGACAACAATACAAGTAATCAAGTAATTCAATATAACAATCTAATTAAACAATATATGAAACACATTTAAAAGGATATGGTTTGTCTTCTTTGTCTTTGATCATGATCCATGAACCTCAATCTTCGATAGTAAATGCCAGCAAATCCCCTTATACCACCAATGGGGTACTTCAGATGTAACCCGATCCTACGACCCATTCTCCTGAGGTAGGTCCGTACGCCCTAACGAGGTGAACCACGCTGCTGGAGTATTGGAGTATACTCAGCGAGAAAGGGAATAGGCACCATGGTAGTAGAGGTAGACCAATAGCCCAATGCTGTCCGGAGTTTCTCGACACTACCATGTCCGAAAAGGTTGCGCAACCTGATACGAATTCAAGAAGTCACGAAATAAAATGAGATAATCTCAAGATAGCAAGATAATACGACAACATATAAATGGGGGACAAAAAAGTAGGTTGCCCTCAATCTTGATATAACAAGTAATAAGTGCATATAAACTTTATCAATTAAACTAAATCATACAATCCAAGAGCAATAAAATAAGTTAAGATGCACAAAAGAGATGAAGACTCCTTTACCTCTACCAAGCTCCAAGATCCAAGTTTGGGCTTCACTTCATTCTTAAACACCTTGAACATAAAGTTAAACATTATTTCAACTACAACAATAATTAATTATCAACTAGATTAGTTAACTTATAGTTTACCTAATTAACATACAATGTTTATTAAAACCCCCATTTTTAGCAAAACGTCACATTTATATACTTTAACTTAACATACAACCTAAGTAATCATTCAAGTAGTTAAGTATACAAGTTATAGTCATAACTTCACACATACAATAGAATCTACAAGCAATGTAAATAATATAACAAGATATAAGCATGTTCATTCAATTGATAACAAGTATACATGTAGTTCAATTCACAAACTCGTCTATCAAGATGCATGTACTACACAAATGCATTTAAACACTTTATTAATCAATTATAAGGCAATTATAACAACAAATACCATAGCTAAATAGGCAATACTTTACTACCCTTTCTTAGGCACGTTATGGCACGATTCTACGCTACGAAACATCACTTTCCCAACATAACCCCGAAAGTCTACCTAGCATGTTTGAACTACAACTATACTAATCAAACACCCAATCAATGCCACAATTGCGCTAAAAGGGCTTCCATGCACATACAAGGCAAACCCCCAACTCAAAATGAACACGATCAATACGTAGTCAAACAACCCCTTAATCTCATGAACACAATTCAATGCACGTGCTAGTTACAAGTTTCCTAATTCATAAACCAACTATACTACACTTCTAAATACACTTTATGGCACCATTTAGAACCATGAAATCACACATTTAACTATGTTTAATAGAAAAGCCCCAAATGTCCCTAAGTGCGTTTGAAGTACAAGTATTCAAACCAAATCCCAATTTAGCGCCATAAAAGCATTTTAAACACCTACTCACCTAATAAACACTATCCATAACATTTATTTGCACCTGGATTTACTTTTTATACGAAACCCCTTTGTAATTTAAGCCAAATTCACACAATTACTCAAGTTACAATCAATCTAATCTCACATAAACGTTATTCTATGATCAATAGCATCTGAGGAACTAATAGATAGTATAAAATCAATCCTACAATCAAATTTTAATAAAACCCTCATATTTCACTATTCATTAGCTTCTCCAACATGCGATTTCCAATTTCAACCATCAATCTTGCTAAAAGCTCCTAAAGATGTATTCTACTAAGTTATTAGAAGGCAATTTAAGGATAAACATGGATATATAAGCAATATATCATCAAATCTCAAAAATTAAAGTTAAGACATATATATATATATAATACATATAATTTCCTAAATTCCTCACCAAAATACTTGTAGATGCTAGATATAGGACTATGAACTCTTGTAAGCACTTGGAATAAGCTTGGATTGGATGAAGATGGCCAACTATAACAATTTTTGCAAGAACACTATTATCGTCTATAGTTTTTGGCTGATTTTTTTGACCTTTTTTGATCATTTGATAAATTTTGGGTTATAAGAGTTTAAGTTGGGTCAATGGGTCAATGGGTTGGGTTATTGGGTCAAGTTGTTTGGTTAGGTGGGTCAAATGAAGTCAAAAACAAAGCAAAATGCAAAACTAAAATGCTAAATTTTTTTACTATTCATGCGATACACTTACATTCTTGTAACTTGAGTTCCCGATATGCTATGTACATAATTCCAATTTTCTCATGTCTCCTAAATGACAAGTAACATAAGAAAAATATAAAACCAAGAAAATAAAATAGTCGAAAATTTTTATGAATAGTAACTATTTATAAATAAGTTTTTAAGAAATAATGCACAAAATACATGCAAATGGAGGTGATATGTATGCACTCGGGCTTGGGCGTTATACTTTGTACTCCTTATAACATGGTTATATAATTCACAGAGGATGTACAAGTGGTATCCCTACCATGAAGCAGCCATTCGTGAGAGGTTCAACATTTTCGGGCAAAGACGCATAACAGACAACTTAAGCACAGCACGTAGGGAACAAAAGAAGCCATCATGGCTCTCGCAGGATGTATGAGAAGATATGAAAGTGGTGTGGAGTTCCAAAGCATGGCAAGACAATCTAAACGGAACTTTGATAATAGAAGGAAAAATCCATATACGCACCATTTAGGATGTATTCCCGGGCATGAATGGCCAAGGAGGATAGTAAGAATTAAGTTGACTATAGTGCATTAAGTGATAACTAATCAACAATTTTATCTTATATATTACATGTCGAGTTGTTTGTTTTGGTGAATTTATATTATAGGCGGAAGAAAGCGGGCGTGAAGCAACTTTTGTTGATGTTTTCAAAAAGACTCATCGCAAGGGTCCTAACAGACCTTACATAGACGCTCGGGCAGAACAGACAGTGGTAAGTTAGTTTATTTTAACTTTACAACGTTGAAGATTGATACACAGATTTATACTAATATTTTTTGGATATTGAAGATTTAAGATTGTAATGTTGAAGTTAGTTGGTTGAGGTTCAATTTTGTGGAAGCCTTTATATATCCTTTTATTGTTAGATTCAGAGAATGATGATGGAGCACTTTTTTGTATTTTTTTGATGTGCGATTCTGTGGTGGTTTGTAGTAATGGGATACTACAAACAAACACAGAATTAAGCTGATTGTATATGTATGTTTAAACAAGTACTTGTTTTGTTTTTTTTCTCTGATGGTTTCTCATTTTTTTTGTATCACTCCAAACTTCTTTATATTATTCATGTCTCTACGTGTTGATATATCTGTATTACAAGCTTTGTACAAGGAATTGCTTCAACAGGAATCATAGGCATTCGACTCTGATTCAGCTCCCATGCCTAGATTCATAACGTACTATTCTTAAAGGATGTTGGTAGACTCCACAAAGGCCGTTTATACAGGGTCGAGTCACAGGTTTCTATGGCGTCTACTTCACACAGTTACCCGGTTGGGGGGAAGCCATATGACGCAGCAAGATCTCCAGGAGACCATTGCTCGAGCCACAACATCTTTGGAAGGAAAGTTGGAACAACATAACTTGGCGTACTGCAAACTCCAACAAGAAACTTTATCGCAGCTATGTGATCTCCAAGCACAGCTCGCACTACTTGTTTCAAGGTTACCTGTTCCTCTACTTACACAACAGTAGTCTTCATCGTCTTCGTCTTTAAGTGATGGTGGAAGTGAATAGAATTTTGGCCTTCTTTAATGTTACGACATTATAAAAATCCATTACATTCGGAATGTAATAACTTTTGGGTTTAATTTGAACAACTTTTTTAAATTTTTATTAGCTAATTTTGTAAATATGTGATTTATAACTTGTTTTGCAGTATTAAATATCTAATTGACAGGTCAAACAACTTATTATAGTAAATTTTATAATGAAATTTTTTTAAAAATTTACATTTTTGCTAGGGCTTGGCGAGGGATCGGTGAAGGACAAATATACGAGGGCTCGGTGAAGGACGAAAACGGCGAGGCATGACGAGGGACAAAAACGGCGAGGGCATGGCGAGGGACACTTTAAGCAAGGGCTTGGCGAAGGAGCGTTTGCGAGGGAACGAAAAAGGACCCATTCGATGAGAGCTCGGCGAGGGACGCATTCGGCGAGGGCTCGACGATGGACAAATTCCGCGTGGGCTTGTTGCCCTCGCACAGTCCTCGCCAAAATGGTCCCTTGCCGACCCCTTGCCAAATGGTGTTGGGTCGGTGCGGGATCCCAATTCAACGACGGAGCCTTCGGCGAGGGACGGTTCCCCTCACCGGGCCCTCGTCGAGACCCTTTCGGCGAGGGCCAGGCGAGGGGAATTGTCCTTCGCCGAAAAGAATTTTTCTTGTAGTGCTTGTTGTTTACCATTATGTGTTATGATGTGTGAATGTGTTATGTGTGAATGCGTGATGCACTGGGCGGCATAGGGCTTGTCAGGTGATGACATGACTACCGGGGTTCTAATCCCTATCCTATTGTGAATGAAGAATTCACAAGGTCTGGGTTGTAGGTTTTGATGTATATCCAGAGTACATCCGTGTGGCATATAGGGGATGAGTTCATGAGCGTATAGGGGATCGGCATCAACAAAACGAGAATATCTTTCTTATGTAGTTTATCACATTCTCGCGTATTTATAACTGTTGCACGTTCTTGTTCATGTTATGCTTTCGCAATGAGTTTTCAAAACCCAAAAATACTTTCAAAACCTTCTTTATCCCCTCCTCACTGAGTTCGTGGAAACTCACCTCGTTTGCTAACATTTCATGTGAGCTTGAGGTGGTCGAGTACGTGGAATATGTGAATGTTGAACCCATAGTTGATACCGTGGTCGAGCCCGAGGCCTAGTTTGCTTGCCTTATGGATGCTTATTGTAAGAACCCGACTTGAATTCTGAATAATGGTATATGAAATAAGTATTATCTGTGTTCTTAGTGTTCTATTTATGATATGTGTTAAATTATCATATCAAGCCAAGCAATCGTTTCAATTTAAAAAATAGAACTAGTAAAAACCGCAAATCTTATGATACTTACTATTGAGGATTAATACTTTTTGTAGTTGATTGAATTTGGTTAGGGTATGTTAATTAGGATCTTATCATGATTATCTACTATTTAAATTAATGACTTGTATAGCCCAGCTGGCAAGATTTAACTTGGGATTATAATAATCTTTAACTATGAAAAATTTATAGGGCAAGATAGTCAGATCACGAGATAATTAGAAGATTTCAAATATTAACTTAAGTAAGAAAAAAAAACTGGGGAATACTAGGTTTATGATTTGTGAAATTCCAATATAGTGGGAATAGTAGGTTCTGAGAATACTAAGCGAGTTAGAAGAATTAATTGAAATATTTTGTTTTCTAAGTAATAGTAATATTGTAGCTGGCTAGTAAAAGATGAAGGAATTTTTGCGTAACACTTAAAATTGATCCAACTAGTTTTAAAAAAAAAAATCTCTAAAGAATTAATACAAAAAGTCCCTAACTTGGCAACATTAAAAGATTTTAAATGGTTAGGGACGCTTGTTCACTTTCCGTTTAAAATAGAATAATCTCAAGATTCATTATTGGTGGTAGAATTAGATTAATTAAAATGAGATGCTCTTGCCAAAAATGGAATAAACATAGCTTGACTAAAAGGTTTATTGTTTTATAAGCTCAAATCGGCCTTGGAAGGTTTGATAAATAGGTTTAATTAACCTTAGCTATTATGTAACGACCCCCAACCTGGCCCTTCTCAAGACTAGGTCAAAGTCTATGTTTACAGTTGTTGCGGTCTCACGTAAATAATGAACGGTAACTTTAAGAGATAGAAAATACCGACGACTATTTAATCATAAGCATTAATACAATGAATTAAGTACAAGGGTGTTACATCAACACCCGAGATACATAAACTACCCCGCTACTAAACAATTAGGGTTTCAGCACAGCTATCCTTTTACCCGAAATTAATACAACAAACTCTAACTTCTACAACTTGAATCCAACTATGACAGCAAGAGGCCTCGAGCATGTAAACATTCAAAGTCAACTTCCATTTCAAGCTAATCTGCACCTGCACTGGGGGGAGAAAATAGGGTGAGCTCTGGGGAAGCTCAGTGTGGATGGAATAGAAGAGTTTTGAAAACATTTCTGGTCAGTCTATTTTGCAAATCATGATGCAATTCACGTATAGTAGTATAAAACATTATCCATGTGAGATATATATAACAAGTAGAAATTTCTATCACGCTCGAGTCACATATCAAATAGCAGTAATAATAATATCTAGATAGATAATCTATTTATATTGCAATAATAATAACATTTAGTGGCATATACCTACATATCAGCCTACTCTCCGAGAATGCAATGCCAATCGAGAGTAGGACACTACTCTCCGAGGGTGGTACCAAGCAAGAGTAAGAACAAGTCGATCATATCATAAGGTGGCCAGCCTTGATCACAATTTCAACTTCTTATTTCTCCTAAGAGGGTACTCTGAATTGTACCCGAATTCTACGACCTAACTCCCCGAGGGTGGAGATCGCCAAGCGGGAGAAAGAATAGGACCATGATAGGTACGGGAGTACCGGCAAGCCCTATGCCGCCTGTCACGCCCTAACTCGACCCCACCTATAATCAGTCAGGACGCAACGGAATTTCGGCAGCATAACGACAGTAAATAGATTTCCGAGGTTCTAAACCAACCTCATAAAACATCATACATCCAGCAATTCCTCAATACAAACAACAACATACAACACAACCATATTATACAATAAACCATCCTCGTTATACGCCTCCATTCCAACATGACATACAATACGTCAACTTTATCATACATTTCAAAAATAAGTTGAGACACAACTACAACTTAACCATAGACAAAAGAAAACTACTAAGTTAACATCGTTTGGATCATCATCTTTCAACATCTATTACAATAAGAACCACAAAGCATATAAAAGTCTATTAAGCTAATATACATGACATTAAACAACATATAATCATGGATAAGACTCGGGAACATATGACTCGTCCACGTAAGGCACATTTTCCACAATCACCTCTTCAGGAGGCACGTACCCGTAATCCTGCTCAAGTACACCTATAAGCATGCAATAATAGAAAGTGAGCTTATATAAAATAAGCCCAGTGAGGATCCGATAGATCTCGAGCAAGGTCTACTAAACTCCTTGGAATAATCCTTTGAGTCAGTAAACACACAATAACAATAAATAATACTATCATCACATAACTATATGACCATTCAATAAAGGATACTCTCTCTAGTTGGTGTAGCTCCAAACGCCATCACGATCTCAACCATTCTTCTTGTAACTCCCCATTACTCACGCACCCGAGGTACCTCACTAGCCCCTCCCTCCATGACACCTCCGTCATGCGAGCTGGGGGTAGCCTATGGCAGTCATGCCGTTATCAACCCGACAGCCCGATGCTGCCCGAGAGGTGGCACACACATACCAAGACTCCATAATCATCAATCATCAATCAATCATCAATCAATCAATTGGGAGATCAGCAACAAAAGTGCCCGATTCCCGAACTCAATAATAATCAATCAATAACATCAATATTAAATTAAACAACAAACAACGTAGTTAGATGACAAAGTAGGCCATCTAACCGGACATGCATAATATACATAATTAAACTCTAAATTACTCATCAACAACTCACCATTCATCACTCGAACACTACCCAACCATCTAAAGGCATCGTTCAAGAAATTAAAGAATGACAACCTAAACTTCTAAAATTCATAACTTACAATCTACTAATCCAAACATTGCCAAATCAGTTCATATCACTCACCCATTCAACCTACTACATTAGCCCTCTCGGAAATCCACCATAACACCTCCAAATCATGCCCGATAACCCTAAAACCCTAAGATGTCATGGCTGGATTTTCCGGATTTTCACACAAACAATGTAATCGAAAATTCGGCATTACAACAGCGCTAACACGTAATTATCAAGTATTTAGAAATCGACGGCAATCGATTTCGATCAACACAACTCATTTAATTCAACTTTGAACATTTTAATCAAAATTAAATACCCGAAAAATAAAAATTATGCTACATCCGACAGAAATTCGTAGTATTAGTATATAACGATCCCTAGCATGCAAGGAGCAATAATCTATCATCAGATTTCAATTCTAACGGTTCAATCTTCATTTATACGCAAAAACACAAAAATGACATTTTGAGATCTAGAATTTTTCTCTCACCTTAGATGCGATATAAGCCTAGGAATGCGTGCTATGCATGCCCAACAAGCAGAATCCAAGTCGGTGCGAAGTTTCACGGACAAAAACTAGGTTTTTCTTTGAAAAATTGGATTGAAAGCTTGAGTTTTTCTCTTCTCTTTTCTCCCTCTTTTCTCTCGGCAATGTGTGTGTGTGTGATGGTGTTTTTGTGTTGTGTGAGTGTGTGTTGAGGACATTAGCTTATAAGGTCAAATAATTAAGTAAAGTCAAAGTTAATTTTAATAGGTATTTTTGTGTTTTTAATGAATTTAATTGCATTTTAATGCTCACCAAATTAAAGATAGTTATGCAACCCCCGAGACATCTCAAGTGGATTATTTTTAGGTGACAAGAAGTTTTACAATTCAACAATTTCACCCGAGTCGGCTTAAAACTCGATTTTCGCAAAAGTCGGTGTAAAAACCCTAATAAATTCTTAAGCCGATTTTAAAACCGTTTTCATCAAACACAGGTCTATTAAAGTCCGTGGACTAGGTCTAGAAGGGTTAAAAAGACTAGTTTCAAAATTTTAGCGGACGTGTTTCGAAAACACTATTCACTGAAAATCGACGATAAAATTTCTGACTCCGTTTTTGATAAAAATTTCATGAATGCACATTTAGCACGTATTAGGAGTATTGACATCAAAATTATAACATTCTAGGCCATATAGCACATAAACAGGTCAAATGCACGCAAAACGAGATAAAACACGTAAATCGAGTTAAAGCAGAAAAGTGGGGTTTCACATTCTCCCCTCCTTAAAACAATTGCGTCCGCGCAATTCTCGAACTGACAGACATTTAAATCCTCAATCGTTACACTTAACAATGCTTCTCTTAGTTCTCATTTATCTCTTAGGATGACAACTAACCAAAGACCTCAAAAGAACAATCGCTGTTGACTGCAAGTTGATGATCATAGTTCCAAGACAATCTTCAATTCATAATTCTCTCCTACCTAATATCTTATTGCATATGAAAGAAATCACAACTCCAAAGTCCTAGCATGACACCACTAATTATCAATCATCCCCTACTACACAAAAGAGCTCTATGAACACCCCGAGGGTTTAAAACTCATTCACGATAACATGAATGATTACTGATCAAGGGAATATCTCAAAAGTGACATTTGTCAGAATATGGCTCTTATGAAATTTACAAGGAAATACGAATATGGAAAGTCATATTCGAGCCAACAATCAAGTGAACAAGATGTCAAACAAGTTAGAGAATCAAGAGGCTAATAGTTTAATAAGAAAGCATGATAACTAACATAAGAAATGTCTCAGCACCTTTTAGTTAAATAAGTACGAACAAAGGATGATGACGAGTCAAAACAGTGCTGAGTATGTTGAACAAAAATTCCTGAACAAGTAGATATTTCAATTCTCGATGATTGTTCAAAGAACCAACAAGTAAGTTGTACTTGAGGTGAAATAAAATTAAGAGATAAGAGATGATTAATTCAATAGAAAATATGAGTGTCAAGATAATGAGTATCTCAGCACGCAATAACCAAAGAAGTATAAATAAGAAATGACAATGCTGAGTATATTAAATGAGCAATTACAAGCAAAGTAATGACTCAAGATTTAATAATGAAACAATAGGATTAACAAGGATCAACAAGAATGACAATCATGTACTTAGGTAGGGAGTACATCAAGCAAGTGAAATTCGAATAAGGAAAATGGTATACCCAAGGAAAAATTACTTTCAAATGAATAGTAATAGGATGAAATGAAATATTGAAACGAATGGCTAGAGATATAGAATGAAATATAGAAGTCTCAAACCTTAACTCCAATAAGTGACATTGCTATAAGAAGCAAATATGAATGTTAAGAATGGAAACAATGTCAAATGAGTATAGGATCCATTAATCCAATAAGCAAAACTTTCAAGAAACAATTGATAGGCTAGAAAAGTGTAACTCTCTCTCAAATAAGTGAGAATAGAGGAGAAAAGAATATTAATGAGACTGATAGAATTATGAAGTACAAGAAGGGTGTCCCACCTACACACTTAAACACCAACAAGTCAAATCCTACAATTTATCTCCTACCAAGACAAGACACTAAGGAGATTTAGAGAACCTAAGGAGTCATAACAATCACCAAACAAGATAAATCACTCCAAAATTTATATTCTGTACCAGACCAATCACTAAACAAGATAAATCACCGATTACCCAACAAGATTAACTAATGAAGACTCCAAAATCTGATAACACAATACAGATTCATGCTAACCCATTATAACACAAGAGAATCCTCAATCAACAATTTAGAAAGTCATACCACCTAGAACTCAAAAGCTTAATGTAGGTAAGTAAATGTTCAGTCACCAAAATGCATTCTTATTTCCTCAAATAATTCTATCTCCGAACAATTACATCTTCAAATAAAGTAACTTTAGTCAGGAATCACTCTAATTGTCTCCAAGGTTTAAAGATCAAAACTCCAAAATATCCATTAATAATATAGCAATCCCAAATAGTAGAAATATTCACACGTTATACCACACTTCATTCCATTCACAAATATACATCACTAATTCCTCAAATAAATTCATTCTAAAATAACCTCAAGAAAGTATAATCTGAGTTGAGACTCCAAAAGTATCTAATGATAACCTCACAGAAACCTCAACTTATGATTCATCTCCAAGTAATAATAAGTTAAACATGGCAACAAAAGTAATTATAATCATCAAGATACATTGCTATTTTCCTCGAACAACTTCATTCTCTCTAAAGGAACATCAAGATCAATCCACTAAGCCGAAACTAAAATCCATAAACATAACAATTAAAATCTAACTGATAAACTTCTAGAATAATAATAATTCAAAATCATGGCCTATCTCTATTTCCGAAAGCTCTTATAACCACCCTAGACATTAAAAGGTCACTCACGAGTTAAAACATGTATGCAACTATATCATATGAAAGACAAGGATAACGTAATGCGCAATTATCATACAATGCAACATTACCACAAAACACACAATTCAACATATAAGAAGCCAACATCACATAAACAGGTTATATCACAGAAGTAAGTTATAAACAATTAAAGTCACATAAGAAACAAACTTCACATAAAGCACATTGATCACATAAAACACAATTGTCACATAATACACATTAATCACATAATGCACATTAATCACAACACATTGAGTACGTATAGCACGTTATCACATAAAACATATTGACCACATTAGTTCACTTAACACACAAGGCATACTGGTCACATAGAAAGTTAGACACATAAGTAAATTAATCACATAAACATATTAACATATGTTTCACTTTTCTTTCACTTAATACATACTTGCATGCTTAGACCATTACCCTCATTCCGAGGATACCCCGGCTGACAGCTAACATGCGCTCTGATACCACTTAAACTGTCACGCCCCAACTCGACCCCACCTATAATCAGTCAGGACGCAACGGAATTTCGGCAGCATAACGACAGTAAATAGATTTCCGAGGTTCTAAACCAACCTCATAAAACATCATACATCCAGCAATTCCTCAATACAAACAACAACATACAACACAACCATATTATACAATAAACCATCCTCGTTATACGCCTCCATTCCAACATGACATACAATACCTCAACTTTATCATACATTTCAAAAATAAGTTGAGACACAACTACAACTTAACCATAGACAAAAGAAAACTACTAAGTTAACATCGTTTGGATCATCATCTTTCAACATCTATTACAATAAGAACCACAAAGCATATAAAAGTCTATTAAGCTAATATACATGACATTAAACAACATATAATCATGGATAAGACTCGGGAACATATGACTCGTCCACGTAAGGCACATTTTCCACAATCACCTCTTCAGGAGGCACGTACCCGTAATCCTGCTCAAGTACACCTATAAGCATGCAATAATAGAGAGTGAGCTTATATAAAATAAGCCCAGTGAGGATCCGATAGATCTCGAGCAAGGTCTACTAAACTCCTTGGAATAATCCTTTGAGTCAGTAAACACACAATAACAATAAATAATACTATCATCACATAACTATATGACCATTCAATAAAGGATACTCTCTCTAGTTGGTGTAGCTCCAAACGCCATCACGATCTCAACCATTCCTCTTTTAACTCCCCATTACTCACGCACCTGAGGTACCTCACTAGCCCCTCCCTCCATGACACCTCCGTCATGCGAGCTGGGGGTAGCCTATGGCAGTCATGCCGTTATCAACCCGACAGCCCGATGCTGCCCGAGAGGTGGCACACACATACCAAGACTCCATAATCATCAATCATCAATCAATCATCAATCAATCAATTGGGAGATCAGCAACAAAAGTGCCCGATTCCCGAACTCAATAATAATCAATCAATAACATCAATATTAAATTAAACAACAAACAACGTAGTTAGATGACAAAGTATGCCATCTAACCGAACATCCATAATATACATAATTAAACTCTAAATTACTCAACAACAACTCACCATTCATCACTCCAACACTACTCAACCATCTAAAGGCATCGTTCAAGAAATTAAAGAATGACAACCTAAACTTCTAAAATTCATAACTTACAATCTACTAATCCAAACATTGCCAAATCAGTTCCTATCACTCACCCATTCAACCTACTACATTAGCCCTCTCGGAAATCCACCATAACACCTCCAAATCATGCCCGATAACCCTAAAACCCTAAGATGTCATGGCTGGATTTTCCGGATTTTCACACAAACAATGTAATCGAAAATTCGGCATTACAACAGCGCTAACACGTAATTATCAAGTATTTAGAAATCGATGGCAATCGATTTCGATCAACACAACTCATTTAATTCAACTTTGAACATTTTAATCAAAATTAAATACCCGAAAAATAAAAATTATGTTATATCCGACCGAAATTCATAGTATTAGTATATAATGATCCCTAGCATGCAAGGAGCAATAATCTAACATCAGATTTCAATTCTAACGGTTCAATCTTCATTTATACGCAAAAACACAAAAATGACATTTTGAGATCTAGAATTTTTCTCTCACCTTAGATGCGATATAAGCCTAGGAATGCGTGCAATGCATGCCCAACAAGCGGAATCCAAGTCGGTGCGAAGTTTCACGGACAAAAACTAGGTTTTTCTTTGAAAAATTGGATTGAAAGCTTGAGTTTTTCTCTTCTCTTTTCTCCCTCTTTTCTCTCGGCAATGTGTGTGTGTGTGATGGTGTTTTTGTGTTGTGTGAGTGTGTGTTGAGGACATTAGCTTATAAGGTCAAATAATTAACTAAAGTCAAAGTTAATTTTAATAGGTATTTTTGTGTTTTTAATGAATTTAATTGCATTTTAATGCTCACCAAATTAAAGATAGTTATGCAACCCCCGATACATCTCAAGTGGATTATTTTTAGGTGACAAGAAGTTTTACAATCCAACAATTTCACCCGAGTCGGCTTAAAACTCGATTTTCGCAAAAGTCGGTGTAAAAACCCTAATAAATTCTTAAGCCGATTTTAAAACCATTTTCATCAAACACAGGTCTATTAAAGTCCGTGGACTAGGTCTAGAAGGGTTAAAAAGACTAGTTTCAAAATTTTAGCGGACGTGTTTCGAAAACACTATTCACTGAAAATCGACGATAAAATTTCTGACTCCGTTTTTGATGAAAATTTCATGAATGCACATTTAGCACGTATTAGGAGTATTGACATCAAAATTATAACATTCTAGGCCATATAGCACATAAACAGGTCAAATGCACGCAAAACGAGATAAAACACGTAAATCGAGTTAAAGCAGAAAAGTGGGGTTTCACACCGCCCGTCATTCGTACCAACTATCGTGCCTGAGGTTGTAACCCCCAAGTAGTACACATGCATGCACAGGTAGTCATATAACACACAGTAGATAATATGGGATCAACAAAAGAGGTTGTCCCCGGTCAAGCACACGTAACAATTAAACATATTTAATGGAAGTCAAATAACTCAAGTAAGGCAAGTAAGTCAATAGTACGTAACTGAAAGCATTTTGAGTAATTTGCCTTTCTAATTTTACTCATTGTTGTCACTTAAAATGTCTAGTTTATTTGTTAATAGATAGATAGTTTCAATATCAAGATAGACTTAGTTGATGCAAGTTGACAATTTAAATGTCAAGATAACTAACCTTTAGGTAAACTCTAGTTAATTAGTGAAACAAATTAAAATCCTGATTAACTGGGTACCTTAAGTAAGACTTATCCAATAACCTCGGAACGATACATTATTAAAGTTAACTTTTAACGAATACTAACAAATATGATATATTTCATATCATAATGAAACAATAACCATATATAAAGTTTTGGCATTTAATTCAAATAAAAACATTTAACATACCCAAGCTAAAACATGTAACAAGTCATATTATAATCATATAAATATGTACATATTAAAGATGCTAGTTTATCAAAATCTCCTCACCTCAAAATGCTGAAAATTGGAGAAGACTTGAATCGATTTTGGAACTTTCGGAACGTTAACTAACTGAATCGATATAATTTAGTGAAATCGGGCCAGAGAAAAGTGTTTGATTCCTAATTTGTTTCGAAAATAATTTTTATTAAATCACGGGTCTATTAATAATAGAGGACTAGTTTTTAAAACGTTTAAAAGACCAGTTTCAAAAATTTAGTGAAAAGTGTAACACCCCAATCCCTCACGAGGCCAGAGCCCCGATCCAACCTGGAGTCACGAAAAATGAGAAAAAACGGACGGAGTTTCTCCTGTTTCTAGAACTAACCGGTTACCTGTTAACAGAAGACTAAGCCACAAACAAACCATCCAACCCTCACCTCGATCCCCAAACTTCAACTTGCCACAATCACATACTATACATCATTCATTCAACTCTTCAACTACAAGGTCATCCGAGCCTTACTAACAACATAATATCGCACACAAACATGCATTGTCTGTAACTAGCAAAACTCTAAGTTAAAAGTCACCTATCATACCACTCTAACATTGTTTAATTAACATTCTTACAAGTTAAGCTACCAACCATGCATTCCCCATTCATTAGATACACAATCATGCAAAATACTTAAGCAGCATAGTAAACTATAAGTTATTACATCCTAACTACAACTACCAAGCTACACAAGACTAGACTTAGTATCTTAATCTTCCATACCACATAAATACGTACAAGACCACGCTGGGTCTCAAAATAGAATTTATACAAAAGCATCATATTCTTCATATACACATTTAAACCAGCCAACCTCACAAGTAAGCAATCAAGGCACAGACTCAGGCGGCATTTCTTCTTCAACAACTAGCTGAGGCCCAGCCTCAGGTTCTCCTGAAACATGTTAGAAAAGGAATGGGCAATAAAGTTGCCCAGCGAGGGAGGTGATGCAGCATACTAGGGAATGCTTTCATGAGATACAACAAAGATAACTCATAATTATTACAAGTAAGCAAGTTAATGAAACTAGTATTTAAACACATTTTAAAAAGGATACGGTTCATCTTCTTGTCCTAAATCTCAAACCACGTACCAAGATCTTCAAGCAAATGCCGACAAACCCCTTATTCCTCCAAATGGGATACTCCGGATGTACCCCGATCCTACGACCCATATCTCCCGAGGTAGGTTCATATGCCCCAATGAAGTGAACCACGCCTCTGGGGTAGGGGAATATGTCTCAGCAAGAAAGGGACTGGGAAACCATGGTAGCCAAGGGAGCACGGCAAGCCCTATGCCGCCCGTGTTACTCGACACTAGCATGCCCGAAAAGGTTGCGTAACCCCGAAACAAGTTCACGAGAGCCAAGTATAGACCGCCCTCGCAAGTAGTTACAATATAGGCTTTTAATACGAAATAGACAAATATAATCAAAGTGGACAAGTTCTTCATACTTCATGAAATGCTAAAACAATTTAACCAAATATCAATTAACATCAATTTAATCACATAGGAGTAAATTACAAGCATCTAGCAATTCAAGCATTACCAAGCTATTTGAAGCATGCAATTGAGTTAATCTACCCCTAAATCAATCCTAAATAACACTTAATCAAACAATAACACCATATTATACAAAATCCCCAAATTATATTCAAGAACCTTAACTTTAATTTAATGTTTAAGTATTCTAATAATCATCAAAGCTATACAAACACACAATCATGTTCTACAACCTTTATAAGGAATTAAATAAGCATAGATAAGTGTAGATACAACATTATACAAGAAATTACAAATATTACAACAAACTCTAACTATTCAAGACATAAAAATGCATATCTCCATCACCTTTGGAAAGCCAAGAATCTACTCCAATTGCCCAAATCTCCTTTCATTACCACTCAAAACCTCTACCTAAACACTATAACTTCAATTTAACATATAATCCAAGTAATCTTTCAAATAATCAAATATTCAAGTCATATTTATTTCCTCACACAAACAATACGACTAGCAAGCAAAATATAGCATACTCACTTTCTTCTTCATTACACTTTTATATACAACTCAACTACGCATGCAACTAAGTTAAGAAGTTCACTTTAATTTTAGCCATCTAACAAGTATTCCTAGTCTCTACAACAAATATAACACAATAAACAAGCTAAAGTTAAGCATAAGGCTTAAAATCTCCATTTTCTCCCTTAAGTTCAATATGCCAAAACTAGTTTTAGCCAAGGTTTAGTTAACTAAAGTATCTAACTATCATCAACTATATTTATGGAACCTAAACCAAGCATTAACTAGTATTTAAGGCTCTAATTGCAATAATTCTAATGTGCGCATACAAAGAGACATAAAAATTGACGTTCTCGGAATTCGATAAATTTTAACGTGGGACTGTTTTATCAACCCAACATCACATATCTATCATTAGATTAAGGTTTGGAGCATTATTTATTGGGTTTGCGTGAATAGTGCCCGTTAACTAACTTTAACTAAATGGTCTTACAATTCAAGCATTTCTATCCCATTCAAAGCTTTATTCTAGGTTTATTTACTCCTAAATTGAGTCTAATTAACATTCAATTAAGCATTAATGTGAGGTTATCCAAAATCCTCAATTTCCATATGAAACCCTAACTTGAAATTTAAGATGGAACAATCTAGCAATGAATCAAGTTATCCAATCACATTCTATACACATTTTTGAGAGTACAATAAGCATAGATAAGCATATATAGTACATTATTTAACCTCAAGAAGCAATAAAAGCACAAAACAAGTAAGTTTAACAGTTTCAACATCTCAGTAATAGCTCAAGTTTGGCTACATATTTACCAAATCAAATGACTCCCAAATAAATTGATTTTTACATGTATGCAAAGATCTTCGAAATTAGATAACTCTAGAATCAAACGACACCTAATTCCAAGCTAAATTCATCAAGATATGACTAAAACAATATAGGTGTGCAAACTGTCCAGATTGATTACGTTTTTGTCACCTTTCGATTTTTAATGTTTTTGAAGCCCTAAAATATTTTTCCTAATTTCTCAGCCTAAACAAAGTTTATTCCTAACTGATCAAAATACCTACCCAAATTATATAAATTGTTTCTAGATAGTAATACTAGGTCAAAATTACCACGAAATTCGGGCAAGTAAAACTGCCCTGCACAAGCTCAAGTACAAACCTCACTGATTTTGGCATTTTCGGGCAAGTAAATGATATTTTCTCATGACTCCTAAACAATAATTATTCCTCTCAAATCTAGATGAACATACATATTTTTCCAGAATTTCTCCTCAGAGGTTACATGCTCAAATAGTTCACACAATACAATAGCTACAACAAAAATCCTACAATCATATACATGTCTAAACTTGTGTAATACAACAATTTCTTACTCAACAACACATATATATATAATATAACTTCTCAAATCAGTTCTTAAAAGATTCCTCTCACCTTATAATCTCAAGAAATGATGATATGAAACTTGAGAGGGCAAGATCTAGCTCCTATCTTTCTTCTTTCTTCCTCTTTTCCCTTGATTTTCTTCTCTTCTAGTGTGTGTATTTTTCAGTGTGTATTAGTGTGTGTATGTCTGATTTTTGTGTGTGTTTTGTGTGAGTGGGTATATAATATGTATGTGTATGTATGTATGTATAATAAAAGATACATAAGTCTAATGAGTAACTGACCCCTAACCAAATACCTTTTTACTAGTTTGTCATTTTGCTCCAATTCCTAATTGTCTACGTTAATTATTTTCTACGATTCCTATGATTTTCCAAAATGTTCGGGAAGTCCCAAAATTGCACATAAAAATGAGAATTATGCACATTAACCAATTAAATTTGCCTATTTACATAAGAATGCATTTATATTGATGCAATACATGTTAATAGATGAAATTTCTTATTAAATTAGATGTATACATATAGCTTGAGAAAAATGCACGTTAAAGGCAATTGATTGCACGTAGAACAACGAATAAGCTCACTAGCAAATAAAATTACAGTTTTGCACCTATAAATATATCCTAATTATTTTACTTGCATATTATTCTCAATTAGATGTACATAACTATAATAAATGCACAAAAGGTATGCAACAGTTAAATAAAAACATGCTGGTATTCTCAGCGTCACAGTAAATGTCAAAGTAGTAGTTAAAATATTTTATTTGAATTAATAGTATTGGTGACCCGTTTAAAAGAAAATAAAAGAAATAAGAGGAACTAAAACTACTAGTTAAATCTTAAATGCTAAATTAAACACATTCATACATATAACACTTAAACTAGCACTAATTTATGTGCAATTAGGTATAATATGTTGTATGCTGGGCCTGGGCCGTTACAGAAAGGGTCCTCAAATGTTATTAAAAGGCACTTTAAATGAAATTTTTACCAAAAATCTATATAAGAGTTTTATGAATGCACATATATCATGTAATAAAAGTAGTAATCACATAAATTACATATACATAGTTCAAATAGCATATAAACAAGTCAAAAAACGTAATTGCACATAAATGAAAATTTTGGGGTCTCACATCTACCGTATCTAGTAATTCATGGGCTTCTTTTAAGTTAATGTTGACTAGATTAAGAATTTTATATCCGTAGATACAATTCATAATATTTTCAGGGTGCAATTTGAAACTTAAATTGTTTGTTCCTTCTCTGATGAGCTGTCAAAATGTGATAAGCTCATGTATTTCATTTTTTCCCTTTCAATTTTTCATAAGCTCTGTTGATCTAACTTCTCTAGTACTATTGTTTGATGATGACATTTATTGCGTGAAAACTACTAGAAACTCAACTAGTGAAGTTGGTCCATGAAGTTCACCAAAATTGACTTGAGAATTAGTTGCATTAAAATATGAGTTCTTTTGTTCCACATATAGTGGAGTGTGTTAGAATATAACACTTGTCCCACATAGAAAAATCATAAACTCTTAGACCACCTTATAAGATTTTGGGCTACTTCACTTGGCACCAATTTGTTTTAAGATAGAACATCAGTTATCTTAACATGGTATTAGAGCGAAGCCCATGGTCTAGTTATATTCATCTGCGTGCGACCCATCTTAAATCAGGTCCACTTGTGTTCAATCTTCCATGTGTGTCATGTTCCACGCATCTTCAATGTTCTACATGTTATCTACCATGTGTGTTCAATCTTCCATGTGTGACCCATCTCAAAAATTAGGTCCACATGTTCTTCAATCTTCCACATGTGTTATCTACCATGTGTGTTTAATCTTTCAAGTATGACCCTTCTCAAAATTAGATCCACACGTGTTAAATATTCCACGTGTGACTCTTCTCAAATTAGGTCACACGTGAGGAGGAGCGTTAGAATATAACACTTGTCCCACATCGAAAAATCAGAAATGTGTTAGGGTATAATACTTGTCCCATATCGGAAAATCAAAAACTCTAAGACCACCTTATAAGATTCCGGGTTACTACACTTGGCACCAATTATTCCACTTGGCACCAATTGGTTTTAAGATAGAAATTTCGTTATCTTAACATTGTATCAGAGTTGGCCCTTGGTTCAATCATATTCATATGCATGTGACCTATCTTAAATTAGCCCCCATTGTGTTCAATCTTTAGTTTGTGTCATGTTCCACGCATCTTCAATCTCTCACGTGTTATCTACCACGTGTGTTCAATCTTCCATGTGTGATCTATCTCAAAAATTAGGTCCACATGTTCTTCAATCTGTTAAGAATTGTGTCCTAAAGTCAGTCATCGAGTGTAGCTAGCAAATTAATTTGTATGTGGATTATTGTTCTATTAATAATATTTGGCCATTACATCATACTGTCCATCTTCTTTTACCTTTGATTGATCATGATGTAGTCCTTAGAATGACTTTATGGAATCATATGAATGAAGGTTGATTTTGGTCATTCTTAAACTTTGTTCGTAACCAAATGATGAAATTGGTATTAGGACGTCAATTTCATCGAGTATAGGTTATTGTTTGTTGCATTAGTTGGTTATCCTCATGACCAATGGGTGTTGGGACACCGGTGCGATAAACAGGTGACATGTGGAGACATGTTAAATGAACATGACTCTTTTTACGAGCGTCCTATGGTATGTACCCTACTGTCTAAGGATAGCTCGTGGTACATGTGGTAGACATATTCCCTTTGACCTGAGACTGCCATGGAGACTTACGGATTACTCCTCATGTTTAGGTGCCGGACTATCCAAATTTTTAATTAGATAACGGAAGGTTACAAGGTATGGACAAGTCCCGGAGAAGTCAATGCGTGAGTCAAGATGGGATTGACCGCTCCGAGTATTTGAAGAATAGTGTTTCACTTAATTTCAATTCAGAAAGTCTTTGGCCAAAGCACATCTCGTGATGAGTCACGAGGGTAAGTGATGATATGTCCTCAGTATATGGCGTTGTTAGATCCAAACAGGCCAAAGAGACAGCAATGAGTTGCTCAGCAAGGTATGTATATGATAACACCTTGCAACTTCAGTGTTATAGACTCTACTACCTATGTATTAGATACATGCAGTCCTTATCATATTTGCAATTCGTTGCAGGGGTTGGAGGTCAGTAGGAAGTTCAGAGTTGGTGAGCAACACCTCAGCGTTGGAAATAGAAATCAAGTTCCAGTACTAGCGTTATGGTGTTTATCTTTAGCTACAAACTCAGGAAACTTTAGTCTTAATAATGTTTTCTATTGTCCGGATTTTGTTTTAAACATTATCTCAGTTGGGCTTTTAGCGCATGATGGTTATTCCCTTACTATTATGAATAATAATTTTGATATTATTTTGAATAACACTTCTGTCATTAAAGGACAACTGAAACATGGAATTTATGTTATAACACAGCCTGTAAACATAATGTATGTTAGCAATAAGCGTCCAAAGCAAGGAATAAAATCAGGTACCTACCTTTGGCACTGCAAGTTAGGTCATATAAATGAAAACAGGATTAACAAGTTAATCAAGGAAGGGTTGCTTGATATTAGTGATCCAGCATCACTACCTACTTGCGAGTCTTGTCTATTGGGTAAAATGATCAAATCTCATTTTATTGGAAAAGGTGATCGGGCTGCAGAGCTCTTGGGCCTCATGCATACAGATATATGTGGGCCTATGAGCACAAGTGCTAAAGAAGGATACTCCTACTTTATTACCTTTACTGATGATCTATCTAGGTATGGGTATATCTATTTGATGAGAAATAAGTTAGAATCTTTTGAAATGTTCAAAAGATATCGTAATGAAGTAGAGAAACAAATTGAGAAAGATATCAAGATTCTATGGCCTGATCGTGGAGGTGAGTATTTTTCCAATGAGTTTCTAGGTTACCTTGAGAAGAATGAGATTCTTTCACCATGGACTCCCCCCGCTACACCGCAGCATAATGGTGTATATGAGAGGAGAAATCAAACCTTGTTAGACATGGTACGATCCATGATGGGACGTGCAGATCTACCCATATCCTTTTGGGGATATGCCCTTGAAACTGCTGCTCACGTGCTAAATAGGGTTCCTAGCAAATCGGTAGATAAGACACCATATGAGATGTGGTTTTGGCGTAAACCAACACTTACACACCTTAAGGTTTGGGGGTGTCCAGCATATGTCAAACGTCTTCAAGCTGACAAGTTAGAACCAAAATATGATAAATGTTTGTTCGTAGGGTACCCTAGAGAGTCTAGAGGGTACCAATTCTACAACACCAGCGAACTAAAGGTGTTCGTTGCCCTTAGAGCGGTTTTCCTATAGAATGATTTTCTCGAGAAAGAAAGCAATGCCTCCAATATTGGACTTGGAGAAGTTCAACTAGAACAAGAACAAACATTAGCAAAAGAACATACAGAACATGATAAGGTTAGTGAACCAAATCCTAAGCTCGCTGTAGACACAACAATAAGAAGAGCTGGTAGAGTACCACGTCAACCGGACAGATATGGATTCCTAGTCTGTGGCAGTGATCCCATCGAACTTGATGAGAATGATGAGGATCCGATCAGTTATATGGATGCAATGCAGAGACTAGATTCCGAAGAATGGCTTAAAGCCATGTGATTTGAGATAAAATCTATGCATGTCAACAATGTTTGGACATTAGTTGACCCACCCAAAGGGGTAATACCCATAGGGTATAAATGGGTTTTTAAAAGGAAAAGAGGAGCAGATGGGAAGGTAGAGACCTATAAAGCCCGTTTGGTTGCTAAGGGATTTCATCAACGTTATGGTATTGACTATGATGAGACATTTTCTCCCTTAGTAATGCTCAAATCAGTTCGCACTATGCTTGCTATAGCTGCGTACCTAGATTATGAAATTTGGCAAATGGATGTCAAGACAGCTTTCCTTAATAGTGAGTTGGAAAAGGAGGTGTACATGACACAGCCTGAAGGGTTCACATCCACAAATGAATCTAAAGTATGCAAGCTACAGAGATCCATTTATGGACCCAAGGAAGCCTCTCGGAGTTAGAACATACGTTTTGACAAGGTTGTCAAAACGGATGGCTTCGTTAAGAATGAAGAAGAGCCTTGCATCTATAAATGGGCAAATGGTCATGTTGTCATGTTCTTGGTGCTATATGTGGATGATATTCTCCTTATAAGGAATGACATATCTGCATTGCAGAGCATGAAGTTGTGGTTGTCATCCTAATTTTCCATGAAGGATTTGTGAGAGGTTTCCTATATCCTTGGGATCAGGATCTATAGGGATAGATCAAGAATATTGCTGGGATTGTCCCAGTCTACGTACATAGACACCGTGCTGAAAATGTTCAGCATAGAAAATTCCAAGAAAGGCTATCTCCCGATAGGTCATGGAATTACTCTTTTTAAAAAGGATTGTCCAACAACTCCTCAAGAAAGAGAGCGCATGAGTAGAATCCCATATGCCTCGGCAGTAGGATCTATCATGTACCTGTGTCTTGTACGAGACCTGACGTGGCTTATTCCTTTGGAATAGTAAGCAAATACCAATCTGATCCTGGCGAGAAACATTGGCAAGTGGTTAAGACCATCCTAAAGTATTTAAGAAATACAAAGGACCAATGGCTCGTTTATAGAGATTATGATATGAAACGGGTTGGTTATACCGATTCAAGTTTTCAATCAGATAGAGATGGTAGTAAGAGCGTATCCGGTTTTGTGTTCACCCTGAATGGTGGAGCCATTAGTTGGAAAAGTTCCAAACAGTAGACTATAGTCGATTCTGTCTGTGAGGCAGAATATAGAGCAGCATCTGATGCAACGAAGAAGGCAGTTTGGCTTAGAAAATTCATCACGGAGCTCAGAGTTCTTCCTGATCTCACTGGTCCGGTCACGATCTTCAGTGATAGTACTAGAGCCATTGCACAAGGTAAGGAACCCCGATTTCATCAGAAAGCCAAACATATACTAAGACATTACTACCTAATTAGAGAGATCATTGCTAGAGGTGACGTCACTCTGCAAAACATTGATAGTAAAGAGAATTTAGCTAACCCCTTCACCAAAGCTCTCGGGATCAAAGAGTTTGATGCACATCAAGAAAAGATGGGTATAGGATACAGATCTGACTGGCTTTAAGCCAAGTGGGAGATTGTTAGGAATTGTGTCCTAAAGTCAGTCATCGAGTGTAGCTAGCAAATTAATTTGTATGTGGATTATTGTTCTATTAATAATATTTGGCCATTACGTCATATCGTCCATCTTCTTTTACCTTTGATTGATCATGATGTAGTCCTTAGAATGACTTTATGAAATCATATGAATGAGGGTTGATTTTGGTCATTCTTAAACTTTGTTCATAACCAAATGATGAAATTGGTATTGGGACGTCAATTTCATCAAGTATAGGTTATTGTTTGTTGCATTGGTTGGTTATTCTCATGACCAATGGGTGTTGGGACACCAGTGTGATAAACAGGTGACATGTGGAGACATGTTCACTGAACATGACTCTCTTTACGAGCATCTTATGGTATGTACCCTACTGTCTAAGGATAGCTCGTGGTACATGTGGTAGACATGTTTTCTCTGACCTGAGATTGCCATGGAGACTTACGGATTACTCCTCATGCTTAGGTGCCAGACTATCCAGATTTTTAATTTGGTGACGGAAGGTTACTATGTGACACCCGAGAATTTCACCCTAAATTTATTTATAATCCTTGCATACTTATGTGCGCATTTTTACGTGCATTATTTTTCTTGCTTAATTGTTTTTATTAGGGGTTACTATTCATAATATTTTTTGACTATTTCAAAAGCTTGATTTTAAATTTTTCCTAGGTCATATGACATTTAAAAGGAACCAAGAAATTTTTGTTTTGAACTTTTGGGCTTAGGAGTGTGCGTTTGGAAAATGTTTTCCGTGAACTTTGAATAGTGTTACATTAGAATAGTGCTAGTTATAAATTAAAAAGCATTTGTAATTGCAATTAGCCTCAATTGATCAAGTTTTTGAGACTAATTAGCTTAAGTTATTAACTATGCACAATATATAAAACCACCAACTCATGAAATTAAATAGAATAATGCACATGAGTCATCAAAACAAATTAGAAAATTCCCTCTATGTCCTATGCTTTGGCCGACCCATACAAGGGAGAAAAGGGAGAATTTTGCTTCTTCAATCTTGCACTTTGAGCTCTTAGCTTGATCTTGGGAGGGTTTTGAGCAACCTAGGGACTTCAACAAGCTTCATCATCTTCAAAAATTGTGAGGGAGATTCATTTTCTTATTTTTAAAGTTTATGTTCATATGTTTAATTTTCTTGATTTGTCAATTATAGCTATATAACTTGTTATGAATGCTTCCTATGAGTTATTTAATGTCTATAGAGCTAACTTTTGAGGTTTGATAACAAAGTTAATGGTTAAATGTTGAGATTGATCAAAGAGGTGATGAATAGTGCCTAGAATTAGGGTTTTGAGAAAATTTGCTAATTGGCTTGAATTGATGCTTCAATTAGGTGCTCTAGACCCTAGGGAAGTTAGTTGAAAAGCCACGTGAGGTTGAATCACTTGAATCCGAACTTAATTTCATAAATAGCCTACTTTAAGAAGGGGGTTTTTCACGTTAAGCAATCCGGGCAAGTTTGGGCATTGATTTGGGTATCCTTGAGCTAAGGAAGCACCTTTGGTGCTTTCGTTTTGCGAAAATGGGTTTTGGTTAGTGTAGTTGTAGTTCAAACCCGTTTGGGGCCTTCCCGAACTTTTGCTTCAAAAATGCGTTTTAGTGACTTTAAAAGGTACCTTTGAGCTTAATTAAGAACATAGAAAGACTAGGATATGGTTTGAGAATCTTGAACAATGCTTAGGAGAAAGAAAATTCGGTTAAAGAAAGGGAAAATGTAGTTTTTAGCCATTTGAGTTGCATTTAGAACTTGTTGAGGGATCTTAGTGCCTTGCATTGAATATTTAGCATATAATTAAGCTATGTGAGTAGATTGTGGGATTTAATTGTGTTGATTGCTTCTTTTGGCATCTATTAGCTAATATCGTGCTTATATGAACTTTTATCGTGCATATATGTGAGGGCGGCCTACTTTGTCGTCCCTCTTATGTGTTATGTGTTATATTGATTGCTTGTGACTTGTATTGGGTTGCGCAACCTTTTCGGACATGGTAGCGTCGAGAAACACGGGCGGCGTCGGGCTTGCCGTGCTCCCTCGACTACCATGGTACCTATTCCCTTCTCGCTGAGGCATACTCCACTACCCCAGAGGCGTGGTTCACCTGCTGGGCATGGACCTACCTCGGGAGAAAGGTTCGTAGGATCGGGATACATCCAGAGTATCCCAATTGTGGTGTTTGGGGTTTGGCGGCATGGTCGGGATGCTCGTGGTTCGTGGCTCGTGGATGAAGACTTGGAAGTGGAACCGTATCCTTTTTAAAGTGATTAATAGTTTGGCTTATTGTCTTGTTAGTTTATGTGGCTTGTATATGTTTACTTGTGTTGCATATCATATTGCACGTTGGCATGTTGCATCACCTCCCTCGCTGGGCAACTTTGTTGCTCACTCCTCATTTGAAATGTTTCAGGAGAAGCTGAGGTGAATCCCCAACTGTTAGAAGTAGAAGAAGAGGAAGAAGTTCACGTAGATCAGAATCCGTGACTTTGTGTGCTGAGGTGGATATTATGTGCTACTTGCATGGAGTTCTTGTTATTAATGTATTTTGAGACCTTGGGGTCTTGTGTATATGTTTTTTTTAGTTGTGGACTAGTATGTTAGCGAAAGACGTGGGATTGTAATAATGAATTCTAGACTTTAATTTCTCTTGCATGTTTGGAGTGTTTGTTGATCTTCATATGGAACTTAGAATTTTATTGTATTTAACTACTTATGGCTAAAACCAACTTATCTTGCATGCTTGTGTGCTTAAGTAGAATGTTGTTGCTCCAAGGCTCGGATGGCCTTGTGATTGTGTTTTAGCTTTGGAGATGTTAGAGGATAAGTTGTTGTTTTAGTTCAAATGTCTTGAGTGAATGTTTACAGGTAACAGTTTTGTCCTTGGTACAGAGGAGACTCTGTCCGAGTGACGGGTCCGAGCCTGAATTTAGCGTGGGGTTGGGTTCGGGGCGTTACACTTTAGGTGGTATCAGAGCTACTAGAATGCATGAAGCCGGGTTAAATTCCTTGGCATGTGGGTAGAGGTCTATATGTGAAAGTGAATTATGTGAATATGTGAGTGTTTAATTGTTTAAGTACTTAGATAAAAGACATGCTAGCATGAAGAGGAATGATAAAGCTTGACATGATAAGAATATGAAAAGTTAGTGTTAAATGTTGTTAAGTGTTTTATGTGTTTCTTGTGTGAGTAAAATGTTTGAAAACAATGTGTAAATTATTTTTGCATAGTTTATTTGCCTATTATAATATTATGTCCTTCTAGCATTGTGATGAGGAGACGGGGTAGACCACGGAGAGAGCCGGAGGAAGCTCCCAGACAGAATGTACCGGGGCAAGATGCTGGGGCAGCCGGGGATGTACCGCAGGGTCAGGAGCCGAGTACTGCCCAGATTCTGGCCACAATGGCCACCGCGATGAATACCATATCACAGTTTGTGGTTCAGCAGGGTACAGCAGGTGCCGGCAGAGGTAATCAGACTACCAGAGCAGAGGGCAGTGGTACTGCAGGAGGTAACTTATTTGATAAATTTATGCATCACGGAGCATATAGTTTTTATGGTGAGCCTGATGATATGAAAGCAGAGTTGTGGCTGAGTAAGTTCGAGAAAGTTGCTGCGATACTTGAGTGTGACGATGAAAGAAAGATCACCTATGCTGCATTTTTAATGGAGGGTGATGCCGAGGCTTGGTGGCGCACTATTAGAGAAAAATGGGATGCCGAGAGGGTTCAGCATGGATGGGCTGACTTTGTTCGTGAGTTTCGAGATAAATATGTATCGGTTGTAGCCCGTGAGAGGCATCAGGATGAATTTATAGCTTTGAAACAGGGGAATATGACTGTAGACCAGTATGAGGCTACTTTTACGAGACTATCTCGATATGTGCCCGCTTTGGTTCAGCCGGAGGATGTGAAAATCTAGAGATTTATTACAGGGTTGAGGAGTGACATTGTCACGCACTAACTTGACCCCACCTACAATCAGTCAGGACGCGACGGAATTTTGGCAGTCTAACGACAGTCATTAAGCCACCGAGGCTCTAAACCAACCTCTTTAGAAAATCATACAACCAATTCCACAAACCAATCAACAACCACCTCCTCAGTTAAATTAACAACATCCAACATAACCATATTATACAATTATCATTCCTTCAACAATTCGTTCATAGTTATACGCCTCTGTTCCAACTTCGTACATAAACTATACATACATTTCAAAATAGATTATAAACCAACTTAGTAATCTAAACATGATCAAAAGAAAGACTACTAAACCGTCATACATAAGTCTTGTAATTAAGCTATACAATATGACATATTACAACAACTAAGACAAATTCATGGCAATGACTTCGGCACACAAGACTCATCCACATAAAGCACATTCTCAGCTTCTTGAGGCACGTATCCGTAATCTTGCTCAAGGACACCTGTATGCATGCAATAATAGAGAGTGAGCTTATATAAAATAAGCCCAGCGAGGATCCGATAGATCTCGAGCAAGGTTTACTAAACTCCTTGAAAATAATCCTTTGAGTCAGTAAACACACAATAACATCAATAATCATTATAAATGCAATAATAGTAATAACTGAAACACATAATAAGGATACAATACATTTACTGATGAAGCTCCGTACACCAATTCCATGCTCAACAACTCCTCCAAACTCAATGACACAATCCTGAGGTACCTTGACCTAGACCCATACCCCATGGCCTCTCCGCCCCATGCGAGATAGGGATTAGCCATGATAACTATGCCCGCAGCCCAGGATGCCTCCCGAGGTGACACAACATTATCAAAGCTCACAAGAATGAGACATAACATAAATAAACCGAGAGATCAGGAACAAAAGTGCCCGATTCCCATACTCAATAATCAATCAATAATCTGGGAGATCAGCAACAAAAGTGCACAAAAGTGCCCGATTCCCGTACTCAATAATCAATCAATAATTTGGGAGATCAGCAACAAAAGTGTCTGATTCCCGTACTCAATAATCAATCAATATAACATCAATATTTAATTAAACAACAAACAACTAAGTTAGATGACAAAGTAGGCCATCTAACCGAACATGCATTAAACACACAATCAAACCCTAGTTTACCCATCATCAACTCACAATTCAATCACTCAAACCACACCCAATCAACTAAGGCTCAATTCAACATTTTAAAGAAAGATAACCTAAACTTCAATAAGTCATATATTACATTCTACTAATCCAAACAACTCCAAATCAGTTTCAAACACTCACCCATTCAATCAACTACATTAGCCCCCTCGGAAACCAACCAAAAACACATCCAAATCATGCCCAATAACCCTAAAACCCTAAGATGTCATGGCTGAAATTTTCGGATTTTGGCACAAACATCACAATAAAAAATTCAGCATTACAACGGTGCTACCACGTAATTAAAAAACTTTTAGAAATCGACGGCAATCAATTCCAATCAACACAACTCAATTTAATCAACTTTGAACAAATTAATCAAATTTAAATACCCGAAAAATAAAAATTATGCTACAACCGATAAAAACTCGTAGTGTTACAGCTAAATGATCCCTAGCATGCAAGGAGCAATAATCTAACATCAGATTAACATTCTAACGGTTCAATAATCATTTATACGCATAAACACAAAATATGAGTTTTGAGATCTAGAATTTTTCTCTCACCTTTGATGTGTTTTGATGCAAGAAATGTGTAGAATGGATGCCAAACAAGTGAAATCAAGCTTTGAATCACTCAATTCGGCTTTGAAATGCAAAATCTATGAGAAAAATGCTTTGAAAATGCCTTCATCTTTCTCCTCCAAGGAGCCACGGTTTTGTGTGTGTTTTTGGGGTGTTTTTGTGCTTTGTGAGTGTGTGTTGGTGATATAAGCTTGTTGGTCAACCATTTAAATGATAGTCAAAGTTGAAACTTAGCATTTTTTTTGTGTTTTCTTGACTCTAAATGCATTTTCTTGATCACCAAAGTTCAAAACAATTATTCAACACTCAAGATAGTTCAAGTAGATTATTTTTAGGTGAAAGAAGTTTTACAATCAAACAATTCTACCCGAGTCGGCTTATAACTCGATTTTTGCAAAATGAGGTGAAAAGTCATATTATTTATTTTCAAATGTCTTTTGAATGCACAATTAATCTAAAATCATTTAATACCACATATAAATACATTTATATTAATATATACTAGGTCAATGAAAGTCAATGCAAGAATCAGGTTTAGAAGAAATTACTATTTGGCTAAAAAAGCGCTACTTTTCGCCTGAAAAGTCTATTTAAATTAATATTCTGTTTCAGAATCAATTTTTATCAAACATGGGTCAACTAATAATAGAGGACTAGGTTATAAGACATTTAAAATACCACTGTAAAAATTTTAACGAATAGGTGTTCAAAAGTACTGTTTACCAAAACCGACGATAAAATTTCTGATTCTGTTTTTGATGAAAATTTCATGAATGCAAATTTAGCATGTTATAGGAGTATTAATATCAAAATTATCACATTCTAAGTCATATAGCACATAAACAGGTCAATTCACGAAAAATGAGAATAAACACGCAAAATGAGACAGGATAGAAAAGTGGGGTTTCACATTCTCCCCTCCTTAAAACAATTGCGTCCGCGCAATTCTCGAACTGATAGACAATTAAATCCTCAATCGTTACACTTAACAATACTTCTCTTAGTTCCCATTTATCTCTTAGGATGATACCTAACCAAAGACCTCAAAAGAACAAATTTTGTTGACTGCAAGTTGATGATCATAATTCCAAGACAATCTTCAATTCATAATTCTCTCCTACCTCATATCATATTGCATATGAAAGATATCGCAACTCCAAAGTCTTAGCATGACACCACTAATTATCAATTATCCCCTACTACACAAAAGAGCTCTATGAACACCCCGAGGGTTTAAAAACTCATTCACGATAACATGAATGATTACTGATCAAAGGTATATCTCAAAAGTGACATTTGTCAGAATATGGCTCTTATGAAATTTACAAAGAAATACGAATATAAAAAATCATATTTGAGCCAACAATCAAGTGAACAAGAGGTTAAACAAGTTAGAGAATCAAAAGTCTAATAGTTTAATAAGGAAGCATGATAACTAAGATAAGAAATGTCTCAGCACCTATCAGTTAAATAAGTACGAACAAAGGATGATGACGAGTCAAAACAGTGCTGAGTATGTTGAACAAAAATTCCTGAACAAGTAGATATTTCAATTCTCGATAATTGTTCAAGGAACCAACAAGTAGGTTGTACTTGAGGCGAAATGAAATTAAGAAATAAGAGATGATTAATTCAATAGAAAATATGAGTGGCAAGAGTATCTCAGCACGTAATACCAAAGAAGTACGAATAAGAAATGATAACAATAGGACAGTGCCGAGTACTTTGAGTGAGCAATTACAAGCAAAGTAATAGCTTAGAATTTAATAATAAAATAATAGGATTAACAAAGATCAACAAGAATGACAATGATGTACTTAGGTAATGAGTACATCAAACAAGTTAAATCGAATAAGTAAAATGGTATACCAAATGTGAAATTACTTCCAAATAAATAGTAATAGAATGAAATGAAATATTGAAACCAATGGCTGGATATATAGAATGAAATATAAAAGTCTCAAACCTTAACTCCAATAAGCGAAATTGCTATAAGAAGCAAATATGAATGTTAAGAATAGAAGCAATGTCAAATGAGTATAGGATCCATTAATCCAATAAGCAAAACTTTCAAGAAACAATTGATATGCTAGAAAAGTGTAACTCTCTCTCAAATAAGTGAGAATAGAGTAAAAGATAATAATAAGACCGATAGAATTATGGAGTACAAGAAGGGTGTCCCACCTACACACTTAAACACCAACAAGTCAAATCCTACAATCTATCTTCCTCCAAAACAAGACACTAAGGAGATCTAAAGAACCTAAGGAGTCATAACAATCACCAAACAAGATAAATCACTCCAAAATTTTACATTCCGTACCAGACCAATCACCAAACAAGATAAATCACTGATTACCCAACAAGATTAACTAATGAAGACTCCAAAATCTGATAACACAATACAGATTCATACTAACCTATTATAACATAGGAGAATCCCCAATCAACAATTTAGAAAGTCATACTACCTAGAACCCAAAAGCTTGATGTAGGCAAGTAAATGTTCAGTCACCAAAATGCATTCTTATTTCCTCAAATAATTCTATCTCCCAACAATTACATCCTCGAATAAAGTAACTTTAGTCAGGAATCACTCCAATTGTCTCCAAGGTTTAAAGATCAAAACTCCAAAATAACCATTAATAATATAGCAATCCCAAATAGTAGACATATTCACATGTTATACCACAGTTCATTCCATTCACAAATATACATCACTAATTCCTCAAATAAATTCATTCTAAAATAGCCTCAAGAAAGTATAGTCTGAGTTGAGACTCCAAAAGTGTCTAATCACAACCTCACGGAAACCTTAACTTATAATTCATCTCCAAGTAATAACAAGTTAAACATGGCAACAAAAGTAATTATAATCATCAAGATACATTGCTATTTCCTCGAACAATTTCATTCTCGCTAAAGGAATATCAAGATCAATCCACTAAACCGAAACTAAAATCCATAAACATAACAATTAAAATCTAACTGATAAGCTTCTAGAATAATAATAATTCAAAATCATAGCCTACCACTATTTCTGAAAACTCTTGCAGTCATCCTTATTTCACCTAAAAGAATCACCTACAATTATAGAATATATACAATTACATCACATGAAAACAGGTACAACGTAATGCATGATTATCATATAATTTAACATTATCACATAACACACAATTCAGCATATAAGAAGGCAACATCACATAAACAGGTTATATCACAGAAGTAAGTTATAAACAATTAAAGTCACATAAGCAACAAACTTCACATAAGGCACTTTGATCACATAAAACACAATTGTCACATAATACACATTAATCACATAATGCACATTAATTACAACATATTGAGTACGTATAGCATGTTATCACATAAAACATATTGACCACATTAGTTCACTTAACACACAAGGCATATTGGTCACATAGAAAGTTAGACACATAAGTAAATTAATCACATAAACATATTAACATATGTTTCACTTTTCTTTCACTTAATACATACTTGCATGCTTAGACCACTACCCACATTCCGAGGATACCCCGGCTGACAGCTAAACATGTGCTCTGATACCACTTAAATGTCACGCACTAACACCACCCCACCTACAATCAGTCAGGACGCAACAGAATTTTGGTAGTATAACGACCGTAATTAAGTCACTGAGGCTCTAAACCAACCTCTTCAGAAAATCATACAACCAACTCCACAAACCATTCAACAACCAACTCCTCAGTTAAATTAACAACATCCACCATAACCATATTGTACAATTATCATTCCTTCAACAATCCGTTCATAGTTATACACCTCCGTTCCAACTTCGTACATAAACTATACATACATTTCAAAATAGATTATAAACCAACTTAGTAATCTAAACATGATCAAAAGAAAGGCTACTAAACCGTCATACATAAGTCTTATAATTAAGTAAGCTATACAATATGACATATTACAACAACTAAGACAAATTCATGGCAATGACTTCGGCACACAAGACTCGTCCACATAAAGCATATTCACAGCTTCTTGAGGCACGTATCCGTAATCTTGCTCAAGGACACCTGTATGCATGCAATAATAGAGAGTGAGCTTATATAAAATAAGCCCAGTGAGGATCCGATAGATCTTGAGCAAGGTCTACTAAACTCCTTGGAAATAATCCTTTGAGTCAGTAAACACACAATAACATCAATAATCATTATAAATGCAATAATAGTAATAACTGAAACACATAATAAGGATACAATACATTTACTGATGAAGCTCCGTACACCAATTCCATGCTCAACAACTCCTCCAAACTCAATGACACAATTCCTGAGGTACCTTGACCTAGACCCACACCCCATGGCCTCTCCGCCCATGCGAGATAGGGATTAGCCATGATAACTATGCTCGCAGCCCAGGATGCCTCCCGAGGTGACACAACATTATCAAAGCTCATAACAATGAGACTTAACATAAATAAACCGAGAGATCAGCAACAAAAGTGCCCGATTCCCGTACTCAATAATCAATCAATAATCTGGGAGATCAGCAACAAAAGTGCACAAAAGTGCCCGATTCCCGTACTCAATAATCAATCAATAATCTGGGAGATCAACAACAAAAGTGCTCGATTCCCGTACTCAATAATCAATCAATAATCTGGGAGATCAGCAACAAAAGTGCCCGATTCCCGTACTCAATAATCAATCAATATAACATCAATATTTAATTAAACAACAAACAACTAAGTTAGATGACAAAGTAGGCCATCTAACCAAACATGCATTAAACATACAATCAAACCCTAGTGCCATCTAACCAAACATGCATTAAACACACAATCAAACCCTAGTGCCATCTAACCAAACATGCATTAAACACACAATCAAACCCTAGTTTACCCATCATCAACTCACAATGCAATCACTCAAACCACACCCAATCAACTAAGGCTCAATTCAACAATTTAAAGAAAGATAACCTAAACTTCATATAATCATATCTTACATTCTACTAATCCAAACAACTCCAAATCAGTTTCAAACACTCACCCATTCAATCAACTACATTAGTCCCCTCGGAAACCAACCAAAACACATCCAAATAATGCCCAATAACCCTAAAACCCTAAGATGTCATGGCTGAAATTTTCGGATTTTGGCACAAACATCACAATAAAAAATTCGGCATTACAACGGCGCTACCACGTAATTAAAAAACTTTTAGAAATCGACGGCAATCGATTCCAATCAACACAACTCAATTTAATCAATTTTGAACAAATTAATCAAATTTAAATACCCGAAAAATAAAAATTATGCTACAACCGATAAAAACTCGTAGTATTACAGCTAAATGATCCTTAGCATGCAAGGAGCAATAATCTAACATCATATTAACATTCTGACGGTTCAATAATCATTTATACGCATAAACACAAAATATGAGTTTTGAGATCTAGAATTTTTCTCTCACCTTTGATGTGTTTTGATGCAAGAAATGTGTAGAATGGATGCCAAACAAGTGAAATCAAGCTTTGAATTACTCAATTCGGCTTTGAAATGCAAAATCTATGAGAAAAATGCTTTGAAAATGCCTTCATCTTTCTCCTCCAAGGAGCCACGGTTTTGTGTGTGTTTTTGGGGTGTTTTTGTGCTTTGTGAGTGTGTGTTGGTGATATATGCTTGTTGGTCAACCATTTAAATGATAGTCAAAGTTGAAACTTAGCATTTTTTTGTGTTTTCTTGACTTTAAATGCATTTTCTTGATTACCAAAGTTCAAAACAATTATTCAACACTCAAGATAGTTCAAGTAGATTATTTTTAAGTGACAAGAAGTTTTACAATCAAACAATTCTACACGAGTCGGCTTATAACTCGATTTTTGCAAAAGAATGTGAAAAGTCATATTATTTATTTTCAAATGTCTTTTGAATGCATAATTAATCTAAAATCATTTAATACCACATATAAATACATTTATATTAATATATATTAGGTCAACAAAAGTCAATGCAAGAATCGGGTTTAGAAGAAATTACTATTTGGCTAAAAAACGCTACTTTTCGCCCGAAAAGCCTATTTAAATTACTATTCTGTTTCAGAATCAATTTTTATCAAACATGGGTCTATTAATAATAGAGGACTAGGTTTTAAGACGTTTAAAACACCTCTGTAAAAATTTTAGCGGACAGGTGTTCAAAAGTACTATTCACTAAAAGTCGACGATAACATTTCTGACTCCGTTTTTGATGAAAATTTAATGAATGCACATTTAACATGTTCTAGGAGTATTAATATCAAAATTATCATATTCTAAGTCATATAGCACATAAACAGGTCAATTCACGCAAAACGAGAATAAACACGCAAATCGAGACAAGATAGAAAAGTGGGGTTTCACAGACATCATGCTTAACTTGTCTTCGCAAGATTACCCGAACTATGCTGCAGTAGTTAGGGCTGCATCAAGATATGAGAAACGTAAGGCAAATGTGTTAGCTCAGTCTAGTCAGTCAAGCAAACGTCAGTTTCAGTCTCAGAGTCAGGGTTATCAGAGGCAGACTCAGCAGCCTAGGCAGACCCAGAGCTATCCAGGACCAGTTCAGGTACAGTCATAGCGAGACCAGCTCAGAGCCAGCCACAGGGACAGTCGCAGACCCGACCAGTGACTGCTAGATCTCAGCAGGGTAGTTCTGCCACATCTACTTATAGGGCCCCTACAGGAGGAACTGCTGCTAGGAAGAATCTACAGTGTACTCATTGCAACTGTAAGGGTCACACAAAGGCTGAGTGTTAGAGGAAACTGGGCCGTTGCACAGGTTGTGGCAGTGATCAGCACAGAGTTAGAGATTGTCCCAAGTTTAAATTTGGTCAGGGTCAGACTTCAGGCCAGGGTGCCCAGACTAGAGCTTCAGGAGCAGCTACTGTACCGCGAGGTCAGGCACGAGTATTTGCACTCGACCAGGAAGAGCTTCCAGAGACTACAGTGGTGGTAGAAGGTACTTTTCTTATTAATAGTCAGCCGGTAGTAGTTTTGATTGACACCAGGACTACACATTCATTCATTACTCCTGCATGTGCACAGTCTGCTACATTAAAAGTTGATAAACTGCAGTATGTGATTGAAGTAGGTAATCCTATGGGTACTAAATTTGTTACGGAGTCTGTGTGTAAAGATTGTAATATTTGCATTGAGGGTTGCATGTATCCTATTGATTTGATTATCATGCCATTTCGAGACTTTGAAGTTATCTTGGGGATGGATTGGTTGGGGCGATATTATGCATGTTTGGACTGTAGGAGGAAAGTTTTAACTTTAGAAGTACCTAACCAACCTGTTATTAAAGTAACTGGGAGTCGGAAGTCTACTGGGACTCGTATCATATCTTCCATTAAAGCTACCAAGATGTTGAGTAAAGGCTATGATGCATACTTAGCTTATTTAATTAATCAGCCTGGAGATAAATTGAAATTGAATGAAGTACCTGTTATAAAAGAGTTTTCAGGGGTTTTCCTTGAGGAGTTGCCTGGGTTACCACCTGATAGGGAGATTGAGTTTGTGATTGACCTGTTGCCGGGAACTAGTCCTATCTCGAGAACCCCGTATAGAATGTCTCCCCCTGAGTTACAAGAATTGAAAATTCAGCTACAGGGTTTACTTGAGAAAGGATTTATTCAGCCTAGTTCGTCACCGTGGGGTACTCCCGTGTTATTTGTGAAAAAGAAAGACGGTACACTGCGTTTGTGTATTGATTATCGAGGTCTGAATCAGGTAACGGTGAAAAATAAATATCCTTTGCCTTTAATTGAGGAGTTGTTTGATCAGCTACAGGGTGCTGTTGTGTTTTCGAAATTTGATTTGAGGCAGGGTTATTATCAGGTGAGGATCCGAAAAGAGGATGTACCTAAAACTGCATTTAGAACCAGGTACGACCATTATGAGTTTGTTGTATTACCATACGGGTTGACAAATGCTCCCACCGCTTTTATGGATTTGATGCAGAGAGTATTTCGACCCTATCTTGATCAGTTTGTTGTGATTTTTATTGATGATATATTAGTATACTCTAAATCTGAGTAAGAGCATGAAAAACATTTGAGAATTGCACTTAAAACCCTGCAAGAACACAAGTTGTTTGCCAAATTTAGCAAGTACGAATTATGGTTGAAACAGGTCGCCTTTTTAGGTCATATCATTTCACATGAGGGAATATCCGTTGATCCTGCTAAAATTGATGTGGTTATGTCATGGAAAAGACCTGAAATTATCACGGAAGTCTGTAGTTTCTTGGGATTAGGGGGCTATTATAGGCGATTTGTTAAAGATTTTTCAAAGATTGCAGGACCTTTGACTACTTTAACTCAGAAGAAAACTGTGTTTAATTGGGATGACAAATGTGAAGCTAGTTTCCAGGAGTTGAAAAAGAGACTTACCACTGCACCTATCCTTGCCTTGTCTGAGGGAACCGAGAACTTGGTGATTTATAGTGACGCTTCGAAAGAAGGCTTGGGTTGTGTTCTGATGCAAAATGGTAAAGTCATAACATATGCCTCTAGGAAATTGAAACCATATGAACTCAATTATCCTACACATGATTTGGAGCTTGCAGCTGTTGTCTTTGCTTTGAAGAAATGGCGTCATTATTTGTGGGGTAACAAATTTGAAATATTTATTGACCATAAAAGTTTGAAATATTTGTTTTCTCAAAAAGATCTGAATATGAGGCAAAGGCGTTGGCTAGAATTGTTAAATGATTATAACTGTACCATTAGCTATTTGCCGGGAAAAGCTAATACTGTTGCAGATGCACTGAGCCGAAAAGCTTCTGTGGCTAGTTTGATAATCAAGGATTGGGAGATTGTAGAAGAGCTTTGTTTGTGGAAACCAGAGGCTTCTAGATCAGGTATTCAATTTGCTAGCTTACAAATCCAATCTTTATTGCTATCTAGAATCAGAGAAGCGCAACAATCAGATTCTCAGCTATTGAAGCTTTTAGAGAAGTCAAAAGGGGGAGAGTCCGACTTCAAGATGCATGATGATGGACTTCTCAGGTACAGGAATAGAATTTGCATTCCCAGTAATTCGACTGTGAAAGATGAAATTCTTGCTGAGGCTCATGCTTCTAAATACACAATTCATCCTGGAAGCACAAAAATGTATAGAGATTTGAAACAGAATTTCTGGTGGAACAACATGAAGAGAGAGATAGCTGAATTTGTAGCTAAATGTTTGACTTGTCAGAAAGTTAAGGCGGAACATCAGAGGCCAGCAGGATTGTTGCAGCCATTGGAGATTCCGGTTTGGAAATGGGATCAGGTTACCATGGATCTTGTGTCGGATTTGCCGAGATCACCACGAGGTAATGATTCTGTGTGGGTTGTAGTAGACAGGTTAACGAAGAGTTCGCATTTTATTGCTACAAAGAAAACAGATTCCCTCGATAAATTGGCCGAGCTTTATGTTGAAAATATTGTGAGACTGCATGGAGTTCCATCTCAGATAGTGTCAGACAGGGATCCCAGGTTTACATCACAATTCTGGCAGAAACTACAAAAGGCTATGGGGACTAAATTGAGTTTTAGTACTGCATATCACCCGCAGACGGATGGCCAGTCAGAGAGGACTATCAGGATACTGGAAGATATGTTAAGAGCCTGTGTTCTGGATTTTGGCAAGAATTGGGAGACATATGTGTCTTTAGCAGAGTTTGCTTACACTAACAGTTATCAGGGTACTATTGGCATGGTCCCCTACGAGGCACTTTCTGGGCGAAAATGTCGGTCTCTGTTGTATTGGGATGAGGTAGGTGAGATGAAAACAGTTGATTCCGCTATTCTTCCGGAGATGATTAAAATGATGGATAATGTGAGACTTATAAAGAAAAGGATGCTTACAGCTCAGAGTCGACATAAGAATTATGCTGATAGACGTCGACGGAACTTAGTATTTTCTAAGGGTGATCGTGTTTTCTTGAAAGTCTCTCCGCGAAAGGGTTTGATTCGGCACGAAAAAGGAGGTAAACTTAGTCCTAGATACGTGGGACCATTTGAGATCACTGAGAAAGTTGGGGATTTAGCTTACAGATTGGCCTTACCTCTGAGTTTGGGTCGGATTCATGATGTTTTTCATGTGTCACTGTTGAGAAAGTATAATCCTGATCCGTCGCATATCATTGAGCCAGAACCGTTGGAGATTGATGAGTCCTTAGCATATGTTGAAAAACCTCTTCGAGTGGTTGACCGAAAGATTCAGGAACTTAGAACTAAAAGTATACCTATGGTAAAAGTTCTTTGGGATCATCATGGGGTTGAGGATGCCACTTGGGAGCGAGAAGATCAGATCAGAGAGATGTATCCAGAATTCTTTGCCGGATCATGTAAGAATTGCGAGGACGCAATTAGTTTAAAGGGGAGAGAGTGTGACACCCGAGAATTTCACCCTAAATTTATTTATAATCCTTGCATACTTATGTGCGCATTTTTACGTGCATCATTTTTCTTGCTTATTTATTTTTGTTAGGGTTTACTTTTCATAATTTTTTTGATTGTTTCAAAAGCTTGATTTTAAATTTTTTCGTAGGTCATATGACATTTAAAAGGAACCAAGAAAATTTCGTTTTGAACTTTCGGGCTTAGGAGTGTGCATTTGGAAAATGTTTTTCGTGACCTTTGAATAGTGTTACGTTAGAATAGTGCTAGTTATAAATTAAAAAAGCATTTGTAATTGCAATTAGCCTTAATTGATCAAGTTTTTGAGATTAATTAGCTTAAGTTATTAACTATGCACAATATATAAAACCACCAACTCATGAAATTAAATAGAATAATGCACATAAGTCATCAAAACAAATTTAAAAATTCCATCTATGTCCTATGCTTTGGCCGACCCATACAAGGGAGAAAAGGGAGAATTTCGCTTCTTCAATCTTGCACTTTGAGCTCCTAGCTTGATCTTGAGAGGGGTTTGAGCAACCTAGGGTCTTCAACAAGCTTCATCATCTTCAAAAATTGTGAGGGAGATTCATTTTCTTGTTTTTAAAGTTTATGTTCATATGATTAATTTTCTTGATTTGTCAATTGTAGCTATATAACTTGTTATGAATGCTTCCTATGAGTTATTTAATGTCTATAGAGCTAACTTTTGAGGTTTGATAACAAAGTTAATGGTTGAATGTTGAGATTGATCAAAGAGGTGATGAATAGTGCCTAGAATTAGGGTTTTGAGAAAATTTGCTAATTGGCTTGAATTGATGCTTCAATTAGGTGCTTTAGACCCTAGGGAAGTTAGTTGAAAAGCCACGTGAGGTTGAATCACTTGAATCCGAACTTAATTGCATAAATAGCCTACTTTAAGAAGGGGGTTTTTCACGTTAAGCAATCCGGGCAAGTTTGGGCATTGATTTGGGTATCCTTGAGCTAAGGAAGTACCTTTGGTGCTTTCGTTTCGCGAAAATGGGTTTTGGTTAGTGTAGTTGTAGTTCAAACCCGTTCGGGGCCTTCCCGAACTTTTGCTTCAAAAATGAGTTTTAGTGACTTTAAAAGGTACCTTTGAGCTTAATTAAGAACATAGAAAGACTAGGATATGGTTTGAGAATCTTGAACAATGCTTAGGAGAAAGAAAATTTGGTTAAAGAAAGGGGAAATGTAATTTTTAGCCATTTGAGTTGCATTTAGAACTTGTTGAGGGATCTTAGTGCCTTGCATTGAATATTTAGCATATAATTAAGCTATGTGAGTAGATTGTGGGATTTAATTGTGTTGATTGCTTCTTTTGGCATCTATTAGCTAATATCGTGCTTATATGAACTTTTATCGTGCATATATGTGAGGGCGGCCTACTTTGTCGTCCCTCTTATGTGTTATGTGTTATATTGATTGCTTGTGACTTGTATTGGGTTGCGCAACCTTTTCGGACATGGTAGCGTTGAGAAACACGGGCGGCGTCGGGCTTGCCGTGCTTCCTCGACTACCATGGTACCTATTCCCTTTCTCGCTGAGGCATACTCCACTACCCCAGAGGCGTGGTTCACCTACTGGGCATGGACCTACCTCGGGAGAAAGGGTCGTAGGATCGGGATACATCCGGAGTATCCCAATTGTGGTGTTTGGGGTTTGCCGGCATGATCGTGATGCTCGTGGTTCGTGGCTCGTGAACGAAGACTTGGAAGTGGAACCGTATCCTTTTTAAAGTGATTAATAGTTTGGCTTATTGTCTTGTTAGTTATGTGGCTTTTATATGTTTACCTGTGTTGCATATCATATTGAACGTTGGCATGTTGTATCACCTCCCTCGCTGGGCAACTTTGTTGCTCACTCCTCATTTGAAATGTTTCAGGAAAAGCTGAGGTGAATCCCCAGCTATTAGAAGTAGAAGAAGAGGAAGAAGTTCACGTAGATCAGAATCCGTGACTTTGTGTGCTGAGGTGGATATTATGTGCTACTTGCGTGGAGTTCTTGTTATTAATGTATTTTGAGACCTTGGGGTCTTGTGTATATGTTTTTTTTAGTTGTGGACTAGTATGTTAGCGAAAGACGTGGGATTGTAATAATGAATTCTAGACTTTAATTTCTCTTGCATGTTTGGAGTGTTTGTTGATCTTCATATGGAACTTAGAATTTTATTGTATTTAACTACTTATGGCTAAAACCAACTTATCTTGCATGCTTGTGTCCTTAAGTAAAATGTTGTTGCTCCAAGGCTCGGATGGCCTTGTGATTGTGTTTTAGCTTTGGAGATGTTAGAGGATAAGTTGTTGTTTTAGTTCAAATGTCTTGAGTGAACGTTTACAGGTAACAGTTTTGTCCTTGGTACAGAGGAGACTCTGTCCGAGTGACGGGTCCGAGCCTGACTTTAGCGTGGGGTTGGGTTCGGGGCGTTACATACTAGGTATGGGCAAGTACCGAAGAAGTCAATGTGTGAGTCAAGATGGGATTGACCGCTCCAGGTATTTAGAGCAGGTATTTGACAATTTCTAGCTAGCACTAGATTTATGATTTATCATTTAAATCCTAGGCTGATTGATTCAAATTAAATAGTTATTTAATTTGAATCGTTGTGGGCTTTATGGAAACCCACATTAAAAGATTGAGTTTTTTTAAAAACTATTTTGGGAGTTGACCTTTTGAAGAGCCTAGCCCACATGGTCTTTATAAGAAGGGCCATGTAGGGTTTTCAAAGAAAAAAATAGACATATATCGTTTTCTAAAACATAGGAACAAGAAACAAATAAAAAAAAAAACCCTCTTTGAAAATTATAGCCTCCTCCTCTTTTATCCTTGTTCGCGTGCGAAGTAGGAGGAGCTAGACGCTTCCGTTGGGCAATCCCATAACACTACCACAAATAGTTCGAAGAGGTAATCCTAATTCTCTGATTTAAAATTGCCAATTATTATGTACAACGAGTTGATCCTAGTGGAATTCCAAGAGATAGTCTCACGGATTTCCTGCATAATCTTCTACATGTGTTATCTACCACATGTGTTAAATCTTCCAAGTGTGATCCTTCTCAAAATTAGGTCCACACGTGTCACACGTGAGGCGGAGTGTTAGAATATAACACTTGTCTCACATAGAAAGATCCTAAACTCTTAGATCACCTTATAAAATCCTGGGCTACTTCATTTGGCACTAATTGATTCTAAGATGAAAACTCATGATTCTTAACAGAGTGTGAGTTTTATTATCCTTTAACATATATGTTAATTATCAAGTCTTGACAAATTTTAGTAATAAAACGAGTGAATTTGCAAACTGGCAATAAATAAGGAAAATTATGCACTTGAAACTACATTGTGATAAAATACTTCTTGGCAGTAATGGAATGAATACGCACTTAGTCATAAGGGCTAAACTTCTTTGCTGCTAGAGTTTTATGGATTGTTCTATATATATATATAAAGCCAGCTGACTTTGTATCAACAACTACGTTTTCCTAGCCAAGAAAAAGTGTTAGCGGAAATCATTCCGCCCAACAAAAACCCAGGTATTAATCTAGGGTCAAGATCTCAGATTTGAGTTTAATGTTAATATTTTAACTTTCTAATTAGTGAAAACAGTTTGAATTGCTATGGAAATGTAAAATTAAAGGACTTTGAGGGATAGATTTGGAAAAGTAAAGTTAGCTTTGAATTGCTTTGAAAAGTGACGTTTATTTTCTAATTAGTGATAAGATTCTTAGTGTTAGATTCTTATTTTCTAATTAGTGATAAAATTCTTATTTGAAGTAAATTTGACGATTATAAATACTAGCAAAATTTTTCATAAAGTTATTGCTGCATGTAATGTGTATTTGCAAATATCTCTACCTGCCATTTAACAAGATTAAATGGTAGACATATTTAATTGCAAACGCAACTGACATATAGCAATAACTTCATGGATAACTTAGCTAATATTTAATAATTTCTTTTTTAGCTTTTTTATGGTGACTCTTTGCTTGTTGATTCAACTTTGAAAAGGTAAAATTAACTTTGAAGTTCTCCATGAAGTCATTGTTGTGTTTGCAAATATTTATTTCATTTAACCAAAACCCTTAAGTTCATCAACATGAATATACTCATGATAAAATTAGGGTCTTTTGTTAAATGGTAGAGATACTTACTTCTTCGAAGCCTCAAATATATGAGTAAAATCTTGTTATTCTCAACAATGACTAAAAGTGATAATTTGATTTTTGGTTTATCATTGTAATCAATTATAATTTATCATTATACTATGTAGTTAATTGTAGTTAATTGTGAGTTTATTATTTTAATTTTTGTTTTATCATTCTAATTTGAAGTTAATTGTAATTAATTGTTGTTATTATTGTTATTTTTTGTGTTGTGTAACTAATTGTTGTTATTTATTCTACTTTGTAATTAATTGTTGGTTATTATTGTTATTTATTGAATTTTGTAGTTAATTGTAGTTAAATATTGTTTTATGATTGAATTTCACTCCATATACTAAAATAAAAGAAAATCAATTATCGGAGTAAGCCGACGGACATGCAATACTGATGAAAACTAATTTTATACTGAGACAACCACACACCCCCCTAATCAAGACCAGCACGATAATTAGTAGATTTTAGTTTTTTTTTTTGTAAATATCTAAAACGAATTTTATATTGTATTTTGTAGACGTTCTAAATATTAATATATATATATATATATATATATATATATATATATATATATATATATATATATATATTATTTTAATATTTTGTTTATAAAAAAAACATGGCGACTGTAACACCCCGAACCCAACCCTACGCTATAGGTCAAGTCCGGACCAGTCACTCGGACAGAGTTTCCTCTGTACTGTGGACTAAACTGTTACCTGCAAATAGCTACATATAATCTTGATTCACAAATAGCAACTCATACAACCTATCCTCCAAGATTATTATAGTCATCCCAAGATCTCAAGGCCATCCGAGCCTTGGAACAACAACTACATATAGCATACAGGCATGCAAAGCATTTCTAACTTTAACTGTAAGTAATTGGATATAACATTAGCCAAGCTCTACTACCAAGTTATTATACACACAAGCATGCATTAAGAGGAGTAAACTAGAATCCATTATTACATGCCATCTAACTTTGCTATCCGCCTTATAAGATTACAAGTTGATTCAACTACTAACTGTACACAAGACCCCAAGGTCACAAAAAGACAACAAACAACAACTCTATGCAAGCTTCACATATAGACAACCTTATCAAACAAGAATCACGGAATCTGATCTACTTGCACTTCTTTTTCTTCCTCTACTGCTACTAGCTGGGGATTTACCTCAGCTCTCATGAAATATGTTAAATGAGGAGTGAGCAACAATGTTGCCCAACAAGGGAAGTGATGCAGCATACCGGGGCGTGCAATATGATATGCAATCACATGAAGTCATATATAACATAAAACAACAAGATCAAATAGTAAAGTAATTAACCACATTAAAAAGGATACGGTTCCACTTCAAGTCTTCAATCTTGAACCACGAGCCTCGAACTTCACGCAAGTGTCGGTAAACCCTTACTCCTCCAAGTGTGGGATACTCCGGATGTATCCCGATCCTACGACCCTTTCTCTTGAGGGAGGTCCATATGCCCAGCAAGTGAACCACACCTCCAGGGTAGTGGAGTATACTCAGCGAGAAAGGGAATGGGCACCATGGTAGTCGAGGGAGCACGGTAAGCCCGATGCCGCTCGTGTTTCTTGACGCTACCATGTTCGAAAAGGTTGCGCAACCCAGAAACCAATCCACAAGATTCAAGAACAGCAATTAACAAGTAAGAGGGTCAACAAAGTAGGCCGCCCTCGCATATAATTGCAATATAAGCCAACATATACACGAGATAGCTTTATAGTCTCAAAAGAGGCAAACAACATAACTTTTCCCACAATCTACTCAAATAGCTCAATTACACTTTAGATAATCATATAAGTACATGATAACATATCTACAAGCACTAGACGCATCAAAATAGCCAAATACTACTTTTCCCTTTTCTTTAGCTAAACTTTTCTTCTCCTATGTGCATTTCAAAGTTACAAAACTACATCCTAATCATACTACATTCCTAATTAAGCCAAAAGACACCTATCAAGATTATGAAAACCCATTTTAGAAGCAAAAGCTCAAGAAGGCCTCGAGCGGGTTTTAATTCCAACTATCCTATCTGAACCCCAATTTCACACAACGAAAGCACCAAAAGTGCTTCCATGCCCCAAGAATACCTAATTCAAAGCCCATAAGTGCGCGGATTGCCTAACATGAAAAAACCCCTTTTTAAAGTTAACTATTTTTGCAATTTAGCATAGTTTCGGGTGTTCCAACTTCAAGTGGCCTCCCAACTAACTTCACTAGAGTCTAGAGCACCTAAAGGAAGCCTCAATTCGATTTAATTAGCAAGTTTTATCAAAACCCTAAGTTCAAGCACTATTCATCATCTTCTTCAAGTGATTCAAGCTTCTAGCCATGGAAAGTGTTATCTAGCAACAAAAGATAGTTCTAAAGGCTCTAACGATCATATAACAAGCATCCAAGACAAGCTATATAGCTATATTTAACAAATCACAAAATTTAAAAAGATAGCATAAACTTTAAAAGTCATGAAAATGCAAACTCCCTCACTTGCAAGAGGTCTAGGAGGCTTGTAGAAGCTTTGAGATGCTTGGAACAAAATGTGAGATGTTAGCCAAAGATCAACCACCAAGAATTGAAGAATTTTTTTTCTCTTTTCTCCCTTGTAGGCCAAGGGTTTGGGGGGGGGGGACAAAAGGGGAATTATTTCAATTGTTTTTAGCATGTTTGCAATATATGAGTTAATATATGATATATAGTTAAGTATGTATTAATATCCTAAGTCAATTGTTAACATATCTTAGTCAAACAAAGTTAAAAGCTCCAATTAATTGATATCTAATGCAAACTATTTCTTTTACATACGTAGCACTATTCAAATGATGCGGAAAACATTTTCCAAATGCATTCTCCCGAGCTTGAAAGTCCAAATTGACAAGTTCCCGATTCCTTTTATGTGCCATATGACTTAGGAAAAATATTAGATCGCACTTTTAAAATAGTCAATTTCTTTATGAATAGTAGCCTCAAAATAAAACAATTAAGCAAAAAAATAATGCATATAAGAATGCTCAAGTATGTATGTAACAGTGGTTTAGAATATGTGTTGAAATCCCTAGCATTACACCCTCTCCCCTTTAAACTAATTGCTTCCTCGCAATTCTTACATGATTCGGCAAACAACTCTAGAGACTTCTCTCTTATCTGATCTTCCCGTTCCCACGTGGCATCCTCAACTCCGTGATGATCCCAAAGAACTTTCACCATAGGAATACTCTTGATTCGAAGTTCCTAATTCTTTCTCACAACCACTCGAAGAGGTTTTTAAACATATACCAAAGACTTATCAATCTCCAATGGTTCCGGTTCAATAATGTACGAAGGATCAGGATTATACTTCCTCAACAGCGACACATGGAATATATCATGAATCTTACCCAAACTCGGAGGTAACGCTAGTCTATAAGCCAAATCTCCAACATTCTCAATGATTTCAAATGGCCCCACATATCTAGGACTGAGTTTACCTCATTTTTAGTGTCGAATCAAACCCTTGCGCGGAGAAACATTCAGGAACATATGATCACCCACTGAAAATACTAAGCCCCATCGGCGTCTATCAATATAATTCTTTTATCGACTCTGTGCTATAAGCATCCTCTTCTTTATAAGTTTCACATTATCCACCATCTTTATCATTTTTGGTAATATAGTTGGGTCAACAGTTTTCATTTTACCTACCTCATCCCAATACAATGGAGATCTACATTTTCGCCCATAAAGTGCCTCGTAGGGTACCACACCAATGGTAGCCTGGTAGCTGTTATTATAACCAAACTCTGCAAGAGGCAAATACTTCTCCCAACTCTTACCGAAATATAGAATACAAGCTCGTAACATGTCTTCTAAAATCCTGATAGTCCTCTATGACTGACCATCCGTCTGCTGGTGATATGCAGTACTAAAGCTCAGATTAGTCCCTAAAGCCTTTTGTAGTTTCTGCCAGAACTGTGTTGTAAAACTGGGATCTCTGTCCGACACTATTTTAGATGGAACTCCATGCAATCTCACTATGTTTTCAATATAAAGCTCAGCTAACTTATCTAGAGAATCAGTTTTCTTTGTAGCAATAAAATGAGAACTATTTGTCAACCTATCAACCACAACCCATACGGAATCATTACCTAGTGGTGATCTCGGCAAATCAGTTACAAGGTCCATAGTAACTTGGTCCTATTTTCATACTGGAATCTCCAAGGGTTGCAACAATCCTGCTGGTCTCTGATGCTCAGCCTTAACCTTTTGACAAGTCAAACACTTAGCCACATAATCAGCTATCTCTCTCTTCATATTATTCCACCAGAAGCTTTGTTTTAAGTCTCTGTACATCTTGGTACTACCAAGGTGAATTGTGTACTTAGAACCATGAGCCTCACCAAGAACTTTATCTTTCATAGTCGAATTACTAGGAATAAAAATTCTATTCTCGTACCTGAGTAGTCCATCATCATGCAACTTGAAGTCGGACTCTCCCCTTTTGGGCTTCTCTAGCATATTCGACAACTGAGGATCTGACTGTTGGGCTTCTCTGATTCTGGATAGCAATAGAGACTGGATTTGTAAGCTAGCAAATTAGATACCTGTTCTAGAAGCCTTCGGTTTCCACAATCACAACTCTTCCACAGATTCCCAGTCCTTGATTATCAAACTAGCTACAACAGCTTTTTGGCTCAATGCATCTGCAACAGTGTTAGCCTTTCCAAGCAAGTAGCTAATAGTACAATTATAATCATTCAACAATTCTAACCAACGCCTTTGCCTCATATTCAAATCCTTTTGAGAAAATAGATATTTTAGACTTTTATGATCAGTAAATATCTCAAATTGATTACCCCACAAGTAATGACACCATTTCTTCAAAGCATAGACAATAGCAGCAAGTTCAAGATCGTGTGTAGGATAATTGAGTCATATGGCTTCAATTTCCTAGAGGCATAGGCTATTACCTTACCATTTTGCATAAGAACGTAGCCCAAACCTTCTTTTGAAGCATCACTGTATATCACCAAATTATCAGTCCCCTCAAGTAATGCAAGAATAGAGGTAGTAGTAAGTCTCTTCTTCAATTCCTGAAAATTAGCTTCGCATTTATCATCGCAGTTAAATACAGTTTTCTTTTGAGTTAAGGAAGTTAATGGCCCCGCAATTTTTTAAAAGTCCTTAACAAACCGCCTATAATAGCCAACCAATCTCAAGAAACTACGAACTTCTGTGATAGTCTCTGGTCTTTTCCAAGACATGACTACCTCGATTTTCGTAGGATCAACAGTTATTCCCTCATGTGAAATGATATGGCCTAGAAAGGCTACCTGTTTCAACTAGAATTCGCATTTGCTAAATTTGGCAAACAATTTATGTTCTTGTAATGTTCACAGCATAATTCTCAAATGTTCTTCATACTCTACCTCAGATTTAGAGTACACCAATATATCATCAATAAAAATTACAACAAACTGATCTAGGTATGGTCTAAACACTCTCTGCATCAAATCCATAAAGGCGGCTAAAGTATTTGTCAATCCAAATGGTAATACAACAAACTCATAGTGGCTGTACCTGGTTCTGAAAGCAGTCTTGGATACATCATATTTCCAAATTCTCAGTTGATAATAACCTTGTCTCAAATCAAATTTAATACGACATCACCCTACAGCTGATCAAACAATTCCTCAATCAAAGGCAAATGATATTTATTTTTCACCGTCACCTGATTAAGACCCCGATAATCAATGCACAATCGCAGAGTTCCGTCTTTTTTCTTTGCAAATAACATAGGAGTACCCCAAGGTGATGAACTAGGCTGAATAAAACCCTTTTCAAGTAAACCCTGTAGCTGAATTTTTAACTCCTGCAACTCAGGGGAAGCCATTTGATAAAGGGTTCTAGAAATAGGGTTAGTCCCTGGCTACAAGTCACTCACAAACTTTATCGCTTGGTCAGGTGGTAACCCCGGCAACTCCTCAAGAAATACCCCCAGAAAATCTTTTACAACAGGTACTTCATTTAGTTTCAATTTATCCCCAGGCTGATTAATTAAATAAGCTAAGTATGCATCATAACCTTTACTCAGCATTTTAGTAGCTTTAATAGAAGATATGATGCGAGTCCTAGTAGATTTTTGACTCCCAGTGATTTTAATGACAGGTTGATCAGGTACTTCTAAAGTTAAAATTTTTCTTCTACAATCCAAACATGCATAATATCGCCCCAACCAATCCATCCCCAAGATAACTTCAAAGTCCCGAAATGACATGATTATCAAATCAATAGGATACATATGTTCCTCAATACAAATACTACAATCTTTACATTCAGACTCTGTAACAAATTTGGTACCTATAGGATTACCTACTTCAATCACATACGATAGTTTATTAACTTTCAAAGTAATAGATTGTGCACATGCAGGATTGATAGATGAATGCGTAGCCCCGGTGTCAATCAAAACTACTACCGACTGACTATTAATAAGAAAAGTACCTTCCACCACCACTGTTGTGTCTGGAAGCTCCTCATAATCAAATGCAAATATCCATGCCTGGCCTCGTAGAATGGTAGTTGCTCCTAAAGCTCTAGTCTGAGCGCCCTAGCCAGAAGTCTGCCCATGTCCCTGTTTAAACCTGGGATAATCCCTAGTTTTATGCTGATTACTACCACAACCTACGTATCGGCCCAATTTCCTCTAACACTCTGCCTCCATGTGGCCCTTGCGATTGTAATGATTGCACTATAGGTTTTTCTTTGCAGCAGCACCTCCTATAAGAGTCCTGTAAGTAGATGTAGCAGAACTACCCTGCTAAGATCTAACAGTCACCGGTCGTGTCTGTAATTGTCCCTGTGGCTGGCTTTGAGCTGGTCTCGGCTGTGACTGTGCCTGAACTGGTCCTGGGTAACTCTAGGTCTACCTCGGCTGCTGAATCTGAACAAACTGCTGATACTATCTCTGATAACCTTGACTCTGAGACTGATACTGCCGCTTACTTGACTGACTAGACCAAGCCAACACATCTGCCTTACATTTTTCGTACCTCGATGCGACCCTGACTACTGCAACATAACTCGGATAATCCTGCGAAGACAAATTAAGCATAATAGCACTCCTCAACCCTGTGATAAACCTTTGAATCTTCATAGTCTCTGACTGTACTAAAGCTGGCACGTATCGAGAAAGTCTAGTGAAAGTAGCCTCATATGATCCACAGTCTGTTTCCTTGCCTCAAAGCTATGAATTCCTCTTTATGTCTCTCGTGAGCTACCACAGACACATACTTGTCCCTGAACTCTTGAACAAAGTCAGCCCACAAATGTTGTACCCTCTCAGCATCCCATTTCTCTCTAGCAGTACGCCACCAGTCATCGGCATCACTCTCCAATAAGAATGCAGCATAAGTAATTTTTCTCTCATCATTGCAGTCAAGTATCACAGCGACTTTCTCAAACTTACTCAACCACATCTCAGCTTTCATGTCATCTGGCTCACTATAGAAACTGTACGCCCCGTGGTGCAAGAATTTGTCATACAAATTACCCCCAACAATACCACTACCCTCTGCTTTAGCAACCTGATTACCTCTGCCAATCCCTGCTTGACCCTGTTGAGTCACAAACTGTGGCATAGTATTCATAGCGCTAGCCATAGTAGCCAGAATCTGTGCATTGCTCGGTTCTTGACCCTGCGGTACATTCCCTGCTACCCTTGCACCTTGCCCAAGTATATCCTGTCTAAGAGCCTCTGTCGGTTCCCTTCTCGGTCTTCCCCTTCTCCTCATCTCGATGCTAGAAGAATATAATATTAGAATAGGCAAATAAATAATACAAATGTAGCATGTATCTTCTAAAACATCTTATACACAAAAGACAATAGGTGTAGCACTTATCAAGCATTAAACACTAAACTTTTCATATTCTTATCATTTCATGCTTTACCATTCCTTTTACATGCTAGCATGTCCTTTACCCAGGTACTTAGACAATTAAACAATCACATATTCACGTAATTAAACTTTCACATATAGACCTCTACCCACATGCCGAGAAAGTTAACCCAGCTTCATGCATTCAAGTAGCTCTGATACCACCTAAATGTAACGCCCCGAACCTAACCCCACGCTATAGGTCAAGTCCAGACCCGTTACTCGGACAGAATCTCCTATGTACCGTGGACTAAACTGTTACCTGCAAATAGCTACATATAATCTTGATTCACAAACAACAACACATATAACCTATTCTTCAAGATATTCATAGTCAAGCCAAGATCTCAAGGCCATCCGAGCCTTGGAGCAACAAAAACCTACTTATAGCACACAAGCATGCTAGGTAATGCTAACTTTAACTTTAAGTAGTTGGATACAACATTAGCCAAGCTCTACTACTAAGTTATTAAACACACAAGCATGCAATAAGAAGAGTAAACTAGAATCCATTATTACATCCATCTAACTTTGCTATCCGCCATACAAGATTACAAGTTGATTCAACTACTAACTGTACACAAGTCCCCAAGGTCACAAAAAGACAACAAACAGCAACTCCATGCAAGCTTCACATATAGACAACCTTATCATACAAGAATCATGGAATCTGATCTACTTGCACTTCTTCTTCTTCCTTTATTGCTACTAGCTGGGGATTCACCTCAGCTTCTCCTGAAACATGTTAAATGAGGAGTGAGCAACAATGTTGCCCAGCAAGGGAGGTGATACAGCATACCGGGGTGTGCAATATGATATACAATCACAGGAAGTCATATATAACATAAAACAACAAGATCAAATAGTAAAGTAATTAACCACATTAAAAAGGATACGGTTCCACTTCAAGTCTTCGATCTCAAACCACGAGCCACAAACTTCATACAAGTGCCGGCAAGCCCTTACTCCTCCAAGTGTAGGATACTTTGGATGTATCCCAATTCTACGATCCTTTCTCCTGAGGTAGGTCCATATGCCCAGCAGGTGAACCACGCCTCCGGGGTAGTGGAGTATACTCAGCGAGAAAGGGAATAGGCACCATGGTAGTCGAGGGAGCATAACAAGCCCAACGCCGCCCGTGTTTCCCCTTTCTTTAGCCAAACTTTTCTTCTCCTATGTGCATTTCAAAGTTATAAAACCACATCCTAATCATACTACATTCTTAATTAAGCCAAAAGGCACCTATCAAGATCATGAAAACCCATTTTAGAAGCAAAAGCTTGGGAAGGCCCCGAGCGGGTTTTAACTACAACTACCCTATCCGAACCCCAATTTCATGCAACGAAAGTACCAAAAGTGTTTTCATGCCCCAAGGATACCTAATCCAATGCCCAAAAGTGCCTGGATTGCTTAACGTGAAAAAATCCCTTTTTAAAGTTAATTAATTTTGCAATTTAGCATAGTTTCGGGTGTTTCAACTTCAGGTGGCCTCCCAACTAGCTTCCCTAGAGTCTAGAGCACCTAAAGGAAGTCTCAATTCGATCTAATTAGCATGTTTTATCAAAACTCTAAGTTCAAGCACTATTCATCATCTTTTTCGGGTGATTTAAGCTTCTACCTGTGATAACCTGAACCCGGCATGCATTTAATGGCATTTAATTGCATTTAATTAAGTGTTATCTTAAATGTTAGCATTGAATTTTGTGTTTATTTTTAGTTAAAGATTCATTTGTAGCTTTATTTTCGTATTTATGTTAATCGGTTTTATTTTTCTTGCACCTTAATGCTCGGTTTTCAATTAAATGAAAAATAGCTCCGAGCCGGAGTAAATTTTGAACTATGTTCTTTTCGAAAATTATATTTTCTTAAATTCTTTGAGATTTAATTGTTATTCTTTTATTGTCGCAAAGTGCATAGCATATCGAGAGCGATAGTTAGGAAATGATTTCTAGTCCTCAGCAAATAGTGAAAACTAGTATTTAGTGTTTTAATTTTAGTGTTTTAGTTGTTGATGATTAGGAATATAATTGCATTAGTTATTTTAGCCTTAAAATGCCTAAAATAAGCCTAATTGACCAACTTAAGCAACCTTTGACCAAGCCTTGACTTTTGACTTGAGTTGCCATCTTATTTAAGCTTAGTATAGCACAAAATAAAAAAAAAAGAAAGCTGAAAACAGAATAGGGCTGGCCGAAAATACAAGGAGAGAAAAAAAAAGATTTTCAATCCAAATCTTCAAATCTTCGCGTGAGCTTGCACGGGGTGGTTTCCCAGGCATCCAACGAGGTTTTCTTAGCGTTTAGGAGCATCTAAGGTGAGAGTTTCATCGTTATTTGCGCATTTGAAATTATTGAATTTAAACTTTAATTTTTGTGATTTAACCGTAGGTTGTTATTTTATCCGTTTTGTTGCTTAAAAAATGTTCCCTAGCAATCGTAGAACATGTATTTATAGCTTTTTAGCATTATCTGCGGTTGAATATCGAAATTAAAATTTAAATTGATAATTGAATAGTAAACTCCCGTTTCGATGAAGTTGCTCCGTTATGCGTTTTGTTGATATGAATAGGTGCTAGATATGCTAGAATGCCTAAAAGTATGGTTTAATTGGATTGTGTAATGAAAAAACGGAGAAAAATGGCTTAGTGAAAGTCAAGGTCGTTTAGGTCAAGTTTGGCATTTGGTCATTTTGCATGAAGGCATTGTCGAGGTACGTCATGAAAGCACTTTTGGTGCAGTTGTGACGTTGGTTGAGTGATCGGTTGAGGTAGATGTAGTTCAAACGAGCAAAGAGGGAAATCGGGGCTTTGCGGGAATTCTAGGGTAAAGTAGGGTTTCGCGGTCTTTAGACTTGCGTTATGGTGACCTAGGAGAATTGGTGAAGTTAGTTTCCAAACCTCGTGGCTCGTTTGAAAGTAGTAGCATTTTGAAAATTGGGATCATTTTGTGATTTTGTGTGTTTTCATAGTGTAATGCCTATAGAATGCTTAATATTGCTTGTTATGCTTGTTAAAATTGATTATGATTGAATTTGTATATCAATTGTTGATAATGTTTGTTAGTGTTGTTCTTGTTACTTTATTGGTTGTAATTGCTTATTGTATTGCATGTTGTTACTGACTTGCACTTCAGGGCCTTGCTCAATTATCGTTATATATCTCGTATTGCATTGCATCAGTGTCAGGCGCGTGAGTGATGGGCCTCTCTGGGTAGTCTTGGGTTGCCAGTGTTAGTTGCTCTAGCTCCGTGTCCTATTCCCTTTTCTCGCTTGGGTTGCCGTCCAAGGAGTTTTGGGTCGTAGAATTGATAAAGTATGTTCAGAGTACTCTAACGGAAGTTATAAGGTAGGTGAGCCGGCGCATCATCATTAAACTCATCGAAATCGTGATCGGTACATTGCTCGTATGAGTGAATCATAGCCTTCAGAGTGTGGTATAGCTTTGAATGGTTGTGTTAATGCTTTCTTTAATTGTTTATTGTATTGTCGTGTATATTGAATGCTTTCTTATTTATTATATTGCTTAACTGTACCTATTTGCATTGCACGACCTTCTTTCTCTCCACCTCGATATCTGTCTCGCTCTCACTGAGTATACGTGTTGTGTATACTCACTCCTCACCACCACATTTTAGGAAAGCCATGTTAGCTGGAAAGTTCGTGGTGACGTGAAAGTTCGTGCTTGAAGAGTTATCTTGCGTGCTATGTGGCTTGAGTTGTCAATGATGCAAAGATGTATGTTTCATGTGTTGTTTGTATTTAATGTTAAAATGGAATATAATATAAGTTTTATTAGGTTATTGAAGTAGTTTGATAAGTTAGTTTATGTACCTAGTTAGTATAGCTTAACTTTATTGCATGTTTGTATTGTTTAAAGAAAGAGTTAGAATAGTTTAGTACTTGGAAATGTATGTATATTTGTTGTGTTTAATTGTTGAGAACCGAGGCTCGGATGGCCTTGAGGTGGTTGAATGTTGGACATGGTATTGGTCCACTTATATGCTGTTGCAGGTTTTGTATTTTGCCTAAGAACAGGGGAGACTCCGTCCGTCTTTCCCTAAAAAATTATGCCCGGGTTTGGAATTGGATTGTGATTAGATTGATAGATAGAACTCCCGGTCTCGAGAGGGATCGGGGTGTTACACTACCCATGGAAAGTGTTATCTAGTAACAAAAGATAGTTCTAAAGGCTCTAATGATCATATAACAAGCATCCAAGACAAGTCATATAGCTATATTCAACAAATCACAAAATGTAAAAAGATAGCATAAACTTTAAAAGTCATGAAAGTGCAAACTCCCTCACTTGCAAGAGGTCTAGGAGGCTTGTAGGAGCTTTGAGAAGCTTGGAACAAGATGTGAGATGCTAGCCAAAGATCAAACCACCAAGAATTGAAGAAATTTTTTTCTCTTTTCTCCCTTGTAGGCCACGGTTTTAGGGAGGACAAAGTGGAAATTATTTCATTTGTTTTTTAGCATGTTTGCAATATATGAGTTAATATGTGATATATAGTTAAGTATGTATTAATATCATAAGTCAATTGTTAGCATATCTTAGTCAAACAAAGTTAAAAACTCCAATTAATTGATATCTAATGCAAACTATTGCTTTTACATACGTAACACTATTCAAATGATGCGGAAAACATTTTTCAAATGCATGCTCCCGAGCTCGAGAGTCCAAAATGACAAGTTTCCGATTCCTTTTATGTGTCATATGACTTAGGAAAAATATTAGATTGCACTTTTAAAACAGTCAATTTTTTTATGAATAGTAGCCTCAAAATAAAACAGTTAAGCAAGAAAAATAATGCACATAAGAATGCTCAAGTAAGTATGCAACAGTGGTTTAAAATATGTGTTGAAATCCCGGGCATCACAGCGATAAACTAGGTTAACTACGAACCAGTGACGAAAAGTTAGCTATGAAATAGCATAAAAAGTTTCGCTACGAATCAGTGACGAAAAATTAGCTACGAAATAGCAACAAAAAATTGGCTATGAACTGGTGATGAAATTAAATAAATGATAAAAAAATACGTATATGTAATTAATAAATTTTAAAAAGAATAAAAAAGTATTGCTACGAAATGGCGATGAAACCGTGGTTACGAAACGGCGACAAAGATAAATAAATAATAAAATATAAAATATATTTAATTAATATATTTAAAAAAATAAAATTGGCTACGAAGGGGCGACGAAACATTTACGACGAAGTGGCTATGACAGGTAATTAGTTTATAAAAAATTAACAAATTATTTAATAAAATGATTAATTATAAACTTTAATTAATTATTTATTATTTGAAAAAATTGACTTTAGAGACAAAGGAGTAGCGAAATAGGTGTTGGGATTGGTATGCCCAAAAGACCACTAGCACCTAGTCATTAGAACATCTGGATGGTTTGCAATAAGATAATTAGTGTCATCTTATTTATATGGGCGTATTTCTCTCATTATGTGGATTGACATAGATATATATATATATATATATATATATATATATATATATATATATATATATGTATATATGTGTGTGAATATAAGGTCCTTGCTTCAAGGAATGACTTAGGTGCGGGGTGGTTATGCATAGAAGGTCTAAGTCATGGTCACTTGAATAAGCAAAGTAACTTTGTCCATGACTACTATGGTAGAAGTCATAGTGGAATAAGTTCTCTTTAAAGAAGGGTGATCTGCCTTGATCATAGATTTGTTCCAAACTTATTACGCTTATGCATATATATGTATTGGACAGACATCATAGGTATGGACTCAAAATACATACTATCAAAGAAAGAGTTCACCTAAACCTACAAGTTTCTAAGCAGACCATAGCTCTCAATCTTGAGCATATGTGGATGAACCGACGAAGTTGAGTACTTGCACTTTGATCCATTATGGGTGTGGTCTTAGTAGTTAGATCACCTACTCTGTGGTTTGGGTGTATAGGACTTGATTAGAAGGAATGTGCATATGCAATAAGGAGTCTATACATTAATCATTCCCTTAGAATGATCCAAGCTAGATCATCCTGAATCTGTGGCTACAGTAACACTTGAGGTGTTGAATGTTACACTTAAGGGTAGTTCCCTTAGATAAGTGGATAACTTTAAGAGGATGGTTGGATTGTAGATTAGAGGTTCTAAGGAGATAAGATGTAGTCAAAGAGGTGACAGTACACTTCAGGAACCTGTCTTTGGCTATGAATGAGTATAAAGGGGTATTATGGTCAATATAACACTTACTTGGTCAAAAGACATAGCGTCATGTAAAGATTGACTGACTCCTGTACTTATAGTAATTATTCTTGAGTGCAGCCAAAGGCTTTTAGTGGAGTAGACTTCGTTGAATTGGTAAAATATTGCTAGGCGACTAGTGAGAATATTTTATTCATTTCTAGAAGAAAGGTTAATTACGTCTTTGGTCCCTCTTCTAGCCATCTACATTGTTAAGTATCTAAACTTAGTTAAGATATATTATTTTGAGAAAGGATGTAATCCTTTGACTGTTAGAATCAAAGTAGACTTTCCATTTTGGAAGGAGTTTCTATTTTGAAAATTGTCAAGATATTGGATTATATAATTAATTGATTAATTAAAGTGTAGAAGATTGTTGAGATATTTTAAGATAATTTTTCCACTATTGAAAAAATGGATTATTCTTAAATAGTAGTTTGAATTTAGACTTTTGGAATTAATCAATGAGTATTTTAATTATTGTTAGGATTAAATTAAATTGGAGCAAGCTGGCCGAACCAGGACCATGGCTTACAAGCCAAGGCTGGACGCAGGAGGTAGGACCCACCCACTAGGAAAATCGGCTATGGGGAGAAGGAGAAAAAATAAGAAATTACTTGTAGAAGATATTTAGACTTTTCTCTGACCAAATCCCACATCGAAATTTTTCTCTAGATCTTCTGCCTATAAATAGACCTCTTCTCTAACTTTGAGAAATGTTACACACACCATCTCTTCTGAGATTTCTCTTCTCTCTCACTTGAGTAAGTTTTGCCTTTGTGAAAAAACTCAATTCTAGTTTATATCTTTTAGTTTAGCAAAATCTAGTCCCATAACTAGATTATACTTTAGAAAGGTGTTAGTCATAGAGGAAAAGATCAACGTAGAGGAGTGGAAACAATATCTCCCAAGCTTGTAGATCAAGGTGGTTGGTGTTCTTGCATCGTTCTTCGCAAGAGGTATGCCTAGATCTTTGTTTCAATTGGGAATTAAATTGTAAACTATTTTTTGTTTTACTATTAAATGTTTAATTGTAGTAAGATCCTACATGATTGTTTCCGTCATGTTCATAGAAATTTTTGAATATGAATCATGTAATTTAACACCGTTTTCCATTTGCGGTATCAGAGCCACTGCGAATTAAACATGCAATTAGTTAAGAACAATTTGATTATTAGATAATAGAAACTTAGAAATTACATGAACACTAGAAAAAATCATATTTGTGTTTGACCTTAAATGCAAGAATTTTTGTGTTGTAATTTGTTTCTACATAATTTATAATTATTTTGTAAATAATTCTATATGTGATTTTATGGTTGTAATTGTATTTAAGGTAAATTACTTGTTTGGTAAAGTAATTTAAAAAGAATACAATTAATAGAAGATCACATTTAAATAAGGAATTTTAACGAAACAGGTTTACCTGAAGTTTTATGATAAGATTTCTAAAATTTAGATTTTCTTATTTATTGCAAATTTGGTTTTAGAAGAGGATTGGAAACTTACCCAAAATAAGTTAATTCTCATTAAATCAAACAACACAAAAAATAAAATAAAAAAATAATAGGGAGGAGGTCCGCGTGCGTAGGGATCCGCATGTGGGCCACGCACGGCCATGTGCGTGGTGTGGTCCCCATTGGCAATTTTCTATTTTTTCAATTTTTTAATTATTTGTGTTGTTTTGCATAGTTTATTAATGCTATAAATATAATAATGAGATATTAGGTTTTCTTACATAATTTATTATTGTATAAGCATTGTATTATTTTTTTTAATGACAGAAATACAACTTTGTGAAATTATGTGGTTTAGCATAATTTATTTGTTCTAATTGCAAGACATTATATTTTGAAATAGAAGTTTATGAAATTATATGGCATAGCATAATTTTTTATTTTATTTCAAATATATATATATATATATATATATATATATATATATATATATATATATATATATATATATATTATTTGTCTAAAATGCTAGAGAAACAATTTGTAGTAAGTTATGTTGTGTACGTAATTATAAATTGTACTGGCATTAAATAATATACATGTGAATGAATTACAAGCATTTCTATTGTTGTAATTGTTAGAGCTTTTGGTCAATGTAATTATCAATCTTGGAATTAGACTAGTAATACTATAGTCTAAAGATTATTTAAAAATTGGTTAATGAAAAATTACATGGCTATTATTTTTCTTTAGAAACCTAGACTTGACTAAAAGACCCATGAAAGCCAAACCTAGGGTAAAGATTACAACCCAAATTAGGACTATGTGATTTGAAGTATACTTAGATGTTTTTTCAGACAAAATTGGTTATGGACTTTAATCTAGAAATTTTGGAAAAACCAGAAATTAAGTATTAAGCAAAAATCAAATAATTAGAAACCCTTGTTTCAAATAATCGATTGGGAGAGTAAACTAAGAAATCCTAGGACTTTCCATGTCCAGATTATGCTAAAGGATAATGTCATTAACCTCCTTTCGGAGGGTGGCATTGTTTGGATTTAGCAGAATAATCTCAAATTGGGAATTCACATTAAAGATGTTAGTTGAGCGGTCATCCTTCGATGGAGTTATGAGCTATAGGATATCTTATAGATAATAATGATTGGGGTAACCTCCCTTCGGAGGCTCTAGTCTAAGTTATCTAGGAAAGTCCTGCAAGGAATGGTGCTTACACTCGACTCAAGATAGGTAGTAACCTCCCTTCGAAGTAAGTGTTATCGAGTCTTGAGAAGTCAAATTGATTAGTGGTGGAGTAATCACTAAGGGCACTAGTCATAGTTTAAAGGGTCATCTATGTTTGTGCATATGCATTCATGTGTTTCTAATGTTATATTCTCATGCATGCTATTCACATATGCTTGTCATACATAAATTGCTCATTCCAAATTATATTGCATATCCAGATTAAGATGACTGGTTCTTTCTGTAACACCCACATCCCTCACGAGACCGGAGCCCTGATCCAATACCCCATGACACGAAAAATGAGAGAAAACGGGCGGAGTTTTTCCTGTTTCTAGGCCTAACCGATTACTTGTAAACAAAATATAAATGGGTATTTTTGAGCTAAACCCCTTGCAATTTTATAAAATGAGACTCAGATCCCACACTTTTTTATATATTTGACACACACCCCTTCTGTTAGCATTCTATGAAAGTTTCTGTTAGGTGTGAGCAAAATTCCATTTGTGCCCTTGTTTCCTTTTTATGCCAGACAAAGTCAAAACAAACACAATGCACAGAGCCTACACCCAACAACTTATACTCAACATTGTAGTACCAGAGCGCCGACGGCCGGCACAATTTATTATTTAAATGTTGACCTAATAAAACCAATAAACATAAACTTGTTGACGTAGTCTTCAAGATTAATATTCATTGATAGAATTGGTAATTTGGGCTTGAGATTAGAGTATGAAACGTAGATATTGAGTTTCCAAGTTGACTCAGTGTAATAAACCCACGAGTTGACCTGGTTACCACTTTTCAAATCAACGTTGATCATTTCCAAATGATGCACACCCACAAGCTGGAACACAAAGGTGGCACAAAATCCAAATCTGAAAACTAGACCCAAACCAACGAACCACAGATCCACCCTCAACACCCATACCGACAAAGACACCACGACACACATCCCCCATCAGACACGCCCCTTGGCACATCAACCAGCACCCATACATGTACAACACTTCCTTACAAGCTCAAACCACAACACAACATTCCAAGCACACTGTACACAACATAACTATTCGCCCCTCCTAACACACTGCAGCACATATTTTTGCCATTTCTTATGAACCAACTTGTTCGTGACAGTTCTAGTACTTGAAGTAACATGAAGATTGAAGCAACTGATCAATTGTTGACCAAAATACAAAAAAATTATGAAAAATAAATTATGCGCAAGATGAGCTTGGTCTATACCCAGATAATAGCAAATAAACTTAAAATAATCAAATTATAAAACCTTTGGATAATGAAATGCGGGTTTAGGAATTAGTGTACAAGAGGGACAAAGAGATTTTGTTGGGAGAGGGAAGTTAGGTTGCTTGATCAGATCACCAAGAGAGAGAAAAATAGAAATAAGAAGAGAGATGCTGGGAGAAAAAAGTTTGTGCTGACACGTGTTAATTCATAGGCATTTCACATTTACTTATTTACAATAATTTATAAATGACAAATCTACCCTTAACTCTGACGGAGACTTTAACAGAACGCTAACAGAAGGGGTGTGTGTCAAATATATAAAAAAGTGTGGGATTTGAGTCCCATTTTATAAAATTGCAAGGGGTCTAACTCAAAAATACCCAAAGATAAAGCCACAAACCACATACTACCACATCCTCAACAACTCCAAACTCCAACCACGTAACTTTCCCAACACTAAGGCCATCTGAACCTTAGACCATGACAATAAAACATACAAGCATGCAAAAATCAAATCCATTGAAAATCTATGTTTTAAATTCGCTTATCTTACTACTCTAATCATATTTACCTTTCTTTCTTATAAGTTAAGTCAACAACCAACTAACATCCACTAATCACACAAGCATGCGATACTAAACATTAAAGCAAATCATAAAGTTATAACAACCCAACTAACTACTAACATCGTACAATTCTTTTAACTTCAATTTACATTCATCCAAAGCAACTCAAATATACACAAGTCCCATAGGCCTCAAAATAGATCATAATTACATCTTCAACATATTTTTTTCACAAAGCTAGCATATAAGTACTCCAACCTCAACAAGACAAGCAACACAGCAACATAGCACCTAGGGCAACAACAACTGCTCTAACTACACCTCCTGAAACAAGTTAAAATGAGGAATGAGTAACCAAAGTTACTCAGTGAGGGAGAGGATACGGTTTACCGGGGATTTTCGCAAATCTTTTCGTGCAATGCAACAACAATACAAGTAATCAAGTAATTCAATATAACAATTTAATTAAGCGACATGTTAATCACATTTAAAAGGATATGGTTCGCCTTCTTTGTTTTCGATCTCGAACCACAAACCTCAATCTTCGATAACAAATGCTGGCAAACCACCTTATAACACCAATAGGGTACCCTAGATATACCCCGATTCTACGACCTATTCTCCTGAGGTAGGTCCGTATACCCCAACGAGGTGAACCACGCCTTTGGGGTATGGGAGTATGCCCTAGCAAGAGAGGGAATAGGCACCATAGTAGCCAAGCTAGATCGATAGCCCGATGCTGCCCGGAGTTTCTCGACACTACCATGTCTGAAAGATTGCGCAACCCGATATTCGATCACGATAACTCAAGCAATGACAATATAATTCAAGAACGACATAACCGAGGGACAACAAAGTAGGTTGTCCCCAAACACAATACAAGAAGTAATAAGTTCATATAAATTCAATCAATTAAACTAAATCATATAATCTGAGAGCGATAAAATAAGTTAAGATACACAGCATGAATGAAAACTCCTTCACCTTTAAAACCAAACCTGTGAGATAGTCAAGAACTCCTTCAAATATTTTTCGAATGCATCAATTCCCTTCAATTACCATTACATAATACAATCAACTATATACAAAAGAAATTATACAAGCAATTAGAAATCAAGTAATTTGTCTTTAAACTATAACAAGCACTTGACACTTCATGCCTTTGACAATCCAATCTAAAATATTCTAATCCATTCACTCAATTAGCACAATAGGCATCTCACAATCACCAATCAACACCAAGGAAATTCATTCTAAACTATAATAAACACTTAGCACTGAAAGCCTCTTTGACCATAACTCTCACGAACCCCAATCTTATTCACTAAATTCACTCTATTAACATCTCATAATCATCAATTAACGCATCTAACACTACCCAACGCATCTATATATACACGGCCAACACTACACACACATGACCCCCTTTCCATTTATCATTCACACACTAATTCTAGCCCCATTCTAGGCAATTCTAACACATATCGAGTTTCATTAACACTTATGGCACTTAACTAGTCCACTCCAATTCAATGCCTAACAACATTTTCAACTTTCTTTCAAAACCCCTTTTCACTACAAAACTATAAAACTAACCATCTAACAATGAAATTCATAATAAATATTCTAGACACTCTACAATCACTTATGAACCACAACTAAGCCCTCCAAAGCACTCACACACTCGCACGGTCCAAAGTGCTCCAAAAGGCTCTTTATAATCAATTAACTCTTTGCAAGTTCAAATCACATTCTAGCAATTCCAAGCATCAATCTAGTTATTCCAACACCTATGACACCTACTACAAGCATTGAATAAGTACTTAACCATCAATTCAATAAAATACTATTCATTTCTCCAATTGTCCCAAGCCACCACATTTAAATGAGCTACGATACTTGAAATCCGATTTCGCCACTCAAACCTAGACACTTTATGACCTACTTAAATGTAAAAAAAGCCCATTTTTAACCACAACAACCATAAAACCCCGATTTGCCTCTTAGTCCGTTTGAACTACAACTGCCTTAACTGATCACCTAGTCAACTCCATAATTGCACCGCAATCAATTTCTAGTCTATCTAAGACCATACAACCACTCAAAACGTGCTCGGTCAACACTTCGTTCAAACGAGCCCTTTTGTTCAAATTCAAGAATTTTCAATTCTAGCTATATTAATTAGCTACCAAGCCACGAGGGAATACTACAAGCTTACTAGGCACTCCACAATTATCAACCAATCACAACAAAGCTCTACAAACACTCAAATCAACCAAACGGCCCAAAACGCACAAATGGCCCTTTTATGTTCCAATTCAAATTTACCAATTCTAGTTATGTAAAAACCATTTAAACTTCACATTCAGCCTCCTACAAGTTTATGGCACCTAACCGAAGTAATAAAATGCAATTTAGATCGAAAAACCCCAATTTCGAATGTTACTATTCATAGCATTATTCATAATATTTCCCAACTTAAAACTTGCATTTTCATGGCTAAACAAGCAATACAAACATATTAGAATGTTCTACTAACCTAATAAATATCATTAGAGGCAATATAAACCATTAAATCAAGCAATATAACAAATCTAAAAAATTTCAAGAAACTAAATACAAGCTTTAAATGCCACAAAAAGATGCAATCACTCACCCAAGCTAGTTATAGAAGAGTTTAAGATGATCTAACAAGGCTCTAGCATACTTCAAAGCAAGCTCTAAGGATCAATTTTGAAAAAGCCCAATTTTTTTCTCTCTTTTCCTCACTTGGCCGATTTTGGCTTCTTTGGCTCTTTTTTTTGTTTTGTATATGGGTTATAAGAGGTGCAAAATGGGTCTTGGGTCAATGGGTTTGGGTTAGGATAATAAGCTAGGTGGTCAATTAAAGTCAAATGCAAAGCTAAAATTACTTAAAATACAAAACAATGTTAAGTTGTTAAATTACTATTCATACGGTCGAGCAAATAATTTTTCTCTCGCACTTCGAGCATGCAATGCACGAAATAATAATTTTCTCATGCCTCATATAAGTCACGTAACCTAGGAAAAATATAAATTACGGAAAACGAAACCATCGAAAAAACTTATGAATAGTAACCAATATAAAAATTAGATAAGCACTTAGTTAAATTAACACACAAGCATATGCACATAGGTATTATCCTCTACATGCTAGGCCTGGGGTATCACACTCTTCCCCCCTTCAAACAATTGCGTCCTTGTAATTCTCCTTTTCAATGGATCTTTGTATCACATTGTAATGCTTTCGATCCACTCATAAAAGACAAAGCATTGTTGCTAAACACCAACCCAGATTAACCTCTGTTAGTGACCGAGCAATAGCATTGCACAAGAATAATGTTGAACGGCCCCACATGTATTCTGACATCATATTCCATTTAATGGCATCTTTAAGTAGGAATTCCCAAAAGAAGACTATCAAATTTGCATGTCAAGTAAAAGGACTAATAAGAATATCTATCAGAATATCAAGAAAATACCATATATATACATAGAATCCCGAGCAATGAGGCCAAATAAAGGCTCCAATTATGGATACTGATCTAGAGTTCAGTAAGAATCTCTTTGACCTTAACACTATATAAGAACCCCAAAAGATAGTTGTTAAACGAGGAGCCCGACCGGGGATCTCGAAATGGAAGTACCAAAATAATAGCAAATAAGAATCTCAAAATAGACCATCAATCATTACTGCTGAATAAGAATATTATTAAGAATCTCAGAGTATTATCCTCATGTAACTTGACAACGAAATCCAATAAGAATTCAACAGAAGCACCAAATAAGAAGCCCAGTAGAAATATACCAATTGAGAATCCCCATATAGAATCCCATATGAAAATACCAATAAGAATCTCGGAGAGAATACTAGAAATATTACAATGTTGGAATTCCATAGAAGAATACCGAAGAAAAATATTGAGAATGAACTCCAAGGGCTGACTATTGATTTTAACTTCCGAGCACTGATTTCCTTTCTCTAACTGCTGCTAGCCAGCTGATCCACTACTCTCTCTTTCACTGGTCCCCATATTCGAGTAAGCCATCACTTGTCATCTCTTTATAGGGAAGAGTGTTTACTTACCATTGCAAAGGGTAATGCATGTATGCAGTGGGTTTCACATAGGGTAAACATTTAATATGTATCATTACAAGCAACTAGGGTAAGTAAACACTTAAGAGATCACTTAGATACACAATGAATCACATAAAGGCACATTTTACACAGTCTTTACATATTATACAAGTAGGACATATAGGTGCACACAAAATCACATATCACAATACACGTATCACATATTTTCCGTTTATTGTACAAATAAGTCACATAGATACACATAATCATTTAAGACATATAAGTATCACATGCAAGCACACATCACTTCAAATCATACTTCACAGGCACGCAATCAAAGGTCACTACCCAACGGGCTGAAGATCCTTTCCCGGCTAAGAGCTATCTAAGCTCTGATACCACTTGTAACACCCAAATCCCTCACGAGACTGGAGCCCTAATCCAGTACCATATGGCATGAAAAACGAGAGAAAATGGGATGAGTTTTTCCTATTTCTAGGCCTAATCGGTTACCTGTAAACAAGAAGATAAAGCCACAAAACACATATTACCACATCCACAACAACTCCAAACTCCAACCATGTAACTTTCCCAATACTAAGGTCATCCAAACCTTAGACCATGACAATAAAACAGACAAGCATGCAAAAATCAAATCCATTGAAATTCTATGTTTAAATTCGCTTATCTTACCACACTAATCATATTTACCTTTCTTTCTTATAAGTTAAGTCAACAACTAATTAACTTCCACTAACCACACAAGCATGCAATACTAAACATTAAAGCAAAGCATAAAGTTATAACAACCCAACTAACTACTAACATCGTACAATTCTTTTAACTTCAATTTACATTCATCCAAAGCAACTCAAATAGACACAAGTCCCATGAGCCATAAATAGATCATAATTACATCTTCGACATATTTTTTTCACGAAGCTAGCATACAAACACTCCAACCTCAACAAGACAAGCAACACAACAACATAGCACCTTGGGCAACAGAAACTACTCTAACTACACCTCCTGGAATATGTTAAAATGAGAAATGAGTAACTAAAGTTACTCAGTGAGGGAGATGATACAGTTTATCGGGGATTTTCACAAATTTTTTCGTGCAATGCAACCGCAATACAAGTAATCAAGTAATTCAATATAATAATTTAATTATGCAACATATTAAACACATTTAAAAGGATATGGTTCATATTCTTTGTCTTCGATCTCGAACCATAAACCTCGATCTTCGATAATAAATGCCAGCAAACAACCTTATAACACCAACGAGATACTTTAGATGTACCCTGAATCCTACGATCCATTCTCCTAAGGTAGGTCCGTATGCCCCAACGAAGTGAACCACGCCTTTGGGGTATGGGAGTATGCCCCAGTGAGAGAGTTAATATACACCATGGTAGCTGAGCTAGACTGATAGCACGATGCTGCTCAGAATTTCTTGACACTACCATATCCGAAAGGTTGCGCAACCCGATATTCGATCACGATAACTTAAGCAATGACAATATAATTCAAAAACCACATAAACGAGGGACAACAAAGGAGGATGTCCTCAAACACAATACAACAAATAATAAGTTCATATAAATTCAATCAATTAAACTAAATCATATAATCTGAGAGTGATAAAATAAGCTAAGATGCATAAAATGAATGAAAACTCTCTCACCTTTAAAACCAAACCTGTGAGAATTTAGTCAAGAACTCTTTCAAATATTCTCCGAATGCATCAATTCCCTTCAATTACCATTACATAATACAATCAACTATATGCATAAGAAATTATACAAGCAATTAGAAATCAAGTAATCTGTCTTTAAACTATAGCAATCATTTGACACTTCAAGCCTTTGACAATCCAATCTAAAATATTCTAATCCATTCACTCAATTAGCACAATAGGCATCTCACAATCACCAATTAACACCAAGAAAATTCACTCTAAACTATAATCAACATTTAGCACTGAAAGCCTCTTTGACCATAACTCTCACGAACCCCAATCCTATTCACTATATTAACATCTCATAATCATCAATTAATGCATCTAACACTACCCAATGCATCTATACATACACGGCCAACACTATACACACATGACCCCTTTGCATTTATCATTCACACATACTAATTCAAGCCCCTTTCTAGGTAATTCGAACACACATCGAGTTTCATTAACACTTATGGCACTTAACTCGTCCACTTCAATTCAATGCCTAACAACCAATTCAATTGTCATTCGAAAACCCTTTTTACTCCAAAACTATAAAACTAACCATCTAACAACGAAATACATAATAAATGCACTCATACACTTAACAATTCAATGCCTAACAACCAATTCTAGACACTCCACAATCACTTATGAACCACAACTAAGCCCTCCAAAGCACTCATACACTTACACGGCCCAAAGTGCTCCAAAAGGTTCTTTATAATCAAACAACTCTTTACAAGTTCAAATCACATTCTAGTAATTCCAAGCATCAATCTAGTTATTCCAACACCTATGAAACCTACTGTAATGCCCCAACTCGACCTCTCCTACAAACAGTCAGGACGCAACAGAATTTCGGCAGTACAACGAAAGTAATTAGGACACCGAGGCTCTAAACCAACTTCTTCGCAACTAATACAATCAACTCCACAAACAATTCAACAATAAACAACACAACCAGAATATACATTAAAAATTAATTTACCATTGTATCCATAAGTTATACACCTTCATTCCAACATCATACATTTACTATATAACATACATTTCTCAAAATAGATTAGAACCAATCTAGCAACCTAATCATGTTCCAAAACAAGACTATAAAACTAGCAACATTTAATTCATTATCTTTACAACATCTTATACATCATAAACTTCTAAGTAAATACAAAACAACTAGTTTTAATATACAAGATAACAAAAGAGAACTACATCTCAGATATCAAGGACAAGAGTCTGGCACATAGGACTCGTCCACATATGGCACATTCTCAGCTTCTTGAGGCACATACCCGTAACGTTGTTCAATTTCACCTGTATGCATGCAATAATTGAGAGTGAGCTTATATAAATCAAGACCAGTGAGGATTTCATAAATCTTTTAACAGTATTTACTATACTCCTTGGAAATCATCCTTTGAGTAGTAAACACATAATAATCATCAATAACAACATAAGCACAACAATAATAATAATCAATCAATAAAGGATACTCTAGTTGGTGTAGCTCTAAACGTCATCACGAACTCAACCATTTCTTCTTATAACTCCCTTTTACTCACGCACCCGAGGTACCTCTCTAGCCCTTCCCTCTATAGCACCTCCGCCCATGCGAGCTAGAGGTAGCCTATGATAGTCATGTCATTATCAACCCGACAGCCCAACGCTGCCCGAGAGATGGCACACAACCAAGACTCATGATAATAATAATAATCATTCATATCTCAGGAGGACAACAAAGTAGGTTGTCTATCTCCCGACTTCATCAATAATCAATATTCAATAATTAATTAAAAACATTTCAACAACATATTATCAATTAAACAAATAACAACTCAACAACTACGTTAGATGACAAAGTAGGCCATCCAACTTAAAATGCATTAATCTACTCAACCTAACCCTATTCTAACCAACATCAACCCATAATTCAACCACTGAAACACCACCCAAACAACTAAAGACATTATTTCAACATTTAAAGAAAGACAACCCAAAATTCTAAAAGTCATAACTTACAATTTACTAATCCAATGACCTCTAAACCAGTTTCTATCACTCACTCACTCAAGCAACTACATTAGTCCCCCCGAAAACCAACCACAATCCATCTAAACTAAGCTCAACAGCCCTAAAACCTCAATGCACTATGGCTGAAATTTCTGAACTTTTACCACGACATCACAATCAAAATTTCGGTATTACAACATTATTGCCACGTATTTAACAACCTGTTAGAAACTAACATCAACCAATTCCAACCACCATAACTCCAATTATTCAACAAATGGTCAAATTCTCAACTTTAATACCCGGAAAATAAAAATACAAGCTACCATGGTTCAAAACTGCTATAAACCCATATAATCAATCCTTAGAATCTACTAAGCAATAATATAACAACAATTTAACATTTTAACAGCTAAAATTTTGATTATATGAACTAACATAAAAATGACATTTTGAGATCTAGAATTTTTCTCTCACCTTTGATACAAACTAAGGTTAAAAATAGGTAGAATGGATGCCCAACAAGCAAAATCAAGCTTTGAATGAAGTGATTTGGACTTGAATTACAAAATCTATGAGAAAAATTCTTTGAAAAACCTTGAAAATGCCTTCTTTCTTCTCCCTCATGGAGCCACAGTTTTTGATGTGTTTTTGTGGTGTTTTGGCTGATATTTGAGTATATATTAAGTTAAGTAATAAGTCAATGCAAAAAGAATTGGTCAAAGTTGAAACTAGTTTAGTATTTTTAGTATTTTAGTTGTTTTTAGACTATTTTTAGTATATTGCTCACAAATATATGCACTTAACACTTGGACTATTTTTAGTAGCATATTTTTAGTTGACAAGGAGTTCCACATGCATACATTTACACCCGACTCGGGTAAAAACTTGATTTTTGTAAAAGAAGATGAAAAGTTATATTATTTGTTTTCAAATGTCTTTTAAATGCATTTTTCAATTTTGTCATTCTATAAATATCTAAAATGAAATATAATTTGTATTTAATATATAATAGGTCAATGAAAGTCAATGCAAGAATCGTTTTAAGTAAAAATCATTATTTTAGCTTAAAAACGTACTTTTTCGCCTATAAATTCTATTTAAATTCCTAATCAGTTTCAGAAATAATGTTTATTCAAATACGGGTCTATTAATAATGGAGGAATATTTTTTAAAACATTAAAAATACTCGTGTAAAAATTTTAGCCGACGTGCATTTAAAACACTATTCACAAAAACTGACGATAAAATTTTCAATGCTGATTTTGATGAAAATTTTATAAATGCACACATAGCATGTAATAGGAATATAAATCACAGAATTAGTGCATTCTAACTCATATAACACATAAACATGCCAAAACACGCAATTCTATGCAAAGGTAAAATCTGGGGTTTCACATTCTCCCCCCCCTCCCCCCCGCCCCTTAAAATAATTGCATCCTCGCAATTCTCCAACTGACAAACAACTAAGTCCTCAATTGTTACACTTTAACAATACTTCCCTTAATTCCCATTTATCTATTAGGATGACACCTAAACAAAGACCTCAAAAGAATAAACTCTGTTGACTGCAAGATGATTATCAAAATTCCCAAAATAATTCTCAATTCATAATTCACTTCTACCTAATATCATATTGCTGATGAAAGAAATCGCAACTCCAAGGTCTTAGCATGATACCACTACTTATCAATCATCCCCTACCACATAAAATGGCTCTATGAACACCCCGAGGGTTTAAAAACTCATTCACGATAACATGAATGATTACTAATCAAGGGGATATCTCAAAAGTGACATTGGTCAGAATATAGCTGTTATGAAATTTACCAGGAAATAAGGATATGGAAAACCACATATGGGCCAACAACCAATTGTTCCAAAGGTCAAACAAATTAGAGAATCAAGAGGCTAATAGTTCAATTAGGAAGCGTGATAACCAATATGATGAAGGTCTCAGCACTTATTAATTAAACAAGTACGAACAAAAGATAATGACGAGTCAAAACAGTGCTGAGTATATTGAACAAACATTCCTGAACAAGTAGACATTTCAATTCTCGATGATTGTTTAAGGAGCCAACAAGTAAGTTGTACTTGGGGCGAAATGAAATTTAGAAATAAGAGATGATTAATTCAATAGAAAACATGAGTGACAATATAATGAGTATCACAGCACACAACAACCAACGAAAAATAAATAAGAAAGGATAGTGCTGAGAATATTGAATGAGCAATTATAAGCAAAGTAATGGCTAAGGATTTAATAATAAAACAATAGGATTAACAAAGATCAACAAGAATGACAATGAAATACTTAGGTAGGGAGTACATCAAACAGGTGAAATCGAATAAGTAAAATGGTATACCAAATGAGAAATTACTTTCAAATGAATAATAATAGGATGAAATGAAATATTAAAACCAATAGCTGGAGATATAGAATGAAATATAGAAGTCTCAAACCTTAACTCCAATAAGTGACATTGTTATAGGAAACAAATATGAATGTTAAGAATAGAAACAATGTCAAATGAGTATAGGATCTATTAGTCCAATAAGCAAACTTTCAAGAAACAATTGATAGGCTAGAAAAGTGTAACTCTCTCTCAAATAAGTGAGAATAGAGTAGAAGAGAATAATATGACCAATAGAATTAGGAAGCACAAAAGGGGTGTCCCATCTACACACTTAAACACCAACAAGTCAAATCCTACAATCTATCTCTCCTCAAAACAAGACACTAAGGTAATCTAGAGAACCTAAGGAGTCATACAATCACTCCAAAATTTACATTTCGCACCAGACCAATCACTAAACAAGATAAATCACCGAATACCCAACAAGATTGACTGATGAAGACTCCAAAATCTGATAACACAATACAGATTCATACCAACCCATTATACCACAAGAGAATCCCCAATCAACAATTTAGAAGTCATACCACCTAGAACTCAAAAGCTCGATGTAGGCAAGTAAATGTTCAGTCACCAAAATGCATTCTTATTTCCTCAAATAATTCTATCTCCTAACAATTACATCTTTGAACAAAGTAACTTTAGTCAGGAATCACTCTAATTGGCTCAAAGGTTTAAAGATCAAAGCTCCAAAATATCCTTTGATAAGATAGCAATCCAAAGTAGTAGAAATATATACATGTTATACTACACTTCATTCCATTCACAAATATACATCACTAATTCCTCAAATAAATTCATTCTAAAATAACCTAAAAAAAGTATAACATGAGTTGAGACTCCAAAAGTGAATGATCACAACCTCACGGAAACCTCAACTTATGATCTATCTCCAAGTAATAACAAGTTAAACATGGCAAAAAAGTAATTATAATCATTAAGATATGTGAGACCCCATATTTTGCTTTATCTCGATTTACGTGCTTTACCTCGTTTTGCGTGAATTGACTTGTTTATGTGCTATATGACTCAGAATATGCTAAATATGTGAATATGTGATTAATACTCCTAATACATGCTAAGTGTGCATTCATGAAATTTTCATAAAAAACAGAATCAGAAATTTTATCGTCGATTTTAGTGAATAGTATTTTGAACACCTGTCCGCTAAAATTTTTACAGGGGTGTTTTAAACGTTTTAAAACCTAGTCCTCGGGTATTAATAGACCAATGTTTGATTAAAATGGATTTGGAATCGGTTTTGAAATTTTAAAGATTTTTACACTTTCTTTTGCAAGAAAATGAGTTTTAAGCCGACTTGGGTGAAACTATTTTAATGTAACACTCTTTGTCACCTAAAATATATTGTCTAGAATTAATTTAGGTGTTAATTCAATAGTTGAGCAAGAAATAGTCAATAAAATGAATTAAAAGACTAAGAAATGAATTAAAAGACTAAAAATTAACTTTGACTATTTTTTTTATTGTTGACCATTTCATGATATATCACCAACACACACTTGCAAAGCACAAACACACCCTCAAAAACACACACATAGCTGAGAGCTTCAAGGGAGAAAAGAGAAAGAAATTTCATAGGTTTTCAAAGCAAATTTTCAAAGAAAAACCTAGTTTTTGTCCGTAATTTTCCTTGTAGAGCTTGATTTCGCTTTTTGGGTACGCATTGCACGCATATCTAGGCTTCTTTCACATCAAAGGTGAGAGAAAAATTCTAGATCTCAAAAGTCATATTTTATATTTTTGCTTATAATTGCATTTTGAACCATTGGAATGTTAATTTGAAGTTATATTATTGCTCAGTGCATGCTAAGGATCATTTATGTGTATTACTACGAGATTTGAACCATTGTAGTGAAATTATTTATTTTCGGCTATTAAAAGTTGATTAATTAGCTATTTGATGAATATCTTGAGTTGTTGTGGTTGGATTCGATTGCTGTCGATTTCTAAAATTTTGTTATTACGTGGTACCGCCGTTATAATGCCGAATTTTTTATTGCGATATTTGGGTGAAAATCCAAAAATTTCAGCCTAGGTGCATTGAGGTTTTAGGATTGTTGGGCTTGATTTTGATGTGTCTTGGTTGGTTTCCGAGAAGGCTAATGTAGTTGATTGAATGAGTGAGTGTTACAAACTGATTTGGAGTTGTTCGGATTAGTAGAATATAAGATATGATTATTTGAAGATTAGGTTGTCTTTCTTTAAATTGTTGAATTGAGCCTTTAGATGATTGGGTGGTGTTTGAGTGATTGAATTGTGAATTGTTAATGGTTAGATTAGGGTTTGATTGTGTGTTTAATGCATGTTAAGTTGGATGGCCTACTTTTCTATCTAACTTAGTTGTTTGTTGTTTAATTGATTACTTGATGTTATATTGATGATAATTGATGATTATTGATTGATAATTGATGAACCAAGAGCTAGGCAATTCTTCTAGATTGTCCTCTTGTGAATAATGTTTATTATTATTGCTGAGTCTTGGTATGGGTGTGCTACCTCTCGGGTAGCATCGGGCTGTTGGGTTGATAACAACATGACTACCAGAGACTACCTCCAACTTGCATGACGGAGGTGTCATGGAGGGCGAGGCTAGTGAGGTACCTCGGGTGCGTGAGTAATGGGGAGTTACAAGAAGAATGGTTGAGATCGTGATGGCGTTTGGAGCTACACCAACTTGATTATCCTTTATTGATTGGTCATTATAGTTATATATTTATATTGTTATTGATGTTTTATTGTGTGTTTACTGCTCAAAGGATCATTTCCAAAGAGTATAGTAAATATTGTTAGAGATCTTTCAGATCCTCACTGAGCTTGTTTTATATAAGCTCACTCTCTATTATTGCATGCATACAGGTGTTATTGAGCAAGATAAAGGGTACGTGCCTCAGGAAGCTGAGAATGTGCCATATGTGGACGAGTCCTATGTGCCAGGGTCTTGTCCTTGATGTTAGAGATGTTGTATACCTTATAGTCTTGTATATTATTCTAGTTGTCTTTTATTTACTTTATAGTTAATGATGTATAAGTTGTAGTAATGATAATGAACTAGTTGTTGCTAACTTAGTGGTCTTTTTTTTTACTATGATAGGTTACTAAGTTAGTTTATAATCTATTTTGAAATGTATGTTCAATTAATGTGTTATGTTGGAACGAGGGCGTATAACTAAGAATGATTATTGTATAGTATGGTTATGTTATATGTTGTTAACTTAATTGATGAGTTGTTTGTTGAATGGTTTAGGAGTTTGGTTGTATGATATTCTGAGAGATTGGTTTAAAGCCTCGGTGTCTTAATTACTGTCGTTATACTGCCGAAATTCCATTACGTCCTGACTGATTGTAGGTGTGGTCGAGTTGGGGCGTGACATTTAAGTGGTATCAGTGCGCATGTTAGTTGTCAGCCGGGGTATTCTCGGAATGTGGGTATTGGTCTTAGCATGAAAATATGAATGAAATGAAAGAAAAGTGAACTATGTGTTAATATGGTTAAGTGATTATGTGATTATGTGATTTTGTGCTTATGTGATTATGTGATTATGTGATTAATTTGTTTATGTGATTGATACTTAAGTGATTTATGTGCTTTATATGAGTTTGGTGTTTATGTGCTAAGAGTTGTTCATAGTTTGTTTATGTGTTATAACCTGTGCTAACTCTTTGATTAGTAGAATGACTGGAAGAACGAGGACCAGAGGTAGGCCTAAGGTAATTGATGAGGTTCCGAGAAATGTGGCACCTGGCCAAGTTAGGGGTGAGGATCATATAGGTGCAGCTTTTGATAGGTTAACCGAGATCATGGCCGGGCAGGCACAGTTACTAGCAGGGTAGGCTGCCCAAACTCAGACATTGCAGAATCAGTTACTGAACGCACAAGGTGGGTACCATGGTCATGGTACACTGAAAGAGTTTTTAGGGTATTATCCACCGCGGTTTCAGGGGGAGCCAGATGAAAAGAAAGCTTAGGCGTGGATTAGTAAGGTGGAGAAGATTTTTGACCTTCTTGATTATACCAATGAGCGGAAGGTCACCTTTGCCGTGTACTTGCTGGATGATGAGGCAGAGGAATGGTAGCGCACGGTGAAAACTAGCTGAGAGATTCAGGGTATTCCGTATGTTTGGGATACCTTTCTGTTAGCTTTCCGGGCAAAGTATGTCCCGAGGATCGCGAGGGAGCGGAGAGAGGCAGAGTTTCTAGCCTTAGTGCAGGGAGATGCTTCAGTGGCTTAGTATGAGGCCACTTTCACTAGGTTGTCCCGGTATGCACCAGAGTATGTGATTGACGAGTAACGTAAGACTCGTAGGTTCATGTTGGGGTTGAGACCCGAGATTCAGGATGCGATGGCCCTGAATCGGTACAATATACTTAAGGAGGCCTTTGATGCAGCTTCTAGACTGGAGAAGGGAAAGGGGGAACAGATTGTATCTAGCCAACCTAGCAAAAGTCCATTTCAGCCGCAAGGCCAGCAGGGTATGTATAGGCCTCCGGCACAGCAGGTTGTATACAGGTCGACAGCACAGCAGAGCTCTTACAGACCGCAGGGTCAGCAGAGTTATTATCGGCTGCAGTTTCAAAAGGGGTCTTATCAGGCTCAGTTCCAGTATAGGCCGGCCTAGTCTTGGGGTCAATACAGGCCTAGTGTTGTTAGACCTCAACAGCAGGCTGGTACAGCTGCTTTTTCAGCTTCTGGTTCTTCAAGGGGAAGTATCAATGCTTCATCACCACAGTGTACTTACTGCAAGAGCCAGGGACATGTGGAGGCCGACTGTAGGGTGAAGTCAGGGGCTTGTTTGGGTTGTGGTAGCAATCAACATAGGGCGAGGGATTGCCCTAGATATCAGAGGACTGAGGGTCGGGCAGCGACTCAGGGTTATCAGGTCGACCTACTGGTGGTACACCTCAGCAGCAGCGGGTTCAAGCTTGAGCCTACGTAGTTGACTTGGAGGAGATGCCTGAGGAGACTGTAGTTGTGGAAGGTAACTTCCTTATACTTGATCAACTTGTTAAAGTATTGATTGATTCTGGTGCTACACATTCTTTCATTACTCCTGCCTGTGTGCAATGTGTTAATGTGCAACCTGAAAGACTGCCTTATGTGGTTGAGATTAGTACCTCTTTGACTGATAAGTATATTATTGGCTTAGTATGTAAGGATTGTATAATTCGTATTAAGGGGTATAATTTTCCTTCAGACCTTATCTTATTTCCTATCCGAGGGTACGATGTTATCTTGGGTATAGATTGGCTTTCTAAGTATGATGCCCAGTTGAACTGTAGAACAAAGGTAGTACAGTTTCATTCGACAGATCAACCAGTAGTTGAGATAGTAGGGAACCGGGGTGCTAATACGAGTTTTGTTATCTCAGCAACTAAAGCCGTTAAGTTGGTGAGTAAGGGGTGTTCAGGTTATCTAGCTTATTTGATCAACAAGCCACCTGATAAGCTACAGCTGGAGGAAGTACCTATTATTCGGGAATATCCCAATGTGTTTCCTAAGGAGTTGCCAGGGTTACCGCCAGAGAGAGATGTGGAGTTTGTGATTAATCTTGTTCCCGGTACTCAACCTATTTCTAAATCAGCATACCGGATGGCACCAGCTGAGTTGAAGGAGTTGAAAACTCAGTTGCTGGAGTTAATAGAGAAGGGTTTCATTCAGCAGAGTTCTTCACCTTGGGGAGCTCCTGTTTTATTTGTGAAGAAGAATGATGGTACCTTGAGATTGTGTATTGATTATCGTGGTTTGAATCAGGTGACCATCAAGAACTAATATTCTTTGCCACTGATTGATGAGTTGTTTGATCAACTTCAGGGAGCCAAAGTCTACTCTAAATTTGACTTGAGGCAGAAGTATTATCAGCTTCGGATTCGCACGGAGGATGTTCCGAAGTTTGCCTTCAGGACTCAGTACGGGCATTATGAGTTTGTTGTTATGCCCTTTGGATTAACTAATGCACCGGCAGCATTTATGGACCTTATGCATCGGGTTTTTCAGCCGTACTTGGACCAGTTCGTGGTGATCTTTATTGATGATATCTTGGTCTATTCTAAATCTGAATCGGAGCATGAGCAACATCTAAGGCTTGTCTTACAGAAGTTACAGGAGAATCAGTTGTTTGCAAAATTCAGTAAATATGAATTTTGGCTGCAATTTATATCTTTTCTTGGCCATGTTATCACACAGAGTGGCATTTCTGTAGATCCCACTAAGATTGAGTCGGTGATGTCTTGGAAACGGTTAGAGAATATTTCTAAGGTTCGTAGCTTTCTTGGCTTGGCGGGTTATTACCGTCGGTTTGTTAAGGATTTGTCGAAGATTGCTGGGTCAGTTTTTAAGTTACCTCAGAAACAAACTAGTTTTGTTTGGGATGAGAAATGTGAGAGTGGGTTTCAGGAGTTAAAAAAAGAGGTTGACTACTGCTCCAGCACTTGCTCTACCAGAGGGGACCGATAATATGGTCATTTACAGCAATGCATCCAAGGAGGGCTTGGGATGTGTTCTTATGCAGAATGGCCAGGTTATTGCCTATGCTTCTAAAAAGTTGAAGCCTTATGAGGTGAACTATCTGACTCATGATCTTGAGTTGGCAGTTGTTTTTTTCGCACTGAAACAGTGACGTCATTATCCGTGGGGCAGTAAGTTCGAGATTTTCACTGATCATAAGAGTCTTAAGTATTTATTCTCATAGAAGGAGTTGAATATGCGTCAGCGGAGGTGGATGGAACTTCTTAGAGATTATAATTGTTCTATCAGTTATCTGCTTGGGAAGGCAAATGTTGTAGTAGATGCTCTTAGCCGTAAGGCGAGTATTGCTTGTTTGGCTGTCAAGAAGTGGGAAATTCTTGAGGAATTCACTTATTGGAGACTGGAGTTGACTCAGGTTGGGGTGATGTGTTCACATCTCTGTATTTAGCTTTTATTGTTGTCTCAGATCAGAGAAGCTCAACAACTTGATGTTAAACTTCAGAAGATCAAGGATCAGATCACAAATGACCAGACTGACTTCAAAGTGCACGAGGATGGTATTCTTCGGTTTCGGAACAGGATTTGTGTCCCCGATGAACCGAGTTTGAGGCGAGGTATTTTGGAGGAGGCTCATAATTCTAAGTATACTATTCATCCCAGTGGAACCAAGATGTATCGGGACTTGAAGCAACATTACTGGTAGAATAATAAGAAGAGGGAGGTTGCTCAATTCGTATCTAGATATTTGACTTGTCAGCGAGTGAAAGTCGAGCATCAACGACCTGCAAGTTTGCTTCAGCCGTTGGCTATGGAAATAGGAGCATATTACGATGGACTTCGTCAATGGGTTGTGTGATAACCCGAACCCGGCATGCATTTAAGGACATTTAATTGCATTTAATTAAGTGATATCTTAAATGTTAACATTGAATTTCTGTTTATTTTAGTTAAACATCTATTTGTAGCTTTATTTTCATATTTCTTTTAGAAGTAATTGAAATAATACTTGAGTTAAATATTTTAACTGAATATCAACTACTTTTTATATTTATGCTAATCGGTTTTATTTTTCTTGCACCTTAAAGCTCGGTTTTCAATTAAATGAAAAGCAGCTCCAAGCTGGAGTAAATTTTGAACTATGTTACTTTTCGAAAATTATATTTTCTTAAATTCTTTGAGGTTTAATTGTTATTCTTTTATTGTCGCAAAGTGCATAGCATATCGAGAGCGATAGTTAGGAAATGAATTCTAGTCCTCAGCAAAAAGTGAAAACTAGTATTTAGTGTTTTAATTTTAGTATATTTAACTAGTATTAGATTTGTGTTGGTTGTTTTAGCTTTAAAATGCATAAAATGAGCTTATTTGACCAATTTTAAGTAGTTTGACCAAAGCCTTGACCAATTGACTTGTTTGTCATCTTTTATAAGCTTAAAATAGCACCCAAAAAAAAAGAAAGCTGAAACAGAACAAAGGGCTGGCCGAAAATATACAAGGAGACAAAAAAAGATTTTCAAGCCAAATCTTCGCGTGAGCTTGCACGGGGTGGTTTCCTAGGCATCCAACGAGGTTTTCCTAGTGTCTAGGAGCGTCTAAGGTGAGAGTTTCATCGTTATTTGCGCATTTGAAATTATTGAATTTAAACTTTAATTTTTGTGATTTAACCGTAGGTTGTTATTTTATCTGTTTCGTTGCTTAAAGAATGTTCCCTAGCAATCATAGAACATGTATTTATAGTTTTTTTAGCATTTTCTGCGGTTGAATATCGAAATTGAAATTTAAATTGATAATTAAATAGTAAATTATGAATAGTAAACCTCCGTTTCGATAAAGTTACTCCGTTATGCGTTCTGTTGATGTGAATAGGTGCTAGATATGCTAGAATGCCTAAATGTATGGTTTAATTGGATTGTGTAATGGAAAAACGGAGGAAAATGGCTTAGTGAAAGTTGGGGTCGTTTAGGTCGAGTTTGGCATTTGATTGTTTTGCGTGAAGGCATTGTCGAGGTACGTCATGGAAGCACTTTTGGTGCAGTTGTGACGTTGGTTGGGTGATCGATTGAGGTAGATGTAGTTCAAACGAGCAAATGGGAAAATCCGGGCTTTGCGGGAATTTTAGGGTAAAGTAAGGTTTCGCGGTCTTTAGACGTGCCTTATGGTGACCTAGGAGGATTAGTGAAGTCGGTTTCCAAAACTCGTGGCTCGTTTGAAAGTAGTAGCATTTTGAAAGTTGGGGTCATTTTGTGATTTTGTGTGTTTTCATAGTGTAATGCCTATAGAATGCTTAATATTGCTTGTTATGCCTGTTAAAGTTGATTATGATTGAATTTGTATGTCAATTGTTGATAATGCTTGTTAGTATTGTTTTTGTTACTTTATTGATTGTAATTGCTTATTGTATCGCATGTTGTTATTGACTTGCATTTTAGTGCCTTGCTCGATTATCGTTATATATCTCGTATTGCATTGCATAAGTGTCAAGCGCGTGAGTGATGGGCTGTAACGCCCTGATCCCTCACGAGACCGGGACTCCTATTTATCATGCTATTCTCACCCAATTCCAAACCCCGGGCACAAAATTTTAGAGGAAAACGGACGGAGTCTCCCCTGTTTATAGGACTAAACTGGTACCTGAACAAAGACACCCATGATGCCAGATCCACAAACAGCAACTCTTATAACCAATCCTCCAAGATTTTTATGGCCACCCGCGATCACAAGGCCATCCGAGCCTTGGAACAACAATTACATATAACACACAAGCAAGCAAAGCATTTCTAATTTTAACTATAGGTAGTTAGATACAACAATAGCCAAGTTCTACTTCCAAGTTTGTTAATCACACAAGCATGCAAAAGAATAAGTTTACTATGGATTATTACATGTCATTCCACTTTATATCCAACATACAAGATTACAAATTATTACATTCACCAATTATACTCAAGACCCCAAGGTCACAAAAAGGCAATCAACAACAACTCCACGCAATCTTCTCATATTAGACAACCTATCACACAAGAAGTCACCGAAATTGCTTAACTAGCACTTCTTCCTCTTCTTCTATCAGCTGAGGATTCACCTCAGCTTCACCTGAAACATATTAAATGAGGAATGAGCAACAATGTTGCCCAGCAAGGGAGGTGATGCAACATATCAGGCATGCAATATGATATGCAATCACAAAAAAACATATATATATACAACATAAACTAGCAAGATAGAAAGCCAAGTATTTAATCACTTTAAAGAGGATACGGTTCCACTTCCAAGTCTTCGATCACGAGCCACGAACCACGAACTTCACGAACATGTCGGCAAACCCCAAACACCAACAATTGGGATACTCCAGATGTATCCCGATCCTACGACCCTTTCTCCTGAGGTAGGTCCATGCCCAGCAGGTGAACCACGCCTCTGGGGTAGTGGAGTATGCCTCAGCGAGAAAGGGAATAGGCACCATGGTAGTCGAGGGAGCACGGCAAGCCCGACGCCGCCCGTGTTTCTCGACACTACCATGTCCGAAAAGGTTGCGCAACCCGATATTCGATCACAATAATTCAAGCAATGACAATATAATTCAAGAATCACATAAATGAAGGACAACAAAGTAGGTTGCCCTCGCACGTAGATTACAATAAATAAGCCATATAACAATATAAATAAAAGTCAAGTGTATATTTAGTCTATTCATATCAAAGTACACGTAATTATAAGCAATCATATTAAACTATACAATTTATGAGCAGTAAAACAAATTAAGATGCACAAAAGAATGTAACTCCCTCACCTTTTTAAAAACAAGCCTGCAAGGATTTAGCCAATCTCTCCAATACTCTCCGAAAGCACCAATCTCTTTAATAACCACTCAAAACCACTACCTAACACAACAATACTATTCAACTTAAAGACAACTCATTCACATTAAAATAGTTAATTTGTGTGCAGTAGTCACATTTTATATAATCATCAAACTATAGCTCGATTAGTATGATCTAAGAACACTAAACATGCATATTTCATGCTAAGGCTAAATGATGTGCTTACTTTAATCAAAAGTTAATTAACAAGCTTGAAGGCAACATTAACTTTCATAATTCTATTAACCATGCACTAGACTACTTTGAACTCCTAAACACGTTATTAGGACATTCCAAACCTCTTTGAATCCACTCAAATGTTCAACCCCTAGTTATTCATATAAGTATAACACTTTCATTATCCATTGCAATTCTATTATCATGATTAACTCTAATATGCATTATCCAAAGCGAAATCATGTACAAGATTATCTATTTTTTTCTAAGATCATTAAACATACACTAACTACTTTAGATTACAAGAAAATTTAAAATGACACTCTTTTTTACACTAAAACACCATAAGCAATAAATCCACATTCTTTAATCAAGTTACTATTTATTTTCTTCTTCAATTCACTTGTACACAAACTCATTTTTCACATGTAATTAAGCTAGAAAGTTCACTCTACCACCTCATTAGTTAGCATAGAAGGTATTAGAAGCATCAAAATATCATTAAGTTAAGATTATAAGCTATAAATTTCAATTACTTTACTACAACAATCAATAATCATCTAACTAGATGAGCTAACTTTATAGTTTACTTGATTACCAATCAAATGTAGCAACTATAACAATTCAAAAAACCAATTAGGCAATAAGACTAACTATTTGACAAGAAGTCCAACATATCTCTTTCTAAATGCTCACAAAACAAGCTCTAAACTTCACTCAAGATAATGAACCTCAAATCTAACTATACTACATCTCTAATGACACTTTATGGCACCAGTTAAGCCATTGAAATCTTACTTTAAAGTACAATTATCCCAAAAGTCCGAATTTACCTCTTTATGCATTATACTATAAGTGCTCTAATCGGAGCTCAACTAAGCGAAGCGAATACATTTCTAGCACCTCCTCACTTACTAGACACTAGCCCTAATGCCCGAACGCACCCGAATTCACTTTCAGCCCGAAACCCCTTTGTCAATCTTTGCTATTAAGCTCCAAACCGAAAGGCAAGGTTCAAGATTTCCAAACGAGTTATCCTATCCTTCAAACCACACCTTATGGCACCCCAAGGACCCTCGAGTTCACCCGTTAAACCTCGTTTACCATTAAATCCCCGATTTCCTCTTTGTGCATTTATACTACAAGTACCAATTCCGGAACCCAAACAAGCAAAACAAAGGCACTTCTAAGGCTTCAATACTTAATAAAGACTAGCCATAACCTCAAATGTGCCCGGATTCAAGTTAACCCCGAAATCCCCAATTAAAGTAGCCTATTTTGATCAAATTCTCAAATTTTTCACATGGCAAGTATAACGAATATTTTTCTCACGCTCAAGGACCTAATTAGCAATTACTAGAAGCATTGAATCAAATTAAATTGGTCAAATTTTCAGAACCCTAGAAATTACACTATTCATCATCTTCCTCAAGTAACACTTTGCTAAAAACTCAACACCAAGCTATAATATTGCATATGGATGTTCTCTAACATGTAGACATACTATATAAAGCAAGAAACAAGGATGGTATAGCTCCATAATAGCAAAATCTGAAAATTAAAAAAAAACTTGACATAAACTTTAAACCATGAAAATGATACAACTCTCTCACCAAAAACGTGCAAGGAAGCTAGGATAGGGCTTGGAGAAGCTTGGAACCACTTGGAGAAGACTTGACAAAGCTTGGAAGATCAAATTGAGCAAAATTGGCAAGAAAATCACTATTCCCGTAATGGTTTTTTTGGCTGATTTTTGGCCTTTTTTGACTTATTTTAGTGTTTTGTGTGTTTTTGTTTTGTTTTGTTTGGTATATATATATATAGGATAATTATATGGGTTGATGGGTTAGATATTGGGTTTGGGTTGTGGGTTAAAATGGATTTGAGTTTAGGTGTATTATAATAAATATAAGAAAACTTCTTTAAACCCCAAAATAATACATAGTTTTACTATTTATATAATATCAAGATATTTTTGCAAATCACTCGTCATATATGCAATGAATATAATTTTTGTGAACATAGGCTAATTATAAGTTAAGTAATAATAGAAAAATATGAAATCCGGGAAATAAGATAATAAAAATTTTAGTTCGGGCTCTTATTATATTATATAGATAATAGACTAAGGAAATAATGAGTTAGGTTAGTAAATAGGGTCTAATTAAACATATTTAAGGGTCTAATAAAAGTCCAAAGTCTAGCTAATTCACTAGAAGCCCAAATAAAAATCATACAAAAAGTTACTATTCTTTCGTAACACTATTCATTTAAAACGAAAACTATTTTCTAAATGCATACTCCCAACATTAAATATAGAAAATAATAATTTTCACATTCCTCCTACATGATATGTGACAGGAGAAAAATACAGTTTCAGAAAAATTAAACAGTAAATTTTCTTTATGAATAGTGTCTTATACTAAAAATTGAATAAATGTACATTTAATACTCAAATAAGACATTCAACAATTTAAAATGAATATGAAGAGGTTTACGGTCGTCACACTCTCCCGTCCTTACAAAAATTGCGTCCTCGCAATTTCTTACACATACAAGCAAGTTACCCTCATACATAAAACACATTATTTCACGTAAGTATGCTTAACACATAAAGCACATTGATCACGTTAGCAATATATAACAAGTAAAGTCACATAAGCAACAAGTTCACATACACAAATTATAAACTACTAAGTCATTTAAACAACAACTTTGCATAAAACAAGTTAATCACATATTCACATTAGTCATATAAAGCATATCGAGCACTCAAGTACACAAAGCACACAATTCAAACAAGGCACGTTAATCACATAGCTCGCATTAATCACATAAACACATTGAACATATAAACAAATCAAGCACGTTAACCATATCCATTTCACTTATCAGACAAGCACATAAACCACAACTAGTTCACTCAACAAATAAAACATGTTGATCACATAAGCACATTGATCACATTAACTCTCTTATCACATAAGACATGCACATATACTTTCTAAACACATTGACACTAAGGCCACTACCCCACAAGCTGAAGACCATATCCCGGCTTGCGCCTAGCTAACTAGCTAAGCTCTGATACCACTACTGTAACGCCCCGATCCCTCACGAGACCGAGACTCCTATTTATCATGCTATTCTCACCCAATTCCAAACCCCGGGCACAAAATTTTAGAGGAAAACGGACGGAGTCTCCCCTGTTTATAGGACTAAACTGGTACCTGCACAAAGACACCCATGATGCTAGATCCACAAACAGCAACTCTTATAACCAATCCTCCAAGATTTTTATGGGCCATCAGCGATCACAAGGCCATCCGAGCCTTGGAACAACAATTACATATAACACACAAGCAAGCAAAGCATTTCTAATTTTAACTATAGGTAGTTAGATACAACAATAGCCAAGTTCTACTTCCAAGTTTATTAATCACAAAGCATGCAAAAGAATAAGTTTACTATGGATTATTACATGTCATTCCACTTTATATCCAACATACAAGATTACAAATTATTACATTCACCAATTATACTCAAGACCTCAAGGTCACAAAAAGGCAATCAACAACAACTCCACGCAAGCTTCTCATTTTAGACAACCTTATCACACAAGAAGTCACCGAAATTGCTTAACTAGCACTTCTTCCTCTTCTTCTATCAGTTGAGGATTCACCTCAGCTTCACCTGAAACATAATAAATGAGGAATGAGCAACAAAGTTGCCCAGCGAGGGAGGTGATGCAACATATCAGGCATGCAATATGATATGCAATCACAAGAAAACATATATATATATAACAAAAACCAGCAAGATAGAAAGCTATGTATTTAATCACTTTAAAAAAAGGATATGGTTCCACTTCCAAGTTTTCGATCACGAGCCACGAACCACGAACTTCACGAATATGCCGGCAAATCCCAAACACCAACAATTGGGATACTCCGGATGTATCCCGATCCTACAACCCTTTCTCCCGAGGTAGGTCCATGCCCAACAGGTGAACCACGCCTCTGGGGTAGTGGAGTATGCCTCAGCGAGAAAGGGAATAGGCACCATGGTAGTCGAGGGAGCACGGCAAGCCCGACGCCGCCCGTGTTTCTCGACGCTACCATGTCCGAAAAGGTTGCGCAACCCGATATTCGATCACAATAATTCAAGCAATGACAATATAATTCAAGAATCACATAAATGAAGGACAACAAAGTAGGTTGCCCTCGCACGAAGATAACAATAAATAAACCATATAACAATATAAATAAAAGTCAAGTGTATATTTAGTCTATTCATATCAAAGTACACGTAATTATAAGCAATCATATTAAACTATACAATTTATGAGCAGTAAAACAAATTAAGATCACAAAAGAATGTAACTCCCTCACCTTTTTAAAAACAAGCCTGCAAGGATTTAGCCAATCTCTCCAATACTCTCCGAAAGCACCAATCTCTTTAATAACCACTCAAAACCACTACCTAACACAACAATACTATTCAACTTAAAGACAACTCATTCACATTAAAATAGTTAATTTGTGTGCAGTAGTCACATTTTATATAATCATCAAACTATAGCTCGATTAGTATGATCTAAGAACACTAAACATGCATATTTCATGCTAAGGCTAAATGATCTGCTTACTTTATTCAAAAGTTAATTAACAAGCTTGAAGGCAACATTAACTTTCATAATTCTATTAACCATGCACTATACTACTTTGAACTCCTAAACACGTTAGTAAGAAACTCCAAACCTCTTTAAATCCACTCAAATGTCCTACCCCTAGTTATTCATATAAGTATAACACTTTCATTATCCATTGCAATTCTATTATCATGATTAACTCTAATATGCATTATCCAAAGCGAAATCATGTACAAGATTATCTATTTTTTTCTAAGATCATTAAACATACACTAACTACTTTAGATTACAAGACATTTTAAAATGACACTCTTATTAACACTAAAACACCATAAGCAATAAATTCACATTCTTTAATCAAGTTACTATTTATTTTCTTCTTCAATTCACTTGTACACAAACTCATTTTTCACATGTAATTAAGCTAGAAAGTTCATTCTACCACCTCATTAGTTAGCATAGAAAGCATTAGAAGCATCAAAATATCATTAAGTTAGGATTATAAGCTATAAATTTCAATTACTTTACTACAACAATCAATAATCATCTAACTAGATGAGCTAACTTTATAGTTTACTTGATTAACAATCAAATGTAGCAACTATAACAATTCAAATAACTAATTATGCAATAAGATTAACCATTGGACAAGAAGTCCAACATATTCCTTTCCAAATGCTCACAAAACAAGCTCTAAACTTCACACAAGATAATGAACCTCAAATCTAACTATACTACATCTCTAATGACACTTTATGGCACCAGTTAAGCCCTTGAAATCTCACTTTAAAGTACAATTATCCCAAAAGTCCGAATTTACCTCTTTATGCATTACACTATAAGTACTCTAATCGGAACTCAACTAAGCGAAGCGAATACATTTCTAGCACCTCCTCACTTACTAGACACTAGCCCTAATGCCCGAACGCACCCGAATTCACTTTCAACCCGAAACCCCTTTGTCAATCTTTGCTATTAAGCTCCAAACCGAAAGGCAAGGTTCAATATTTCCAAACGAGTTATCCTATCCTTCAAACCACACCTTATGGCACCCCAAGGACCCTCGAGTTCACCCGTTAAACCTCGTTTACCATTAAATCCCCGATTTCCTCTTTGTGCGTTTATACTACAAGTACCAATTCCGGAACCCAAACAAGCAAAACGAATGCACTTCTAAGGCTTCAATACTTAATAAAGACTATCCATAACCTCAAAATGTGCCCGGATTCAAGTTAACCCCGAAATCCCCAATTAAAGTAGCCTATTTTGATCAAAATTCTCAAAATTTTCACATGGCAAGTATAACGAATATTTTTCACACGCTGAAGGACCTAATTAGCAACTACTAAAAGCATTGAATCAAATTAAATTGCTCAAATTTTCGGAACCCTAGAAATTACACTATTCATCATCTTCCTCAAGTAACACTTTGCTAAAAACTCAACACCAAGCTATAATATTGCATATGGATGTTCTCTAACATGTATGCATACTATATAAAGCAAGAAACAAGCATGTTATAGCTCCATAATAGCAAAATCCGAAAATTAAAAAAAAACTTGACATAAACTTTAAATCATGAAAATGATGCAACTCTCTCACCAAAAACGTGCAAGAAAGCTAGGATAGGGCTTGGAGAAGCTTGGAACCACTTGGAGAAGACTTGACAAAGCTTGGAAGATCAAATTGAGCAAAATTGGCAAGAAAATCACTATTCCCGTAATGGCTTTTTTGGCTGATTTTTGGCCTTTTTTGACTTATTTTTGTGTTTTGTGTGTTTTTGTTTTGTTTTGTTTGGTATATATATATATATAGGATAATTATATGGGTTGATGGGTTAGATATTGGGTTTGGGTTGTGGGTTAAAATGGATTTGAGTTTAGGTGTATTATAATAAATATAAGAAAACTTCTTTAAACCCCAAAATAATACATAGTTTTACTATTTATATAATATCAAGATATTTTTGCAAATCACTCGTCATATATGCAATGAATATAATTTTTGTGAACATAGGCTAATTATAAGTTAAGTAATAATAGAAAAATATGAAATCCGGGAAATAAGATAATAAAAATTTTAGTTCGGGCTCTTATTATATTATATAGGTAATAGACTAAGGAAATAATGAGTTAGGTTAGTAAATAGGGTCTAATTAAACATATTTAAGGGTCTAATAAAAGTCCAAAGTCTAGCTAATTCACTAGAAGCCCAAATAAAAATCCTACAAAAAGTTACTATTCTTTCGTAACACTATTCATTTAAAACGAAAACTATTTTCTAAATGCATACTCCCAACATTAAATATAGAAAATAATAATTTTCACATTCCTCCTACATGATATGTGACAGGAGAAAAATACAGTTTCAGAAAAATTAAACAGTAAATTTTCTTTATGAATAGTGTCTTATACTAAAAATTGAATAAATGTACATTTAATACTCAAATAAGACATTCAACAATTTAAAATGAATATGAAGAGGTTTACGGTCGTCACATGGGCCTCTCTGGGTAGCCTCGGGTTGCCAGTGTTGGTTGCTCTAGCTCCGTGTCCTATTCCCTTTCTCGCTTGGGTCGCCACCCAAGGAGTTTGGGTTGTAGAATTGACAGAGTATGTCCGGAGTACTCTAACGGAAGTTATAAGGTAGGTGAGCCAGTGCGTCATCGTTATAGTCATCGAATTCGTGATTGGTACATTACTTGTTCGAGTGAACCATAGCCTTCAAAGTGTGGTATAGCTTTGAATGATTGTGTTAATGCTTTCTTTATTTGTTTATTGTATTGTGGTTTATATTGAATGCCTTCTTATTGATTATACTGCTTAACTGCCCTACTTGCATTGCACGACTTTCTTTCTCTCCACCTCGATATATGTCTCGCGCTCACTGAGTATACGTGTTGAGTATACTCACTCCTCACCACCACATTTCAGGAAATTACCTTGTTAGCTGGAAAGTTTGTGGTTACGTGAAAGATCATACTTGAAGAGTTGTCTTGCGTGCTATGTGGCTTGAGTTGTCAAAGATGCAAAGATGTATGTTTCATGTATTGTATGTATTTAATGTCAACAAGAAATGTAATCTAAGTTTTATTAGATTAATGAAGTGGTTTGATAAGTTAGTTCATGTATTTAGTTAGTATAGCTTAACTTTAATGCATGTTTGTATTGTTTAAAGAAAGAGTTAGAATAGTCTAGTACTTGGAAATGTATGTATATTTTGATGTGTTTAATTGTTGAGAACCGAGGCTCGGATGGCCTTGAGATGGTTGAATGTTTGGATATGGTATTGGTCCACCTATATGCTATTACAGGTTTTACATTTCGCCTAGAAATAGGGGAGACTCCGTTCGTCTTTCCCTAAAATTTTGCCTGGGTTTGGAATTAGGTTGTGAATAGATTGATTGATAGAACTTCCGGTCTCGAGAGGGATCGGGGTGTTACAAGTTGCCTAAAACACTGAGAGGTAATAATGCAGTCTGGGTTGTCGTGGATCGTTTGACGAAGACAGCTCACTTCATTTCGATGCAGATGGGAGATAAAGTTACAAAGTTGACGGGTCTTTATTTGGATCAGATTGTTAGACTTCATGGGATTCCATCTAGTATTGTCTCATATCGAGATCCACGATTTACTTCTCGCATGTGGGAGAAACTTTAGGAGACTTTAGGTACTCAGATTAACTTCAGTACAGCGTATCATCCATAGACCGACGGTCAATCTGAGAGGACTATTCAGATTCTGGAAGATATGCTCAGGGCTTGTGTTCTAGACTTCGGGAAGAACGGGGAGAAACATCTACCACTTGCTGAGTTTGCCTATAACAATAATTATCAAGCTACTATTGGGATGGCACCTTTTGCAGCTTTTTACGGTCGTAAGTGTCATTCACCTTTGTATTGGGACGAAGTAGAAGAGATGAAGACGATTGATCCGACTACTATGCCAGAGCTTCTAGAGAAGATTGAGAATGTTCAGTTGATCAGGCAGAGAATGCTTACAACGCAGAGCAGATTCAAGAGTTATGCTGATAAGCGTCGTCGAGACTTGGAGTTTGTAGTCGGAGATCGGGTTTTCTTGAGATTGTCTCCTCGTAAGGGGTTTGCTCATTATGGTAAAGGTGGTAAGTTGAGTCCGAGGTTTGTGGGCCCGTTTGAGATTACTAGCATAGTTGGTAAGTTAGCATATCGGTTGGCTTTACCGAAGAACTTCTCTAATGTCCACAATGTATTTCACGTGTCTAATTTGCAGAAATAGAATCCGGATCCTTCTCATATTCTTAAGCTAGAGCCGTTACAGCTTCATGAGAATCTAACTTATGACGAGCGGCCGATTCGTATTCTTGATCAGATGGAACGAGAGTTGAGGTCGAAGAAGATTCTGATGGTTAAGGTATTGTGGAACCATCACAGTATTGAGGAGGCTACTTGGGAGAGGTGAGATCAGATGCAGCAGCAATACCTAGATCTTTTCCGTTCAGCAAGTAAGAATTTCGGGGACAAAATTTCTTTAAGGGGGGAAAAATGTAAGACCCCATATTTTGCTTTATCTCGATGTGCGTGCTTTATCTCGTTTTACGTGAATTGACCTGTTTATGTGGTATATGACTCAGAATGTGCTAAATATGTGATTAATACTCCTAATACATGCTAAGTGTGCATTCATAAAATTTTCATCAAAAACGGAATCAAAAATTTTATTGTCGATTTTGGTGACTAGTGTTTTGAACATCTGTCCGCTAAAATTTTTACAGGGGTGTTTTAAACATTTTAAAACCTAGTCCTCGGGTATTAATTGACCCGTGTTTGATTAAAATAGGTTTGGAATCGGTTTTAGAATTTTAAAGATTTTTACACTTTCTTTTGCAAGAAAACGAGTTTTAAGCCGACTTGGGTAAAACTGTTTTAATGTAAAACTCTTTGTCACCTAAAATATATTGTCTACAATTAATTTAGGTGTTAATTCAATAGTTGAGCAAGAAATTGTTAATAAAATGAATTAAAAGACTAAGAAATGAATTAAAAGACTAAAAAAATAACTTTGACTATTTTTAATTGTTGACCATTTCATGATATATCATCAACACACACTTGCAAAGCACAAACACACCCTAAAAAACACACACATAGCCGAGAGGTTCAAGGGAGAAAAGAGAAAGAAATTTCAAAGGTTTTCAAAGCAAATTTTCACAGAAAAACCTAGTTTTTGTCCGTAATTTTTTGTACCGAGTTGGATTTCTCCTGTTGGGCACACATTGCACGCATATCTAGGCTTATATTGCATCAAAGGTGAGAGAAAAATTCTAGATCTCAAAAGTCATATTTTATGTTTTTGCTTATAATTTCATTTTGAACCGTTAGAATGTTAATTTGAAGTTATGTTATTGCTCAGTGCACGCTAGGGATCATTTATATGTATTACTACGAGATTTGAACCGTTATAGCGAAATTATTTATTTTCGGGTATTAAAAGTTGATTAACTAGCTATTTGATAAATATCTTGAGTTGTTGTGGTTAGAATCGATTGCCGTCGATTTCTAAAAGTTTGTTAATTACATGGTAACCCCGTTATAATGCCGAATTTTCGATTGCGATGTTTGGGTGAAAATCCGAAAATTTCAGCCTAGGTGCATTGAAGTTTTAGGATTGTTGGGCTTGATTTTGATGCGTCTTGGTTGGTTTTCGAGAGGGCTAATGTAGTTGATTGAATGGGTGAGTGTTACAAACTGATTTGCAGTTGTTCGGATTAGTAGAATGTAAGATATGATTATTTGAAGTTTAGGTTATCTTTCTTTAAATTGTTGAATTGAGCCCTTAGATGATTGGGTAGTGTTTGAGTGATTGAATTGTGAGTTGTTGATGGTTAGACTAGGGTTAGATTACGTGTTTAATGCATGTTGAGTTGGATGGCCTATTTTGTCATCTAACTTAGTTATTTGTTGTTTAATTGATTACTTGATGTTATATTGATGACAATTGATGATAATTGATGATTATTGATTGATGATTGATGAACCGGGAGCTAGGCAATTCTTCTAGATTATTCTCCTGTGAATGATGTTTTTTATTATTGCTGAGTCTTGATATGTGTGTGCCACCTCTCAGGCAGCATTGGGCTGTCGGGTTGATAACGGCATGACTACTAGAGACTACCTCTAGCTCGCATGACGGAGGTGTCATGGAGGGCAAGGCTAGTGAGGTACCTCGGGTACGTGAGTAATGGGGAGTTACAAGAAGAACAGTTGAGATCGTGATGGCATTTGGAGTTACACCAACTAGAGTATCCTTTATTGATTGGTCATTATAGTTATACGTTTATATTGTTATTGATGCTTTATTGTGTGTTTACTGCTCAAAGGATCATTTCTAAGGAGTATAGTAAATACTGTTAGAGATCTATTGGATCCTCACTGAGCTTGTTTTATATAAGCTCACCCTCTATTATTGTATGCATACAGGTGTTATTGAGCAAGGTTACGGGTACGTGCCTCAGGAAGCTGAAAATATGCCATATGTGGACGAGTCCTATGTGCCAGAGTCTTGTCCTTGATGTTAGAGATGTTGTATATCTTATAGTCTTTTATATTATTTCTAGTTGTCTTTTATTTACATTATAGTTAATGATGTATAAGTTGTAGTAATGATAATGAACTAGTTGATGCTAACTTAGTGGTCTTTCTTTTGACTATGATAGGTTACTAAGTTAGTTTATAATCTATTTTGAAATGTATGTTCAATTAATGTATTATGTTAGAATGAAGGCGTATAACTAAGAATGATTATTTTATAGTATGGTTACGTTGTATGTTGTTAACTTAATTGATGAGTTGTTTGTTGAATGGTTGAGGAGTTTGGTTGTATGATATTCTGAGAGGTTGGTTTAGAGCCTCGGTGTCTTAATTACTGTCGTTATACTGCCGAAAATCCGTTGCGTCCTGACTGATTGTAGGTGGGGTCGAGTTGGGGCATGACAAGATTCATTACTATTTCCTCGAACAACTTCATTCTCGCTAAAAGAACATCAAGATCAATCCATTAACCTGAGACTAAAAATCCATAAAGATAACAATCAAAATCTCAATGCTAAACTACCAGAATAATAATAATTCAAAATCACGGCCTACCTCTAGTTCCGAAAGCTCTTGCAGCTATCTTTACTTCACCCAAAATATTCACCCACAGTTATAGCATATATACAATTACATCATATGAAAAAAGGTACAACGTAATGCATGATTATCATATAATATAATATTATCACATAACACACAACTCAGCATATAAGAAGCCAACATCTCATAAACATGTTATATCACAGAAGTAAGTTATAAGCAATTAAAGTCACGTAAGCAACAAACTTCCAATAAGATAAGTTCATCATATAACTCACATTGGTCACTTAAAGTACATTGAACACCTAAAGTACGTTGTTTCATATAAGCTAGTTATAAACAATTAAAACCACATAAACAACTAACTTCACACAAGGCACTTTGATCACATAAAACACAATTGTCACATAATACACATTAATCACATAATGCACATTAATCACATAATGCACATTAATTACAACACATTGAGTACGTAAGGCATGTTGTCACATAAAACATATAGACTACATTAGTTCACTTAACACATAAGGCATATTAATCACATAGAAAGTTAGTCACATGAGCAAGTTAATCACATAATCATATACTTCACTTTTTCACTTAATACATACTTGCATGTTTAGACCATTACCCACATTTTGAGAATACCCTGGCTGACAACTAAACATGCGCTCTAATACCACTTAATGTAATACCCTAACTCGACCCCTCCTACAAACGACCAGGACGCAACGGAATTTCAGCGGTATAACAACAGTAATTAGGACACTGAGGCTCTAAACCAACCTCTTAGCAACTCATACAATCAACTCCACAAACAATTCAACAATAAACAACACAACCATAATATACATTAAACATTCTTTTAACATTGCATCCATAAGTTATACGCCTCCGTTCCAACATCATACATTTACTATATAACATACATTTTCCAAAATAGATTATAACCAATCTAACAACTTAATCATGTTCCAAAAAAACACTACAAAACTACCAACATTTAATCCATTATCTTTATAACATCTTATACATCATAAACTTCTAAATAAATACAAAACAACTAGTTTTAATATACAAGATAACAAAAGAGAACTATACCTCAGATATGAAGGACAAGACTCTAGCACATAGGACTCGTCCACATATGGCACATTCTCAGCTTTCTAGGGCACGTACCAGTAATCTTGTTCAATTTCACTTGTATGTATGCAATAATTAAGAATGAGCTTATATAAAACAAGACCGGTGAGGATTCGATAGATCTCTTAACAGTATTTATTATACTCATTGGAAATCATCCTTTGAGCAGTAAACAGATAATAATCATCAATAACAACATAAGCACAACAATAATAATAACCAATCAATAAACAATACTCTAGTTGGTGTAGCTCCAAACGCCATCACGAACTCAACCATTTCTTCTTACTCTCGCACCCATGGTACCACTCTAGCTTCTCCCTCTATAGCACCTCCGCCCATGTGAGATGGGAGTAGCCTATGATAGTCAATGTCGTTATCAATCCGACAAGCCAACGCTGCCCGAGAGGTAGCACACACATACCAAGACTCATGATAATAATAATAATCATTCATGTCCAGGAGGACAACAAAGTAGGTTGCCTATCTCTCGGCTTCATCAATAATCAATATTCAATAATCAATTAATAACATTTCAACAACATATCATCAATTAAATAATTAATAACTCAACAACTAATTAGATGACAAAGTAGGCCATCCAGCTTAAAATGCATTAATCCACTCAGCCTAACCAGCATCAACCCATAATTCAACCACTCAAACACCACCCAAACAACTAAAGACATTATTTCAACATTTAAAGAAAGACAACCCAAACTTCTAAAAGTCATAACTTACAATTTACTAATCCAATGACCTCTAAACCAGTTTCTATCACTCACCCACTCAAGCAACTACATTAGCCCCTTTGAAAACCAACCACAATCCATCCAAATTAATCCGAACAGCCCTAAAACCTCAATGCACCATGGCTTAAATTTTTGGACTTTCACCACGACATCGCAATCAAAATTTTGACATTACAACATTACTTCCACGTATTTAACAAACTTTTAGAAACTAACAGCAACCAATTCCAACCACCACAACTTCAATTATTTAACAAATGGTCAAATTCTCAACTTTAATACCCGAAAAATAAAAATACATGTTACCACGGTTCAAAACTGCTAAAACCCATATAATCAATCCTCATCATCTACTGAGCAATAATATAACAACAATTTAACATTTCAACTGCTAAAATTCAATTATATGAATTAACATAAAAATGACATTTTGAGATCTAGAATTTTTCTCTCATCTTTGATGCAAACTAAGGTTAGAAATAGGTATAATGGATGCCCAACAAGCAAAATCACGCTTTGAATGAAGTGATTTGGACTTGAATTGCAAAACCTATGAGAAAAATGCTTTGAAAAACCTTGAAAATGCCTTCTTTCTTCTCCCTCATGAAGCCACAGTTTTTGATGTGTTTTTGGGGTGTTTTGGCTGATATTTGAGTATATATTAAGTTAAGTAATAAGTCAATGCAAAAGGAATTGGTCAAAGTTGAAACTAGTTTAGTATTTTTAGTATTTTAGTTGTTTTTAGACTATTTTTAGTATATTGCTCACAAATATATGCACTTAACACTTAGAATATTTTTAGTAGCATATTTTTAGTTGACAAGGAGTTCCACTTGCATACATTTACACCCGACCCGGGTAAAAACTCAGTTTTTGCAAAAGAAGATGAAAAGTTATATTATTTGTTTTCAAATGTCTTTTAAATACAATTTTCAATTGTGCCATTCTATAAATATTTAAAATGAAATATAATTTGTATTTAATATATACTAGGTCAATGAAAGTCAACGCAAGAATCGTTTTGAGAAAAAATCACTATTTTAGCTTAAAAACGTACTTTTTTGCTCATAAATTCTATTTAAATTCCTAATCAGTTTCATAAATAATTTTTATTCAAATACGGGTCTATTAGTAATGGAGGACTAGTTTTTAAAATGTTTAAAACACTCGTGTAAAAATTTTAGCGGACGTGTTTTCAAAATACTATTTACAAAAACTGACGATAAAATTTTCGATGCCGATTTTGATGAAAATTTCATGAATGCACACTTAGTATGTAATAGGAATATAAATCACAGAATTAGCACATTCTAACTCATATAACACATAAACAAGTTAAAACACGTAATTCAATGCAAAGGTAAAATTTGGGGTTTCACACCTACTACAACTATTGAATAAGTACTTAACCATCAATTCAATAAAATACTATTCATTTCTCCAATTGTCCCAAGCCACCACATTTAAATGAGCTACGATACTTGAAATCCGATTTCGCCACTCAAACCTAGACACTTTATGACCTACTTAAATGTAAAAAAAGCCCATTTTTAACCACAACAACCATAAAACCCCGAGTTGCCTCTTAGTCCGTTTGAATTACTGTTACCTTACTGATCATCCAGTCAATGCCATAGTCACACTGCAATCACTTTCTAGTCTATCTAAGACCATACAACCACTCAAAACATGCCCGGTCAACACTTCGTTCAAACGACCCATTTTGTTCAAATTCAAGATTTTCTAATTTTAGCCATATTAACTATTAGGGATATGCCCTAATGCTATAGTTTGAGATGACCTTATTACGGTTTAATAAGAATATTTTTACGTGTTTCATACATAATGTTATCTGTAGGATGTTCATATTCTCTACTTCGATATGAATATGTCCCTAATGCCTATCCGAGAAGAGAAATGTTCGAAAGTGGTTTAGGATATTTTGCACTTTCTCTTCAATATGATAAGTATTGAGAATCAATTCATAACCCTTCAGATTATTCAACCGGGACTAGAATAATTGAGTACGAGTTACATATGTTATTACCTTTGATTAACATAGTGATGTTAATGATAAAGGATGGCGTACGAAATGCTAGAACAACATGATGATGTGGACTAATAAACATATGAGTGATCGTCGGTGTACGGATCATTGAATGTGACAATAAATAGTAAAGTGCACGATTTTAGGTTAATAGTTTACTATTTAGTTGAGAATTGTGCATATTAATCCTTAGACTTGAGAGATTACGGCTGTTGATTATATCAAGGACTAAATACTGTATTTGGACAATGCCTATCTTCCATAAGGTGGGTTATGGCCTTTTGTGTTTTAGTCTTGTGGTATGAATGGACATATAATTGTCAAGATATGATCTGTTAACCTCCGACGTGAGGCGATCTCCTATGATATCTGAGATTGGTTGGTAAATGAGGAAGTCCTTGGCCAAGGCGAGTATGAAGCGATGGAAAGGGGTTTTTCCATGGTAGTCATCTCTCGTTTTACCGATTCAGATTTATACATAGTATCGGATATGGGCTTAACCATTTCATGGCCCTTTCCCGATCGGGGTACTTGTAAAAGAAGGATCAGACTACACGCTAATTCTTGACGGTTAAATGGATTCAAGAAAGACGTCGTCTTCATTATCGTTTACATTCTCATGGTACATTTGTTGCTAGTACGTCACTCATGAGCATGAGGGTATTTCAGTAAATGATGGAGACATTTCCGAAATAGATAAGGAGGTTTATCACGTCCCTCATCGATACGCGATTATGAATCTAGAAGGTCACACACTAATAAGTATCATGAATAAGTTCACCGGAAGCTCGTATAATGTGGTTGGTGGCTTTAAAGTGTTAAGATTAATCAATGTTGGTAATTGGGCCAAAAGTATAGTTTTGAAAAGTTTTAGGGTCAAATTATAATTACCAAAACTTTTGGGGTCAAACTGTAATTATTAAAAATTTGTTTCAATACATTTATTCTAATAGAGATTAGAATGTGCAAGAAAATAATGTATATATATGTATAAAGGTGTTTATATATGTATATGTATAATGATGATATAATTTAAGAAATGCCACGTCATCATCCTAGTTGTCAAAAGGTGAATTGCAAATTAATGACTAGATAATTACATGTGGCATATGCATGTAGAGATTGATGACTAGGATTGTCCATGTCATTAATACTAGTCATTTGAATTTGAAATGAATGGATAAGATTCGTTTTTGAATAAAGACAAAAAAATCTTGACCATTACTTTTGTTGATAAAGCCTTTTTGACAAGTGTCAAGAAAGAGAATAAAGTCACATTTGGATTGTAATGATTGCAATCCTAGGATTTGCATTGCTTTAACTTTATAAGAAAGCAATTGTGATTGGCTATCTAATAAAGTAGGATTATATATATATATATATATATATATATATATATATATATAATAATAATAATAATAATAGAAGACAACATTCTCTCTCCACCCACTTGCATTTTTCGGCCAAGGGAAGGAGGAGAGAGAAGGTTGTCATCTTGTCATTCAAAGCTAATGATTAAGATCAAAAGGCTTGCATGGCTTCTTGCAAAAAGGTAACAAACATGATTAGTTACCTATTATGATAGGTTGATATAATATAAGATATGTATATACACGTTTCCCTCTCATGCTAAAAAAGGCCTCTCACGTACACAACACAACCAACCAAGAAAGCAAAAAAGGAACTTCATTTTTTCCTATGCTAGTTTCGGCCATAGCCAAAGAAAAAGGAGAATTTTTGTGTTTTGATTTTTAACATTCATATATAGTTTCAAAACTTGAAGATACTACTAGCACATTCAATCTTCTATTATTGGTTGAGCTTGTGATACTTGGTGGACTAGCTAGGACTGTCACGCCCCAACTCGACCCCTCCTACGATCAGTCAAGATGCAACGGAATTTTGGTAGTATAACGACAGTAATTAAGACACCGAGGCTCTAAACCAACCTCTTCAGAATATCATACAACCAACTCCACAAACCATTCAACCATCAACTCCTCAATTAAATTAACAATATACAACAGAACCATATTATACAATAATCATTCCTTCAACAATCCACTCATGATTATACACCTCCGTTCCAACTTAATATACAGGCTATACATACATTTCAAAATAAATATAACCAACTTAGTAATCTAATCATGATCAAAATAAAGACTACTAAATCATCATACATACGTCTTTATATTAAGATAGGTTATACAATACGTTGTTTTACAACAACAAAGATAATCTCATGGCAATGACTCCTGCACATAAGACTCATCCACATACGGCACATTTCCCTCTTCAAGAGGCACGTACCCGTAGTCAGAATCAGTAACACCTGCATGCATGCAATAATTGAGAGTGAGCTTATATAAAACAAGCCTAGTGAGGATCCGATAGATCTCTAACAGTATTTACTATACTCCTTGGAAATGATCCTTTGAGCAGTAAACACACAATAAACATCAATAACAATATAAACACATAACTATAATGACCAATCAATAAAGGATACTCTAGTTGGTGTAGCTCCAAACGCCATCACGATCTCAACCAACTTCTTATCACCCCCATGACACACACACCCGAGGTACCTCACTAGCCCTACCCTCCATGGCATCTCCGCCCATGCGAGATGAGGGTAGCCTCCGGTAGCCATGCCGTTTTCAGCCCGACGATCCGATAATGCCAAAGAGGTGGCATACACATACCAAGACTCATCTATAAAAATAAACAATCAATCACAAGAGTACAACCTTTTCCATTGACTATCTCCCGGTTTATCAATAATCAATATTCAATAATCAATAATCAATAATGCATCAATCAATTAATAACATTAAAATAACACAACATCAATTAATCAATTAACAACTAAACAACTAAGTTAGATGACAAAGTAGGCCATCCAACTTAACATGCATTAGACACACAACCAAACCCTAGTCTAACCATCAACAACTCACAATTCAAATACTCAAACACCACCCGATCATCTAAGGGCATATAACAACATTTTAAAGAAAGATAACATAAACTTCAAATAATCATAATGTACATTCTACTAATCCAAACAACTCCAAATCAGTTCCTATCATTCACCCACTCAATCATCTAAAATAGCCCTCACGGAAACCAACCAAAATACATCCAAATCAAGCCCAACAGCCCTAAAACCTCAATGCAGCTAGGCTGAAATTTTTGAATTTTGCATCAACATCACAATCAAAATTTCGGCATTACAACGGCACTACCCCGTATTTTATAAACTTTTACAAATCGACGGCAATCGATTCCAACCACTACAACTCAAAATAATCACCAAATAGCTAATAACTCAACTTTTAATACCCGAAAATAAAAATTCTTGCTACAACAGTGCAAATCTTATGTACACGCATATAAACGATCCTTAGCATGCACTGAGCAATAATATAACATCAATTCAACTTTATAACGGTTCAAAATACAAATATACGCAAAAACATAAAAATGACATTTTGAGATCTAGAATTTTTCTCTCACCTTTGATGTGTTTTGAAGCTACAAAGATGCTCAATGGATGCTCAAGAGGTGGAATCAAGCTTTGGTTGAAGAAGATTGGCCTTTAATTGCAAGTTTTATTGAAAAATCTCCTTGAAAGACCTTGAGTTTTCTTTCTTTTTTTCTCCTATGGATGTCTCGGCCTTGTGTGTGTGTTTGATGGTGTTTTGTGTGTTTTCTATTGTGTGTTGATGCAATATATGCTAAGGTCAAACAATTAAAAAAAGTCAAAGTTATTTTTATTTAGTCTTTTAATTGTTTCTAGTCTTTTAATTCATTTATTGACTATTTCTTGCTCAACTATTAAATTGACATTTAAATTAATTCTAGACATTATATTTTAGGTGACAAAGAGTTTTACATTAAAACATTTTCACCCGAGTCGGCTTAAAACTCGTTTTCTTGCAAAAGAAAGTGTAAAAACTTTTAAAATTTCAAAACCGATTACAAATCCGTTTTAATCAAACACGGGTCTATTAATACCCAAGGACTAGGTTTTAAAATGTTTAAAACACCCCTATAAAAATTTTAGCTGATAGGTGCTCAAAACACTATTCACTAAAACCGGCGATAAAATTTCTGATTTCGTTTTTTATGAAAATTTAATGAATGCATATATAGAATGTATTAGGAATATAAATCACATTTTTAACATATTCTGATTTATATAACACATAAACAGGTCAATGCACGCAAAACGAGACAAAACACACAAATCGAGGTAAAGACGAAAACTGGGGTTTCACAAGGACCTTCAAGTTAGAAGGATTCAAAGGCTTTTCACCATTCTCATCTTCTCCAAAGTGATCTACAAGTGAGGTATACCTATGAGCCTCTCTTTTTCTATATGTATGATTGATATATATAGCAAGTGTTGATGAACAATGGATATAATAGAAAGTTAGCATGTTGATCCTTTGTGACAAAACTTGTGAAATTTTTGTTAATGGCCTATCTAGTTTCGGCTATACCTAGGTATCCATGCACAACTTGTTCGATCTTGAAACCAACTTGTGATTATGTCTTGACATGATATCTTATGTTGGCTTAGTACTTTCAAGTGGTATCAGAGCCATGTTTATATATCCATTGATTATCAAACGTTGGTCATGTGTTTTTGAACCCTATGGCCAAAAATTTGCTAGTAGTTTTGCAAGTTTTTGATGTTAAAACCTTAGCTTACACACATGCATGTTCAAATCTAGTTTAGATCTTTGATTGATAATGTACATCTTGAATATATATACATGTGTGTATATGTCTTAGCTTGAACTTGCATGCTACACCTATTTGTAGAGATGGCCAAAAATCACATATATCGTTGGATGATTTGTCTTCTTATTTAAAGTGCTAACTTGTGAAGATAAATGGAGATTTGGTCTTTGCATGTTGACTTTAGACTTGGAATAAGTAGACTATCTTAATATGTTCCAAAAGGGTACTTGTTTAAAAGGGTCCTTTTTGTAGATTCATAAAGTCAAAAGTTTAGAAAAGTCAAGTCTTGCCTTTATATAATGTTGGCCGAAAATACTCTTTGTTGAAGGAGATTTATTTTGCTTTTGTTGAATATGACAAGATGATAGTAGTTGCCTTGAAGTCCTCAAAAGAATATTTCTATTATGTGCATGTGTTAGAATGAAGGTTTAAAAGATAGTTTTAACCTTATTTTAAGTGTTCATACATATGAATTTGGTTGAGGAATACTTGATGATTAAAAGAGTTTAATAGTCAAGAATGCAACTCATCTATGTGTCTTGAATATTGCAAGATGTTTTTCACATAGTTGGCCTATATGTTTTTAATCTTGAAATTAGAAATTATCTAATAAGTAGTATTGAGATGTTTCTAAATTTGAGAAAATTGAAAGTTGATCATTTAATGATATAATACTTTCAAAGGACTGTTGGGCTATAGTTAATGTATGTGGGCCTTTAGAGACATGTTGATTTGGGCTTGGGCCTTATGTACATCTACTTGTGATCGATTTTAACCTATTAGACCACTTTGTGTTCATGGGCCATGAACTTGTGTTATTCTTTAAAGTTTTGGACTTAGATGTGAATATAATTGATTATAAGAAGTTATGAATTAATAGGCCATTATGACTTGCATGTATAAAATGGGTTTTATATTTATGCAAAAAGGGCATTGGATTAGTTTATTCTTTCATAATTGATGAGTAGATTAAACTTGAATGCTAGAAATTAATATGTTGGTTATTATATTATGATATGAATAATCATGCATATTTATTATTTTGAGAATGATGAATTTGATCATGGACTTAGACTTTAGGGTCAAAAGTTATTGGGTTGTAATTTGAGACATAAGGCTCAATTTATTTCTTGTCATTTGAGAGAATTATGTACTGAGGACTTTTATGTAATTCTTCAAGAGAAAGTTTGATTAAGGCTCAATGGACTTTTCCAAGGAGTTGGAAACCCAATGGCGATTTCAAGGAGTTGAAAGTCTTTTAAATATAATAGTTTTATTTCTTTAAGCCTAAAAGTCAAGCCCATGATCCACTATTCACATATCTTTGCATTCATACTATTTAATTGATATAATTGTGATTATTAGCTTAATAGTATGTTGAATGCTTATTTATTTGATGAGATTGTTTTAACTCCATACGTGCAAACAAATATTAGATTATCAAACGGTAAAAGGGGTTTTATCGTAGTCCTCCGTTATCCTAGGATATTTAATAAGACCTAAATGAATACAATCCTTCTTACCCAAAGGTAGAGGATATGTTTCAAAGTAAGTTTATTAAAATCGCTAGAATGAAACATAGAGATGTGGTTATCTTCCAAAATCTAACGGCCAATTATAGCCACAAAGACTTGAGGTTATTGATTTAATTTGTCGGATAACTAAGTGATGACAGGTACAATCTAACTAGATCACTTACTCAATTATAACCACAAAGGTTTGAGATCAAGTGATTTAGGGTCTAAAGTTGACCATACGCTATTTAGAAAAATAGACAACAAAGTGTTGTTGACCTTTGGTATTCATTTTCCAATTATAGCCACAAAGGTTTGAGGAATGTGTCTGATCATAGGAACTTGGTCATCCCACTTCGAATCTTCTCATAGATTCATGTTTTTCTCATTAAGGGGGTATGAGATTTAAAACAAATAGTGGGAGTAGCTATTTTTGCAATTTAATAGCTTTATATTCTTTTTAGCCTGCAATCTTACTTTCTATTGTATTTTTTTTTTTTTGTAGTTTGTGTGCTACGGCTTTATTTGTAAATCCTATTTTATCCATCCTTAATCATGATTATTTAACTGGACCAAACTTTGAAAAATGGTACAAAAGTTTAAGAGTAGTCCTCCGATTTGAGAGAACTGAGTATATTCTGGATGTCCCGACCTTTGCTCTTGTTGATGAGACTGCATTTGAGACCGACAAGGTCACTTACTATAAATGGTCTAGGATGACATACGCTCTAGGGGATACATTCTTTCACCAATGAGCGATGATCTGCGTCGATTTTATGAGGGGCTGCCTCATTCCTTAGATATCATTCGCTGTTTGGAGGAATCCTTTGGTGAGTGCAGTCAGTCCATGAGATTCCAGTTGACCTGTGAGCTTTTTAGTATGAGACTTGAGGAAAGGGGTGACGTAAGCCAACACTGCCTTAGGATGATTTACCTGGTAACTCAACTGGAGGCATTTGGTTTCGTCATGGATCCCCGACTTCAGGTTGACTTGATCTTGCAATCTCTTCCACCATCTTATTCTCCCTTGATCTTGGACTTTCACGTGCATAGAATTGAGGTCACACTGAATGAGTTGCCAGATATTCTGACTAGCTGGCAGAACCTTGGGTTGGGTACAACACCTGATCCCTATGTTGAGTCATCTTCTTCTGTGGCTAAGCCCAGCCAAAACAGAAACAGAAGAAGGAGGAGGAGAAGGCATAGGAGGAGTCGGAGCATTCATACCAGTAAATCTCTCATCAGGAGGGGATTGAGTAGTAGACCCTGTTTATGCATGATTTGGTTGTTTTGGATCGGCTTGGTATGCGATCCTAATTTTAAAAAATGTTTATAAATGTTCGGATTAGTTTAATTATTTCTTTAAATAGTAGTTTCTATTTACAATCGTTTCTAGAGGATATTTTGGAAATGATCCTTTGTAAAAAATGATTGGCATTTTGTATATCTTTCATTAATGGTAATGAAATTGTCGGATGCGTATCAAAAAAAAGAATGTCTTCAAACTCAAACATTTATATTTCATTGCTTTGCATTTAAAGAAATGGCTAAATACCACATCATACATATATTGTCCTGAACTTTGAAATGGTCAAGAGTTAAAGACTATAATTCTTGTCTTTATCTATCCAAATGAGTTTGATAGATCAATTATTCTTTTTAACAACAGAGTTTATTCAAAATAAATAATTGAATGAAATGGAGCTTATGAGACTTGTCCAGAATATGCTGGGTTATAAAATAAGATTAGAGAATGCCTCTTTTATCACCATAATCTTTCAAATTGATTTTAAACTTATACCATGTTTTAATTCTATGGCTATATAGAATTTAAACTCCTTCATGCATAGTTTCTTTAAAGAAAGGTAACTATGATGAGATGGATAAAATGAAAAGATAGAGATCGTTTTCATTTATAAAGGTAATTTCTAGATTTATAAGAAAGGTTATTGGGAGTTCATACCCCTAACAAGTCTTATGAATTTATGATACCTCCGTTCCCCAAGGTTCAATCAAATTTTATATCATGTTGTATTTCTTGGGTAAACTGATCATGTCTTGTAAGTGTCATGAACATGAAGTACAATGATATGATTGATTGTTTTCTCATGACTTGTACACCTAGTCACGATCTTAAATTTCTCTTTAAGATGGAAGAATCTAAGAAATTTTGGTCTCTAATCTCAAATGACAGGGTATCCGTCTTTTCTTGTAGATTTCCTTCTGACTATTAAGGAAAAGTTGTGAATGGTTTTTGCACCTAATCCTTTCGCTATTTGCATTCTCCTTTAAATGCAATGGCAAGTACTTGGCATGATATGATATAATGAGTTACATGATAGATATGTGAGAGAATACATATAAGTTCTAGTGATCTTATTGTTATAATGATCTCTATATGAACTTTAACCCAGAATTTTAAGGTTTATGGTTATAGTGAAGTTCTTAGTGAAGAATTCACTTAAAAGGATAAAAGTGTATTTAGTGGATTTGTGAATTATTGGAAAGAGTTCCGAACAATAATAAGTAATAGTTATGTTATTATTCAAGCCAAGATGCTGCTTGACTTTTATGATATTTGGATAATGTGTGGTTCTGTCTATTGATAGTAGTCGATGTAATATGGTGGCTATCATAGAGGCTTTTTGCACAAGCTTAAAAGAACCCCATCTCATCAAGAGTCCAAACTTGTAAAGAGTCAATTCAAGAGTTTCTTTCTTGATAAGAAAATGAATTAACAGATAAAGATCCTATAGTTGTTTCTATAGTTGATCCACTGATCCTGTAAAGAAATTTATAGTTGATCACTATCTTGGAAAAGATAAGTATACAGATACGAATGTATAATGCACTAGATCCTATGGTTGATAACATTAGTGCAAGTGGAAATTGTTAGGGATATACCCTAATGCTATAGTTTGAGATGACCTTATTAGGGTTTAATAAGAATATTTTTACGTGTTTCATACACAATGTTATCTGTAAGATGTTCATATTCTCCGTTTCGATATGAATATGTCCCTAATACCTATCCGATAAGAGAAATGTTCTAAAGGGATTTAAGATATTTTGCACTTTCTTTTCGATATGATAAGCATTGAAAATCGATTCATAGCCCTTCAGATTATTCAACCGAGACTAGAATAATTGAGTACGAGTTATCATATGTTATTACCTTTGATTAAAATTGTGATATTAATGATAAAGGATGGCATGCAAAATGCCAGAACATCATGATGATGTAGACTAATAAACATATGAGTGATCGTTTGCATACGAATCATTAAATGTGACAATAAATAGTGAACTGCATGATTTCAGGTTAATAGTTTTCTATTTACTTGAGAATTGTGTAAATTAATCCTCAAACTTGAGAGATTACGGTTGCCGGTTATATCAAAGGCTAAATATTGCGTTTGGACAATACCCGTCTTCCATAAGGTGAGTTACGGCCTTTCGCGTTTTAGTCTTGTGGTATGAATCGATAGGTAATTGTCAAGATAGGATCTATAAACCTCCGACATGAGGCGATGTCCTATGATATCTGAGATCGGTTGGTAAACAATGAAATCCTTGGCCAAGGCAAGTATGAAGTGATGGAAAGGAGTTTTCCATGGTAGTCATTTCTCATTTTACCGATTCTGATTTATACATAGTATCGGATGTGGACTTAACCATTTCATGGTCCTTTCCCGATCGGGGCACTATTAACAGAAGGATTGGAGTGTACGCTAATTCTTGACGGTTAAATGGATTCATAAAAGACGTCGTCTTCATTATCATTTACATTCTTATGGAACGTTCGTTGCTAGTGCATCACTCATGAGCATGAGGGTATTTCGGTAAATGACTGAGACATTTTCGAAATAGATAAAGAGGTTTATCAGGTCCCTCGATGTATGCGATTATGAATCTAGAAGGTCACACACTAATAAGTATCATGAATAAGTTCATCGGAAGCTCGTATTATGTGGTTGGTGGCTTTAAGGTGTTAAGAGTCATCAATGTTGGTATTTGGGCTAAAAGTATAATTTTGAAAAGTTTTAGGGTCAAATTATAATTATCAAAACTTTTGGGGCCAAATTGTAATTATTGAAAAAGTTGTTTCAATATATTTATTCTAATAGAAATTAGAACATGCAAAAATAATATATATATATATATATATATATATATATATATATATATATATATATATACATATATAGGTGTTTATATATGTATATGTCTAATGATGATGTAATTTGAGAAATGTCAGGTCATCGTCTTAGTTGTCAAAAGGTGAAGTGCAAATTAATGACTAGATAATTACATGTGGCATGTGCATATAGAGATTGATGACTAGGATAGTCCATGTGATCAATCTTAGTCATTTGAATTTGAAATGAATGGATAGGATTCATTTTTGAATAAAGACAAAAGAATCTTGATAATTGCTTTTGTTGATTAAGCCTTTTTGACAAGTGTCAAGAGATAGAATAAAGTTACCTTTGGATTGTAATGATTACAATCCTAGGACTTGCATTGCTTCAACTTTATAGGAAAGCAATTGTAATTGGCTATCTAATAAAGTAGGATTATATATATATATATATATATATATAAGACAATATTCTCTCTCCACCCACTTGTATTTTTCGGCCAAGGGAAAGAGGAGTGTGAAACCCCACTTTTCTATCTTATATCGTTTTATGTGCTTTATCTCGTTTTACGTGAATTAACCTGTCTACGTACTATGTGACTTAGAAAGTGGTAATTTTGATATCAATACTCCTAGAATATGCTAAATGCATTCATGAAATTTTCATAAAAAATGGAGTCAGAAATTTTATCGCCGACTTTTAGTGAATAGTATTTGTGAAACACGTCCGCTAAAATTTTGAAACTGGTCTTTTTAACCCTTCTAGACCTAGTCCACGGATTTTAATAGACCTGTGCTTGATTAAAACGGTTTTAAAATCGGCTTAGAAATTTATTAGGATTTTTTACACCGATTTTTGCGAAAATCGAGTTTTAAGCCGACTCGGGTGAAATTGTTTGATTGTAAAACTTCTTGTCACCTAAAAATAACCTACTTCAGCTATTTTAGGTGTTGCATATTTGTTTTGAACAAAGAGATAGCTAAAATGCATTTAAAAGACTAGAAAATGAATTAAAGGACTGAATAACTACTTTGACTTTGCATTTTTTTTTATTTGACTAAGCTTTTATTTGTATAATATCATCAACACACACTAAACACAACACAAAACACACTCCACACACACACAAAGGGCCGAGAGATCATAGGAGAAAAAAAGCCAAGGAGTTTCAAGGTTTTCAAAGCAAAATTTCAAAGAAAAACTTAGTTTTTGTCCGTAGAACTTCATGTCGAGTTGGATTTCGCTTGTTGGGCACGCATTGCACGCATTCCTAGGCTTTTATCGCATCAAAGGTGAGAGAAAAATTCTAGATCTCAAAACTCATCTTTTGTATTTTTGTGTAGAATTGATAATCGAACCGTTAGAATGTTAATCTGATGTTAGATTATTGCTCCATGCATGCTAGGGATCATTTATATATAATCCTACGAGATTTGAACCGTTGTAGCATAATTATTATTTTTCGGGTATTTAAAATTGATTAATTTGGTAAATGTTGATTATTTTGAGTTGTGTTGATCAGAATCGATTGCCGTCAATTTCTAAAAGTTTGATAATTAAGTGGTAGCGCCGTTGTAATGTCGAATTTTCGATTGTGATGTCCGTGCCAAAATTCAGAAATTTCAGCCATGACACACTAGGGTTTTAGGGTTATTGAGCATGATTTGGTTGTGTTTTGGTAGGTTTATGAGGGGGCTAATGTAGTTGATTGAATGGGTGAGTGTTTGAAACTGATTTGGAGTTGTTTGGATTAGTAGAATGTAAGATATGATTATTTGAAGTTTAGGTTGTCTTTCTTTAAAATGTTAGATTGAGCCTTAGTTGATTAGGTGTAGTTTGAGTGATTGAATTGTGAGTTGTTGATGGGTAAACTAGGGTTTGATTGTGTGTTTAATGCATGTTCGGTTAGATGGCCTACTTTGTCATCTAACTTAGTTATTTGTTGTTAAATTGATTATTGATGTTATTATGATGATAATATGATTATTGATGATTATTGATTGATGATTGATGCCGGGAGGTAGGCAATTCTGCTAGACTGTCCTCCTGTAAATGATTGGTGTTTATTATTATTGCTGAGTCTTTGGTATGTGTGTGTCACCTCTCGGGCAACATCGGGCTGTCGGGTTGATAACGGCATGACTACCAGAGACTGCCTCCAGCTCGCATGACGGAGGTGTCATGGAGGGAGAGGTTATTGGGGTACCTCGGGTGCGTGAGTTTATGGGAGTCACAAGAAGGCTGTTATGATCGTGATGGCATTTGGAGCTACACCAACTAGTGTATCCTTTATTGAATGGTTATATAGTTATGTGATGATAGTATTATTGATATTATTGTGTGTTTACTTGCTCAAAGGATTATTTCCAAGGAGCTTAGTAAACCTTGCTTGAGATCTATCGGATCCTCACTGGGCTTATTTTATATAAGCTCACTCTCTATTATTGCATGCATACAGGTGTACTTTCGCAGGATTATGGGTACGTGCCTCCTGAAGAGGAAAATGTGCCTTACGTGGATGAGTCTTATGTTCCGGAGTCTTATCCTTGATGTTGTACTGTTTTATTATCTTGTAAATTAACTTAGTAGACCTTTATATGCTTTGTAGTTCACAATGCAAAAGATGTTGAAAAGTTAATGAATTAGTTGATGCTGTCTTAGTGGCCTTTCTTTTGTTTATGATTAGGTTGCTAGATTGGCTAAATATGTTTTATAATGTATATAAAGGATTATGTATTGTGTTGGAACAGAGGCGTATAACAAGGAATGCTTATTGTATAATATGGTCATGATGTATGTTGTTATTTTATTGGGGAGTTGTTTGTTGTATGATGTTCTAATGAGGTTGGTTTAGAGCCTCGGTGTCCTGTTTATTGTCGTTATACTGCCAAAATTTCGTTGCGTCCTAACTGATTATAGGAGGGGTCGAGTTGGGGCGTGACAAGGAGAGAGAAGGCTGCCATCTTGTCATTCAAAGCTAATGATTAAGATCAAAAGGCTTGCATGGCTTCTTGCAGAAAGGTAACAAACATGATTGGTTACATATTATGATAGGTTGATATAATATAAGATATGTATATGCACATTTCTCTCTCATGCTAAAAAAGGCCTCTCACTCACACGACACAACCAACCAAGAAAGCAAAAAAGGAACTTGAATTTTTCCTATGCTAGTTTCGGCCATAGCTAAAGAAAAAGGAGAAGTTTTGTGTTTTGCTTTTGAACACTCATATATAGTTTCAAAACTTGAAGATACTACTAACACATTCAATCTTCAAGTGTTGGTTGAGCTTTGGATACTTGGTGGACTAACTAGGACCTTCAAGTTAGAAGGATTCAAAGGCTTCTCACCATTCTCATCTTCTCCAAAGTGATCTACAAGTGAGGTATACCTATGAACCTCCTTTTTTCTATATGTATTGTTTATATATATAGCAAGTGTTGATGAACAATGGATTTAATAGAAAGTTAGCATCTTGATCCTTTGTGACAAAACTTGTGAAATTTTTATTGATGGCTTATCTAGTTTCGGCTATACCTAGGTATCCATGCACAACTTTTTCGATCTTGAAACCAACTTGTGATTATGTCTTGACATGATATCTTATGTTGGCTAGTGAGTTTCATTAATTAGCTACCAAGCCACGAGGGAATACTACAAGCTTACTAGGCACTCCACAATTATCAACCAATCACAACAAAGCTCTACAAACACTCAAATCAACCAAACGGCCCAAAACGCACAAATGGCCCTATTATGTTCCAATTCAAATTTACCAATTCTAGCTATGTAAAAACCATTTAAACTTCACATTTAGTCTCCAACATGTTTATGGCACCTAACCGAAGCAATAAAATGCAATTTAGATCGAAAAACCCCAATTTTCAGATTTTACTATTTATAGCACTATTCATCATCTTCCCCAACTTAAAACTTGCATTTTCATGGCTAAACAAGCAATACAAACATATTAAAATGTTTTACTAACCTAATAAACATCATTAGAGGCAATATAAACCATTAAATCAAGCAATATAACAAATCTAAAAATTTTCAAGAAACTAAATACAAGCTTTAAATGCCACAAAAAGATGCAATCACTCACCCAAGCTTGTTATAGAAGGGTTGAAGATGATCTAACAAGGCTCTAGCATACTTCAAAGCAAGCTCTAAGGATCAATTTTGAAAAAAACTGAGTTTTTTTCTCCTTTTTCCTCACTTGGCCAATTTTGGCTTCTTTGGCTCTCTTTTTTTTGTTTTGTTTTGTATGTGTATGTATATGGGTAATAAGAGGTGCAAAATGGGTCTTGGGTTAGGATAATGAGCTAGGTGGTCAATTAAAGTCAAATGTAAAGTTAAAATCACTTAAAATGCAAAACAATGTTAAGTTGTTAAATTACTATTCATACGATTGAGCAAATAATTTTTCTCTCATACTCCGAGCATGCAATGCACGAAATAATAATTTTCTCATGCCTCATATAAGTCACGTAACCTAGAAAAAATATAAATTTCAAAACATGAAACCATCGAAAAACCTTGTGAATAGTAATCAATATAAAAATTAGATAAGGACTTAGTTTAATTAACACACAAGCATATGCACATAAGTACTATCCTCTATATGCTAGGTTTGGGGTATCACACTTTCAATCCCTTGTCGGCCATTCTGTCTAATGACAAGTTGACTAGTCCGAATTTTAATGATTGGAAGAGGAAGTTGGACATAGTATTCACAATTGATGGGTACAAATATGTTATGATAGAGCCATGTCCTACACTAAAGGATGACTCTACTGATGTTGAGAAAGAGGCTCATGATAAGTGGCAGAAGGCAGATAGCATGGCCAAGTGCTATATGTTGGCCTCTATGTCTGACGTGTTATTTGTGTAACATGAGAATAAAAACACTTCTAAAGACATCATGACTTTGTTATCTAAGATTTTCTCAGATAAGAATAGGCCTACTAAACAAGTTGCTATGAGGGAAATCATGACGGCCAAGATGGCAGAAGGTACGTATGTTAGAGAGCATGTTCTCAAAATGATGGACAATTTTAGCCTTGCAGAAGTCTTAGGGGCCCGATTGATAATGGCAACAAGGTCGATATGATTCTTGAGACACTACCTAAATCCTTTGGCTAGTTCAAGCTCAATTATAATATGTGCAAGATGGACATGGGGCTCACTGAGCTTATGAAGGAACTTCAGGCAATCGAGGCAATCATGAAGCCCAAAGGTCAAGCCCATATGACCCAAGCATCCACTTTTGAATGAAACCCGAAAGAGAAGAAGTCCTGGAATAAAGGGAAGCATAGAAATAAGAATGGGAATGGTTGATAATGGGCCAAAGCATCAGCAGAAACACAAGAAAGGTATAGGGAAGCCCAAAGGGAAGTTCTTTGAATGTGGTCAAAAAGGCCATTGGAAGCAAGACTGCCCTAAGTACCTAGCCAAGAAAAATAAAGGTACAAGCTTTACTTACATCGTTGAAACTAGTGTAGTGGTTGATTCTACAGAATCATGGATAGTAGAATCAAGAACCACCAACAGTGACTGCATTGTTGAGCAGGAGTTTCGGGTAACGAAAAGACTAAGTAAAAAGGGAATCACCCTGGAAGTAGGCTTAAGAGTGATGGCTTGGGCGGATGCTGTTAGAAGACAATCTTGTTACTTAGAGATTTGTTTCAAAGACAATCTTATCATGTTCCAAACTATTTACAGTTTTAAATTTTGATAATTGTTTTAAAGTACTATTTTGATAACTTTCAAGCATTTTATTCATTTAATGGAAGTTTTATTCAAAGTCTAGAAGTGTGCATGTTTTTTTGTCTTCTATATTTCCAACATACAATTATTCTAAAATTCTCTAATCTATTTTAGATAGATATTGTTCACCATAAACCAGTACTTGTGAGACCTATGATTAAGGTTATATGACCCTAGATGGATTTAGAGTATGGATTGAGGATGAGCCCTTGGGCTCATTAGATCTCAAACCACAGGCTCAATATGAATCTAGTTTGAAAGGAAAGTTGTCTAAAAGGTCATATTCTTTCATAAGGCATAGGGTAAGGAAAGTTTGGATTGGTACGCATTGGTATATATGGTGGATCCATGAGCACACCAGAACAAGAAGGAATATTCCTCTTAGGTGAGTTCGGTTGGTAATCATGTACAACAGAGATTGTGTCTTAGTAGGTTACACCAGCCATTCCTCAAAGGAATAAGTTTATCTAAGAAACAAAATTGCACTCATAAGATATGAGAATATCTATGTTGAGTTGCAAAACTCCACCCATATCAGGATTGAGTATTATTGAAACAGCCACACGGATCTTGACAACAAGTGCCTTCAAGATCAATACTTAAGATTCCTTAAGACATGTGATTGGGTTGGAAAGCCCAGTATAAGGCACATTTACATGTAGGACGTCAAGCTTGAGTGCTGAACTAAGTTCAAGATATGTTGTTTCAATGAATCATTCTAGAAGAACAAAAGTGAAATTTCCATCATTCTAAGAAACAAATGGTACTAATAAGTATTTTGCAAAGAAATTTGGAGAATGATGGTATGATCCATTTATGAGGGATTATGTTCAGAAGCTATAAAAGCGAAAGGTTTTGGAACTTCTACTATACCTGCATCAATAAGTGAGTAAAACAAAAATTTTCTTAAAGTACCATAGAGCCTCATTGTAATATCCCACATCAACTGGTCAGGTCTTTGGGCTATTGGATATATGTGGAAGTATCCTTTTATCCGTGCAGGCACCTTTTCTAGTCCATGTGGGCTGGAAAATGACAAAACCATGAGGACACGCTCGGGACTTTGAGCTCGGGGTGTTCTAAAGCAGACAAAACCTGCATAGTAGCATGCTCCCGCTGTGCCTCTATCCTTCGTGGTATTCGCTTTCTGGGGCGCTACACTTATCATAATGGGAGACTAAAGAAACAATCAGACAAACTTTGAAGTCTCTCAGGACAGTTTCCATCCAAGTTTGCCTTATCCACCAAGAACGATGAAATAATAACTCGGTTATTGTTATTGGATTTCTTTTGTCTAGAATCTTGTAGTTATACTTAGACAAAGGTAGGACCCTTAGTGTGTAACAAGAATACAAGAAAGAGATTAATGGACAAGGACAGTAAGACTAGTGATGAAAAGGGTACACTCTTATAAGAGTATCAATCATGTGGAGACTTTCACACTAGTAGCCCTACTGTAGTTCATAAGAAGATCTCTTATCCATTACTAAATGTAGAAACTTAGCTCATAGATGTCAAGGACACATTCCTTAACTGGAATCTTGACAATATTACAAACTAGACAAAATCCATTACAAAATGTAGAACATCTTCAAAGGAGCAGTCAAAGTCATTGACTTTGAGCAAGGCTTTGGTGGATGTTGAAAGGTGGTAAGGATCATGAAAACACATAGCTAATAACCAAGAGAGATCTATGGCTAGAATTTCAAAATTTTCTATAATAAAGCTATGTACTTCCATGAATCCTAATCTTGATTTCATATGATTAACATGGTGCAAACATATATATACATCTATAAATATATATATATATATATATATATATATATATATATATATATATATATATATATATATATATGTTGTCCACACAAGCTTGAATATGCTTCCTTAACCACCCAAGATATTATGCTAGCTTTCTTGGTGACGTTGGATGAGCAAGAAAGGAGTAGATAGCAAAACAAAACTTTTCCCTCTTCTTTTTCTATGCCTTGGTCGAAAATCACATGAGAGAAGATAGAGAAGATGATATCTTGCATATATAATCTATCTCTTGTATATTGTATATGTGTATGTATTGTATGTTGTGTAATATGTAGGAGACAAGGCTTAGTGGATTATGAGACAATTCATAATAGCCATTCATCTTGTCTTGAGTTGATCCTAGCCATTCAAATTCTAAAGTCAACATGCAAAGACCAAATCTCCATTTATCTTCACAAGTTTAGCACTTTAAACAAAAAGACAAATCATCCAAAGATAGATGTGATTTTCGGCCATCTAAACATATAGGTGTAGCATGCAAGTTTAAGCTAAGACATATACACACATAAATATATCCAAGATCTACATTATCAATTAAATATCCAAACTAGATTTGAACATGCATGTGTGAAGGCTAAAATCTTAACATCAAAAACTTGCAAAACTACTTTCAAATTTGCGGTCAAAGGGTTCAACAACACACGACCAACTTTTGACAATCAATGGATATATACACATGGCTCTGATACCACTTGAAAGTGCTAGGCCAACATAAGATATCATGTCATAACATAATCATAAGTTGGAGTCAAGATCAAGAATGTCATGCATGGACACCTTGACATAGCCGAAATCTACATAGGCTATCTACAAAAATTTTGCAAGTTTCGTAACAAGGATCAACATGCTAACATTTCATTATACCCATTGATTATCAACACATATATATATCAATTATATACATAAAAATAAAAGGAGGTTCATAGGTATACCTCACTAGTAGAACACTTTGGAGATGATGAAGTTGGATGACAAGCTTTTGAATCCTTCTAACTTGAAGGCACTAGTTATCCACCAAGCATCCAAAGTCCTACCCCACCTTGAAGATAGAATGTGCTAGTATATCTTCAATGTATGAAGCTATGTAAATGTTGTTTTTGATCAAAAGGCAAAAGCTTCATGACCTTCTAGCCATGGCCAAAAGTTCAAGCCCAAAGATGAAGAAGATGAAGTTCTCTCTCCTCTCTATATTGCCTTGGCCGAAAATTCTATGTGCATGTATGTGTATGTATATCAAGTTGTCACCTAATGAGAGAGTATATTATCATCTAATATAAGCGAATAATAAATTAAGTGACCAACCACCATTGTCACTTTTTCATGACAAGCCACGCAAGCCTTTAGATTTCAATCATTAGCATTAGATGATAAAAGATGATCATCTTCTCTCTCCTTTCACCCTTGGCCGAAAATGCAAGTGGATGGAGAGAGAAGATTGTCATCTTCTATTATATATATAAAATATACTCATATAATAATATATATAATGTTACTTTATAAGATAGCCAATCACAATTGCTTCCTTCTAAAGTAAAAGTCATGCAAGTCCTAGGCTAGTAATTATTACAATCCAAATGTTACTTTATTCTCTCTCTTGTCACTTCTCAAAAAGGTTTTATCAACAAAAGCAATTATCAAGATTCTTTTGTCTTTATTCAAAAATGAATCCTATCCATTCATTTCAAATTCAAATGACTAGGATTGATGACATGGACTATCCTAGTCATCAATCTTTACATGCACATGCCACAAGTAATTATCTAGTCATTAATTTGCAATTCACCTTTTGACAATTAAGATGGTGACGTGGCATTTCTCAAATTACATCATTATTACACATACATATATAAACACCTTTATATATATATATATCTTTATATATATATATATATATATATATATATATATATATATATTATTTTCTTGTCCATTCTAATCTCCATTAGAATAAATATATTGAAACAACTTTTCATTAATTACAGTTTGGCTCCAAAAGTTTTGGTAATTACAATTTGACCCCAAAACTTTTCAAAATTACACTTTTGGCCCAAATACCAACATTGATGACTCTTAACACTTTAAAGCCACCAACCACATTATACGAGCTTCCGATGAACTTATTCATGATACTTATTAGTGTGTGACCTTCTAGATTCATAATCGCATACCAATGAGGGACTTGATAAACCTCCTTATCTATTTCAGAAATGTCTCCATCATTTACCGAAATACCCTCATGCTCATGAGTGACGCACTGTAACACCCCGATCCCTCTCGAGACCGGGAGTTCTATCAATCAATCTAATCACAACCCAAACCAAACCCGGCATAAATTTTCAAGGAAAACGGACCGAGTCTCCCTTGATTCTAGGCGAAATGTAAAACCTACGATAGTATATAAGTGGACCAATACCATGTCCAAACATTCAACCACCTCAAGGCCATCCGAGCCTTGGTTCACAACATGCAAATCACAAGTAAATATACATTCATGCTTAGCAATTAAACTACACCAACCTATTGCATAAGCTAGACTATCATATTTTTCTATCTTTTTCCTTTGTCATTACAAACATACATTGAAGTTAAGCTACATTAACTAAATACATAATCTAACTTATCAAACCACCTCAACTACTTAGCTAGATTTAAATTACATTTCTTTTAACAATAAATACATACAACATATGAAAGCATATATCTTTACAACTTCGACACTCAAGCCACATAGGCACGCAAGACAACTCTTCAGGCACGAACTTTCACAAAATCACGAATTTTCCAGCTAACAAGACATTTCCTGAAATGTGTTGGTGAGGAGTGAGTATACACAATGCGTATACTCAGTGAGGGCGAGACAGATATCGAGTTGGAGAGAAAGAAAGACGTGCAATGCAAATAGACACAGCTAAGCTATAAAATCAATAAGAAAGCATTCAATACAAACGACAATATATTAAACATTCAAGAAAGCATTAACACAACCATTCAAAGCTATACCACACTCTGAAGGCTATGGTTCACTCTTACGAGCAATAAACCATTTCATGAGCGACACATCACTCTCGAGCTTGATGTTGACACCGATGACAATAAGCGCGCCACCACCTTATAACACCAGTTTGGAATACCCTGGGAGTAACCATCAATTCTACGACCCAAATCTCCTTGGGAGGCAACCCAAGTGAGAAAAGAGCATAGCCACGGAGCTAGAGCAACTAACACTGACAACCCGAGGCAACCCAGAGAGGCCCATCACTCACGCACTGGACACTATGCAATGCAAGACTCGATACAAGGCGATAAACGAGCGATAAACAAGATATCAAGCATTATCAACAATTGATAAACATTTCAATCAACAATCAACTCTAACAAGCGTAATAAGCATTAACATGCATTTACAATCAAATATGTAACAAGAACAACACCAACAACATTATCAAGCAATAATAAGTATTCTATAAACATTATAAGCATTCTATAGGAATTAAAAACATTCTATAAACATTATAAAAATTCTATAAGCATTATAAACATTATAAACATTCTATAGGCAATATAAGCATTCTATAATCAATATAAGCATTCTATAATCAATATAAGCATTTTATAAGCAATATAAGCATTTTATAATCAACATAAGCATTCTATAATCAATATAAGCATTTTATAAGCAATATAAGCATTTTATAATCAACATAAGCATTCTATAATCAATATAAGCATTCTATAAGCAATATACTAGGGAAACACACAAAATCTCAAAAATGCCCCCACCTTTCAACACGCTACTACTTTCAAACGAGCCACGAGTTTTGAAAGCCAACTTCCTCCATCCTCCTAGGTCACTATAAAGCATGTCTAAAGACCCCGAAACCCTACTTAACCCTGGAATTCACGCAAAGTCCCGATTTCCCCCTTTGTCGTTTGAACTACAACTATACTAACGAAACACCCAACCAACGCCATAATCGTACCAAAAGTGCTTCCATGGCCTCCCGAAACAATGCCATCACGCAAAACAAGAAAACGCTAAACTCAACCTAAACGACCCCGACTTTCACCAAGGCATATTTCTCATTTTTTCCATTACGCAACCTAAACAAATCATGCATTTAGACATTCTTGCATACCTAGCACCTTTTCACATCAACAGACAGCATAACAATGTAACTTTATCATTTCAAGGGTTTACTATTCATAAAATACTATTCATTACACAATTTATATTTCAAATTCGATATTCAACTGTAGAAAATGTTAAAAAGCTATAAATACACGTTCTACAATTGCTAGGGAATATTCTTTAAGCAATGAAACGCACAAAATAACAACCTACGATTAAATCACAAAAATTAAAGTTTATGTTCAACATTTTCAAATGCGCAAATATCGATGAAACCCTCACCTTAGACGCTCCTAGACGCTAGGAAAACCTCGTAGGTTGCCTCAGAAACCACCCCGTGGAAGCCCTCGCGAAGAATTGAAGTTTTAAAGTTGAATTTTCTTTTTTTTCTCTCCTTCCATTTTCGGCCCTTGCAAGACTTTTTTCAGCTTCTTTTATTTTGTTTTGTGCTAATTAAGCTATTATAAAAGATGACAATGGTCAAAGGTCAAGCCCCTTGGTCAAACCGCTTAAAAATTGGTCAAACTAGCCTATTTCATGCATTTTAAAGCTAAAACAACTAATGAAATATTAATTCTAGCTAACAACAATTAAAATATAAAATTTAAGACACCAAACACTAGTTTTCACTATTTGTTGAGGACAAGGAACCGCTCTCTAACTATCGCTCTCGATATGCAATGCACGTTGCGACAACAAAGAAGTAACAATTAAATCTCAAAGAATCTAAGAAATATATCATTTTTGGAAAGCATCATAGTTTAAAATTTACTTCGGCTCGGAGCTACTTCCTCATTTATTTGAAAACCGAGTTATTTTAATACAATACAACCAAAACCGATTATTAAAATAATCAAAACAATCAAGGTAATCAATATTCATTTAAAATAATTAATTTAACTATTTCTAGAATATTTTAAAGAATTATGAAGTTAATATTAAGCTACAAATGAAAGTTAATATAACACGTAGTCAAATACAATTAAACACTAACATTTAAGGCGACACTTAATTAATCACAAGAGAATAAATTCAATTACTATAATTATTAGAAATAGATAATAATCTTTTAATTATTCAATATACAACTACTAAATGCTTCTAAGAGAAATATTAAAATAGTATAAATTGGTTGATTAAACTAATTAAATATTTAATCAAATGCAGTCAAGTGCTATTAAATGCATGCTGGGTTCGGGTTATCACACGCACTAGCAACGAACGTATCATGATAATGTATACAATAATGAAGGCGACGTCTTTTATGAATCCATTTAACCGTCGAGGATTAGCGTGCGGTTCGATCCTTCTGTTACAAGTGCCCCGATCGGGAAAGGGCCATGAAATGGTTAACCCTACATCCGATACTATGTATAAATCTTAATCAGTGAAATGAGAGATGACTAGCATGGAAAAACTCCTTTCCATCACTTCATACTCGCCTTGGCCAAGGACTTGCTCGTTTACCAATCGATCTCAGATATCATAGGACATTGCCTCACGCCGGAGGTTAACAGATCCTATCTTGACAATTACATGTCAGTTCATACCACAAGACTAAAATGCCAAAAGGCCGTAACCCATCTTATGAAAGACGGGTATTGTCCAGACGTAGTATTTAGCCCCTGATATAACTGGCAGCCGTAATCTCTCAAGTCTGAGGATTAATTTGCACAATTCTCAACTAAATAGTGAACTATTAACCTGAAATCATGTAGCTCACTATTTATTGTCACATTCAATGATCCGTACACAGACGATCACTCATATGTTTATTAGTCCACATCATCATGTTGTTCTGGCATTTTGCATGCGATCCTTTATCATTAACATCACTATGTTAATCAAATGTAATAACATATAATAACCCGTACTCGATTATTCTAGTCCCAGTTGAATAATATGAACTTATGAATAATTTCTTAATGCTTATCATATCGAAGAGAAAGTGCGAAATATCCTAAACCCTTTTAGGACATTTCTCTTCTCGGATAGACATTAGGGACATATTCATATCGAAGCGGAGAGTATGAATATCCTATAGATATCATATAGTGCATAAAACACATAAATATATTCTTATTAAACCCTAATAAGGTCATCTCAAACTTTAGCATTAGGGCATATCCCCAACAATCTCCCACTTGCACTAATGCTATCAACCATAGGATCTAGTGCTTTTTACATTCGTATCTGTATACTCATCTTCCAAAAGATGGTGATCAACTGTAATTGACTTTACAGGATCAGTAGGTCATCTATAGAAACAACTATAGGATCTTTATCTATTAATTCATTTTTTTATCAAGAAGGAAACTCTTGAATTGACTATTTACAAGTTTGGACTTTTGATGAGATCGGGTTTTTTTGAGCTTATGCAAAAAGCCTCGATGACAGCCACCATCTAGCATCAGCTGCTATCAATAGATAGAACCATACATAATCCAAATATCATAAAAGTCAAGCAGCATCCAGGCTGGAACTCTTTGCAATAATTCACAAATCCGTTAAATACATTTTTATCCTTTTAAGTAAATTCTTCACCAAGAATTTCACTATAACCATAAACCTTAAAATTATGGATCAAAGTTCATGTAGAGATCATTATAACAATAAGATCACTAGAACTTTTATGTATTCTCTCTGATATCTATCATGTAACTTATTACATCATATCGTGCCAAGTACTTGCCATTGCATTTAAAGGAGAATACAAATAGCGAAAGGATTAGGTGTAGAAACCATTCGCAACCTTTCCTTAATAGTTAGAAGGAAATCTAGAAGAAAAGACGGATACCCTGTCATTAAGACTAAAGACCAAAATTTCTTAGATTCCTCCATCTTAATGAGAACTTTAAGATCGTGACTTGGTGTACAGGAAAATGAGAAAACAAACAATCATATCACTGTACTTCATAGTCATGATACTTATATGACATGATTGGTTTACCCAAGATAAACAACATTATATTAAATTTAATTGGACCTTGGCGAACGAAGGTATCATAAATTCACAAGACTTGTTAAGGGCACGAACTCCCACTAACCTTTCTTATAAATCTAGAAATTACCTTCATTTAATAATGAAAACGGTCTCTATCTTTTCATTTTAACCATTTCATCATAGTTACCTTTCTCTAAAGAAACTATGCATGAAGGAGTTTAAATTCTACATTGCCATAGAATTAAAACATGGTATAAGTTTGAAAACAATTTGAAAGATTATGGTGATAAAAGATGCATTCTCTAATCTTATTTTATAACCCAACATATTCTGGACAAGTCTCATAAATTCCATTTCATTCAATTATTTATTTTGAGCAAACTCTTTTGTCAAAAAGAATAACTAATCTATCAAACTCGTTTAGATAGATGTATATATGAATTCTAGTCTTTAACTGTGAAACCCAAATTTTACCTTTGCATAGAATTGTGTGTTTTGACTTGTTTATGTGTTATATGAGTTACAATGAGCTAATTTTGTGATTTATATTCCTATTATAGTGTGCATTCATAAAATTTTCATCAAAATCGGCATCGGAAATTTTATCGTTGAGTTTTGTGAATAGTATTTTTGAAACACGTCCGCTAAAATTTTGACACGGGTATTTTTAGGGTTTGAAAACCTAGTACTCTATTATTAATAGACCCATGTTTGATAAAAATTGATTCCAAAACAGAATATTAATTTAAATAGACTTTTCGAGCGAAAAATAACGTTTTTGAGCTAAATAGTAATTTCTTCTAAACCCGATTCTTGCATTGACTTTCGTTGACCTAGTATATATTAATATAAATATATTTATATGTGGTATTAAATGATTTTAGATTAATTATGCACTCAAAAAGACATTTGCAAAAATCGAGTTTTTAACTGAGTCAGGTGTAAATATATGCATGAAACTTGTTGTCAACTAAAAATATGCTACTTAAAATAGTCTAAGTATTGCATGAATGTTTGTGAGCAAAATAGTCTAAAAATACAATTAAAAGACTAGAAAACAATTCAAAGACTAAATAAATTAACTTTGGCTTTTATTATTTTTGTTAACTTTGAGCTTATATCATCAACACACATTAAAACAAGCCAAAAACACCACAAAACACACACAAAACCATGAGTTCAAGGAGGAGGAAGAATAAGAGCATTTTCAAGGTTTTTCAAAGCATTTTTCACATAAAAACTTCATTTGAAGGCCAAATCACTTCATTCAAAGCTTTATTTTGCTTGTTGGGCATCCATTCTACCTATTTCTAACCTTAGTTTGCATCAAAGGTGAGAGAAAAATTCTAGATCTCAAAATGTCATTTTTATGTTAATTCATATAATCGAATTTTTACCCGTTGAAATGTTAAATTGATATTATATTATTGCTCAGTGCATGCTAAGGATCATTTATATGTATTTATATAAGATTTTAACAGTTGTAGCATGAATTTTTATTTTTTGGGTATTAAAATTGAGTTGTTGGCTATTTGTTGAACAATTGGAATTGTGGTGGTTAGAATTGATTGTTGTTAGCTTGGAAAAGTTTGTTAAATACGTGGTAGTAATGTTGTAATGCCGAAATTTTGATTGTGATATTGGTGTGAAAGTCCGGAAATTTCGGCCATGATGCATTAGGGTTTTAGGGTTGTTGGGCTTGATTTGGATGGATTATGGGTTTTTAAGGGGGACTAATGTAGTTGATTGAGTGGGTGAGTGATAGAAACTAGTTTGGAGGTGTTTGTATTAGTAGAATGTAAGTTATGACTTTTAAAAGTTTGGGTTGTCTTTCTTTAAAATGTTGAATTATGCCTTTAGATGTTTGGGTGGTGTTTGAGTGAATGGATTGTGAGTTGTTGATGGTTAGACTAGGGTTTGAATGTGTGGTTATTGCATGGTAAGTTCGATTGCCTACTTTGTCATCTAACTTAGTTGTTGAGTTGTTAATTGTTTATTTGATGGTATGTTGTTGAAATGATGATTATTGATTGATTATTGATGAACCGGGAGATAGGCAACCTACTTTGTTATCCTCCTGTGATAATTGATTATTGATGAGCCAGGAGATAGTCAACGTGAAATGTTGTCCTCTTGAGATTTGAATGATTATTATTATTGTCATGAGTCTTGGTATGTGTATGCTACCTCTCAGTTAGCGTCGGGCTGTCGGGTTGATACGGCATGACTATCATAAGCTATGCCCAGCTCGCATGGGTGGAGGTGCCATGGAGGGAGGGGCTAGAGAGGTACCTCGGGTACGTGAATAATGAGAAGTTATAAGAAGAATGGTTGAGATCGTGACGGTGTTTGGAGCTACACCAACTAGAGTATCCTTTATTGATTGGCTATTATTATTAATGTATTTATATTGTTATTGATGTTGTTATGTGTTTACTGCTCAAATGATGATTTCCAATGAGTATAGTAAATACTGTTAGAGATCTATCCAATCCTCACTGGGCTTGTTTTATATAAGCTCACTCTCAATTATTGCTTGCATACAGGTGTTACCAATCTAGATTACGGGTACGTGCCTCTAGAAGAGGATAATGTGCCATATGTAGACTAGTCCTATGTACCAGAGTCTTGTCCTTGATATCTGATGTTGTACTTTTTGTTATCTTGTATATTAAAATTAGTTGGTTTGTATTTACTTAGAAGTTTATGATGTATAAGATGTTGCAAAGATAATGGACTAAATGTTGCTTGTTTAGTGGTCTTGTTTTGGAATATGATTAGGCTACTAGATTGGTTATAATCTATTTTGGGAAATGTATGTTATATAGTAAATGTATAATGTTGGAATGGAGGCGTATAACTTATGGATGCAATGGTAAAAGAATGTTTAATGTATATTGTGGTTGTGTTGTTTAATTGTTGAATTGTTTATGGAGTTGGAGGTATGAGTTGCAAAGAGGTTGGTTTAGAGCCTTGGTGTTCTAATTACTGTCGTTATACTGTCGAAATTCCGTTGCGTCCTGACTGATTGTAGGAGGTGTCGAGTTGGGGCGTTACATTAACTCTTGACCATTTCAAAGTTTAAGACAATATATATATGATATGGTATTTAGCCATTTCATTAAATGTTAAGCAATGAAATATAAATATTTAAGTTTGAAGACATACTTTCTTCCGATATGCATTCGGACCATTTCGTCACCATTAATGAAATATATACAAAAATGCCAATCATTTATTACAAAGGATCATTTCCAAAATATCCTCTAGAAACAATTGAAAACAGTCACTACTATTTAAAGAAATAATCAAACTAATCTGAACATTTATAAACATTTTTTCAAAATTGGGATCGCATACCAAGCCGATCCAAAACAACCAAATCATGCATAAATGGGATCTACTACTCAATTCCCTCCTAATGAGAGATCTCCTGGTAAGAATACTACGACCTGACTCCTCTTATGTCTCCTCCTTCTCCTTCTTCTGTTTCTGTTTTGGCTGGGCTTAGCCACAGAAGGAGAGGACTCAACATGGGGATTAGGTGCTGCACCTAAACAAAGGTTCTTCCAGCTAGTCAAAACATCTGGCAACTCATTCAGTGTGATCTCAATTCTGTGCACGTAAAAGTCCAAGATCAAAGGAGAATAGGATGGTGGAAGAGACTGCAAGATCAAGTCAACCTGAAGTCGTGGATCCATAACGAAACCAAATGCTTCCAATTGAGTTACCAAGTAAATCATTCTGAGGCAGTGCTGGCTCACATCATCACCCTCTTCAAGTCTCATACTAAAAAGCTCCCGGGTCAACTGGAATCTCATAGACTGATTGCGCTCGCCAAAGGATTCCTTCAAACAACAAATGATATCTACGAAATGAGGCAGCCCCTCATAGAATCGACGCAGGTCATCGCTCATTGATGAAAGAATGTATCCCTTAACACACATGTCATCCTGTACCCATTTGTAGTAAGTGACCTTGTCAATCTCGGAAGTAGTATCATCAACATAAGCAAATGTGGGGACATCTAAAATATACTCAATTCTTTCAAATCGGAGAACTACCCTTAAACTGTTGTACCATTTTTCAAAGTTTGGTCCAACTAAATAATCATGATTAAGGATGGATAAAATAGGATTTATGAATGAAGCCATTAAACTACAAAAAAAGTAAATATAATAGAAAGTAAGATTGCAGATTAATAAGAATATATGTAAAACTATTAAATTGCAAAATATAATAGCTACTCCCACTATTTGTTTTAAATCTCATACTCCCTTAATGAGAAAAAACATGAATCTATAAAAAGACTCTAAATCGGATGACCAAGTTCCTATGATCAGACATATTCCTCAAACCTTTGTGGCTATAATTGGAACATGAATACCAAAGGTCAACAACTCTTTGTTGTCTATTTCTCTAAATAGGGTATAGTCAACTTTAGTCCCTAAATCACTTGATCTAAAACCTTTGTGGTTATAATTGATTAGGTGATCTAGTTAGATTGTACCCCCCATCACTTAGTTATCCCTCAAATTGAATCAATAGCCTCAAGCCTTTGTCGCTATAATTGGCCGTTAGATTTTGGCAGACAACCACATCACTATGTTTCATTCCTGCGATTTTTATAAACTTACTTTGAAACATATCCTCTACCTTTGGGTAAGAAGGAACGTGTTCATTTGGGTCTTATTAAATATCTATGATGGCGGAGGACTACAATAAAACCCCTTTTATTGTTTTGAAAATCTAATATTAGTTTGCACGTAGGGAGTTGATACAATCTCATCAAATAATTAAGCATTCATCATACTATAAGCTAACAATCATAATTATAGCAATTTAAATAGTATGAATGTAAAGATATATGAATGGTGGATCATGGGCTTGACTTTTGGGCTAAAAGAAATAAAACTATTCTATTTAAAAGACCTTCAACACTTTGAAATCTTCATTGGGCCTCCAACTCCTTGGAAAAGTCTGTTGGGCCTCCAACTCATTTGAAAAGTCCATTGGGCCTTTATCAATCTTTCTCTTGAAGAATTACATAAAAGTCCTCACTATATAATTCTCTCAAAAGAAAATAAATTGAGACTTATGTCTCATATTACCAACCGAACAACTTTTGACCCTAAAGCCCAAGTCCATGATCAAATTCACCATTCTCAAAATAATAAATATGTATGATTATTCATATCAAAATATAGTAACCAACACATTAATTTTTATCATTCAAGTTTAATCTATACATCAAGTATGAAAAAATAAACTAATCCAATGCCCATTTTGCATAAATATAAAACCCCTTTTATACATGCAAGTCATAATGGCCCATTAATTCATAACTCCTTATAATTACTTATATTCACATCTAAGTCCAAAACTTAAAGAAAAAACACAAGTTCATGGCCCATTAACACAAAGTGGCCCAATAGGTTAAAATCAAGCACAAGTAGATACACACAATGCCCAAGCCCAAATCAACATGTCTTTAAAGGCCCACATATATTAACTATAGCCCAATAGTCCTTTGAAAGTATTATGTCATTGTATAATCAACTTTCTACTTTCTTAAATTTAGAAACATCTCAATACTACTTATTAGATAATTTCTAATTTCAAGATTAAAATATAAAGGCCAACTATGTGAAATCTGTTTTGCAAATTTTTAAGATATAAAGAAAAGTTGCACCTTTGATCATTAAACATATTTAATCATCAAGTAGTCATCAACTTGAGCCATATGCATGATTATATTAAGATAAGCTTAAAACTACTTTTAAACTCTCAATCTAACACATGTGTAACGCCCCGATCCCTCACGAGACCGGAGGCTCTAATAACCATGCTATTCTCAACCCAATACCAAACCCGGTCACAAAATTTTAGGGGAAAAACGGACAGAGTTTCCCCTGTACTATGGACATTCTGAAAACCTGTAAACACTCAAACAAAGTCCCAACAATACAATACAAGCTTTTCTTAATTAAACATCAAAGTTCTAAGGCCATCCGAGCCTTATAGTACACAATAGTTCCAAAATACCCAAGCATGCGAGAACTTATTATCAACATAGTTTTATAATCATGACATTCTAGGAAATCAATTAAACATAATTGAAAGATCAAATATTTCTACTTTAAGCCATTCACTCCCAAGCATGCGAAGAAGCTAATAGCAGAAATATAAGTTATTACAAGATATAGGTTCCCAAATCTACACTACAACCAACTATCCTTCAACTTCTTACAACAACCAATATAAACAAAGCCCTTAGGCCACAAAATAGATACACAAATACCAAATAGAAACAAGAAGGCACAGCCACTTCAGAATAACACACAGCAACTAGGGCAACTCCTCCAACTGCGCCACCTGAAACATGTTAGCGAGGTATGAGCAACCACTGTTGCCCAGTGAGGGATATAGTCCCGGGGCGTGCAATGCAACGTATAATACAATCATACAACAATAACACTTAGACAATTAAAGAAACAACGATAACTTAAATAATCACACATTTAAAAGGATACGTTTCAACAATCCCCTATACACCAATCTTCACTGGTCTTCAATCACGATCCACGAACCACGAGCACGATCACGATAAGCCGGCATAACCCCAATCACTCCAGTGGGTGTACTCCGGATGTACCCCGAATCCTACGACCCAACATCCCCTGGCAATCTCCGGACCAGGCGAATGAGGGAATAGGGCACGGAGTTTGAATATCCACCGGCAAGCCCTCTGCCGCCCAGCCGATATTCAACACATCCGCCCCGACACTATGGTTGCGCAACCACTATGCAATGCACTTAACGATGGCAAGTTAATAGCAATAATATAAGCATTAACACATATGAGGATCAACAAAGTAGGTTGACCTCGTTGCAATTAGGATAGAAGCAAATATAGAAGCTAATAAGCAGTTTACAAATGAACATATACCAAATAAGCATATTATCATACCAAAAGCTCCAAATCAATTTAATATCACATATAAACACTCAAGAAGTCTTGACATGGGTTTAGAAGTGTGAGACAACTTAAATTGCACCTAAACCTCTTTGTTTTTCGAACTATTTCTCTTCCAAACCAAAGTTAATGATTTCATTTTCAAATGAAACTCTCCCAACCTTCTAACTAACCCCCAAGGTACCCTCTCAACCCTCTAACTCATTCAAATGCCCGCGTTTACCCCGAAAGCCCCAATTTCCCTCTTTTGGCTTTAAACCACACCTACGTTGTCCGGGCTTCAAACAAGGGATATCAAGACATCTATAGCACCTAGATAGCCTAAGGATACTAGAATTGAAGCCCGAATCCACCCGGATTCGCATTAACCCCGAAACCCCTTTATTAAAGTCGACTATTTTACGTTTTATGCAATTTTAAAGCAATTCAAGTGCACGGGGCTATTAGACTACCTTCATTAGCACCTAAGGCATCTATTAGAAGCATTGAATCAAGTTAAAACGCGCAATTACACAAAACCCTAGAATTCCCGTCACTATTCACCCCTACGAATTAACTATCGATTTCTACCGTTTAATTCATGAAACAATAGCATAAAAGTGGTCTCTACTATGTGTACACAACATATATAAGCTTATTTGAGCTTTGCAATAGCATTAAACATCATTTCTAACAAATCAAGAAAATAGCAATTATTTTAAAATGCGAAAATAAGCCATGAAATCCCTCACCAATGCGCGTAGGAGCACCTAGGAAGCTTGCACACACCCTAAACTACTTGCTCTAGGCTTGGCTTGGCTTGAATTGATGATTTGATGAAGCAAAAATCTCCAAATGTGCAAGGGAAGGGCTGTCGGGTTCAGCACTGTTCATTTGCTGAAATTTTTTTGTTTTGTGTTAAAATGAGCTTGTGTTGTGTTATATGGAGTATGTATTGAGGTGGGGTCATGTTGGTTGCTTAAGTGAATTCCTAAAATGCGCGTAGATAGCTTAGAAACGAGCCTAAAGTGATACATGTGTGCTAGATAATTAAATCTATAAAGTTATTGCGTAACACTATTCACTCAACTACAAAAATCATTTTCTAAACGAGCTCTCCTAATGCCGTTAGCTCAAATGCACATTTTTCCCACTACTTTTACAATTAATATGATTTAATAAAAATGCTAATTAATTAATAGAAGACAGTTTAGAAATGGAATGAATAGTAATTTAAGAAGACAATTAATAAGGCATAGAAAGAGGTGCACAAATAAAGGATGCAACAGTAGTTGAATGCATGGCTAAATCTCGGGCGTCACATCCTCTCCCCCTTAAACAAATTGCGTCCACGCAATTCTTCTTCACAAGAGAACTCTGCATCAACTGGAAACCAACTCCGATTATTCGTCATCAGTTGCTAAGCAAGAATACCATACACAAATTCTCGTGGGAGCTCATTAAGAAATCCCAGTTGTATTGTCTGCGAACCTCACGTAATAAGGCCAAATAAAGGCTCTAATAGAGATGCTACTTCGAAATCCAAATAAGAATCCCGCTGGCACGAATACCATAGAAAAATAAAATCCCAACTAAGAGCGGAGAGAAAATACCAATAAAAGTTCCGAGCAGGAGTATCGTGAATAATACCAGATAATAAGGCTAAAAAGAATCCCATATACCAATTCTTCTGAGAGATGCCGACAAAAGAATACCAAATGAATAGCTGATAAGAAAATACCAAGAATATACTCCAAAGAACTGTCATATAGAAACCCCAAAAGAAGCTACTCATTTATGACCGCTAAGCACTGAAGAAGGCCTTAGAAGAATCCCAATAACTGAGCTCCAACTATATCCACCAATTCCCAAATAAAGGCTGATTAATTGCCTCTCATTTCTGCTAATCAACATAATTTGGAAGGCCTGCCACTAATCACCTCTCTTCAGGGGGAGGAAGAAGTCTTTCTTACCATTTCGACGGGACATGTATGAATGCCAAGATATCACATTTACACATATATGTTTTAAACTATTATGCAAACATGTTTATATAAGAGTTTATGACATAGGGTAATCATCAAAATCATTCAAGGACAACAATCAAGTCAATCATAACACAACTCAATCCAAGACATTCAAATACACACATTACAAGCAACAATTCAAGCAATTAACAATTCACGAGGTCAATTTGATGCATAACTATCCACTTTACTTCACTTAGCACACACTTAGCACGTAACACATAATTATATCATATAGGTGCAAACATTCAATACAAGACACACAATCAAACATGCAGGCATACACTTTTAAGACACACACTTAATCAAGCACACACACAAGGGTTACTACCCGACAGGCCGAGGACCCTGTCCCGGCTTAGAGCTAACTAAGCTCTGATACCACCTGTAACGCCCCGATCCCTCACGAGACCGGAGGCTCTAATAACCATGCTATTCTCAACCCAATACCAAACCCGGTCACAAAATTTTAGGGGAAAAACGGACAGAGTTTCCCCTGTACTATGGACATTCTGAAAACCTGTAAACACTCAAACAAAGTCCCAACAATACAATACAAGCTTTTCTTAATTAAACATCAAAGTTCTAAGGCCATCCGAGCCTTATAGTACACAATAGTTCCAAAATACCCAAGCATGCGAGAACTTATTATCAACATAGTTTTATAATCATGACATTCTAGGAAATCAATTAAACATAATTGAAAGATCAAATATTTCTACTTTAAGCCATTCACTCCCAAGCATGCGAAGAAGCTAATAGCAGAAATATAAGTTATTACAAGATATAGGTTCCCAAATCTACACTACAACCAACTATCCTTCAACTTCTTACAACAACCAATATAAACAAAGCCCTTAGGCCACAAAATAGATACACAAATACCAAATAGAAACAAGAAGGCACAGCCACTTCAGAATAACACACAGCAACTAGGGCAACTCCTCCAACTGCGCCACCTGAAACATGTTAGCGAGGTATGAGCAACCACTGTTGCCCAGTGAGGGATATAGTCCCGGGGCGTGCAATGCAACGTATAATACAATCATACAACAATAACACTTAGACAATTAAAGAAACAACGATAACTTAAATAATCACACATTTAAAAGGATACGTTTCAACAATCCCCTATACACCAATCTTCACTGGTCTTCAATCACGATCCACGAACCACGAGCACGATCACGATAAGCCGGCATAACCCCAATCACTCCAGTGGGTGTACTCCGGATGTACCCCGAATCCTACGACCCAACATCCCCTGGCAATCTCCGGACCAGGCGAATGAGGGAATAGGGCACGGAGTTTGAATATCCACCGGCAAGCCCTCTGCCGCCCAGCCGATATTCAACACATCCGCCCCGACACTATGGTTGCGCAACCACTATGCAATGCACTTAACGATGGCAAGTTAATAGCAATAATATAAGCATTAACACATATGAGGATCAACAAAGTAGGTTGACCTCGTTGCAATTAGGATAGAAGCAAATATAGAAGCTAATAAGCAGTTTACAAATGAACATATACCAAATAAGCATATTATCATACCAAAAGCTCCAAATCAATTTAATATCACATATAAACACTCAAGAAGTCTTGACATGGGTTTAGAAGTGTGAGACAACTTAAATTGCACCTAAACCTCTTTGTTTTTCGAACTATTTCTCTTCCAAACCAAAGTTAATGATTTCATTTTCAAATGAAACTCTCCCAACCTTCTAACTAACCCCCAAGGTACCCTCTCAACCCTCTAACTCATTCAAATGCCCGCGTTTACCCCGAAAGCCCCAATTTCCCTCTTTTGGCTTTAAACCACACCTACGTTGTCCGGGCTTCAAACAAGGGATATCAAGACATCTATAGCACCTAGATAGCCTAAGGATACTATAATTGAAGCCCGAATTCACCCGGATTCGTCTTAACCCCGAAACCCCTTTATTAAAGTCGACTATTTTACGTTTTATGCAATTTTAAAGCAATTCAAGTGCACGGGGCTATTAGACTACCTTCATTAGCACCTAAGGCATCTATTAGAAGCATTGAATCAAGTTAAAACGCGCAATTACACAAAACCCTAGAATTCCCGTCACTATTCACCCCTACGAATTAACTATCGATTTCTACCGTTTAATTCATGAAACAATAGCATAAAAGTGGTCTCTACTATGTGTACACAACATATATAAGCTTATTTGAGCTTTGCAATAGCATTAAACATCATTTCTAACAAATCAAGAAAATAGCAATTATTTTAAAATGCGAAAATAAGCCATGAAATCCCTCACCAATGCGCGTAGGAGCACCTAGGAAGCTTGCACACACCCTAAACTACTTGCTCTAGGCTTGGCTTGGCTTGAATTGATGATTTGATGAAGCAAAAATCTCCAAATGTGCAAGGGAAGGGCTGTCGGGTTCAGCACTGTTCATTTGCTGAAATTTTTTTGTTTTGTGTTAAAATGAGCTTGTGTTGTGTTATATGGAGTATGTATTGAGGTGGGGTCATGTTGGTTGCTTAAGTGAATTCCTAAAATGCGCGTAGATAGCTTAGAAACGAGCCTAAAGTGATACATGTGTGCTAGATAATTAAATCTATAAAGTTATTACGTAACACTATTCACTCAACTACAAAAATCATTTTCTAAACGAGCTCTCCTAATGCCGTTAGCTCAAATGCACATTTTTCCCACTACTTTTACAATTAATATGATTTAATAAAAATGCTAATTAATTAATAGAAGACAGTTTAGAAATGGAATGAATAGTAATTTAAGAAGACAATTAATAAGGCATAGAAAGAGGTGCGCAAATAAAGGATGCAACAGTAATTGAATGCATGGCTAAATCTCGGGCGTCACAACATGCATATAATAGACAACAACTCTTTTGAGTGTCTCAAGACAATTACAACAACTTTATATGTCCAACAAAAAGCAAAAAGTCCTCATTAACACACAATGTGGATTCGGCCAAGGCAATAAAAAAATATGCAAGGCTTGATCTTTTCAACTTTTGACTTTCCTTTTTGAAACATATTAAGATAGTCTACTTATTCAAAGTCTAAAGTCAACATGCAAAGACCAAATCTCCATTTATCTTCACAAGTTTAGCACTTTAAACAAAAAGACAAATCATCCAAAGATAGATGTGATTTTCAGTCATCTAAACATATAGGTGTAGCATGCAAGTTCAAGCTAAGACATATACACACATAAATATATTCAAGATCTACATTATCAATCAAATATCCAAACTATATTTGAACATGCATGTGTGAAGGCTAAAATCTTAACATCAAAAACTTGCAAAACTACTTTCAAATTTTCGGTCAAAGGGTTCAACAATACATGACCAACTTTTGACAATCAATGGATATATACACATGGCTCTGATACCACTTGAAAGTGCTAGGCCAACACAAGATATCATGTCATAACATAATCATAAGTTGGATTCAACATCGAGAATGTCATGCATGGACACCATGACATAGCCAAAATCTACATAGGCTATCTACAAAAAATTTTCAAGTTTCGTAATAAGGATCAACATGCTAACATTTCATTATACCCATTGATTATCAACACATATATATATCAACTATATATAGATAAATAAAAGGAGGTTCATAGGTATACCTCACTAGTAGAACACTTTGGAGATGATGAAGTTGGATGACAAGCTTTTGAATCCTTCTAACTTGAAGGAACTAGTTGGTCCACCAAGCATCCGAAGTTCTACCCTAACTTGAAGATAGAATGTACTAGTATATCTTCAATGTACGAAGCTATGTAAATGTGGTTTTTGATCAAAAGGCCAAAGCTTCATGACCTTTTAGCCATGGCCGAAAGTTCAAGCTCAAAGATGAAGAAGATGAAGTTCTCTATGTAGCGTCCCGATCCCTCACGAGACCAGGACTCCTATTTATCATGCTATTCTCAACCTAATTCCAAACCCCGGGCATGAAATTTAGGGAAAAACGGACGGAGTTTCCCCTATATATAGGACTATCTGGAAACCTACAAACAACAACATACAACCACAAGACCATAATCTTCAACCTTATTTCATCCTTACAAGCATGCAAGTCATCTAGACAACAAGGTAAAGATTACAAATTAATAAAACATTACAAGCCATTCATAACTATCAATACATTCTAAAATTAACTTTACAATTACAAAACTGAATTAAATGACAATCCACGTAAGCCAGCATAGTCAACACAAAACTCTCAAGCCTTATTTTCTACCTCTGATAGCACTGATCCTGAAAGGTATTAGAAACGAGGGTGAGTATACAACATGTATACTCAGTGAGGGAGGTGATACAGCATACCGGGCGTGCAATGCAGCAACTTAACACAATTAATACAAAAAATAAGCAATGAATAACAATTCTAATACTACATTTTAAAAGGATACATTAATCGATAACCCTTATCACTCCAAATCTTCGATCCCCGATCCACGAACCACGATCTCAATCTCGATATGCCAACATCTCTTACACCAATGGGTACTCTGGATGTACCCCATCCTACGACCCAATACCCCTTGGCAATCTCCGGACCAGGCGAGTGAAGGAATAGCAAACGGAGCTAAGGCAACCAACACTGGCAAGCCCGATACCGCCCAGCGAGACCATCACATCCGCTACGACAATGAGGTTGCGCAACCACGATGCAATGCAAGAATGATAACCATAACAATATAATTAAGAATTACATTTAAGGACAAAAAGTAGGTTGTACTCACACCAAGTTACAATTTAGCAACAATAAGCATATATTAATTACACAATTATACTAAACAATATACTCTTTTAGCAAGAAAATAAACTATAATACACGTAAGGATGCAGGTCCCTCACCTTTATCAAGCTTCAAGATGTAAAAATGGCTAAGTTACTCCAACTTTCCTTTAGCTCGAATATGCAAATCCCTAGTATATTCATTTAAGTATAACACTTTAGCAATTGATTATATTAACTCCACATTAGCACGTAATCCCAAATAACCACATATTATTCATGTATGTCATATTGCCACATAGCCTAAGTAATCAAATGAATAACTCTAAAACATTTCTTTAATCTTACCAAGGAAATTAACTATATCAATTTTAACAAGTTAACTTCATAACTAATTCAACTTCGTTTATATTGCAAAGGAATATCAAACTAAGTATTAAATCAAGACAACTATGCTTAACACTTAAACATAATTCAACTATAACAAAATCTAAGAATCATTATCATGTTTATTCACCCAAGTACAACATATATAACTCAATTAATAATCAATTATAGCAATTAAGTAATCCAAATAACCAATTAGGCAACAATCTTAGCTAACCCACATAGAATCCAACAAAACCCTAAATATCACCTAAACATTTTCCATTTTCTCCAACAAAGTCTTAACTTAATCAATTCAGTTACCTATGCTATAGACCTCCAAACTGACTGGTTTATATATATATAAACATAGCTCTCTGAGTGTATATGACTTTAGCCTCAAGCGGAACTCAATTCCGATCTAAATTCCACAAGTTATGACCTTTTCCGTGCAACTGCATGAACTGCTCGCTGCACCAGCGATTTTCAGACACATTTCGGAAATAGCTAAATTGCGGGGTCAAAACATTAGAATTTGCCTTAGCTCTTGAAATCTACATTTGTTCTAAACTGTCTAATCTAGCTTCCATATAAATTTTGTTAATTTTAGAGCACGTTTGCTATGTCAAAAGTGCTTCGAAATATAAGGCAGTGGGCTGACCGAATATGCACTTCTTGTTCTACTTGATGTTTTCATGCACTAAACTAACTACAAGCAATATACTAGTATGCAACGCATTTCTATTCCTCTCTTAAAACTTTTAGCAAATATGTAGCCTACACACAATTGAACAAATTACCTAGCATCCACTACAACATAATATATTAAGTAATTCCACATGATAGCCAAAGACGCAAGTAAAGTAATCCATTGAACAATTTAAGGCAAGTCATTCATTTAGCACCTAAACTACTCATATAACTCAAGAAACCACATAAACACCCCTTATACACAAGAACACTACTCGGCCCCTTAGGTTCACCACACACAAACACACCACATTCACTTTATTTTGAGCAACTAATAAGTGATCCTAGTCTCTACAACACATATAACTCAATAACCAAGCTAAAACTAAGCATTAAGGCTCTAACTTCAATAAGGCAATACTAGTAATGAATCAAGTTATCCAATCACATAGACATATTCTATACCCATATTTGAGAGTAAAATAAGCATAGATAAGAATATATAGTACATTATTTAACTTTAAGAAGCCAAAGAGCACAAAACAAATAAGTTTAACACTTTCAACATTTCAGCAGTACCTCGACTTTGGCTGCACAATTACCTAAGAAAAAGACCTCCTATGAAACTGATTTTTATGTGTATGGAAATCTCTTCGAAAGTAGATAACTCTAGAATCAAACGGAACTCGATTCTGAGTTAAATTCATCAAGATATGACTAAAACAACTCAAGTGCGCAAAGCTGTCCAGATTGATCACGAATTCTGGCAGGGTTCGGTTTTTATTTTCTTAGAGGCAATAGATGGAGGAATTGGCCAACTCGACCTAAACAGAACTTGTTCTAAACTAGCTTATCTAGGTCTTGTAAAATTTTCATAATTTTCCAAGTTATCTAACTAGGTCAAAAACTCCACGAAATTCAGGCAAGTAAAACTGTCCAGTTCCAGTCAACTACAAAACTTCACTAATTTCAGCAATTACGAGCAAACAAATGATTTTTCTTCACAATTCTTCCAACATGAAAGTTGTACCTCTCCAAGTCTAGATTAATATGTGATTTTTCCAGATTTTTCCCAATATAATTAATTGCTCAAACAATACATAAAGTACAGCAGCTACAACAAAATCCTGCATACATATACATGTATAAACTTGTCTAATACAACAATTTCTTACTCAAAAACACATATATATGTAATGTAAGTTCTGAAATCAGTTTTTAAAAGATTTCCCCTCACCTTACACATGCTAGGAATGCGAGCTAAGGCACGAAAATGCGAGAAAATTGGCTCGGGGTTATTTATTTCTTCTTCTTCTCCTCTTTCTTCTTTTGATCGATTGGTGTGTGTTCTGTGTGGTCTGATGTGTGTGGGTGTGTGTGATGCAGTATTTTTGTCTGTGTGTGGGGTGTGTTGTGTGTGTTTTATGTTAGATAACATATCTAGGGGACTCCGAAGACTAAATTGCCCCCTTAACTAGGTGTGTATTTCTAGTTTGGCACCTTATAGTATTTTGACTAATCTAGTTAGCTAGTGTAGTGTAGTGTAATTATTTTATTGCCTACGATATGTCTACGATACTTAGAATATAAAAAAAATGCACGTGAATGTACACTAAATAAAACGAATGCATATTTTTCAAGAAATATAAAAAGTAATGCTAATAATTATATGCAAACAATTAAGGTAACATGTAAATGTACGCAAATGATTAAAATAAGCATATTAATATACGCAAGTAAATAAAATAACTATATGCTCAGGGTCGGGGCATTACACTCTCTCCTCTCTATATTGCCTTGGCCGAAAATTCTACGTGCATGTATGTTTATGCATGTCAAGTTGTCACCTAATGAGAAAGTATATTATCATCTAATATAAGCTAATAATAAATTAAGTGATTAATCACCATTGTCACTTTTTCATGACAAGCCATGCAAGCCTTTAGATTTCAATTATTAGCATTAGATAATAAAAGATGATCATCTTCTCTTTCCTCTCTCCCTTGGCCGAAAATGCAAGTGGATGGAGAGAGAAGATTGTCACATTTTATTATATATATAAAACATACTCATATAATTATATATATAATGTTACTTTATAAGATAGCCAATCACAATTGCTTCCTTCTAAAGTAAAAACCATGCAAGTGAAAGGGATCGGTTCTCAGTAACGTGTGATTCACAACATAAAAGAGTTAAAGTGAAAGCGTTGAGCATTTTAAAATTTTCAACATTAACTTTTGTAATCACATGCATTTCCAAAGGAAAATCCATGGTAATCAACATGCAACATATAAGATATCAAATATCCTATAAAGTAAACGAGAGGTAAAACGGCATATCTTCCATTTATAGCTGAGTAAAGGTGGAACCACGACGGTGATGCTACGGCATGGACAAGCCTTCTTCACACATGCAACAGTTCTAGATCAAAATACACAAGCATCCAACAATTATTCCTACAAACTAAGTTAATGTGCAACATACTTAGTAGTAGAAATAAGCTTGTATATAATTATAAAGCAAAAAGAATATCCCTTATCTTTTTTCGTGCTTTGGCCGAGAGCATTAAGGAAGAAGATATAGTTCTCATCTCGTAGATAGAGTAGACTAGCCTCCTTCACAAGTGTAAAGGTCAAAGATCGAAACACACCAGCACCCAATGACAAACACCACCAACCAAGTATATGTGCTAGCTTCTCAGTGATAGATCCAAACTTGTATAAAGTTAGAAGAGGAAGTGAAAAACTCCTAGTTTTCTCTACCATGGCTGAAATTACCAAGGGAGAATAAGAGAGTTTTGCCTTCTAATTGAGAGTGATTTTCGTGCAAAAAGCTTCTCAAATGAATGAAGACATGACCTCTATTTATAGATGCACAAGCTTGCTTATCAAATGACAAGTGTCATAATCTAAATATATGAAGATGCCAAGTGTCAAAAGGAACTCTAAGTGCCGGCCATGCAAGGGCAATTTGGAAAATCTTTTATGCAACTTGTTGTTTGTCCTTTTGTGCAAGTTGTCTTTTGTCATTTTGTGCTTTTGTCTTTTAGTGCAACTTGTTGTTTGTCTTTTAGTGAAGACAAACATTAATTAATTCTAAACCCCTTTAGAATAATTAATTGAAGATTGACCCCTCATTCTAATTGCACTCATGCCCCAATACTTTTAAGTATTTATACTTTGGCCCCAAAACTTTCCAAAAGTACGATTTTGGCCCATTTAACCATTAATGGCCAAAATAACACCATTAACACTTTAACATGTTTTCAACTCAGTAAGTGCACTTTGACCCTAATACTTTCAGTATTTGTACTTTGGCCCCAATACTTTTAGTATTTTTACATTTGGCCCGCTTAACTATTAATGTCCAAAATAAACAACGTTAACTCTTTAACGTGTTTCCAACTTAATATCAAGCTTATTAATTGCCTTATTCTTGATACTGTTTTTGTGTGTGACTTTCTAGATTCATAACCGTATAGCAATGAGCGATTATTAAACACTTTTAATCTATTCCGAGAATGTCTCCGTCATTCTCCGGAATACCCTCATGTTCAAGAGTTATGTCTAGCAACTTATGCGCATCATGACAATTTATACGGTAATGAAGTCCAACTTTTATGAATCTATTTATAGTTGCGAATTAGCGTTCAGTCCGATCTTTCTATTAAATATCTCGCGATCGTTGTGGGGACTAAGTCCACTAAACGATTCTATGCATAGATCTATGCAGTAGAATGAGAGATGACACCTATGGAACCTTTTCCATTATTCCATCTGTTATGTGCCCTGGCCAAGGACTTCCTCATTCAACAACCGAAATAAGATCACATAGGTCATCACCTCACGTCGGAGGTTAATGGATCATATCTTGACAATTACCTATCAGTTCATACCACAAAACTAAAACGCGAAAGGCTGTAACCCACCTTTTGGAAGACGGGTATGGTCCAGACGCAGTATTTAGCCCCTGATATAACCGCCAGCCGTAATTTCTCAAGTCAAATGATTAATTTGCACAATTTACAACGAATAACAAACTATTAATCCAAAGTCATGTAGTTTGTTATTCTGGTCATATTCAATGATTCGTTCAACTAACAATCACCCATATGTAAGTCAGTCACATCCCTATGATGTGCTGGCACAAGGCTCACCATCTTTTATCATTAACATCTCTATATTAATCAAATGTAACTTACATACGATAGCCCATACTTGATTATTCTAGACTCGGTCGAATAATCTGAGGGCTATGAATCATTTTAAATGTTTATCATATCGAAGAAATATGCCAACGTATTCTAAACTCTTTTAAAATATATTTCTTCTCTGAAAAATATTAAGGGCACATTCATATAATAGGAATGGCGAAGAATATGAACGTCACAAACAAGTCAATATGTAAACAAATATATAGACGTAAATGCCATTATGTACAAGTTAATGCCAAAATATCCCAAAATAGGTCATCTAACTATATAGCATTAGGGCATATATCCAACAATCTCCCACTTGCACTAATGCTATCATATATATATTGTATTAGCGCAACACACAATGATATCACATATCAATCTTCCCAAGATGTAGACCTAGCTATGACAAATTCTTGGCTAAGGTAAGTGGGTCAACAACATCAAATGTGACCATTTTTCCGCAATGACATATCACAATATTGTTTATAGGCTACAAATACAATATATGAAGATGGAAACTCCTTTCCAAATGTTTGGACATACTTTGAGACCCTAGTTCTTTTAGCTTGTGCAATAGCTCCATTATACTCGTAACACAAAAGCACCACAACCAAATGATAAAAACCATTATCTACTTGTATGATAACCTTGATCCAAACAAATTCTTTTGCAACATCAAATATTTTAAAAGATGTAATATACATAATGGGATATACAGTTCATTCAAAACCTTTCTAACTTACTGTGTTCCCACTAAACATGAATCCCAAAATAGACATTTATTATTGGTTTCAGATCAAAATCTAAACTGTTAAATCCATCACCACGGATTTTTTGTTCTCTATAGAATATATTTTAAGTGCTTCAAAAGTAATTTAAATATATGCAAATATTATCCAACATTCTCAATTAGGATAGGATTGACATTCACTCGTAACACTTTATAGTTTGTGCAATGTCAAACGTTGTACTTAGTACAACAACTTATGAAGTCATTTACTGCTCAAGCATATGATGATTTCATGCCAAGTTTTCTATACTACTAGAGTTTCTCAAATAATCATTCGTCGGAGATGGATTCATTGTCTCAAGGACAATAATTCATTTCTTTGATTTCTTTTTGAAAAACCATCTTGAACCTTCAAGATCACTCTAGGTACAATCTTTGGAATATGTTAAGTAATCTCCACGTACTATCACCGTAGCTACGAATTCTCAAGATACTAATAACATCTTCCAAGTATGGAGAACATTTAATGTGATTAGACTTTAACTGACATCACATCACTTATATCATCGACTATGATAGACAAGTCATCAACATACAGATTATGAATAGTGGTTGCGCTCCCATTAACTTTGATGCAAATACGAGGTTCATCCAAGTAATCATTATCTCAAAGACACAAACCACTTTTGTGCATCCAATAGAAGATATCCCCATATCCTTCAAAGGATGAGATACATTACTAGATTTGCAAAGATCTTGTATGATGACATTTCAGATCGAATTGGATAGATTCAATATTTAGGTTTAGTTGATTTTGTGGCTTAGAGGACACTTCCTAAATTTCTATTTAGTTAGAATGCATCAACCTCCTTGAACAAAACCTTCTCTTCAAAAATGATCACAATCTAACAAATCAATACAACTTGATCACAAAATAGAAATTATATCCTATAAGACAAGGATATAGCACAAAATTACCTTTCAACCCTAAGTTCCCACTTGTCCTTTAAAACTTTTCAATAAAAGTAGGACAATCCAAGTATTACCTCCTTTAATATTTGGTTGCTATCCAACTCTTATCACATATAAGGTTATAGTAATGGTAGGAATCAAGATCTATTCAATAGAAGAAAATAAGAAAAGTACAATCCACAAGTAAATAGTATGATTAGTCCAACTAATCAACTTTTGCACAAAACATAATTTCTTTACTAATAAATTCCTATTTAACTGTGGTGCATCGGGTGTTGTTAATCACGATACTATACCAAAGAATTGATATACTTATCCAAATAGTACTCAAGTATTTTAGAATCATGATCACATCATTATGCTATAATACCTTTTCTTATATGGTTTCTCTACTTTAGTCTAATGCTCTTTGAATCATTCAAAAAACTTTAGACATGTTCTTCAACAAGAACACATAACCTTACTATGACAATCATTCGTGAGGTTACATAATGGAGAAAACTCAATTGAAGCTTATTCACAAAAAGCTTGTACATCACAATGTACTAATCCAAACAATTTAGTATTTTTAACCCTTTATCAAACAAAGGGTGACTTTGTTACCTTCCCAAAATAAGATGTATAAGTCAATCCATAAACCAACTTACTCACATCTTAATATTGGAACTAACTAAGTCATAAAGAAACTACAATTGTTTTGGATTACAAACTTTATCTCAAAAAATATTCGGTATATGGTAAATCAGTTAACAAAATGTTTGTCTTTAGCTAATGCAACAACAATTGTTTCATTTTCTAACACTGAAACCATTCCACGCTTCCAAAGCATACTTTGATTAAGATTCTTTCAAATGCACATACACTTATGTCATATAAAAATCAAAAACATAAAGTAATAACAACCATTAACAAAGGAAATTTACCATTCATTATAGCTTCATAGCCTTGCCATTCAAGCTATAAAGATATATTGAATAAATCCTCCTTTTAATGTCTGATTTATCAGTTATGTAAACACTTTTATATATACCTTTATATTCCTTAATTATCCTTTAGATTATGCTCCTACTGGCTTAATAGAAATCATTTGATTCATGTCTTTCTTCTTTGCATTTCCGATAATCGAAGATGAAACACGACTATGAATTGACATCCAATATTATGCCAATGAAATAGGCTTACTACATAACTCTTTGTAGGTTCAAAATCATATTCCTTTCATATCTTGTAGACTATTATACAATCAATAAAATAATATAACTAGCATATAAAAGTTGTTTTACTTATCAACCATAAGTATCACACCCTTTTCCTTTTGATATATTTATCAAGAAGGAAACTTAAGAGCATTCTAATCTAATCATATGATTAAGTTTCTAAGAACTATTCTTAGACAACATTTAATCAATAAAGTTTGGTCCAATTCATGTGATATAAGTCTAGAATATTAAGATAAAAATGGGTTCATACATGTAGCCATAAACATGCAAAAAAATAAGATTGCTAGTAGACTTTAACTCATTTAATCATTTAACTTGGTCTTTAATTAAATGATAACTTCCACTAATTTTATCGAATCTCACATTTCCTGAATGAGAGACGTGAATCTGTTAACATTCATTTAGCGGGTAACCAAGTTCTCTTAATCACGTATATCTCTCAAACCTTTGTGGCTATGTTGAAATATAGTGCCAAAAGTCAACAACGCTTTGTTTGTCTATTCCACTAAATAGGATTTGGTCATTTCTAGTCTTTAAATTACTTTGGTCTCAAACCTTTATGGCTATGTTGATTAAGTGATCTAGTTAGATCAATACCCGCCATCACTAAGTAATCCGACAAGTTGAATCAATACCCTCAAACCTTGGTGGCTATGTTGGCCGTTAGATTTTAGAAGATAACATCACTATGTTCGTACTAGCGATTCAATTAAACCTTTGATGAAATGATTCCTCAAACCTTTGTGGCTATGATGGAACGTATTCATTTCCAGTTTGATTAAATCCTAGGATGGCGGAGGACTATAGATCTAATATTAGTTTGCACATAGGGAGATTTTGTATTTGTTAAGGTCTCACTTTGCACATTAGTTTATTTATTAGCGAATATCACATATTAACAAATGAATAAACACATATGCAAGAATCATACATTAAGATCTCATCATGCACACAAGGCTACTTATAGGCTATTATCCCATAAAGCAAATAACATAGCATGCATGCAAGCAACACAAATGAATGATGGATCATGGACTTGGACTTAGAATAAAGAAAAGAAGATTATCCTAAAGCACATCCAATGTCTTCAAGATCTTCAACTTCCTTGAAATCTCGGAAGCCCCTCCAACTCCTTGGATGCCTTTATTGGTCTTCTTGCACTTCGTCTTGAAAGATTACATATAGTCCTCACTACATAATTCTCTCAATTACAAGAAAGTAAAATGAGACTTTTGTCTCAATTACAAACCATTCAAATACCAAGTCCGTGATCTAGTTCACCATTCAACCAACCATTCATACTCATAAAGCCAAGATCATGCATATCCAATATACAATCTAAGCTATACAAGCAAGCTAGCACATATATCTTATGCATCACATACAAAAGACAACACAACCATCTAATCTTTAACATCCATTAGCAATACCTTGCCAATCTGTATGTAAACCAATAGATTCCGTGATTATAACACTTTATAATACAAATACAAGTTAAGATCAATCATCATGGCAAGTACAAGCAAAATAACAACAACTTTTCAACCTCTACATCCCAAGAAGATTCTCAGCCATGGCAAGGGAAAAAATACTCTATATTCATGTTCCATGTTCCATCATATATGACGTACATTACACATGGAGCGGCACATTCCTCAAAAACCAACCTCAAGACCAAAAAGAAATGGCAAAGGCTAGGAGAAAAGGCTCTACTCACATGTTCCATGTTTTATCATATACGACGTATAATACACATGAAGTGGCATGTTTTTCAACCATCCAAAAGCCCAGTATCTCTTGGCCATGCTAAGGGAAAAGTATTCTACTTGCTCGTTTCTCGAACCATCATAGACAATCATAGATCTTTACATGCATGTGCTTAGAATCATGAGACAAGGCCATTTCACATACTTTAAAGGTTAAATCTACGGCTATACATGTGATTTCAAGGACTTTAGAAACCGTGGCTCTGATACCACTTGAAAGGGATCGGCTCTCAGTAACATGTGATTCACAACATAAAAGAGTTAAAGCGGAAGCGTCGAGCATTTTAAAAATTTCAACATTAACTTTTGTAATCACATGCATCTCCAAAGTAAAGTCCATGGTAAACAACATGCAACATATAATACATCAAATATACTATAAAGTAAACGAGAGGTAAAACAGCATACCTCCCATTTATAGCCAAGTGAAGGTGGAACCACGACAGTGATACTACGGCGTGGACAAGCCTTCTTCACACATGCAACGACTTTAGATCAAAATACACAAGCATCCAACAGTTATTACTACAAACTAAGTTAATGTGCAAAATACTTAGTGGTAGAAATAAGCTTGTATATAATTATAAAGCAAAAAGAATAACACTTATCTTTTTTCGTGCTTTGGCTGAGATAATCAAGGAAGAAAATATAGTTCTTATCTCGTAGGTAGTGTGGACTAGCCTCTTTCACAAGTGTAAATGTCATAAATCGAAACACACGAGCATGCAATGGCAAGCAGCACCAACCAAGTATATGTGCTAGCTTGTCGCTGATAGATCCAAGCTTGTATAAAGTTAGAGGAGCAAGTGAAAAACTCCTCCTTTTTTTCTCTACCATGGCTGAAATTACCAAAGGAGAATAAGAGAGTTTTGCCTTCTAATTGAGAGTGATTTTCAGGCAAAAAGCTTCTCAAATGAATGAAGACATGACCTCTATTTATAGATGCACAAGTTTGCTCATCAAATAACAAGTGTCATAATCTAAATATATGAAGATGCCAAGTGTCAAAAGGAACTCTAAGTGGTCAGCCATGCAAGGGCAATTTGGACAATCTTTCATGCAACTTGTTGTTTGTCCGTTTGTGCAAGTTGTCTTTTGTTCTTTTGTGTTTTGTCTTTTAATGCAAATTGTTGTTTGTCTTTTAGTGCAAGTTGTTGTTTGTCTTTTAATGAAGACAAACATTAATTAATTCTAAACCCCTTTAGAATAATTAATTGAATATTGACCCCTCAATCTAATTGCACTCATGCCCCAATACTTTTCAGTATTTATACTTTGGCCCTAAAACTTTTGAAAATTACGATTTTGACCCACTTAACCATTAATGGCCAAAATAACATCATTACTACTTTAACCTGTTTATAACTCAGTATTTGTACTTTTGGCCCGCTTAACTATTAACATCCAAAATAAACAACATTAACTCTTTAACGTGTTTCCAACTTAATATCAAGCTCGTTAATTGCCTTATTTTTTATGCTCTTTTTGTATGTGACTTTCTAGATTCATAACTATATAGCGATGAGGGACTATTAAACACTTTTAATCTATTCCGAGAATGTCTCCGTCATTCTCCGGAATACCCTCATGTTCAAGTGTTATGTTTAGCAACGTAAGCGCACCATGACAATTTATATGGTAATGAAGTTCAACTTTTATGAATCTATTTATAGTCGCGAATTAGAGTGCAGTCCGATCCTTCCATTACATGTGTCCCGATCGTTATGGGGACCATTATACGATTAAGTCTACTAAACGATTCTATGCATAGATCTATTTGGTGGAATGATAGATGAAACCTATGGAACCTTTTCCATCATTCCATCTAGTATGTGCCCTGACTGAGGACTTCCTCATTCAACAACCGAAATAAGATCGCATAGGATATCGCCTCACGTTGGAAGTTAACAGATCCTATCTTGACAATTACCTGTCAGTTCATACCATAAAACTAAAACGTGAAAGGCCGTAACCCACCTTTTGGAAGACGACTATTGTCCAGACGTAATATTTAGGCCCTGATATAACCGGCAGCCGTAATTTCTCAAGCCAAATGATTAATTTGTACAATTCACAACGAATAACAAACTATTAATCCAAAGTCATGTAGTTTTGTTATTCTGGTCACATTCAGTGATTTGTTCAACTAACAATCACCCACATGTAAGTCAGTCGCATCCCTATGTTGTTATGGCACAAGGCTTACCATCCTTTATCATTAACATCTCTATGTTAATCAAATGTAACTTGTATATGATAGCCCGTACTTCATTATTCTAGTCCCGGTCAAATAATTTGAGGGCTATGAATCATTTTGAATGTTTATCATATCGAAGAAATATGCCAACGTATTCTAAACTCTTTTAAAATCTATTTCTTCTCCGAAAAGTATCAAGGACACATTCATATAATAAGAATGGCGGAAAATATGAACGTCACAAACAAGTCAATATGTAAACAAACATATAGACGTAAATGCCATTAGGTACAAGTTAATGCCAAAATATCCCAAAATAGGTCATCTAACTATATAGCATTATGGCATATCTCCAACAGCAAGTCCTAGGATTGTAATCATTACAATCCAAAGGTAACTTTATTCTCTCTCTTGACACTTGTCAAAAAGGCTTTATCAACAAAAACAATGGTCAAGATTCTTTTGTCTTTATTAAAAAATGAATCATATCCATTCATTTCCAATTCAAAAGACTAGGATTGATGACATGGACTATCCTAGTCATCAATCTCTACATGAACATGCCACATATAATTATCTAGTCATTAATTTGTAATTCACCTTTTGACAACTAAGATGATGACGTGACATTTCTCAAACTACAACATCAATACACATATACATATATAAACCTCTTTATATATATGTATATATATATGTATATATATATATATATATATATATATATACATATGTATATTATTTTCTTGCCCATTCTAATCTCCATTAGAATAAATATATTGAAACAACTTTTTGATAATTACAGTTTGGCCTTAAAAGTTTTGGTAATTACAATTTGACCCTAAAACTTTCCAAAATCATACTTTTGGCCCAAAAACCAACATTGATGACTCTTAACACTTTAAAGCCACCAACCATATTATACAAGCTTCTAGTGAATTTATTCATGATACTTATTAGTGTGTGACCTTCTAGATTCATAATCGCGTACCGATGAGGGACCTGATAAACCTCCTTATCTATTTCGAAAATATCTCTGTCATTTACTGAAATACCCTCATGCTCATAAGTGACACACTAGCAATGAACGTATCATGAGAATGTATATGATAATGAAGACGACGTCTTTTATGAATCCATTTAACCGTTGAGGATTAGCGTGCAATCCGATCCTTCTGTTACAAGTGCCCCGATCGGGAAAGGGCCATGAAATGGTTAAGCCTACATCCGATACTATGTATAAATCTGAATCAGTGAAACGAGAGATGATTACCATGGAAAAACTCATTTTCATCACTTCATACTCACCTTGGCCAAGGACTTGCTCGTTTACCAACCGATCTCAGATATCATAGGACATCACCTTATGGCGGAGGTTAACAGATCTTATCTTGACAATTACCTGTCGGTTCATACCACAAGACTAAAACGTGAAAGGCCGTAACCCACCTTATGGAAAACGGGTATTGTCCAAACGCAGTATTTAGCCTCTAATTCAACCAGCAGCCGTAATCTCTCAAGTCTGAGGATTAATTTGCACAATTCTCAACTAAATAGTAAACTATTAACCTGAAATCATGTAGTTCACTATTGTCACATTCAATGATCCGTACATAGACGATCACTCATATATTTATTAGTCCTCATCACCATGTTGTTCTGGCATTTCACACGCCATCCTTTATCATTAACATCACTATGTTAATCAAAGGTAATAACATATGATAACCCGTACTCGATTATTCTAGTCCCGGTTGAAAAATCTGAATGGCTATGAATTGTTTCTTAATGCTTATCATATCTGAGAGAAAGTGCGAAATATCCTAAACCCTTTTAGAATATTTTTCTTCTCGGATAAACATTAGGGACATATTCATATCGAAGCGAAGAATATGAACATCCTACAAATCATATAGTGTATAAAACACATAAAAATATTCTCATTAAACCCTAATAAGGTCATCTCAAACTTTAGGATTTGGGCATATCCCCAACAGTTTTATATAGTTATAATCATTTGGTTACGTTGAGATTAATCTTATAAAGGAAAAGGTGTTCTATTCATATTAGTTTATGAAAGAAGTTTTGTTAAGCTCTATAGGTTGTGTTTTATAAGGGAATAGTTTTAACAGCATATATTTAATAGCTTATAGATTTGCTCCAACTATGATTGTATATATATACATATGAGTATAATGAGTTAATCTGTGTATACTATTCAGAAGGAAATTACGTGAGGAAGTTTTAATTAAAGAACATTTTATTTGTTATTATGTAGTTAACTATGCTTTACTTGTTTTGTGCTTACTAGCTTTACCCTAGTCATAAACTACTTATAAAGATACATATATAGGTAATATGTGAGGTAGTTTTGATAAGAGCATTATCGTGTAAGCTAATTTATTATTTTTAAGAATACATTTACTTAAAAATAGCATTCCTAGAAATATACTAGTTAAATTTTAATTGAGTCATGGTTCGATTGAGCTACAATTGTTCTTTTAGCAATGCTGGAGAACGAATTAAAATGATATTCAGTCTAGTTGAAAAAAAATTAAGAGTTAGATATTGAGTAGCTAAAAGCTGGAATGAATTGTAGAATAAAGTAAAGTATATTAGCTTAGATAAGTTACTTGTATGTTAATGGACTTAATATATTACTAAATGAGCCTAAAAGGTAACTTAATAATATATGCATGATTATAGAATGAGTTGTAAAATAAACCTTTGTTTTCTAAATGCCTTGATGTTCTGGATGCTAGTGCTAAGTTTTTGTATATAATAGGTAAGGTCTAATACCTTTTATTATCAAAAGTTACTGAATTTGCAGGAAACATGAATCTTATTGAAACTTGAGTTTATTTGGACTATAACATATGTATATAGTTATCTGCTTTTGCTATTAATTATCAACTGGAATGGTATTTAGTAGACATTTTAAGTGACAATAATGAGTCAATTTATAAAAACAAGTTATTCAAAAGACTTTCAATTGTGTGATATAATTTCACTTACGTCTAATTATTAAATGTACTCATCCAGGGACAACCTCTTTTGTTGTTTCCCACTTATGTGTTTATCGAATTGCATGATCGTAAATTGCAAAAATGTTATCAATTGTGTGTTATATGATTACTTGTGCATGCGAGTGTTCCTATTTGTTAGTGCCCTCTCTCGCTTGGTGTGTTTCCTTGGAGAGTTGGGATGTTCTTCTTGATAGTGCCCTCTCTCGCTTGGCGTATTTTCTTGGAGAGATAGGACGTACTGGTTCAATCATTAAAGATCAAACAATCTAATAAACCTCATGACGGTATCGCCTAGGTGGCATCGGACTTTCTAGGATGACCTGGCTACCATGGTAACTCATGGTGTATATCTAGATTTCACCCTCTTATTTGGCGTTTGGGGATATGATATTGACAGAAGACACGAGACTGGCCATCTCCGATCCGTATCCTTTTTATTATGTGATTAAGTACTCTCACTTGGTCCCTAGAAGACCTTAGGGAGGAAGGTTGATTGTTTATCTATATGACGTTACTGTTATTGATACGTGATTCGAATATGATAGTAATCTCTACTGGTTATCATATGTTACTATATCTTATCGTTTACCATATATGGATAGTTTATTAATGTTATTGTACGTGAATTGCATCGCATCATGGTTTTCGAAAGCCCCTTCCCAAAAGCCTTTTTTTAAAAAAACTCTCATATTCCATCCTTACTGAGCTTTTAAAGAGCTCACCCTCTTTTTCCCCCCTCTTTACAAGTAAAGTTTAGCTTGAAGTAGAAGTTATCATTGTGTGCCAAAGTGGATTGATTACATGTTCGAAGTTCCTTGCCGTCCCATTCTGGTATATGATTCAAGTTATAAAAGGCTAGAAGTACTCTCGAGTAAAAGGGTAGTTGCTGTTGAAACCCTAATTGTGTAGCAACATGGTAGTTCCGTGTCTCGGGTGGTCATGTAACACCCTTTGTACTTAAACTATTGTATAAAAAGTAGTTATTGAAAAATTCTCTGTATTTTCTTCCTCTTAATGTTATAGTAAATTATTTACATAAAACCACAATGACAATGAATGTAGGCTCTGACCTAATCTTGAGAAGGGTCGGGTTGGGGTCGTTACATTCTGCCTATAAATAGACCTCTTCTCTAACTCTGAGAAATGCTCAACACACTATCTCTTCTAAGATTTCTCTTCTCTTTCACTTGAGTAAGTTTTGCCTTTGTGAAGAAACTCAATTTTAGTTTATATCTTTTAGTTTAGCAAAATCTAGTCCCACAACCAGATTATACTTTAGAAAGGTGTTGGTCATAGAGGAGAAGATCAAAGTAGAGGAGTGGAAGCAATATCTCACAGGCTTGTAGATCAAGGTGGTTGGTGTTCTTGCATCATTCTTCGCAAGAGGTATGCCTAGATCCTTGTTTCAATTGGGAATTAAATTGTAAACTATTTTTTGTTTTACTATTACAAGTTTAATCGCAGTGAGATCATACATGATTGTTTCCGCCATGTTCATAGAAATTTTTGAATATGAATCATGTAACTTAACACCGTTTTCCATCAATAGGGAAAAAGTACATTTTCTATTTTTTTCGATTTTGCCATAAACCGGTGACAAAGAATCCAATTTGTGATGACACTTGAGGCGAACAAAGCAAGTTTCATCGCCCTTTCATCGCCCTAGGTTTGGGGCAAAACCATTTCGTAGCATCAGATGATTTTTCTTGTAGTGGTAATTTGTTTGGTTTTAATTGTATCTTCTTTTCTTTCTTTTGGTTCACGTATGTAAAAGGGAATAATTATCAAATACGTATCACGTTACAAAAACTAACGACGGGTAAACGGATGAGGATATGTGCACATGTTTTAGAACTACAAGGGTGAGAGGGGAGGGGGTACTAGCAACTTAAATAAGCACAGGGAACAAGTGTACACATTAGTAAACCACAGAGGGGATATGTGCCATTTACCCAGAAGAAAAAAAAAAAGAAAAAAAAAATGTTACCAATTGTACTACTAAAACATCGAATTAAAACGCGATACAAAATGGAATATGAAAGATGATCCTTTATTTTCGGCATTGATGGTTTTTTTAATACCATCATTCAAATAACCTAGATTTTTTTAATTCAGATACAAGTGCTTCAATATTGTTGTCGGATGTGCCACTCTCACTTACTGCCTGCTTAGCCAATTCCTTCCATTTAAGGGCATTTTTTTTCATTTCCATTCCTCTCTCTCCCTTGATGACTTCGTTTATGCAACTCTCAATTTCTTCCCTTCTCACAAGACTTTTCTCATCAACCTTCACTCTAATCCCCACTTTCCAAACATCTTGCACAAGCTTAGCATCGGTCGTTTGATCTGTCCATTGCGGCATGACCACCATGGGCACACCCAAGCTTAGTGCTTCAATGGTCGAATTCCAACCGCCATGCATGAAGAAGCATCCCACAGCCTCGCTAGATAGTATCTCAAGCTGTGGACTCCATTTCACTATCAATCCCTTTTCTGAAATCTCTTCTCGAAAATCTTTTGGTAGCTTCGCTTCCTCAGAAGACCTGACTACCCATAAGAAGTAACAATTGCTTCTCTTTAAGCCCCAAGCAAGTTCTTCCATCTGTTTTTCATCTAAACTAGCCATGCTGCCAAATGACACATAAACGACCGAACCATTTGGCTTGGTGCTTAGCCAATTGGAGCTAAAAGATGGATCTAAATGGAAAAGGTTGAGGCTGTACTCCTTGTCATTTTCCACTCGCTTGTCTAGATACAAAGATGGGATTGTTGGTCCAATTGTCAGTAACTTGGTGTTGCTGACTTTTGACATTGCATCAACCACCTGGACGCATATAAATTGCTAATTAGAGTAATCCGAAAGAACAAGAAACCATTTTGCTTGTTTATTAGTGTTACGCCCAAATAATTATAATAGCTCTTTACAAGTCAAACGAGGTAACGTTTTCATCCAAGTTAAAGATGTTGGGAAGCTTTCAATCGTGAATTTCATTGTTTTGATTTCCCTAATTGATTATTTGACTATTGCATATAAAATTTGTCTTATGATTGCCAAGCACAAAAAATTTGATTATGTGAAAATCAATTTCTAAGCAAGTACTTTTAAAAAATCCCTTCATACGAAATCATGTTTTGCAAGCACTTTAGAAATACACCCTTGATGAGAAAAAAGGGTGAAAAGATCATAAGATGTATTAGCAAAAAGAAAAAGAAACAAATTTGACACCTAAAATTGTATGCATTAGTCAATGGTCCTAATACATATGGCGACAATATGGAAACATCATGTCAATAAAAGATATCAAGGTATTTAGAAGAAAAAAAATATATATCAAGGTCCAAGGAAAATAACAAAGCATAAACGCTTATGTGTTATGACATCACTCTTGGCTCACCTCATCTTCCAATTTGTAGAATGTGTTGACGAGAACAAAATCAGCTTTGTCCACGTTAGAGAACTGATTCAAGACCATCTCAAAGTAAGCTGGATAAGAGCCTTGAACATAAATAAATGATGGCATGTCATGAAGATCAAGCAAAGGCAATCCAGGGATTGAGACAGGCACTGAAGAGACTGGAAGAGTTAACAATCGATGGTGCACCTCATAATATATATAATTAACAGCACAAGCCTGAGTAAAGAAAGCAGCACCCACTAGTCCAAATTGTTTGGCCACATCCAAAGCCCAAGGCAAAAAAGCATCATAAACTATGCAATCGATAGGAAGGCCTAAACTCTCTTGCTTCTTGATGAGTTGTTGTAGGGTTTCTGATCCTACCTTTTCTAAACGTTCTAAGTAAGCATGGACACTTTGAGCTTGCATGAATCCACCTTCATCATAGCCATCTGATATTGTGTCAAAACCTACAGTGTCTAATTTTGGGTGCATGGTGTTGGAAATGAAATTGGTGATGGCTAGAGTGGCTCTAAGCCCTTTAGAGACTAAACGCTTAGCGAATTGAAGCATAGGATTTATGTGGCCTTGGCTTGGATAAGGAAGCAGCAAAACATGAGCCATACAGGCCTTCTTCTCCTCCATCCTCGCACTATCGCTCTCTCTCTCTCTCTCGTAAAAATAGAATTGACGAGAGGTCAATTTTAACACGTCAAATATATGTGGGCATACTATAATATTTTGGCTTATTGTTTTGTCACTTTATTAAGACAACATTTGTAACTTATTCATGCAGGGGCGCACCTACTTGGTCTTGAAAGGTGCATGTACGCCCCCTTAATTTGAAAAAAAAAAAGTTTTTTTTTTAAATTTTTTTAATTAATTTTTTTTTTAAAAGTTATTATATTGAACACTTTCGTTGTATATAGGAATGATAACAGATCGGATATCTGCTAAAATTTATAAAATTAAACATGTAACAGAAATTCGTCGGGTTTAGATTTTGCTTACCAAACTCGAACCTGTTAAATATTAAAAAACTCGTTAATACCTGACCCAACCTCTTAATGAATAGAAAATTTAATTTTTTTTAAAGAAAAACTTAAAAAGTTTTTAAAGAAATAAAAAAGTACTAAAATAATAACAAATTGCAATGGATTAGAAAATGTAAATTAAATTTACTGTCTATTATCAAACTTAAACTTAATAGAAACATTCAACAAAATTTTTATGCTGAGAAGTTATCATCCTTCCATAATAATTTGAAATAACTTGAAGAAAAAAGAATATAAAGTACTTGTCACAATTGTAAATTATCATTCTCGTTTGACTTATTCACTAATTAAGTGGTTGTATTAGTTGAATTAAATAAAAAGAATAGGTAAACATAAATAAAAAGAGTTATGTTATAACCCACAACTATTAATTTTAGACCAATATTAAAAAACTATATTTTCTTAAGTAATATATTATTTGCATATGTATGTAAATATATAAACATTTTTATTAATTTATTTTTATTAAATTACTAATCGGGTTTTCGAGTTTCAGAGTTTTTTTAAATTGCTATTACCAAACTCTATAAGATTATCCGTCGGTAATTATTTGTAAAAACTGAATCCTAACAGATACTCCATCGATTCCGTAAACGAATTTATAATCGGATCAAATACTCATCAAATTCAGATTTAATCCCTATACATTGCCATCCTAATTATATAATGACACATTCTAAATTTTCTTATTATATGAGTGTACCTCTAAAATTGGATATTTGGATCCGTCACTGTTAAATCATGCATTTGGCGACTTCAATAATGCCAGTTGATAACAAATGTTACACGAGTCAATATTTACAGCCTCAGATACCAGAGGAATACTAGCGGACTAGATGTGCAACAGCACCACCTTGACTTGCCTCTGGTGGCAAATTATGTATTTCTTAGTCAAAGAAACGTGCGAGGTTACAACTTTAAGTTAGAGAAATCCTTGTGTCGGGCAATCAAGAAGATCCAGTTGTCATTATACATGTGAACCTCACATTTTATTTCATGTATCACAGTCGGATCATTTGCTGTCTAAAAACAATAATGAATCTGAAAAATATAAAATATAAGAATGATTTGTGAGAACATAAGACATTGTTGTTTGAGTTAGTGATAGCATCAGCTGAAAGCCAGGGTTTGGAGCTGACGCATCTAAACTGGAGGCAGTTAACATGAACCCACCATGGTTGAAGTAGTTAATGCTGGTGGACGGATAGAGAGCTCTAGATCTCCACGGGACTCAACAGAACTTCTATATACTTTTAACTTTTTTTTACTTTCGCGATGTAAATTTCTGTTGCATTTTGGGACTAATTCATACATTACGAAAATATTTTAGAAAATTAAATGAAAATGAATTAATAGTTTAAGAATGTGAAATATATATTAGCCAACAGAAAAGTAAAACTAACCCTCAAAGGTGAGAACAAGCATTTGTGAATTCGAGTCTCTCTCTTAACTAATCTTGTATATGAATTGTGGTATATTTTTTACCAAAGAAGTTTGTAATTATGAGGTGAATTTAATGTGGTTGTTTATCAAATAAAGCTCTCATTAAATTTGTTATGGTATTTGTCTCAAGTTTGACCTCTCTCTTAATTAATTTAGTGTATGTATTAATCATACTATTTCAATGTTATATGCAGCCTTGAGTGAATTGGGTTTAATCCTATACGCCTGGAGAATCTTGTTATAAAAAATAAAAAAAAGTTGAAGTACATTGACTTGGGGTATGAGTATAATTTAGCCCACATGTCAACACGAAATGGAATAGGACAAACAGGCGTTGGCCGCAAGTAACGCTATGTTGAAAATGGACAAATAGCAAACGTCAGTGCACTGACAAGCATCACTTAGGCTCCGTGAATAAAATATTTTACACGTCAACACGAAATGGAATAGGACAAACAGGCTTGGGCCGCAAGTAACGCTATGTTGTAAATGGGCAAATAGCAAACGTCAGTGCACTGGTAAGCCTCACTTAGAGTCTGTTTGATCTAATATTTTGATATTTAAAAATATTTTTTGTGAGTTTAAAAATTGATCTAACATATTTAGTTTATTTTTAAAAGTGTTTTTAGGTAAAAGATAAAGCTGAAAAAAATTAAAAAACAAGAAACTCCAAATTAAAATTTTTTAAAATATGTTTTTACGAAACTGTTTTTATATAATGCGGGAAGCTGTTTTTTTTTTCTTCAAATATATCCCTTTATATTTTTTAAAATACAATATTGCCTTCAAATTTTCTAAAAGTTCAATATTGCCTAATATAATCCAAACAGTCCACAACTTTTGTTCAACAGCACTTCTAAGGGTATCCTTAGTAGAGTCTCTATTTTAGAGACTCTACTATCGTATAATTATTACGTAATATAGTTCATTTGGTGCAACAAAAATTCATAAAGTAGAGATTAAAATCATCAAAAGTGGGCCCGGGTCTCTAAAAAGTACAGAGTCTCTAAAAATGTTAACAAATTTGTTAACATTTTTAGAGACTCTGTACTTTTTAGAGACCCCGGCCCACTTTTGATGATTTTTATCTCTACTTTATGAATTTTTGTTGCACCAAATGAACTATATTACGTAATAATTATACGATAGTAGAGTCTCTATTTTAGAGACTCTACTAAGGACAACCTAACTAAAGTTCTACTACAAAAGCTCTACAACTCAAAAGCTAAAATTTGACAGTTAGGCCAAACAAAGCCTTAGGCTCCGTCAATAAAATATTTTTTTAATTTTTTAGTGTTTGGTAATATTAAAAAATTAGTCAATTAAAAAATATTTTTCAGTTAACAATTGCAGCTGCTTTTGCTTAATTTTTCGTTGTTTGGTAACAACAAAAAATTGATCAACTGGAAAATATTTTCTGGTCAATAATTGCGGCAAGTATAAAATTTGAAAAAATATTTTTATGTCCTTTGCGGAAAAAAAACATTTTACGGAACTCATTATACATTCAAACACCATAAAATATTTTTCATTATTTTATTTTCTATTGACGTCACCGAAACTAATAGCACCTATCTCCTTAAGTTGATTGTTTCACTCTCATTTGCTAAGAAACTAGCTCAACCTACTCATTAGATAAGCATTCAACCTACTCATCAAATAAGCATTGTCGTCTAAGCCTTCATCATTATGAAACAATCATTACTCTAACGTTAGCTCACCATTCTAGTTTTCTTAGTAATCATTGTAGCTAAGTTTAGCATTGCCTCATCATATGAGAAGCTCTCACTCAACACCACATTGCACAACAAATCATCGGACACTAAGCAAGCTATTAGCCATTCCAAACAATCACTCAGCTAACTGCTCGACATCTCACCACTTATGACCATATCCTACTACTAGCTTAAGCGATTCTATCACGTCTCGACCCAACCCCACAAAAGGCCAAGTCTAAACCTGACACACGGATGAAGTCTCTCCTGTACCGTGGATGATCCGAAAACCCTACATTCGATAGAATATACGTGAAAACTACAATATTCATTTGAAACAAGAAAACTTCCTTCAAAAACATACATTCGTTCATTATCCAACTTGATAAAGCCCAAAATATCATGCATACTACACAGGTACTTATGCCACTAAGTAGTTAGACCATTAGCATGCAGTTCTTTACTAGTTATTCGAGTACAACTTACAGTTTTACAAACTTTCATCTTATACATTACAAGACCATAGAGGCCTTAAAATAAACACTACATACAAGGCTACAAGCCTCAAAATAAAGTGACAACCAAGCAACATGTACAACAAGCATGGCCCGCCACAAAAGTCCGGCAACCAACCACTAACTAAGCAAAGAAAGTGCAATCAAGGAAACACTTCCACCTGCTCCTCTTCTTCCTTGAGCACCTCAATAGGAACAGTCTCAACTACTCCTGTAAAATATGGTATAGAAAGGGATGAGCAAAAACTATTGCTCAGCGAGGGTTAAATGGTCTCACGGGTCGGAGGTGAGAGAAGAGTGCAATACAAATAGCCAAGTAGGACAATCAACCCAAACATTCAAGATCAACAAGACTAAGCCAATTAATCAAGTCAAGACAAGCATTATAAGCATTTAAGCTATAACCACACAATTAAAGGATATGGTTCACTTTTCACGAGCAACTTCAATCACGATTTTGATGACGATGCGCCAGCCCAACCACCTTATAACTTCAGTTTGGAATACCCCGAAAGTACCCAATTAATACTATGACCCAAATCTTCCTAGGAGGCAACCCAAGCAAGAAAGGGAATAGGACACGGAGCTAGAGCAACCAACCTTAGCAACCCGAGGCTACTCAAAGAGGCCCATCACACCCGCCCCTGACTCTATGAATGTAATACAATATACAATGCAACACTCGAACGATAGAGCCGTGGGAGAATAACAAAGTAGGTTACCCTCGCACGCAATAGCAACAGTTGATATACATTTCAATCACAATCAACTATAACAAGCACAACAAGCGTCAATAAGCATTCTAAAAGCCAAAGCATTATAAAAACCAACAAAACTCATAACGACCCCAACTTTCAAAATGCTACTACTTCCAAACAAGCCACGAGTTTCAGAAATCGACTTTACCACCCATCCTAAGACACCATATAGCACGATTAAAAGCCACGAAACCCTACTTTAACCTAGAATTCCCGCAAAGCCCCGATTTCTCCCTTTGCTCGTTTGAACTACAACTACCTTAACCAAACACCCACCCAATGCCATAACCATACCAAAAGTGCTTCCATGGCCTCCCAAGACAACGCTATCACGCAAAACGATGAACCGTCAAACTCGACCAAAACGACCCTAACATGCACCAAGGTATTTTTTTTCCTTTTTTCCATTACACAAACCAAATAAACCATACATTTAAGCATTCTAGCATATCTAACACCTTTCCACATCAAAAGATCGTAATTCGGAACATGATTGAAAAACGAGAGTTTTACTATTCATATTTTACTATTCCATTAACAATTTAAATTGCAATAGCTAAATTCAACCGTAAAAAATACTAAAAACCTATAAATACATGTTCTATAATCATCAAGGAACATTCTTCAAGTAACAAAACGATCAAAATAACATTTTATGCATAAATCCCAAAAATTATTCTAATGCACAAATAACGATGCATCTCTCACCTTAGCCGTTAGTAAACGCTAGGAAAACAACGTTGAGAGCCCCGAAAATGATCCCAAGCAACCACACACGAAAATTTGAAGATTTGAATGAAAATCTTTTTTTCCTCTTTTTTTCCTTGTAGTTTCGGCCCCTTCTTTTTTTCCAGCTTTTTGCTTGTTTTTTGTATGTATTATGCTTATAAAAGATGACACACAAGTCAAATGGTCAAGGTCTTGGTCAATGTCACTTTTAATTGGTCAAACTAGCTTATTTTGTGCATTTTAAGCCTAAAACAAAGCACAAAACTATAATTCTAGTCAACAACTAAAATACTAAAATTTTAAAGACTACAAACTATTTTCACTATTTGTTGAGGACTAGAAATCATTTTCTAGCTATAACTCTCGATATGCAATGCACTTTGCGACGATAAACGAATAACATATAAATATCAAAGAATATAAGAAAAAATATAATTTTTAGAAAAAAAAACAGAAAAATTTCTTGTTCCGGGCTCGGGTATTACACCCTCTCCCCCTTAAAACAATTGCGTCCACATAATTCTTACCTGATCGACAAACAACTCCGGATACTGACTCTGAACCTGGTCCTCTCTCTCCCAAGTTGCTTCCTTAAACTCGTGATGACTCCACAGGACCTTTACCATTCTGCATTAAAATACCACCCAATCCTTCTTAAGACGCATCACTATAGACAACAAAATTTTCTGTACCTTCAGGTAAATCAAGTATTGGAGTTGTAGTTAGTCTCATTTTCAATTCTTGGAAACTAGTTTCACATTTAGCATCCCAGTTATAGCCAACTTTCTTTCGAGTCAATTGGGTCAAAGGCCCAAAAATTTTGGAAAAGTCTTTGACAAATCTCCGATAGTAACCTGTCAATCCTAGAAAGCTACAGATCTCTGACACAGTTTCAGGTCTCTTCCAAGACGAAACAACTTCAATCTTAGTTGGATCTACAGAAACTCCTTGATGTGAAATGATATGGCGCAGAAAAGATATTTGATTCAACCAGAATTCGCACTTGCTGAACTTAGCAAAAAACTTATTTTCTTGTAAAGTCTGTAGCACAATCTTCAAATGTTGTTCATGTTCAGCCTTATCCTTATAGTATACCATAATGTCGTCAATGAAGATTACGACCAATTGATCAAGATAAGGTTGAAAGACCATTTGCATTAAATCCATGAATATGGCTGGTGCATTCGTCAACCCAAACGGCAACACAACAAATTCATAGTGACCATATCTAGTCCTGAATGCTGTTTTAGGTATATCATCACTCCGAATTCTGAGTTGATAGTAACCCTGCCTCAAGTCAAATTTTGAATACACTCTCGCACCCTATAGTTGGTCAAACAATTCTTCAATCAAAGGCAAAGGGTATTTGTTCTTAATCATAACTTGATTAAGTCCCCTATAGTCAATGCATAACCGTAGCGTGCTGTCTTTCTTTCTCACAAACAACATAGGCGTACTCCACGACGAAGAACTAGGTTGTATAAACCCTTTTCTCAAGCAAGTTCTGAAGTTGAATTTTCAATTCTTGAAGTTTGGCCGGTGCCATTCCATAAGGAGTTCTAGAAATTGGTGCAATGCCCGACATTAGGTCAATCACAAACTCAATCTCCCTATCTAGTGGCAAACCCAATAATTTCTCAGGAAATATACCAGGGAAGTCCTTAACAATTGGAACCTCGTTCAAATTCAACTTATCAGTAGTTTGATTGATTAAATAAGCTAGGTAAGCTTTACAGCCCTTATTCAACAACTTGGAAACCTTGATTGATGATAAAAAGGGTGTTCTAGTAGCCCTGTGGTTCCCAACAATCTCAAGCACTAGTTGGTTAGAAATCTGAAGATAAACAAATTTTGTTCTACAGTCCAACTGTGCATAGTATTTCCCTAACCAGTCCATTTCCAATATGATTTCAAAGTCACGGAAGGGTAGTATGATTAAATCAGCAGGAAAATTACGATCCTTAATGTATATATCACAAGATTTGCAAATAGACTCAGTAACAAATTTTGCGCCTAAAGGTGTACTAACTTCAACTTTATGTGGCAATTTATCAATGCTAACATTCACATATTGTGCACATGCAGGAGTTATGAACAAATGCCTAGTCTCGAGATCAATCAAAACTTTAACTAGCTGAGTATTGAGAAGAAAGGTACCTTCCACTATAGTTGTAGTATCGGGTAACTCCTCTGCATCTAGGGCAAAGACTCTAGCCTGAACCCTCTGTGTCAGACCGGTACCTGCAGTCCTGTTTTGCGTACCTGGCCTCTAATTCGGCCCTGGACATTCTTAAACTTAGGGCAATTTTTCACCCTATGCTGATCGCTTCCACAACCAGTGCACTTACCACTCTTCCTCCAGCAATTAGCTTCAATGTGCCTCAATCGATTACAAAAGTTGCACTGCTGATTTTGCCTTACAACAGTACCTCCCGTAGGTGCGGGGGCTCTGACAGTGGTAGGAACTGTACCTCTCTATAGGGGTCTAGTCACAGCTGGTCTCGCCTGAATTTGATATTGAGGCTGGTTCGGGCACTGCTGAGGAACCTAAACAAAAGTTTGATACTGCCTCTACTGACCCTGGCTGCTCTGGTCCAAGTACTGTTTCTTACTCGGCTGGCTACTCTCGGCTATCATCTCTGCTTTCCGTTTCTCAAACTTTGAGGCTGCTTGAAATGCCTCGGGATAAGTAGCGTACTGTTGTCCAGTCAAATGCAACTGTATATCCATTCTCAACCCACGGACAAACCTGTTAATCATCCTCATAGCTGGCTGTACCATTTCAGGCATATACCTTGACAATCTGACAAATCTGGCCTCATATTGTGTGACAGTCATATTTCCCTGCCTTAGGCTCACAAATTCCTCTTCCTGCCTTTCCCTAGCCATCTTGGGAATATACTTGTCCCGAAACTCACTCACAAAGTCATCCTACAAATGCGGAACATCCTCACTATCCCACCTCAGCCTAACAGTGTTCCATCACTGTTCTGCGTCGCCCTTAAACAAAAATACTGCATATGCTATCTTTCTCTCGTCAGTGTATCCCAAGGTAGCATAAATCTTCTCAACACGGTTAAGCCATTTCTCGGCTGCCTCGTCATCCGGCTTTTCGAAGAATTTACCCAGCTCATGCCTAAGGAATTTCTCCAGTTGATTATTCTCAACCCTATACCCCTGTCCACTAGGATTAACTTGATTTCCCTGGGGATTATTATTCCGCTCCTGCCTTTGTTCATGAAATACCTGAGTAATCCGGTCAACTGCAGCGGTCATAGTAGCCATAAACTGTTCAGGCATCAGTTGCTGACCCTATTCTGCTACTTCTTCCTCTGCCTCTGCCTCTTGACCCCAGGTACGACGACGTGGTGCCATAGTAACAACTTACAGTAGCTGTGACAACATATAAAAGAAGTTTATAGACAGAAATATAACACATAAGATTAGATAACACTCAAGTCAATAACAATCAAACATCCTATCACATAATACATATAACACGTAGTTGACATATCAAACTAATTCACTTAAGCACATAAACATTCCAAGTTCACAAAATCATACTATAACACTTTTCACTTAACAATCACGCAATAACACTTTATCATTTAGACATTTACCCCACAGACCGAGAAACATATCCCGACTCATGCAATACTATCATACTCTGATACCACCTATGATATCACGTCCCGACCCGACCCTGCAAAAGGCCAAGTCTGGACACGATACACGGACGGAGTCTCCCCTATACCGTGGAGGATCCGAAAACCCTATATTCGATAGAATATACACGGAAACTACAATATTCATTTGAAACAAGACAACTTCCTTCAAAAACATATATTTTTTCATTATCCAACTTGATAAATCCCAAAATGTCATGCATACTACACAGGTACTTGTGCCACTAAGCAGTTAAACCATTAGCATGCAATTTTTTACTAGTTATTCTAGTACAACTTATAGTTTTACAAACTTTCATCTTATACATTACAAGACCATAGAAGCCTCAAAAGAAACACTACATACAAGGCTACAAGCCTCAAAATAAAGTGATAAGCAAGCAACATGTACAACAAGCATGGCCTGCCACAGAAGTCTGGCAACCAACCACCAGCTAAGCAAAGAAAGTGCAATCAAGGAAACACTTCCACCTGCTCCTCCTCTTCCTCGAGCACCTCAATAGGAACAGTCTCAACTACTCTTGTAAAATATGGTATAGAAAGGGTCGTAAAAACTATTGCTCAGCAAGGGTTAAATGGTCTCACAAGTCGGAGGTGAGAGAAGAGTGCAATACAAATAGCCAAGTAGGACAATCAACCCAAACATTCAAGATCAACAAGACTAAGCCAATTAATCAAGTCAAGACAAGCATTATAAGCATTTAAGCTATAACCACACAATTAAAGGATACGATTCACTTTTCACGAGCAACTTCAATCACGATTTCGATGACGATGTGCCGGCCCAACCACCTTATAACTTCAGTTTGGAATACCCCGTAAGTGCCCAATCAATACTACGACCCAATTCTTCCTGGGAGGCAACCCAAGCAAGAAAGGGAATATGACACGAAGCTAAAGCAACCAACCCTTGCAACCCGAGGCTACCGAGAGAGGCCCATCACACCCATCCCTGACTCTATGAATGCAATACAATATACAATGCAACACTCGAACGATAGAGCCACGTGTGGAAGAATAACAAAGTAGGTTACCCTTGCACGCAATAGCAATAGTTGATATACATTTCAATCACAATCAATTATAACAAGCACGACAAGTGTCAATAAGCATTCTAAAAGTCAAAGCATTATAAAAACCAACAAAACACATAACGGCCCCAACTTTCAAAATGCTACTACTTCTAAACGAGCCACGAGTTTCATAAATTGACTTCACCACCCATCCTAGGACACCATATAGTACAATTAAAAGCCACGAAACCCTACTTTAACCTAGAATTCTAGCAAAGCCCCGATTTCTCCATTTGCTCATTTGAACTACAACTACCCTAACCAAAAACCCAACCAATGCCATAACCACACCAAAAGTGCTTCCATGACCAACCGAGACAACACCATCAGGCAAAACGAGGAACCGACAAACTCGACCAAAATGACCCCAACATACACCAGGCATTTTTCCCTGTTTTTCCATTACACAACCCAAATAAACCATAAATTTAAGCATTCTAGCATATCTAGTACTTTTCCACATCAAAAGATTGCAATTCGAAACAAGATTGAAAAACGAGGGTTTTACTATTCATATTTTACTATTCCGTTAACAATTTAAATTGCAATAGCTAAATTTCAACCGTTAAAAATGCTAAAAACCTATAAATACATGTTCTATAATCATCAAGGAACATTCTTCAAGCAACAAAATGATCAAAATAACATTCTACGCATAAATCCCAAAAATTAAAGTTTAGACAAAAGTTATTCTAATGCGCAAATAACGATGCATCATTCACCTTAGCCGCTAGTAGACGCTAGGAAAACAACATTGAGAGCCCCAGAAACGATCCCAAGCAACCCCATGAGAAAACTTGAAGGTTTGAATGAAAATCTTTTTTTCCTCTTTTTTTCCTTGTAGTTTCGGCCCCTGCTTTTTTTTTTTCCAGCTTTTTGCTTGTTTTTTGTATGTATTATGCTTATAAAAGATGACACACAAGTCAAATGGTCAAGGTCTTGGTCAATGTCACTTATAATTGGTCAAACTAGCTTATTTTGTGCATTTTAAGCCTAAAACAAAGCACAGAACTATAATTATAGTCAACAACAACTAAAATACTAAAATTTTAAAGACTACAAACTATTTTCACTATTTGTTGAGGACTATAAATCATTTTCTAGCTATCACTCTCGATATGCAATGCACTTTGCGACGATAAACGAATAACATATAAATATCAAAGAATATAAGAAAAAATATAATTTTTAGAAAAAGAAACAAAAAAATTTCTTGTTTCGAGCTCGGGTATTACAGATTCAGCTATCTTCATCACCACCTTAACTAGTTAGCCTATCAACGTGCCATCATTTCTTTTTCTACAATGCAGCAGCTCTATCACCACGTTTTTCTGTCATCGTGTAAGGGATTCTTTGGCACCAATGCTTGACAAAATGCCACCATTACAACCTAGTAATAGCTAAACTGATTCAACACCATTTAATTATAAGATGTTACCATAATCTTCACCCCAAATTACTATCTAACACCTTATCACCTTTGATTAATGCTAGTTTAAATGAATCAGTCGTGAGGTATTCTTCTTATCTTCATCGTCATCTCTAGCGCGACAATATCTTAACACCACTTCATCACTTGCTATGATTATCACCGCCACCATAAACCACTTAGAACAAAGCTTCACCTCTATATAAGGCCCTTCCACTTCTCGATAGTAGCATAACACATACACATTAGCTAAAGTATATAGTTTGTCTCTCACAATCAGCACGACCGTAGCATTTGTGCGATAAGGTGAGAAAATTTTAAATAAAAGCATTAATGCTTGTTAGTTAATCCATATATGTATAAGCTTGTATGAGGCAGCTATGTGTGCATGATTACGTGAGCAGGCAGTTTAACGTAAGACTTATAAATTTATGTTAGCAGAAGCTCATGCATGTGAGGTGATTTACGTAAGACTCATGGTTACTTATTGATGTTATAACTGAAAACTTTGATTACATAGTATATCGGTTATTAATTAATTATAAACGTGAGGAGTTTTAAATAAATGGCATATAAAGTTAATTGTGTGAATTAATTGAAGTGCGGGTTTCTTTAATTTAGAAGGCTTATTAAATCTTTTATTTGTTATAAGCAAGGTTATTCTTTTATATGCTTGTTTGTACTAAATAGGGTATGCTCAGTTTTAATTACTACGTTTTATCTACACAAAGGCATTACTTAAAATATTTAATGTTGATATATGTACTAGTTAGAAAAATGCACTATAGTTGAATGTAGTCAAGTAATAGACCGATACAGGAACTACTACAAATGAAATAAATGAATTAAGGGTTCACTATTAATGAGTTTAATAAATTAAGTAGAAGTTAGTTTAAAAATTAGATAAGCAGTTACACAAATAAGGCCTAAGTTAACATAAATGCTCGGTTAATTAGGGTTTCAATTAATTAATGGTTATCTACTTTTCCTTTAAATATGATCTACTATATTTTAACTTTCAATGTTTTACACATAGTTAATATTGTGTTATCTGAACCACTGAAAGATGTAATTACTTGTTAATTGAAATGAAACCTATCATTTTAAATGACAACTAATATAGATTACATTATATTGTCTACTTGTATTAATATTTCTAATTGTTAAAAATACTTGTTCGGGGAGAGCCTCTTCTGTTGTTCCCCACCTAAATATTTATCAAATTGCATGATCGTTAATTGCAAAGATGTTATCAACTGCTTGCTATATGACTATTGTGCATGCCTATGTTACGTGACAACTTGTACGTGCTTATGTGCTACTTGATTAAGGGTTGCAACCTCAGGCACAATAGCTGTCACGAACGCCGGGTGGCATACGGCTTGCCAGTGCTCCCGTGAGTATCGTGGTCCTATTCCCTCTCCTGCTTGGCGATTTCTACCCTCGGGGAGTTGGGTCTTAGATTTCGGGTACAATCCAGAGTACCCTTTTGGGAGAGATAAGAAGTTGTGAACTTGATTCGAGGCTGGCCATCTCTGGAAATGATATCGAATCGTATCCTTTTACTATGTGTTTAAGTACTCTCAGGGGGGACCACTACCGCCCTTGGAGAGCTTGCTCTCGCTTGGGACTAGTACCGTCCTCAGAGAGGAAAGACTGTTTATCTATGTGACACTACTGTTATTGATACATGAATCAAATATGATATAAATCTCTACGGGTTATCACATGTTATTGTATCTTAACATTTACCATATGTGAATAATTTGTGGATATTATTGTACATGTATTGCATCATGTATTGCGTCATGATTTTCAAAAGAGACCGACCAAATATGTTTTTAAAACTCTTCTATTCCATCCTCTCTGAGCTTCCCAAGAACTCACCCTCTTTTCTCCCCCCAGTGCAGGTGCAACTTGCCTTGAAATGGAAATTGACTTTATATGTTGAAGTTGAATGTTTACATGCTCGAAGCTCCTTGCCTGTCATATTTCGATCCAAGTTGTAAAAGTTAGAGTTTGTTTGTGCTACTCCCGAGTAGAAGGGTAGCTGCGCTGAAACCCTATTTTGTATGACAGTCGGGTAGTTCTCAAGTCTCGGATGATGTAATACTCATTGTACCAAGATTATTGTGACGCCCGAGTTTTATCCTTGCATTCAATTACTGTTGCATCCCTTGTTTGCGCATTTCCTTCTGTGCATTATTCACTGTCTTCTTAAGTTACTATTCACTCAGTTTTTAACTTCATGCTATTAGCGAATTAGCATTTTTATTAAATCATATTAATTGTTAGAGTAGTGGGAAAACTGTGCATTTGAGCTAGAGGCGATAGGAGAGCTCGTTTAGAAAATGATTTTCGTAGTTTAATGAATAGTGTTACGTAACCAACTTAGAGTTTAATTAGCTAACATTAATTTATGCTTAGGACTTGTTTCTAACTAGCTTGACTCACATTTTGACCATACATTTAAATTAAAACAACTCACCTAAGCTTATATAACACACACACAACTCACCTTATATCATAACTAGCAAAATCAAAACAAAAAAATGCTGAAAAATCACTGTAGCAAATCCGAGAATAGTATAGGAGGAGAATGAGAGGATTTTGCTCATCAAATCTTCAAGCCAAGCCAAGCCAAGCTAGAAGAAAGTAGTTTATGGTGTTTGCTAGCCTCCCGAGAGTTCCTACGCGCAATTGGTGAGGGTTTTCATGACTTTTTATGCATATCTAAAATGTTACATTTTTCTTGATTTGTTGAAAATGTTATCAAATGCTATTGCAAAGCTTATCTATGCTATTATACCTTGTATATAAGTGCTAGAGAACACATTTGAGCTATTAGTTCGCATTTTAAACGGTTGGAATCGTCATTTGAATTTATGAGGTGAATAGTGACGTTTTCATAGGGTTTTGTGTAATTGCACGTATTAGCTTGATTCAACACTCCTAATAGATGCCTTAGGTGCTAATGAAGGTAGTCTAATAGCCCCGTGCACTTGAATTGGTCTAGAATCGCATAAAACATGAAATACCCGACTTTAACAAAAGGGTATCGGGGTTCATGCGAATCCGGGTAGATTCGGCCTCCACTTCTAGTATTCTTAGGATACCTAGGTGCTATAGAAGCTTTGATAACCCTTGTTTGAAGCCCGGATAAGGTATGTGTAGTTTAAAGCCATAAGAGGGAATTTGGGGCTTTCGGGGTAATCGCGGGCGTTTGAATGAGTTAGAGGGTTGAGAGGGTACCTTGAGGGTTAGTTAGAAGGTTGGGAGAGTTTCCCTTGAAAATGGAATCATTAACCTTGGTTTGGAAGAGAAATAGTTTTAATAATAAAGGGGTTTAGGTGCAATTTCGGTTGTCTCGCGCTTCTAAGACCTTGGCATGACTTCTTGAATGTTTAAATGTAGTTTCAAGTTGGTGTGGAACTTTTGATGTAATTCTAATTATATCTTGTATATGCCCTTTTGTAAAACTGCTTATTTGCTTGTATAAACTGCTTCTATTTTAACTGCATTGAGGAAACTTCGAGCTTAAAACTGTATTAATTGGAGAAGGATTAGGGGTTGAATTATATACCATTAGAAAGCCTTACGAGTCTAGTTTCTACAGCTTTTTACGGTGCATTAATCGGAGTTGTCTAGAGCAAGTTATGATCATTTTGGTGAGATGTGTCAGAAATGCCCTGTTACGCGAGAATCTGAATTTTGTTGTTATTTTGCTATAGTAATGATATAATTCAGTTCTAATTGGATGTATTCGATCAAGACCTTATTGTGTAGTGTCCTTGGATGATTAATAACGTAATGGGGCTCTTATAGTTATGTTGTTTTCATGAATTGTAATTGAAATCTAATTGCTAGTAAAGTTAATTTAAATTGAAAGCTATTCTATTCGACTGTGAATGAGAAATGCTAGTAGAGTTGTGATGGTCACCACCTTTAGACATAGGTAATGTTTCTATATATGCTAAACAATTCAACTGTTAGAATTAGTTGTTGTTATCAATGTGCAACTAGTGAACACTTAGAAAGGTCAAGTAAACTATGTGGAAGAATGTGTTTAATGCTTTTTGAAACTACATGTAAGGTTAATTGTAAGTTGATAGTTGTCTATTATATGTTAAATGTAATTAACTTAAGTTAATACTACTAGTGATATGTTAGAATCTTAGCTTGAAGTATAGTTATTTTACTAAAATAGTATGTTAGTTATTAAATGGTTGATAGTTAACTTTTCTATTAGTTGATAAATGCATTTATTTCCCTATGTGCTAATGTTGGGCTATCTTCATAGAGATATTACTAACTATTGTAAGTAAAGTAGAATATGAATTAGAAGTTCATTAAAGTAGTAAAAGACTGGGTAGTGTCATTGTGAATGAATGTGTCATTTGAACATTAAAGTAACCTAACCTTTATTATCTATATATCCTTTGGAGAAATTCTTTGAGTTGAGTTAATGGCTAGTTTATTGTTATGTGGAGTGAATTAATTTCCTGTACAAGTTATTAACTAAAGTAAAATGAGAAATAGTATGAGTAACTGTAGGCTCATGTGTCGATTTTAGTTAAACTAAATTCTAACTCGATTTATATCTAGTTATAGCATGCTGGTTGAATCATTCTCATTTAAGTTTTTGAACTATCTTCTTAATTAACTTGTAGACTATTGAAAATATGGAATATATGTTAAGTTAAAGTATATAAAAGTGGTATTTTGTTAAAAATAGAATTCTAATAGATATTGTATATATGCTAAATAAGCGAAGTTATAAGTTAGCTAACTTAGAATGAATGTTGTAGTTAAAGAGTAATTGAAGTAATGTTTGCTCATAGGTTCAAGGTGACTGGAAATGATGTGATTCAAACTTACATCTTGGAGCTCGGTAGAGGTGAGGGAGACTTCATCCTTATGTGCATAATAGTTTATTTACTTGTACTTAGATTATGTGCACTTATTGTCTATATATTGTGTGTGAGGGCAACCTACTTTGTTGTCCCTCAACCATGTGTTTATTGATTTATACTATTGTTATCATTTTGAGTGCATTGCATCGTGGTTGCGCAACCATTCGGGCATGGTAGTGTCGGGGAAACCGGGCGGCATCGGGCTTGCCAGTCCACCTCGGCTACCATGGTTGCCCAGTCCCTCTCTCGCTTGGGATGCCGCCCAGGGAGAGTTGGGTCGTAGGATTTCGGGGTACATCCGGAGTACACCCGTTTGGAGTTATAAGGGGATGCCGGCTTATCGATATCAGTGTCATTATTACATCGAGATTTCAGTTCGTGGCGTCGCTGGTGTGCCTCTGCCCTTCGGGGTATTCGCTTAGCCGAGACGTTACAGAAGTCAAAGTGTATCGTATCATTTTTAATGTGTAGTAACTTGTTGTTTTAATTGTTCTTTGGTTGTAAAATACTTTATTTGTACTAACTGCTGCATTGCACGTCCCCAGTAGACCTTATCCCTCACTGAGCAATTGTGATTGCTCATACCTCGCTAAACATGTTTCAGGAAGTGCTGAGGGTGAACCCCAACTAGTTGAGGTGCTAGTGGAAGAGGAAGAAGTTCAGGCTGAGCCTTTGCCCTAGTTGTTATGTGTTTGTAGTCTAAGGCGGATTTGCCTTCTTGTTGTTACATGGTGTATTTGTATTGCTATAGCATGATCTATTTTGTGACCTTAAGGCTATGTATATTCTTGTAGTTGCAAGTTGAAAGCTGTTGGTTGTAATGTTAGCTTTGAGATATTATGGTTTGTAATAACTTTTAATTCTCCTTTTAGTTCTTGCATGCTTGGGGGTGTATGTTTAGAGGTGTTGATTTCAACTTCTAAAATTGCTCTAATGTTATCATAGGATGACATGTTAAAAAGGTTTAATGAAAAGTTAAGTTGGGTGCATGCATGTGTGATTTGGAGCTGTTGTTTGTCTCCTGGCTTGGATGACCTTGAACCTTTGAATTTTAATTATAAAAGCTTGTTTTAGTATATTGTGGCTATTTTGAGCATTTACAGGTTTGAAAAATGTCCGCGGTACAGAGGAAACTCTGTCCGTTTTTTTCCAAAAATTTTGTGACCGGGTTTGGTATTGGTTTGAGAGTAGCATGGTTATTAGACCCTCCGGTCACGTGAGGGATCGGAGTGTTACAGGTGGTATCAGAGCTTAGTTAGCTCTCAGCCAGGATAGGGTCCTCGGCCTGTCGGGTAGTAATCCTTGTGTGTGTGCTTGTTAAGTGTGTCTTGAAAGTGTGTGGTTGAATGTGTGATTGTGTGTCTTGAATTGATTGTGTGCACCTATGTGATATAGTTATGTGTTATGTCTTAAATGTGTGCTGAGTGAAGTGAAGTTGCATCGAATTGACCTCGTGTATCGTTATCTGCTTGAATTATTGATTGTACCGTATGTACTTGAGCATTTTGAATTAAGTTTTGTTGTGAATTGAATTGGTTTTGTTATGATTCGCACTTGAATGATTTTGTTGCTTACATTGCTTTATATGCTCTTTTATAATCATGCTTGCATAATAGTTTAAAGAATGTTTATACATATGCAATAGTTTGGCATTCATACATAGTCCGTCGAATGGTAAGAAAAACTTCTTCCTCCCCTGAAGAGAGGTGATTAGTGGCTGGCCTTTCAAGTTATGTGGATTAGTAGGAACGTGAAGCGGTTGATCAACTCTTTTATTTGGGAATTGGTGTTGTAGGCAGAGCTCAGTTATTGGGATTCTTCTAAGGCCTTCTTCAGTGCTTAGCGGTCATAAATGAGTAGCTTCTTTTGGGGTTTCTATATGACAGTTCTCTGGAGCATATTCTTGGTATTTTTTTTATCAGGTATTCTTTTGTCGACATCTCTCGGGAAAAAATTGGTATATGGATTCTTTTCAGCCTTATTATCTGGTATTATTTACAATACTCCTGCTCGTAACTTTTATTGGTATTTTCTCGCCGCTCTTAGTTGGGATTCCATTCTTCTATGGTATTCATGCCAGCGGGATTCTTATTTGGATTTCGAAGTAGCATCTTTATTGGAGCCTTTATTTGGCCTTATTAAGTGAGGTTCGCAGACAATACTACTGGGATTTCTTAATGAGCTCCCACGAGAATTCGTATATGGTATTCTTGCTTAGCAACTGATGACGAATAATCGGAGTTGGTTTTCAGTTGATGAGGAGTTCTCTTGTGAAGAAGAATTGCGTGGACGCAATTAGTTTAAGGGGGAGAGGATGTGACGCCCAAGTTTTAGCCATGCATTCAATTACTGTTGCATCCCTTGTTTGCGCATTTCCTTCTGTGCGTTCTTAACTGTCTTCTTAAATTACTATTCCCTCCATTTTTAACTTCATGCTATTAGCGAATTAGCATTTTTATTAAATCATATTAATTGTTAGAGTAGTGGGAAATATGTGCATTTGAGCTAGAGGCGATAGGAGAGCTCGTTTAGAAAATGATTTTCGTAGTTTAATGAATAGTGTTACGTAACCAACTTAGAGTTTAATTAGCTAACATTAATTTATGCTTAGGACTTGTTTCTAACTAGCTTGACTCACATTTTGACCATACACTTAAATTAAAACAACTCACCTAAGCTTATATAACACACACACAACTCACCTTATATCATAACTAGCAAAATCAAAACAAAAAAATGCTGAAAAATCACTATAGCAAATCCGAGAATAGTATAGAAGGAGAATGATAGGATTTTGCTCATCAAATCTTCAAGCCAAGCCAAGCCAAGCTAGGAGAAAGTAGTTTAGGGTGTTTGCTAGCCTCCCGAGAGTTCCTACGCGCAATTGGTAAGGGTTTTTCCTGTCTTTTTATGCATATCTAAAATGTTACATTTTTCTTGATTTGTTGAAAATGTTATCAAATGCTATTGCAAAGCTTATCTATGCTATTATACCTTGTATATAAGTGCTAGAGAACACATTTGAGCTATTAGTTCGCATTTTAAACGGTTGGAATCGTCATTTGAATTTATGAGGTGAATAGTGACGTTTTCATAGGGTTTTGTGTAATTGCACGTATTAGCTTGATTCAACACTCCTAATAGATGCCTTAGGTGCTAATGAAGGTAGTGTAATACCCCCGTGCACTTGAATTGCTCTAGAATCGCATAAAACATGAAATACCCGACTTTAACAAAGGGGTTTCGGGGTTCATGCGAATCCGGGTGGATTCGGGCTTCACTTCTAGTATTCTTAGGCTACCTAGGTGCTATAGAAGCTTTGATAACCCTTGTTTGAAGCCCGGATAAGGTATGTGTAGTTTAAAGCCATAAGAGGGAATTTGGGGCTTTCGGGGTAATCGCGGGCGTTTGAATGAGTTAGAGGGTTGAGAGGGTACCTTGAGGGTTAGTTAGAAGGTTGGGAGAGTTTCCCTTGAAAATGGAATCATTAACCTTGGTTTGGAAGAGAAATAGTTTGAAAAATAAAGGGGTTTAGGTGCAATTTCGGTTGTCTCGCGCTTCTAAGACCTTGGCATGACTTCTTGAATGTTTAAATGTAGTTTCAAGTTGGTGTGGAACTTTTGATGTAATTCTAATTATATCTTGTATATGCCCTTTTGTAAAACTGCTTATTTGCTTGTATAAACTGCTTCTATTTTAACTGCATTGAGGAAACTTCGAGCTTAAAACTGTATTAATTGGAGAAGGATTAGGGGTTGAATTATATACCATTAGAAAGCCTTACGAGTCTAGTTTCTACAGCTTTTTACGGTGCATTAATCGGAGTTGTCTAGAGCAAGTTATGATCATTTTGGTGAGATGTGTCAGAAATGCCCTGTTACGCGAGAATCTGAATTTTGTTGTTATTTTGCTATAGTAATGATATAATTCAGTTCTAATTGGATGTATTCGATCAAGACCTTATTGTGTAGTGTCCTTGGATGATTAATAACGTAATGGGGCTCTTATAGTTATGTTATTTTCATGAATTGTAATTGAAATCTAATTGCTAGTAAAGTTAATTTAAATTGAAAGCTATTCTATTCGACTGTGAATGAGAAATGCTAGTAGAGTTGTGATGGTCACCACCTTTAGACATAGGTAATGTTTCTATATATGCTAAACAATTCAACTGTTAGAATTAGTTGTTGTTATCAATGTGCAACTAGTGAACACTTAGAAAGGTCAAGTAAACTATGTGGAAGAATGTGTTTAATGCTTTTTGAAACTACATGTAAGGTTAATTGTAAGTTGATAGTTGTCTATTATATGTTAAATGTAATTAACTTAAGTTAATACTACTAGTGATATGTTAGAATCTTAGCTTGAAGTATAGTTATTTTACTAAAATAGTATGTTAGTTATTAAATGGTTGATAGTTAACTTTTCTATTAGTTGATAAATGCATTTATTTCCCTATGTGCTAATGTTGGGCTATCTTCATAGAGATATTACTAACTATTGTAAGTAAAGTAGAATATGAATTAGAAGTTCATTAAAGTAGTAAAAGACTGGGTAGTGTTATTGTGAATGAATGTGTCATTTGAACATTAAAGTAACCTAACTTTTATTATCTATATATCCTTTGAAGAAATTCTTTGCGTTGAGTTAATGGCTAGTTTATTGTTATGTGGAGTGAATTAATTTCTTGTACAAGTTATTAACTAAAGTAAAACGAGAAATAGTATGAGTAACTGCAGGCTCATGTGTTGATTTTAGTTAAACTAAATTTTAGCTCGATTTATATCTAGTTATAGCATGCTGGTTGAATCATTCTCATTTAAGTTTTTGAACTATCTTCTTAATTAACTTGTAGACTATTGAAAATATGGAATATATGTTAAGTTAAAGTATATAAAAGTGGTATTTTGTTAAAAATAGAATTCTAATAGATATTGTATATATGCTAAATAAGCGAAGTTATAAGTTAGCTAACTTAGAATGAATGTTGTAGTTAAAGAGTAATTGAAGTAATGTTTGCTCATAGGTTCAAGGTGACTGGAAATGATGTGATTCAAACTTACATCTTGGAGCTCGGTAGAGGTGAGGGAGACTTCATCCTTATGTGCATAATAGTTTATTTACTTGTACTTAGATTATGTGCACTTATTGTCTATATATTGTGTGTGAGGGCAACCTACTTTGTTGTCCATCAACCATGTGTTTATTGATTTATACTATTGTTATCATTTTGAGTGCATTGCATCGTGGTTGCGCAACCATTCGGGCATGGTAGTGTCGGGGAAACCGGGCGGCATCGGGCTTGCTGGTCCACCTCGGCTACCATGGTTGCCCAGTCCCTCTCTCGCTTGGGATGCCGCCCAGGGAGAGTTGGGTCGTAGGATTTCGGGGTACATCCGGAGTACACCCGTTTGGAGTTATAAGGGGATGCCGGCTTATCGATATCAGTGTCATTATTACATCGAGATTTCAGTTCGTGGCGTCGCTGGTGTGCCTCTGCCCTTCGGGGTATTCGCTTAGCCGGGACGTTACAGAAGTCAAAGTGTATCGTATCCTTTTTAATGTGTAGTAACTTGTTGTTTTAATTGTTCTTTGGTTGTAAAATACTTTATTTGTACTAACTGCTGCATTGCACGTCCCCAGTAGACCTTATCCCTCACTGAGCAATTGTGATTGCTCATACCTCGCTAAACATGTTTCAGGAAGTGCTGAGGGTGAACCCCAACTAGTTGAGGTGCTAGTGGAAGAGGAAGAAGTTCATGCTAAGCCTTTTCCCTAGTTGTTATGTGTTTGTAGTCTAAGGCGGATTTGCCTTCTTGTTGTTACATGGTGTATTTGTATTGCTATAGCATGATCTATTTTGTGACCTTAAGGCTATGTATATTCTTGTAGTTGCAAGTTGAAAGTTGTTGGTTGTAATGTTAGCTTTGAGATATTATGGTTTGTAATAACTTTTAATTCTCCTTTTAGTTCTTGCATGCTTGGGGGTGTATGTTTAGAGGTGTTGATTTCAACTTCTAAAATTGCTCTAATGTTATCATAGGATGACATGTTAAAAAGGTTTAATGAAAAGTTAAGTTGGGTGCATGCATGTGTGATTTGGAGCTGTTGTTTGTCTCCTGGCTTGGATGACCTTGAACCTTTGAATTTTAATTATAAAAGCTTGTTTTAGTATATTGTGGCTATTTTGAGCATTTACAGGTTTGAAAAATGTCCGCGGTACAGAGGAAACTCTGTCCGTTTTTTTCCAAAAATTTTGTGACCGGGTTTGGTATTGGGTTGATAATAGCATGGTTATCAGAGCCTCCGGTCTCGTGAGGGATCGGGGCGTTACAATTATTATCTAATAGCTAGTTATTATTAAAGATCTTTATACTTTACTTCTTTTAATATTATGAAAAGTTATATAAATGAGACTGCAACTACGATAAGGGCAGATTCTGACCTAATCTTGAGAAGGGCCGAGTTGAGGTCGTTATATAACTAATTTTTAGATCTCTTTTGTATCTGACCTCTCGAGTTCATAATTAATTGGCAGCGAAAGAGTATTAATCTAATTAATATTTAATTATAACTCTTCTAGTTAATTTTTGCAAGTCATGAGTGATACCTAACAATATATCACGACTATACAATTAATGATGAAGTGGAATCGAACCCTGTAATATATAATTACCGTATAATTAGTTGTTTACGTCTATCATCCCTATTAAGTGAGAGTCATGGATAAGAATCTCAATCTCATTTACTTAATCATATGACCAAATCTAATTAATTAGTAACTCGTCAATGAATTGTAGCACGTCTTTCACTATTCCAACTCGACCAAGAATTTCTGTTTACTTAATTAATAGATCTCATAGGACCCCTATTGACGGATTTCATATCTACACGCACATATCTCAATGCAGAATATATCATAACCATTGAGCACATTATCCAATCCTTGATTAGAATTGAATTATTTGTACTAGCAAATTATGGTATTCCATACACAAGATAACCATTGTGTCTCAGGTCTGAGGACTAATTATGTAATTATAGTATATAACAAATTATTGACCATCCATTTAATTTGTTATATGATCGATCATGTCCAGACACTTATTCTTAACAAGTACTTATATATATACAAATGCAACATGAGACTCGTTGCCCTCATCATTAATATCTCATATTAATCAAGATAATAGACTGTACTTCGATCTATCGGGATAAATTAATGCCTAATTAATTATCCTACGATCCTACGATCAAGAACTTATTCTAAAATTTATCTTTCATTATAGATCTTGCCACTCGTATTCTGAACAATTTAAAGAATAAGATCACCTATAAGATAATCCTAAGGACTCTATTTAAATATTAGTTAACACAATAATTATAATTAAATAAACTGCCCATTGACTAATTAAATAATACAAAATATCATGTCCTAAAATTATAATAAATTAGCTTTTAGGGCATATATTCTAACAATTCCCACTTCCACTAAAACTAATCGCTTCAGTATCTCATACCCATCTTTTCAAGATGGCAATCTGATGACTGTTGAATTATTGCCTTAGTTAGTGGATCAGTGATATTAATTGTTGACGTTATTTACTACATAATAACATCGTTCTTTTCCACAATCTTCGAACAATATGGTAAATCCTTTTAACGTGTTTGAATCCCTAATGAGACCTAAGTTCCTTAGCTTGCTCTATAGTTCCATTGTCGTCACAACACAACCTGTTGACTTAATGGAAAGAATCATCCTAAGTTTAGTTACAAACTACTTGATATAAACACTTCATTTTGTCGCATCTAATGCAGCGATGTACTCATCCTTTGTAGCGGAAACCGTGATTATACTATATTTGAAACCTTTCCAACTAATTGTTCCTTCATTATAGGTGAGTGTGAACCCATATGTAAATTATCTGTAAAACCTTCAAGTTTCTCCTTCTTCATATACCAAGATTATGTCTTTAGTTCTTCTCAAGTATTTAAGAATGTTCTTGACTACTTTCCAGTGTTTCTAACCTGGATGAAACAAATATATGCTCGTAACACTTACAACATGTATGATATTAGGTCTTGTACATAGCATGACATATATAAGATTGCCAATTATTGCAGCATATAGAATATTATTTATTTAATCTCTCTCTTCAGTAGTATTAGGATTCATAGCCCTGGAGAGATGAATGTCATATCTAAAAGTGGTTAACCCCCTTTTAGAATATTGTATGTTAAATTTTTTTAACAATTCGGGAAAGACCTATCAATCCTTTCAATCTATTGTTACAGATTCAAATTCCAAGAATCTAGGTAGCTTAACCCAAACCTTAAGTGGAGAATTTACTTTAATAACTAGACCTTATTAAAATCATTTCCTATGAGTAGTATGTCATCTACATACATGATAAGGAATGTGATCAACCTTTCATTTGACCTTCTTGTATACACAAGGCTCAATATCATCCTCAATAAAGTCAAACGATTTGATTTCTTATCTAATTGAACGTTCTAGATTCTATAGGCTTGTTTAAGTTCATAAATGGATCTTAATGTGGGATAAATCCCGACATGGATTATAATTACCAAACTACCCCTATAGGGACTCATTCAGTTAAGGTCTAATCTAAGGTCCTTCTTGAGGTCCCAAGAGCCTGAGGCCCGAGGTCTACGTACTCCATCTATTTGAGTAAAACAAGGCTCAGGTTGCCAGGGTATCCCAGAGACCTCAAGATGACGGTTATAACTAACTCTGATTACTTTCACAAAATTAAGGAAAGATTTCTTCAAGAAGGTATAAATAGTACACATACACTCATTGTGAAAGTAACTCATACACTTTATACACTTTTGATTTATATTTATCTTTCTCCTCAACCAAGATAAATATACTAACTTAAGCATCAGAGTGCTTACATGGGTATACTCCACATCCATTTCTTTTGTAGGACCAGCTTGGGTTATACATATATACTTATTGCGAAGAACTAGCTCGGGTCGTGCTTCGGAGATTTTACCTTTAACAGGTGGTGTCGTCTGTGGCAACGTGTAATTTTCCCACTGAGTTCCTACTATACTAAATACTAGAATCCATAGTCAAGCAGATGGCCAAGCACTACTGCCATCTATAGGTGGCCAAGCTCACAACCAAGTTCACAATGATCAACGCCCACCATCGGGAGTGTGCCATCTAGATGGAGCCAAAAATCCAACCATAATTAGTCCACCCATACACCCACTACCTATCCCAACTCAAGTCCAAGGACTATTCATATTTTGCATCTACATTCGTCGTTCCTCCCGTGGATGTAAACGTCGTAGCTTAAATAGTGAATACCATCTAGGATACTTTAAATTGCCTCATTCATGCTCAAACATTAGCCCAAACAGTTCAGCCAGCCCATCAACCTACTTACCAAATGAACCAAATAGGTCAACCATATCCAAAGCAGTCAAATTCCCCTCTAGTCGGGCTTAAGGTTACGACCAGGCAGGCCAAGCCCATGAGGCTACCCCCTAACCAGCTGAAGATGAAGGGTTATCTAGATCCATCTGTCGTACTAAGGTGCCAAGGAGGAGGTGTACAATGGAGGATAAAAAATATAGATCTAGACACAGTGTCTCGGGTCTAAATGTACCAGGGCCTCAACCCTTTTATCTATCAAGTGATGAATGAACCACTCCCACCGGGCTATAAACTGTATTTTTTACCAGCATATGATGGGAATGGTGATCCCGAAGACCATGTTGCCATATTTTGACATAAGATGGACTTTTATGATGTATCAAATGCCTTCATGTGTCGAGCATTTCCAACAACTTTGAATGATGCAGCTCAATAATGGTTTGATGGCCTCGAGCTAAATACTATAAAGATGTTTATGCAGCTAACCAAAACTTTCCTTGATCGCTTTGCGAGCAGTAAGAAGCCCACAAGGCATACAACTATTCTGTTGAGTATAAAGTAGGGACGTGATGAGACTTTAAAAAAATATTCAACCAAGTTCAACAAAGTAGCCCTAGAGATCACGTAGCTAGACGAAAAGTTTACAATATACATGAATGGTATTAATAGCAGGTCCTTCCTGGCCTCCTTGGCAAAAAGGGCACCGACATCATTGATTGAGCTGATAAATAAGGCTCAAGGCTACATCTATGCTGAGGAGCTCATTCGAGCTAAGAAGGATGAGGAGAAGGAATCATCGAAAATGGTCTTAGGAGGTACTAGCAAGGACAAAGAGAAATGTGATGATAGACCCCAAAGAGGGGAGAAGATGAGGCAGAATAATACTAGGCCTTCTTGGTACACTAATTATACACCACTCAATGCTCCGAGGTCAGAGATCTTGGCAAAGATTCAAACCAGGTTCGATCTAAAATCGCCCCCAAGGATTAAATCTGATCCTAAGAGAACACCCCAAGAAACTTATGTCAGTTTCACAATGACTATGGTCACGACATAAATGAGTGTAACTAGTTGAAAAATGCCATTGATGCTTTGATCCGAAAGGGTCACTTCATACTTGCGGTGTGACAATAATCAAGGGCCAAGGAAAGAATAGAAAAGGACTCTACAAAAGGATAGATAGAGGAGTCTGAGGCATGTGCATTGTGGACCTGTACATGATATTGATATAATCATTAGAGGCATGGCCTCTAGGGATAAGAATATTACTACTAGGAGGGCATATATAAGATCAGGCTAAGGTGAACTAGCTACGAAAAGGCCTCGGGTGGAAAAAAATATCACCTTTACTGATGACGACGTGGAGGGTTTAATAGTCCCACTGAAGGGAAACGTTATATCACATGAATTAAATTTTATTTTATTCAAGAATAAGGTGGACACATTTATCCATGGATCTTTAAAGCGAATAAGACATGAAATAGCTACTTGAACATCTAAACACTTCATAATTTAATTCTAAAATCAAATAAAGGTTTCTAAAATACCTTTTATTGTGAAATGAAAAAATCTCCTTGAACATGATGCTCCATATGCCTATAGCAAGACTTTTGCTCCTTCATTTTGATCTTTCCCTCTATGCTAAATTCCTAGCTTAAGCGTTGATCAAGTTGTGGGACTTGATCTTACAAAACTAAACTATAAGAAGAATGTTTGTTGTTTCCTCTAAGAGAGGCTTATACAAGAGAGAGAGAAAGAGAGAGAGAGGTCTCAAAGGAGATAGTGCAATTATAGAGCTTGGTGTAGAGGCCTTTATATAAGTGTAGCTAGGCAAGGTAATTCTGTTTGAATTAGAAAACCAAGATGGAGAAGGATTAGGACTTTGAATTATCCTTTAATTCCAAAATAATATTGGAAAATCCTCTTCCTAGCATAAAGGCCTAATCCACATGCCCAACGCCATATGGCCAACGCTTACAAGGCTCCTCCCATACGTGTAGGCCTTGTGTCCATGTACGTAAGCTTAAGTGTTTTAGCCCAAGTGCTCTATCCTATTAATTAATTAAATCTAATTAATCCAAGTCCAAATCTAGTCTACTTTTAAGAATAAAATCTTTTTCCAAGAATGAAAAATTTATCTTAAAATCTTAGTAGTCTTTAGACTTTAATTCTTTTTTATATTTAACAACACCCAAACTTAGTAATGACACTTATAAGGTAAATGGCTAGAAGGGGGACCAAAGACATAATTATCCTTCCATTGAAAATGACCAAAATACCCTTGCTACGTTCTAGCAATACTTTGTCACTTTAACCTTAGTATATTCTACTAGAAGACTATGGCTGTATTATAGGATAATTACTGTATGAATAGGAGTTAGTCAACAACATATGATGCTCAGTCTTTAGACCAATTAAATGATAATAACCATAATGCCCCTCTATACTCACTCATAGCCAAGACATGTTTACCATTCTCACTATCACCTATTTGACTACATTCTTCTCCTCAAAACCTCTAACCCATAATCTAACCATCCTCCGGAAGTTATCCACTTGTTTATGAGAGCTACACATAAGTGTAACAACCAATACAACATACAAACTGTATTACTATGCATAGATTCAGGATGATCAACATGGATCATTCTAAGAGAGTGATTATTGTATAGATTCGTTATTGCATATGCATGTTCCTTCTAACTAAGTCCAGACACCTAAATAACAAAGCTATTGTCCCATACAAGATCTCAACCATTATGACTCAAAGTGCAAAAACTTGATTTCGTCAGTTCATCCACATATACTTAAGATTAAGAATACTGGCCCACTTAGTAACTTGTAAGTAGAGATGGCATTTGGGCCAGCCCAGCTTAGCCTAGATGTTTAGTGGGCTGTGCTGGGTTGGGCTAATTTCTTAGATTAGGAATTTAAAAGGATTTTACACTTTCTTTTGCAAAAAATTGAGTTTTATAGCTATATGTATGTATGTATGTATCTATTGTTGCCAACTATTTTTAGTATACTAAATATAGTATATATGTATATATATATATATATATATATATATAAGTAAAATAGACTAAAACAATTAAAAGACTAAAAATTGGCAACTTTGACTTAGCCTATTTTATTTGACTTAGCATATATATATACATAATACATACATGTAACAATAAAAAAAAAAGCTCGAAACACACTCAAAACTCACACACATGGCCAAAAATCCTTAGGGAGAAAAGAATCCATTTTCAACTATTTTTCAAAACAATTTTTCTTGAGAAAACTCATTTGAAGTCCAAATCTTGTCATACAAAGTTGGATTTTGCTTGTTGGGCATCCATTGCTCATATTTCTAACATCATTTGGCATCAAAGGTAAGAAAAAAATTATAGATCTTGAAATGCTATTTTATGTCAAATTTTCACACTTGCATTTTTATCCGATGTTTTGTTAAATTGTCTTTAGATGATTTCTCAGTAGTTGCCAATGATCATTTATATGTATTTATAGCTGTTTTGATAGGTAGTAGCATGTATTTCTATTTTTCACGTATTGAAATTGAGTTATTGATTAATTGTTGAATAATTGTTGTTGTAGTGGTTGGAATTGATTGGTTGTTGCTTCTAAAAGTTTGTTAATTACGGGATAGTAATGTTGCTATGTCAAAATTTTGATTTGGATGTCGTAGCAAAAGTCTAAAAAATCAAGCCTTGTTGCTGTAATGACCCCGCTAAGCGAATACCCCGAAGGGCAGAGGCACACAGGCGACGCACACCAACAATATATTGTCCGCTTTGGGTTACCCCACTGGGCCCCTCACTGTTTTGTTTCCCCCGTGTTACCACGGGAAAAGGCCTATTGTCAAATATAAGGCGGAACCCCGCTCTATATATTCAATGGTCCCAGCTCAAAGACTTCCGATGTGGGATTATGTTACCACATTTTACCCCCCTTAAGGGGCCCCGCGCCCTCGCGGGACACCAGCACAAGGGAAGACCCGTTCTGATACCACTTAATGTAACGACCCCGCTAAGCGAATACCCTGAAGGGCAGAGGCACACGGGCAACGCACACCAACAATATATTGTCCGCTTTGAGTTACCCTACTGGACCCCTCACGGTTTTGTTTCCCCCGTGTTACCACGGGAAAAGGCCTATTGTCGAATATAAGGCAGAACCCCGCTCTATATATTCAATGTCCCAGCTCAAAGACTTCTGATGTGGGATTGTGTTACCACAGTTGCATTTCTAAAATAGGGTTGTTGGACTTGTTTTGGTTGGTTTCTGAGGGGGTTAGTGTAGTTGCATGTGTGGTTGAGTGATAGAAAGTGGTTTGGAGGTTATTGGATTTCCCGATTGTAAGTTATGACTTTTAGAAGTTTGGGTAGTCTTTCTTTAAAATGTTGAAATGTTGTCTTGGTTGTTTGGGTAGTAATTGAGTTGTTGATTCCTAGGTTGTTGTTGATTAGGTTCGGGATTGAATGTATGTTCAAATGCATGTTAAGTTGGGTGACCTACTTTGTCATCTACTTAGTTGTTTAGTTGTTTAATTGGTGTCATGTTATTTTGAAATGTTGTTAACTGATTGATGATTATTGTTGTACTAGAAGACAACCTACTTTGTTGTCTTCTCAGAAAATGAAATGTTTATTGTTATTGTTGTAAGTCATGATAGTGTGTGTCATCTCTCGGGCAGCGTTGGGCTGTCAGGTTGAAAACGACATGACTATCATGTGCTATCCCCTATCTCGCATGGGCAGAAATGCCATAGAATGTGGATCTAGAATGGGGTACTTCTGGAATGTGTCAATGGGCGTATGGGGTTAATTGTGATCGTGATGGCGTATGGAACTACACCAACTAGAGTGTCATTTCATAATTGAATGGTTATTTATGTGATTGAATTGAAAAGTTGATATTAATGAAGTTTGTTGTTATTGTTGCTCATAGGATGATTTCCCAAAGGGTAAAGTAAATGTTTTCAAAAGATCTTTCGAATCCTCACTGAGCTTTGTTATATAAAAGCTCACCCTCATTCGTTTATCGTCATCAGGTGTAGTTGAGCAGGATACCGGGTATATTCCTCAGGAAGCTGAGTACGTGCCTTATGTTGAGGAGTCTTATGTGCTAGAGTCTTTCAGTGATGTCTGAGCTGAAGTTCTCTTTTTGCTATATTGTATATAAAACTAGTTGGATTGTATTGACTATGGAGTTGTATTGTATAAGATGACCTAAAGATAGTAGATTGTATATTGCTAGTTTGGTAGTCTTACTTTTGGAATATGCTTGGATTGCTAGACTAGTTTATAATGAGTATACGTATGAATGATATAGCTTATGGTATGTTGTTGAAACGGAGGCTTATGACTTATGGTTGGTATGTTGTTTGGTTGTTTAATATTTGGTGTTGAATGTTGAAGAATGGTTGTAGAGTTGTTGTTGATATTTGGAGTTGGTTGTGTGTTGTTATAAGGGGTTGGTTTAGAGCACTGATGTCCGTATTACAATCGTTATAATGCTAAAATTCTATTGCGTCCTGACTGATTGTAAGTAGGGTCAAGTTGGGGCTTGACAGTATCCAAGTTGATTGACAACATTAACAATTAATATTAATACTAAGACCTTATATAACAAAGTACAAGTTAATGAAATACAAATACATTAGTCATATAAACATAAAAATAAAACATTACATAAACGTTTGAGAAAAGCTAGTGCAAAAGTTCTCCATTTTGTTATGCTCCTTGTACGGATGTTGGGCCTGTTAGTAGTGGTAGTGGGTTTGGTGGTGGGGGGAGTTGAATAACTACTTCGGGATTAAACTAATTTATGACATTTGGTTGTTGAGATACAAGGTGTGTTACAAGTGTCTCAATTCTAAATTTACGTAGAAATATAAATTGATGTTGATAATAGTTACAAATTACATACCTCTATTCTTCAAAGTACATTAGATGATTGCAAACTTCTAACGAATGTAATTGTTGTGAAAGATTTTATTCTTGCATGGACATAGTTATATATAATGCTGTAGACTTGTAATAAAATAAAGTTGAATATACTAAGTGACTAAAGCACTATCACTAAGTATATATAGAAAAAATTATATGCACAATTATAATAATTGTAAAAGAAAAAAATTGTACCTAAAATCTTTAAAAAAAATTGTGTGAATGGACTTAAAGTTGTAAGTTGCAAACTTGCAATATTATAAAAAAAGGTTTGATAACAAGTCATTTAATATTAACTTAAAAAATACATTTGCTACTTTTTATTATTAGTTTGTCAAAAAATATAATTACTACGACTTACTAGTTTGTTTTTAAAAAAAATAGTTGCTACGACTTGCATTGCATGCATAAAGCATAATACTTTAACTTATTTTAATAAGTGAGCTCAAATTGTACTTAATTTGTGTTGGGCCCGAGTTGGGCTCGAGATGGGCCTTATTTGGGCTCGAGATGGTCTTTATTTGGACATGAGCTGGGCCTATGTTGGGCTCGAGTTGGGCTCGAGTTGGGCTGGGCTCCGAGCTGGGCTGTGCTTTGAGCTAGGTTGGGCTCATGAGCTCGACTGAGATGGCCCTGGGCTCAAATGGGTTGGGAAAAAATTATATGACCTAACTTGGCCCACATATAGGTGGTGGGAAGGGCCAAGTCGAGCCCACTATCAACCGAGTTGGGTTGGGCTCGAATTTTTGTGTGCTGGGCTAAGTTGGGCCTATGTTGGCCTAGCCCAAATGTTATGTCTCCTTGTAGGTATAGGTGATCTCTTTCTTTGATAGTACTTATTTAGAGTTCATACTTACAGTGGCTCGTCCAATGCATACATATGCACAAGTGAAAAAAGTCTAGAACCACATCCATGATCTAGGCAAATCACCCAACTGTAAAGGGAACTTATTCACAATAACTTCTACCGTAGTAAAGTGTTCAACTCTACTACTTAGTTTCAGACTAAACAATTCTTCTTGACAAGTAACTATGACTTAGACCTTTTCTACGTAACCACCACGTACCTAACTTAACACTTGAAGCAAGGACCTTACATACACATATATAAGTCAACCACGAAAAAGAGAAACATGCTCATAAAGTAAGATGACCTTAATAATTCATTGCAAATATTCAGATACAACGATGACTGTAACGCCTCAACTCGACCCCTCCTACAAACAGTCGGGACTTAACGGAATTTCGGCAGTATAATCACATGGCCAAGAAAAGATATTCGTTGCAGCCAGAATTCACATTTGCTAAACTTCGCAAACAAATGATGCTCCTGCAGCTTCTGTAAGACAAGTCGTAGATGCTACTCGTTTCTCCAATTCAGTCTTAGAATAAACCAAAATATCATCAATAAAGATTACCACAATTGGTCCAAGTACTGTTGAAAGACCCGATGCATAAGATCCATGAATGCTGCCAGTGCATTAGTCAGTCCGAAGGGCATAACTACAAATTCATAATACTCGTACTAAGTCCTGAAAGCAGACTTTGGAACATCCTCTGTACGAATCCGAAGCTGATAATACCCCTGCCTCAAGTCAAACTTAGAGTAGACTTTGGCTCCTTGAAGTTGATCAAACAACTCATCAATCAGTGGTAAAGGATACTTGTTCTTGAGGGTCACCTGATTCAAATCGCGATAGTCGATACATAATCTCAAGGTACCAACCTTCTTCTTTACAAATAAAACAGGTGCTCCCTATGGTGAAGAACTCTGCTGAATGAAACCCTTCTCTAACAACTCCTGCAGCTGAGTTTTCAACTTCTTAAGCTCAGCTGGTGCCATCTGCCACGCTGATTTAGAAATAGGTTGAGTATCGGGAATCAAATTAATTACAAACTCAATATCTCTCTTTGGCGGCAATCCTGGCAACTCCTCGGGAAATACATTGGGATATTCCCGAATAATAGGAACTTCCTCCAGCTTTAGCTTATCAGATGGCTTGTTGATCAAATAAGTTAGATAACCCGAATACCCCTTACTCACCAGCTTAACAGCTTTAGTTGATGAGATAATAAAACTCATCTTAGTGTCCCAGTTCCCCGCTACCTGAACCACTGGCTGATCTGGCAAACGAAACTGTACTACCTTTGTTCTACAGTTTAGCTATGCATCATACTTAAAAAATCAGTCCATACCCAAGATAACATCATACCCCCGGATAGGAAATAAGATAAGGTCCGAAGGAAAATCCTGACCCTTAACATGTATTTTACAGTCTTTACATACTAAGTCAGTCACATACTTATCAGTTAAAGAAGTACTAATCTCGACCTCATAAGGCAATCTTTCAGGTTGCATGTTAACACGTTGCACACAAGTAGGCATAATAAAAGAATGCATAGCACCAGAATCAATCAACACTTTAACAAGTTGATTGAGTATAAGGAACTTACCTTCTACAACCGCCGCTGCCTCAGGTACTTCCTCCAAATCCACTGTGTAGGCCCGAGCCTGAACCTGCAACTGCTAAGGTACACCACCGGTGGGTCGACCCTGGGTCGCTGCCCAACCCTCAGACCTCTGAAATCTAGGGCAATCCTTCGCCATATGCTGATTGTTGCCGCAACCCAAATATGTTCCTGCCTTCATCCTGCAGTCGGCCTCCAAATGGCCTTGATGTTTGCAGTAAGTACACTGTGGTGACAAAGCACTGATACTATTCCTAGAAGACCCAGAAGCTGAATAACTAGCTGTACTAGCCAGCTGCTGAGGTCTCACAGCGACAGGCCTATATTGACTCTGAGACTGGGCAGACATGTACTGTGATTGAGCCTGGAAGGAGCCCTGCTGAAACTGGGGCCTATAGAAACCCTACTGACCCTGCGGTCTAAAAGAGCTATGCTGCACTAGCGGCCTGTACATAACCTGCTGCAATGAAGGCCTATACATACCCTGCTGGCTTTACGGCTGAAATGGCCTCTTTCTAGGCTGACTAGGTCCAATCTGCTCCCTTTTCCTCTTTTCCAACCTAGATGCCGCCTCAAAAGCCTCAGAAAACACATAATACCGATTCAGGGTCATTGCATCCTGAATCTTTGACCTCAAACCCAACATAAACCTCTGAGTCCTGTGCTCCTCATCTGCTACAAACTCCGATGCATACTAGGACAGTCTGGTAAAAGTAGCCTCATACTGGCCATTGTAGCATCCCCCTGAACCAAGGACAGGAACTCCGTCTCTCTCCTTTCCCGTGCAATCATTGGGACGTACTTAGCCCAAAATGCTCTAAGAAAGGTATCCCAAACATAAGGAGTACCTCTTGCCCCCCAACCGGCTCTCACTGTGCGCCACCACTCCTCTACTTCATCATCAAACAAATAAATTGTAAAAGTGACTTTCCTCTCATCAGTGTAGTCCAAAGGATCAAAAATCTTCTCTATCTTATTGATCCATGCCTCCGCCTTTCTATCATCTGGCTCACCCAGGAATCTAGGTGGATAATAACCCAAGAATTCCTTCAACGTATTTCTCCCATAGTAACCACCCTGTACGTTCATCATCTGTGCCTGGGCAACCTGCCCTGCTAATAACTGTGCATGTCCTGCCATGATTTCCATCATTCTATCCATAGCTGCAGCAATACAGTCATCACCCCTATCTCTACCCGGTGCCTCATTATCCGCCTCCGGCCTACCTCTTGTTCTTAGTCTACCCGCCATTCTACTATCAAAGAGTTAGCACAGGTTATAGCATATAGACAGGTTATAAACAATTATTAGCGCATAAGTAACAAACTCACGTAAAGCACATAAATCACTTAAGTTTCAATCACATAATCAAATTGATCACATAATCACTTAATCACTTAATCATATTAACACATATTTCACTTTCTTTCACTTCATAAATACTTTCATGTTAAGACCCTTACCCACATTCCGAGAATACCCCGGCTGACAACTAAACATGCCCTCTGATACCACTTAATGTAACGCCCCAACTCGACCCCTCCTACAAACAGTCGGGACGCAACGGAATTTTAGCAATATAACGACAATAATTAGGACACTGAGGCTCTAAACCAACCTCTTCGCAACTCATACAACCAACTCCATAAACAATTCAACAATAAACAACGCAACCATAATATACATTAAACATTCTTTTACCATTGTATCCATAGGTTATACGCCTCCATTCCAACATCATACATTTACTATATAACATACATTTCAAAAATAGATTATAACCAATCCAGCAACCTAATCATGTTCCAAAACAAGACTACTAAGCTAGCAACATTTAAACCATTATCTTTACAACATCTTATACATCATAAACTTCTAAGTAAATACAAAACAACTAGTTTTAATATACAAGATAACAAAAGAGAACTACATCTCAGATATCAAGGACAAGACTCTAGCACATAGGACTCATCCACGTATAGCACATTCTCAGCTTCCCGAGACACGTACCCGTATTCTTGTTCAATTTCACCTGTATGCATGCAATAATTGAAAGTGAGCTTATATAAAACAAGCCCAGTGAGGATTTGACAGATCTCTTAACAGTATTTACTATACTCCTTGGAAACCATTCTTTGAGCAGTAAACAAAAAACAATCATCAATAACAACACAAGCACAACAATAATAATAACCAATCAATAAAGGATACTCTAGTTGGTGTAACTTCAAACGCCATCACGATCTCAACCTTTCTTCTTATAGCTCCCCATTACTCATGCACCCGAGGTACCTCATGAGCCCCTCCCTCCATAGTACTTCTGCCCATGCGAGCTAGAGATAGTCTATGATAGTCATGCTGTTATCAACCCGACAACCCAACGCTGCCCGATAGGTGGCACACACATACCAAGACTCATGACAATAATAATAATCATTTATATCTCAGGAGGACAACAAAGTAGGTTTTCTATCTCTCGGCTTCATCAGTAATCAATAATCAATAATCAATTAATAACATTTCAACAACATTTAATCAATTAAACAATTAACAACTCAACAACTAAGTTAGATGACAAAGTAGGCCATCCAACTTAACATGCATTAATCCACTCAACCTAACCCGATTCTAACCGACAACAACCCATAATTCAACCAATCAAACACCACCCAAACCGCTAAGGACATTATTTCAACATTTAAAGAAAGACAACCCAAACTTCTAAAAGTCATAACTTACAATCTACTAATCCAATGACCTCCAAACCAGTTTTTATCACTCACCCACTCAAGCAACTACATTAGACCCCTCGGAAACCAACCACAATCCATCCAAATTAAGCCCAACAGCCCTAAAACCTAAATGCACCATGGCTGAAATTTCTAGACTTTCACCTCGACATCACAATCAAAATTTTGGCAATACAACATTACTACCACGTATTTAACAAACTTTTACAAGCTAACAGCAATCGATTCCAACCACCACAACTCCAATTATTCAACAAATAGCCAAGAATTCAATTTTAATACCCGAAAAATAAAAATTCATGCTACAACGGTTCAAAACTTATATAAACACATATAAACAGATCTTTAGCATTCACTGAGCAACAATATAATATCAATTCAATATTTCAACGGTTAAAAATTCAATTATATGCATTGACATAAAATAGCATTTTGAGATCTAGAATTTTTCTTTCACCTTTGATCCGAAACAAACCTAGAAATATGTGCAATACGTGACCAACAAGTGAATTCAAGCTTTGGATGGCATGATTTGGCTTTGAATTGCAACTTTTAATGAAAATTTGCCTTGAAAACTTGAAAAAAAATCCTTCCTTTTTCTCCTATGGTGCTCTTGGCCTTGTGTGTGTAGTTTTTGCTATTTTTGTGTTGTTTTAGAAGGTGTTGGTGATATATAAGCAAAAGTCAAATAAAATAAAAGAAAGTCAAAGTGAACACTTGTTAGTTTTTAGTATCTTTTTTTAGTCTTTTAATTCATTTCTTGACTATTTTGTTCACCAATCATGCAATTAACTCCTAGACTAGTTTAAGTAACATATTTTTAGTTGGAAAATAGTTTCACGTGCAAACATTTTCACCCAATTCAGTTTAAAACTCGATTTTCACAAAAGAAAGTGTAAAATCCTTTAAAATTCCTAAGTCAATTCAAAATCCGTTTTAATCAGACACATGTTTATTGATATCCTAGGGCTAGTTTTTAAAACGTTTAAAACACCCCTGTAAAAATTTTAGCGGACGTGTGTAAAAAAAATAATATTCACAAAAATCGTTGATAAAATTTCTGATGCCGTTTTTTATGAAAATTTTATGAATGCACACATAGCATGTAATAAGAACATATATCACAGAATTAGCACATTCTAATTCATATAATACATAAGTAAGTCAAAACACGTAAATCGAGGCAAAGATGCAATCTGGGGTTTCACAATGACAAAGTACTAATGGTCTTTTGGGCATATCCTATTCCCAACAGACTCTCATTTAAACGAAAGAGCACTAGGCTATGCCACCTAACAACTTAACTCCCATTGACTCAAGGTGTACAGAATAGACCTTCTCCGTAAGAGTCTTAGTAAAAAGATCTACTAAGTTATTTGCTGAAGCTAATTTATCTACCACATGTCTCCTTTATGTATGAATTCTCGGATTAAGTGATATTTTCTCTCAATATGTTCGCCTTTTCTATGATTCCTTGGCTCTTTGGCATTACAACATTACTACACAAAAATTAAAAAACCTATAGAAGCAACTACAACTCAATTTCAACTTCTACAACAACAATTATTCAAATATAAGCCAAATAATCGATCTAAATACCCAAAAAATAAAAATAAAAGCTACTACCGTTTAAAATGGCACAAATGCACATAAATGGTCCTTATCATCCACTAAGCAATAATCTAATATCAATTTAACAGAATAACTATTGTAATTGCATCAACCAAAAACTCAACTCAACTTTGAAATAATGAACTATATTTTTCCCTCACCTTTGATGCCAAGAAATGTTAGAAATGTGTAGAATGGATGCCCAACAAGAAATATCAAGCTTTGAATGAAGTTATTTGGCCTTGAATTGCAAATTCTATGAAAAACTTAGTTGAAAACCTAAGCTAAAATAATTTTCTTCTTCTCCTAAGGGTGGTCGGCCTAGTGTGTGAGAAATGAGTAGGTTGTGAGCTATTTTTTTTCTGATTTTAGTGTATATTATTCATATATAAAAGCTTGGTCAACAGTTTATCAAAAGTCAAAGTTGACAATATTTTAGTTTTTGTTAGTTTTTAGTCTACATGCTTATATATATATATATATATATATATATATATATATATACACTAACTTAAATACTATTTTTAGTAGACTATTTTTTAGGACAACATTTATGTGTAAGCATATGTAACCATATGTATACATACAATCAAAATAAAATGGTTATTTTTACAAAAGAAGATGAAAAATCCTTTTAAATTCCTAATTCATTTTAGAATCAGTTTCTATCAAACACGGGTCCATCAATAATAGATGACTAGGTTTTAAAATGTTTAGAAGACCAGTTTCAAAATTCTAGCATACGTGTCTTAAAACACTATTCATAAAACTCAACGATAAAATTTCTAATGTAGATTTTTATGAAAATTTCATGAATGCTCACATATCATGTAACAGAAGTTATAATCACATAATTAACGTATTTTAATTCATATAACATATAAACAAGTCAAAACATGTAATTTCACATAAAGTGAATTTTAGGGTTTCACATCAATTGAGTTACAATACCCTGTTGTGTGAGATAGTCTTTGAACTCACTAGAGAGGTATTCCCTACCTCGATCAAACCAAAGTGCTTTTATGGGTTTTCCTAACTACAAATCTGCTTTTGCCTTAAATTCTCTAAACTTGCCAAAGGTTCAAACTTGTGTCGTATTAGGAAAACGTATCCATATCTAGAGTAATCATCGGTAAAGGTGATGAAATACTCAAAACCTTCTCGAGCCGATATGCTGATGGGTCCACACACATCAATGTGCACCAATTCTAACACTTCTCTTGCCCTATGCCCATTAGAGGTAAACGGTATTTTGGTCATTTTCTCCTTTAGGTAGAATTCATACTTAGTCCATGGTTCAAGATCTAATAAGCCCAAGGGCTTATCCTTGACCAATCTCTAAATCCTATTTAGGTTTATATGCCCCAAACGTAGGTGCCACAAGTATGTGTCATTGGAGGATAAAATTTTTCTTTTAAGGGAATTAGAGCATTCAGTTTCTACATTGTGCACGTTGGAAATTGTTGGATAGAGATAGAATAAATTATCATGCATTCTACCAGAACAAATAAAGTTTCCATTTCTACTGATTGTAAAGTCAGGATGGAAGATAATAGAAAAGCCTCTATTAACTAATTGCAAAATCAAAATAAGATTCTTTCGCATGTCTGGAGCATAATAAACATTATATAATTCTAAACTTCTATAAGTGAAATGTAAAACAATTATTCCAACTACAGCAGCCCAGACTTTCGCTCCATTGCCAACCTTTAGAACGTACTCTCCCTTACTTAGCTTGTTCGTTTGCTGAAACCCCTGCATTAGATTAATGGCTCCAGAATCTACTATCCAGGCATCCGTAGAATCAACCACTAAATAAGTTTCAACGAGAGAATTAAAACACATACCTATCTTGCCATTGGCAAGGTACTTGGGATAATCATCCTTCTAGTGACCCGTATGGCCACAGACGAAGCATATCCCAATGGGCCTTTTACCTGTTTTTTTCGTAACCATCGCCATTGATTGCCATCTTTGATCTTCAATCTTCTTGGCATTCCTCACTGCCTCCAACTCGTAAATCAACCGCTCAATCGTCTAGTTTCTCCCATTTAATTGGGATTATCACCTGAATTGATTAAAAGATTTGGGCATGGTCTCAAGAATCAAATATGTTTGCTCCATAAAACTAATCCTGGCACCTAGGAATCTGGATAAGGTGATGTTATCCATCATTTTTAATATGTGAGTTTCAATGGAATCACATTCCCTCATCCTAGTTGTCTTGAGCTTATTTAATGTGGCCAAAGATGTTATCATATCAAACGAAGTCTCTATGTCCATATGTTGAGTCTGTAGAGTATCAGATATGGAGGCAAGAATTATAATATCGGCTTGCCTGTCGGCCTGCCTTCATCATCTCTATGTCTTTCTTCTATAGAGGTCAGAAGTGGGCTTAACTTTAGGACATGGTTGGGTAAGGACATATGCATACCCTCGATTTTCTAGCATTATGTCCAAATTCTCTTTCTAGTCACTGTAGTTATATCCAGTCAATTTTCCTTCTGGATCGAATATAAACATAGGAATAGAATTCTTGTATGTCATCTTAATCTAAATATTCATGCAACATAATTAAACATGAGCAAATTATGTAAGACATATATGTATGGCATGCATAAGATAATATAAGAAAAGAACTCAAGAATACTTATGCACAACATAGATGACCCTTTAAACCATGATTGGTACTATAGTGACAACCCTATCACTTACATATTTGGCTTCTCAAGACTTGATAGCACTTACTCTGTAAGGAGGATACCACCTATCTCGAGTCGAGTGTATATACCATTCTTTATGGGATTCCTAAGAATATTCTAACTCAAGCCTCCAATGGGGAGATTACTCTTATCAATATCTATAAAGTGATCTGAAGCCTAGAACTCCAACGATGGGGGGTCGCTCCACTAACATCTTTTATGTGAACTCATAATTTTAGATCATTCGGCTAAGTCTAGGCATGATGTCACCCTCCGAATTGAGCATACCGCATGGTAAGGCGAGGTGGCATCACACTTTAACATGATCCGGACATGGAAAGTTGTGGAATTTCCTAGTTCCCTTTCACACTCGATTATTTGGACTAAGGGTTTCTACTTATGTGATTCTCTTTAACAATTAATTTTGATTTCTCCCAAAAATCTAGATTAAAGCCTATAATCCTTTAATTCCAAAATAATACTGGAAAATCCTTTTCCTAGCATAAAGGCCTAATCCACACGCCTAAGGCCATATGGCCGATTCCTACAAGGCTCTTTCTACGAGTGTGGGCCTTCTGTCCATGCGTGTGGCTTAAAGTATTTTAGCCCAAGTGCTTTATCCAATTAATTAATTAAATCTAATTAAGTCCAAGTCCAAATCTAGTCTACTTTTAAGAATAAAATCTTTTTCTGAGAATGGAAAATTTATCTTAAAATTTTAGTAGTCTTTAGACTTTAATTCTCTCATATATTTAACAACACCCAAGTTTAGTAATAACACTTATAAGGTAAATGGCTAGAAAAGGGGTCAAAGACATAATTATCCTTCGACTGAAAATAACCAAAATACCATTGCTACTTTCTAACAATACTTTGTCACTTTAACCTTAGTCTATTCCACTAAAAGACTATGGTTGTATTACAGGATAATTACTGTATGGACAGGAGTTAGTCAACAACATATGATGCTCATTCTTTAGACCAACTAAATGATAATAACCATAATGCCCCTCTATACTCACTCATAGCCAAGATAGGTTTACCACTCGCACTATTTCCTCTTTGACTACATTTTTCTCCTTAGAACCTCAAACCCATAATCTAACCATCCTTCGGAAGTTATCCACTTGTTGATAGGAGCTACCCATAAGTGTAACAACCAATACAGTATACAAACTATATTACTATGCATAGATTCAGGATGATCAACTTGGATCATTCTAAAAGAGTGATTATTGTATAGATTCCTTATTGCATATGCGTGTCCCTTCTAACCAAGTCCAGACACCCAAATCACACAGCTATTGACCTATACAAGATCTCACCTATAGTGACTCAAAGTGCAAAAACTTCACTTCATCAGTTCATCCACATATACTCAAGATTAAGAGCATTGCCCCACTTAGTAGCTTGTAGGTATATGTGATCTCTTTATTTGATAGTACTTATTTAAAGTTCACACCCATGGTGGCCTGTCCAATGCATACACATGCATAAGTGAAGTAAGTTTAGAACTCTATCCATGATCAAAACAAAGCATCCTACTATAAAAGGAACTTATTCACAATAGCTTCTACCATAGTAAAGTGTCCAGCTCTACTACTTAGGTACAGACTAAACAATTCTTCTTGATAAGTAACCATGACTTAGACCTTCTGTACGTAAATACCACGTACGTAAACGATTCGCTCAAATTGGACTACTTCGACAAATTCGAAATCAGGGATGGGAGAACAATTGCTAAGCCTCCAGAAAGTGTTTTCGAGGATGGAGCTCAACACTGGAATTGCTGCCTTATTGGTCAATTTATCGGTAAGCCTCCCCCATTTTTCTTAATTAGAAGAATGGTTGACACTCAATGGAATAAATTTGGCCATGTCGACATTCAATCCAATGACTTTGGGCTATATGTGTTTCGATTTGAATCACAAGCTTCTTGTGATCGGGTGATGCAAGAGCTATGGCATGTTCACCATCATCCCCTTCTCCTTAGACGTTGGGAAATGGGCCTTCAACTGATTAACATTAATTGTGATAGGGTCCCAATGTGGTTAAAACTACTAAATGTTCCACTTGATTTGCTTACCAAAGATGGTCTCAGTTATGTTTCAAGCACAATTGGTATCCCTCTTCAGATGGATTCGAAAACGGCCTCCCGTTCTCATCTTGGGTATGCAAGAGTCTGTGTTGAAATGAATATTCAAAAGGATCTTCCAGACAGAACCTTTGTTGAGCTCCCTAAATGAGGATTGGCAGAAATTGAGATTGAATATGATTGGACTCCACTCAAGTGTTCTCATTGCAACATTGTTGGACATGACACATCCTCATGTCCTAATTCTATTGAGGAGAAAGTTAATGATAATGTCACTAGTTCAAATTTGGGTTGGACTGATGCTGGTAAGAAATCGAGAAGGAGACGTGGTGTTTCCCGCAAAGAGAATAAGGGTAACGCGAACAGATTTAATGCTCTCAATGCTATTGATGAAGATAATGATGAACCTTCTCTTGATCGATCTCAGAGAAACAATTCTAAATTTGAGAATCTCGAAAATCATCAAGGTACAGGAGTTTACCATGGACAACTGAAGTCCCAAAAGAAACAGGTCATTTATTCAGCCAAGCCTGCAAATGGGACTAATGTTAGTATCCCTAAGCTTCAAAATTCTGGTAACCAAGCTCAGAAAATGTCGGTCACTCCGTTCCCATCACAAGGTTCTAAAGATAAAAATTTTACAACTACTGCAGGCAAAGTCATTTCAAATTTCAGTTCTTTTGGCAAGGAAAATTCCGTTGCCTCAACTTCAAGAGTTAAATCCTCTTTCGACTACACTCGGGCAGTCCAAGGCATCTTCAATGGAAGACCACCTGATCGAAAAACTCAATGATGATGTTATTGTTGTTGTTTCATTTTGTCCGTTTTCAAGTTTTTTTGCTTACGGTCTGCGACCGATTTGATTTTCGTTTGTTTCTTCATTGTTCTTGTTTATGACACCAGTTGTCATGCAATTTGTACTTTGATGTACTTTTTCATTTTCTATCAATAAAATCCCACTGAATTAACAAAAAAAAAAAAACTCAACACTTGAAGCAAGGACCTTACATACACATATATAAATCAACCACATAAGAGAGAAACATGCTTATAAAATAAGATGACCTTAATTATTCATTGCAAATATTCAGATACAATGATGACAAATTGGTAGTAGTCTTTTGGGCATATCTTATTCCCAACTCCCACATGATAACCCGCTTCTCATTGCAGTCAATGTGGGTTATTACTTAGTTAAAAAGATGATGTTGGACACAGGAAGTTCCGCTGAAGTACTCTTCTACATAGCTTTCTTGAAGATGGGTTTGCGAAGGGACTAATGGGGCACTTTGTTAGGGTTCACAGGTAAAAAGATTAGGCCTGAGGAAATCATCACCTCCTTAACTATAGGTCAAGGAGATTGGTCAAGCAGCAAGTTGGTGGACTTCATCATCATAGATTACAAATCAGCATACAAAGGCATCCTTGAGAGGGTGGCTCCAGCAAAATTTCGAGTTGTAGCCTCAACATATCATTTCACACTGAGATTCCCAAACCCCCAAGGTATCACTATACTAAGAGGAGACTAGAAAAAAGCCTAAAAGTATTAGGTCGCGCCCTGAAGTTGCAGAAAGATAAGCCCTGGTAGGAGGAGATCCCAGAAAAGAAGAAAAAGAAAGATAAGGAGATCAAAAAAACTACCCCGACAAATGAGCTGGTTGAGGTCAAGTTGGAGCTTGAAAAAAAGGTCAAGCTTAGAAAAGAGATATACCCTGAGCTCCGAGAATGTATAACAAATTTTCTTTCACACAATAAGAACGTATTTGCTTGGTCTAGCATTGACATAACAGGGATAGACCCGAAGATCTTAGTCCATCGTCTCAATGTGGACCCAAGCTTTCGACCCATCAAGCAAAAATGAAGGGCATTTCATGCAAATCAAAACCAGATCATCAAGGAAGAGGACGGGAAATTATGAAGGGTCAGAGCACTTGATTACCCGACGTGGCTAGCAAACATTGTGTTAGTCACAAAGTCCCTTGGGAAATGGAGGTCATGTATTGATTTTACAGACCTCAACAAAGCTTATCCTAAGGATTGCTACCTATTATCGAGGATAGATTAGATAGTGGATACTACCTTCGAGTGTGAGATGCTAACTTTTAAGGATGCCATCAAAGGGTACAACCAAATCCATATAGCTCCGGAAGATGAAGAAAAAATGACATTCATAACTGAGTAGGAGGTGTATTGTTACAGAGTTATGCCTTTCAAACTCAAAAACACCAGGGCCATATATCAAAGGATAGTGAACAAGGTATTTGAATAGCAGATTGGCAGAAATATGGAAATATACATGGATGACATGCTCGTAAAGAGTAAGAGTGCTAATACCCATATTGCGGATCTAGCCTAGGCTTTCACCACAATGGAAAGGTTGGTATGAAATTGAATCGGGAGAAATGCGCTTTCAGGGTCCAAGCTAGAAAATTCCTATGATTTATAGTGACAAACCGGGGCATAGAAGTTGTTAGCCTAAAGGCTTTGATCTCATATTTTGATGATAACTAAATTTTAGTTACATGAGCAATGTTGACTAATCATGGCTTGTACAAGTTTTTTAGGTTTGAAATTAGTCATAGATTGGGAGATCTTTTGAAGTCTTGAAAAGCTAAAAGAGTAAAGATCTTGAAGTTCACGAATCACGACTTAGAGAAACAAAGATGATATAATGATCAAGCTTGTGAATCCTTTGAGTTGCAAATTCAAGTATAAAACAAAATGATCTCATCAAAAGCTCAATATATTCAAGAATCAAAATAGATGAAGATTGAAGAGGGAGTTACAAGGAAGGAGACATGGCAACATAAGGTAAAGCGACCTTAATTTTGTAGTATGCCTCGGATCTAATCTTGAAAGGTCATTAGTGCTATTCAAAATGTTTATGCTTTCTAAAAAACTTCTCTACACTCTCAAGAATGTTTTCAAACTAGACATTGTTCTTAAAACTAGATTTTAAAGCTTGTCGGGCTAATCTTGTTTAAGCCTAGTTGAGTCCGCTGGTTGAAGTAATCAACTGACAAACTCAACCGGCTAAGGCAAGAATAGCAAGAAGAGCCTGCCGGACGAATAACTCATCCACCAAGCTTATCCAGCAGTTCTAGATAAATCCGGATAAGTTTGATGGATAAGCTACTCATCCAAAAAGCCTCGTCCGATTGAGCCATTAGGAATCGGACAAGCTTGCTGGACAAGGTGCTTATCCGGCAGCTCGACCTGCATTAAAAAAATATAGCCATTTGACTATCCATTGCAAATTGGCCTATTTAACCAAATAGTGTTTTCATAACATATCAACTTTGAGAATCTAAAACAACCACTTGAGAGTATTTATAAGCTTGAGCTAACATCTTCTACAATTATTCAAAAATATTTATTGAGCTTTCAATTGTAAATCCTTGAGCTATCAATTGTTCTTTACCTGTATTCATCTATCTTAAAAGGAAATACTCATTGTACCCACATTAGTTATTCTCATTGTTCACTTGTAAACCCTCTAGAGCTAAACATTGAGAGATTCATAGTTTAGAGAGAGATGCCAAGCCTTTCTTTGTGGATTCAAAGAGGGAAAAAGTCTTGAATTGTCTTCTGGATTCAAGAGTGCATTGTAAGAGTTGGATTGTGCTTCACCAACATTTATAGAAACACCTCTAGAGGTGTTCGTAGAAAATCCAAATGGGAGGATACCTTTGGTCGTAGAGTAGTGTAGTGAACCTCCCTAAAATCGCCAGCTCAATCTCTCTTCTCTTCTATCTCTTTACTATTTATCTTTTTGCATACCTTGTGTTTGATAAATTGTTTAAGGGTAAATGACCAATATGGTCCTTTATCTTTGAAGTTTGTGATATTTTTGTTCCTTATCTACCAAATATGACAAATTAGTCCCCAATCTTTAAATTTGTGATGCCGTTAGTCCTTTTAACAAATTTCATCAATTTTTTTTAACACGGGTTGCTTGCGCCCTACACGTGACCAACTTAAGTAGAATTTTGAAGGGGTAAGGAACTACTTGCCGGGCATATGCAATCTACGTTAGAAATTTGACGAAATTTGTTAAAAGGACTATTGACATCATAGATTTAAAGATAAGGGACTAATTTGTCTCATTTCGTAAATAAAAGACAAAAATGTCACAAAGCTCAAAGATAAAGGATCATTTTGGTCATTTACTCATTGTTTAATATAATCAACTAGTTGCTAACATACTCAAAAAAGTAATAGAATTTCCCCTATATCTTGATTCACCCCCCTCTTAGGATAATTAGGCCTAACAAGTGGTATCAGAGCTAGGACTTCACATATAGTTTAACCACTAGTAAAGTTAAGATTATGGCAACCACTACTACTTTCCTTATATGGAAGAATTTAAACTAATAGACCTCTATTTTTCATAGGTACAAATTTTGTTTATTAGAATAACGAGATGGAGACCTATATTCAATTGGTTGATTACTCTTTTTGGAGGCTTGTTGAAGGACCTTATGTCCCAATCAAAATCAGTGAATTCGAAGGAGAATATGGAAGCAAATTCAAGAAGAAGAGTCCAAAAACCAAATATGTGTTTGATGATTATGATATGTCCATGATGACCAAGAACTCAAGAGAAAAGAACTTCTTTTATTGTGCTTTCAACAAAACGGAGTATAGCCGAGTATGTCAATATGCATCGGCTCATGAAATATGGGAGTTTCCTGAGCTATCTAACCAAGGAACAACTCAAGTCAAAGACACAAAGATTGGGTTATACATTCATAAGTATGAACTTTTTTGAATGAAGCCCAGAGAAATATTAAATGAGATGCATCAAAGGTTTGCAAAGATCATCAGCAATCTTAGTGCTCTTGTGAAGTCCTATCCCAATTAAGAACTCAACTGAAAGATTCTTCTTGCTCTACTAAAAGAGTTCAAGCCAAAGGTGACATTAATAAGATAATGAACAAATCTTTCAAAATTAAAGGTGCATGAGCTTATATGCAACCTTGAAACTGAAGAACTAGTTCTCAACCAAGAGAGGCTAAGAGATGAAGAAGAAAGGAAAGCAAAGAAGTCACCATCACGCCCCAACACGACCCCACTTATGATCAGTCAGGACGAGACGGAATTTCGGCATTTTAACATCTATAATATGGATAATAGAACCATAAACCGGTTCACTTCATACACATTACATCCAACAAAACCTTCAACAACACAAACTTCAACCAACAACATTTCATATACTAGCCAACCAACATTAAAAACAGGATACAATGCCTCCGTCTCAACCATTCAAGACAAACGACAATATACATATACAAAATAGCTATCAAGTTAGTCTAACAAAAAAAAAAAAAGCTAGTCTAACAATATATTCATATCCAAAAGAAAGACTACTAGGCTTAGCATTATACAATCCACTAACTTGAAGATAAGTTGTACATTACAAACTTTAAAACTTAATACAATACAACATTACATAAGTTTAAGGACAACATATGAAACACTCCAGCAAAGACTCATGGATGGGACTCTAACACATAGGACTCATCAACATAAGGCTCATTCTCAGCTTCCTGAGGTATATACCCTGGGTCCTACTCAGGCTCACCTGAAAGGTTAGCAAAAAATGTGAGTTTCGACCAACTCAGAGAGAGTTCAATAGGAGGTTTTGAAACCATTTTCATGAAAACCCTTTGGAAAACACCATTGGAAACAATGACTGCACAACAAGTATCAACAATATAAGTATAGCAACATAAGTAATCAAACAATAAGGATACGATAACACTTGTTGATGTAGCTTCTTATACCACCATCACAAACTCAACCGACTTCTTATGACACCAACTGATACATTCCGAAAGTACCCAAACTAGACCCACACCCCATGATCATTCTCCGATCACACGGGATAGGGGATAACACATGATAGTCGTGCCAATGCAACCCGGCAAGCCCAATACTGCCCGAGGTGACACAACCCTCTCATGACTCACAACATATATCACTTAACAATTAATATTCCGAGAGAACAACAAAGTAGGTTGTCTCCCGGCACTTCAACATTCAACAACCAACTAAACAACACTTCAACAATCAACAACTCAACATTTACAAAACAACTAAGACACTTAAGTTAGACGACAAAGTAGGTCATCCAAACTCAACACACACTTCAACACATAATCAATCCTTATCCTACTTAACACCAACTCAAGTTTCAACCACACAAACAACACCAAACAATTAAAGACAACACTTAACTAGTTCAAAGAAATATAACCCTAACTTTCAAACAACATAACTTACAATCTAGCAATCAAACAACCTCCGAACCTCCTCCTATCACTTAACCACTTAAGCAAGTACCTAAACCCCCTTCAGAACCACCAAAAAGCTATCTAAAATGAGCCCAACAAACCCTACAAGACAATGCATAGGTGGCTGGAATTTTGGGCTTTTAAATGAACTATGAATTCAATATTTTGGCATTATAACATTGCTAGTCTATGCTAAACAATTCCATACAAATATATACAACTTAAAAACAACGAACACAACAAGAATTAAACCAAATATTGGCTAAATAATCCAAATAAAACAAATAAAATAAAACTACAACATTCTACCGTTTAAATTGGCTAAAATCAAACTATGTTAGTCTACAACACATAACTAACAACAATCATAAGCCAATTTAGCTATACAACAACTATATATGCAATATAAAGATTTTGACATAAACTTTATTTTTGAGATTTAGTTTTTCCCTCATCTTTGATGCAAACTAAGGCTAGAAATAGGTAGAGCACAAGTTGAAGAAGCAAAATCAAGCTTTGAATGGAAGGATTTGGCTTTGAATCAAGTATTTTTCTTCAAAAATTGTTGAAAACCCTTGAAAAATACTATTCTTCTTTCTTCCTCCAAGGTTCACAGTTTTGTGTGTGTTTTTATGGTGTTTTGGCTGATTTTTACAATATATAAGCTTAAATGATTATGTCAAAGGAAGACAAAAGGTCAAAGTTGGTTTAAAATTGATTTTAAAGGCAAAAGACTAAATTACCCTTAGTTTTTGTTCTATATTTCAAACATGTCATCCTAGGATTATTTAAGATGATAAATTATTTATTTATAATATATACTAGGTCAAAAAAGTCAACGCAAGAGTCAGTTTTAGGAGAAATCACTATTTGGCTTTAAAACGTTACTTTTTCGTCCTAAAAGTCTACTTTAAATTCCTAATCTGTTTCAGAATCAATTTTATTAAATCATGGGTCAATTAATAATGGATGACTACTTTTTAAAACATTTAAAAGACCAGTTTCAAAATTTAGCGGAAGTGTTCTCAAATGCTATTTAAAGCCACTTTAAATGAAATTTTCTCTAAAAATCTTTTTGTAAGTTTTATGAATGCACATATATCATGTAATAGGAGTAGTAATCACATAAATGCATATATATTAATTCAAATAACATATAAACAAATGAAAACAAGTAATTGCACATAAGGGCAAATTCGGGGTCTCACATCCTCCCCCTTTAAAACAATTTCATCCTCAAGATTCTCAAATTCACATACAACAAAATCCTCAATTGTTACATTTCAACAATACTTCTCTTAGTTTCTATTTATCTCCTAGGATAGCACCTGAACAAAGACCTCAAAAGAAATAAACTTCGTTGACTGTAAGTTGATGATCACAATTCCAAGACAATCCTCAATTCATAATTCACTCCCACCTAATATCGTATTGCATATAAAAGAAATCACAACTCCAAGATCTTAGCATGACACAACTACTTATCAATCATCCATTACAACACAAAAAGGGCTCTATGGACCCCTCAAGGGTTTCAAAACTCATTTACAATAGCATAAATGATTATTGATCAAGGGAATACCACAAAAGTGATATTGCCCAGAATATGGCTCTTACGAAATTTAGAAGGGAATAAGCATATAGAAAACCATATACAAGCCAACAACCAATTGTACCAAAGGCCAAACAAATTAAAGAATCAAGATGCTAATAGTTCAATAGGAAAGCATAATAATCAATATCATGAAGGTCTCAGCACCTATCAGTTAAACAAGTACAAACAAAGAATGATGACGAGGCAAAGCAGTGCTAAGTATGTTGAACGAACATTCCTGAACAAGTAAACATTTCAATTTTCGATGATTGTTCAATGAACCAACAAGTAAGTTGTACTTGAGGCTAAATGAAATTGGGAGCTAAGAGATTATTAATTTAATAGGAGACATGAGTGGCAATATAATGAGTATCTCAACATGCAATACCAAAGAAGTACGAATAAGAAATGATAACAATAGGACAGTGCTGAGTACTTTGAACGAGCAATTACAAGCAAAGTAATGGCTCAACGTTTAACAATAAAACAATAGGATTAACAAGAATAACAATAATGCAATTAGGTATGGGGTACATTAGACAAAGGAGATTCGAATAAGTAAAATGTTATACCGAATGAGGAACATACCCTCAAATGAATAATAATAAGATGAAAGGGAATAATGAAACCGATGGCTTGAGATATAGAACAAATATTGAAGTCTCAAACCTTAACTTCAATAAGCGACATTGCTATAAGAAACAAATATGAACGTTAAGAATAGAAACAACGACAAATGAGTATAGGATCCATTGATCCAATAAACAAAACTTTAAAGAAAACAATTGATAGGCTAGAAAAGTGTAGCTCTCTCTCAAATAAGTGAGAACATAGTAGAAAATAATTGATACGTTAGAAAAGTACAAGTCGCTCTTAAATAAGCGAGAATAGAATAGAAGAGAACAATAAGACCAATAGAAATATGAAGCACAAAAATGTGTCCTACTTACTCAAACATCATTAAATCTAATCATATAATCTATCTCTCTCACTAAAACAAGACACTAAGAAGATCTAAAGGGTCTAAGCAGTCATACACTCATTCCAAAATTTACAGACTTCAAGAAACTAGCCACTAAACAAGGTAAATCACTAATTACCAAACAAGATTCACTAATGAAGACTCCAAAATCTGGTAACATAATACAAATTCATATCAATTCCTTATAACACAAAAGAACCCCCAATCAACAATTAGAAGGTCATATCAACTAGAGCCCAAATGCTTGATGTAGACAAGTAAATGTTCAGCCATCAAAATGCATTCCTATTTCCTCAAATAATTCTATCTCCCAACAATTACATATCCGAATAAAATAACCTTAGTCAGGAATTACTCCAATTAGCTCCATGGTTTAAAGATCAAAACTCCAAAATAACCTTTGATAAGATAGCAATCCCAAGTAGTAGAAATATATACATGTTATACTATGCTTTATTCCATTCACAAATATACATCACTAGTTCCTCAAAAAACAAATTCATTCTAAAATAACCTCGAGAAAGTATAATCTGAGTTGGGACTCCAAAAGTGCATGATCACAACTTCAAGTGAATCTCTACTTATGACTCATGTCCAAGTAATAACAAGTTAAACATGACAAGAAAAACAATTCTAATCATCAAAATATATTGTTATTTCCTCGAACAACTTCATTTTTGCTAAAGGAATCATCAAGATCAAATCCATTAAACTGAGATTAAAATCTATAAACATAATAATCAAGATCTCAATGATCAACTACCAGAATAATAATAATTCAAAATCATGGCCTATCTCTGTTTCCGAAAGCTCTTGTAGCCATCCTTTGACATTAGAAGGTCACTCACGAGTTATAACATGTATGCAACTATTTTACAAGAAATACAAGTATAACGCAATGCACAATTATCATATAATGCACTAGTGTCACATAACGCTCAATTAACACTCAAAAAACAATATCACATAATGAACATTTATCACATAAGGCATATTGATCACATAATGTACATCGAGCACATAAAGCAAATAGATCACGTAAGCAAGTTAGTCACATAAGTAAGTTAATCACATAAGTAAATGGATATCATATACATGTTGACCACTTCTAGTCCACTTAACACTTAACGCCATTTCTAGTTCACTTAACACATGCATTCACTCTTTCAAGACGATTTCATATCAAGATCTCTACCCACATTCTGAGGATACCCTGGCTTATAAGCTCTCTAAGCTCTGATACCACAAAATGTCATGCCCCAACACGACCCCACTTATGATCAGTCAAGACGCAGTGAAATTTCGGCATTATAACATCTGTAATATGGACAACATAACCATAAACCAGTTCACTTCATACACCTCACATCCAACAACAACTTCAACAACACACAATTCAACCAACAACATTTCATAAGTTGTACAATCCACTAACTTGAAGATAAGACTACTAGGCTTAGCATTATACAATCCACTAACTTGAAGATAAGTTGTACATTACAAACTTTAAAACTTAATACAATACAACATAACATAAGTTTAAGGACAACATATGAAATATTCCAACAAAGACCATGGATGGGACTCTGGCACATAGGACTCATCAACATAAGGCTCATTCTCAGCTTCCTAAGGTACATACCCTGGGTCCTGCTAAGGCTCACCTAAAAGGTTAGCAAAGAAAAAGAGTTTCCACCAACTCAGCAAGGGTTCAATAGGAGGTTTTGAAACCATTTTCATGAAAACCCTTTGGAAAACACCCTTGGAAACAATGAATGCACAACAAGTATCAACAATACAAGTATAACAACATAAGTAATCAAACAATAAGGATACAACAAAACTTGTTAATGTAGCTTCTTATACCGCTATAACGAACTCAACCGACTTCTTATAACACCCAGTGATACATTCCGGAAGTACCTAAACTAGACCCACACCCCATGATCATTCTTCGATCACACGGGATAGGGGATAGCACATGATAGTCGTGCCAATGTAACCCGATAAGTCCAATACCGCTTGAGGTGACACAACCCTATCATGACTCACAACATATATCACTTGACACTTAATATTCCGAGAAAACAACAAAATAGGTTATCTCCCGGCACTTCAATATTCAACAACCAACTAAACAACACTTCAACAATCAACAACTCAACATTTACAAAACAACTAAGACACTTAAGTTAGACGACAAAGTAGGCCATCCAAACTCAACACACACTTCAACACATAATCAATCCCCAGCCTACTTAACACCAACTCAAGTTTCAACCACACAAACAAGACCAAACATTTAAAGACAACACTTAACTAGTTCAAAGAAACATAACCCTAACTTTCAAACAACATAACTTACAATCTAACAATCAAACAACCTTTGAACCTCCTCCTATCACTTAACCACTTAAGCAAGTACCTAAACCCCCTTGAGAACCACCCAATAGCCATCTAAAACGAGCCCAGCAAACCCTACAAGACAATGCATAGGCGGCTGGAATTTTGGGCTTTTAAATGAACTATGAATTCAATATTTTGGCATTATAACATTGCTAGTCTATGCTAAACAAGTCCATACAAATATATACAACTTAAAAACAACTAAGAAGACAAGAATTAAACCAAATATTGGCTAAATAATCAAAATAAAACAAATAAAATAAAACTACAACATTCTACCATTTAAATTGGCTAAAATAAAACTATGTTAGTCTACAACACATAACTAACAATAATCATAAGCCAATTTAGCTATACAACAACTATATATGCAATATAAAATTTTTGACATAAACTTTATTTTTGAGATTTAGTTTTTCCCTCACCTTTGATGCAAACTAAGGATGGAAATAGGTAGAACACAAGTTGAAGAAGCAAAATCAAGCTTTGAATGAAAGGATTTGGCCTTCAATCAAGTATTTTTTTTCAAAAATGGTTGAAAACCCTTGAAAAACACTATTCTTCTTTCTTCCTCCAAGGCTCACGGTTTTGTGTGTTTTTTTATGGTGTTTTGGCTGATTTTTGAAATATATAAGGTTAAATGATAAAGTCAAAGGAAGACAAAAGGTCAAAGTTGGTTTAAAATTAATTTTAAAGACAAAAGACTAAATTAACCTTAGTTTTTGTTCTATTTTGCAAACATGCCATCCTAGGATTATTTATGATGATAAAATATTTATTTATAAGATATACATGGTCAACAAAAGTCAACGCAAGAGTCGATTTTAGCATAAATCACTATTTAACTTAAAAACGTTACTTTTTTGTCCAAAAAGTCTACTTTAAATTCCTAATCTGTTTTAGAATCATTTTTTATTAAATCATGGGTCAATTAATAATGGAGGACTACTTTTTAAAATGTTTAAAAATCCATTTTCAAAAATTTAGCGGAAGTGTCCTTAAATGCTATTTAAAGGCGCTTTAAATGAAATTTTCTCTAAAAATCTTTATGTAAGTTTTATGAATGCACATATATCATGTAATAGGATTTGTAATCACATAAATGCATATATATTAATTCAAATAACATATGAACAAGTGAAAGCACGTAATTGCACATTAGTACAAATTTGGGGTCTCAAAGTCACTTGTCTTTCTTGCACTGAAAACTTATTCAAGTGATGAAGATGAAGGAGAAAATGAAGATAATAATGATGAATAAATGAACTTACTTACAAAGAACTTCAAGAAATTCTTGAAATACAAGAAGATGAGAAGAGTAACTTCATTAAGCACCAATTTAAGAAAGAAAGGCAAAGATAAACCGAAAGAAGAACCAAAATGCTTCAATTGCAATAAACCGGAGCATATGAAAGCAAATTGTCCATAGATGATCAAAGGAAAAGGAGGAAAAGCCATATTGGAGTGAAAACAACTCAACTGAATGAGAAAGTGAAAACGAAGAAGAAATAGCCAACATTGTGTGCCTTATGAAAAAAGATGATGATGATGTACATTCTTCTTCATCTAGTTCGAATTCTAGATCCACAATATTACATGATGATAAATGTTCACTTGAAGAATTGTAAAATAAATTCTAAAAAATGCATGACAACTTTTTTATTGCTCTTTCAAAAATCAAAGAACTTCAAAATAAACAAAGATGATTTGAAAGTTGAAAATGAGAGACTTCAAGAGGATAAAAATTATGCACACAACAAGGCTCTTTAATACTACAATTTGAAAGATGAATTTAAAGCAAAAGTTGAGAAATTAGAAAAGGAAGTTCAAAGTTTGAATGTGAGTTTAGCAAAGTTTACAAAAGGAAAGAAAACTTTAGATAAAATGCTTAGATCACAAAATTGGGAATTTGATAAAAGTGGCGTTGACTATAAACCTTTCACAAAACAAAAATCTTTCAAAAGCTATTTTAAAAAAAAATCTACTTCCTCAAATGAAGCTTCAACATCAAAAGGATTTCAAAAGGTGTACACATATTGTGAAAAACATGGACACATTGCATGTCATTGTAGATATAGAAACATGGTTGGTAAAGATGGTAGAATTCTTTCTTGGCTTAAGCCCAATAGATGAAACTTGGGGACACATTGTATCAAAAGGGTTATTAGATGTGTTAGGGCTTGACACTAATACATAAGGACCCAATAGAACTTGGGGACTTAAAAGGATAACATGTGTATTGCTTTTATGTATTTAGGTTCCTCTAAGGATCAAGTATAAAAGAAGTTGGGTCATTGATAGTAGATGTTCGAGACACATGACCGAAGACTCATCTCTCTTCTATGAGCTCAACAAGAAAATCAATGAAAATGTAAGCTATGGAGACAATGGAAAAGGTAAAAGTATTGAAGAGGTAGCATTTGTAATGAAAATTCAATCTCTATCCATAATGTGTTACTTGTAAAAGGATTGAAACACAATTTATTTAGTGTGAGTCAATTTTGTGATAATGGGTATAAAGTTGAATTCAAAGTTTCATGTTGCATTGTATATGATAACTTGAACAAAGTGCTATTTGTTTCAAATAAACGTGATAATGTATACACCATAAATTTCGAGGATCTTACATGCCAAAATATTAATTGTTTGATGACTATGAATGAAGATTCTTGGTTATGGCATAGATGATTAGGACATGCAAGCATGGACTTACTTACTAAACTTTCTAGAAAAGATCTTGTAAAAGGTTTACCTAAACCTAGATTTGAAAAGATCATTTGTGTGATACATGTCAATTTGGTAAACAACATAAGATATCTTTTAAACCTATAAACAAAGTAATTATATCTATAGCATTACAAAAACTTCATATGGACCTTTTTGGACCTATAGATGTGGTCAATTTAGAAGGACCCAGATTTGTCCATGTTGTTGTATATGACTATACTAGGTACACTTGGGTTATGTTCTTGCCACATAAAAATGAAGCCTTCAATGAATCTGCAATGCTTTGTAAAAGAGTGCAAAATGAGAAAGGCTATTTTAAAACTTGTATTCATAGTGATAATTCATAGTGATCAAGACACAAAATATGTAAATTCATCATTTACGGAATTTTGTGAACAACATGGCATTAAGCATAATTTTTCAGCTCCTAGAACTCCTTAACAAAACGGGGTAGAAAAAAGGAAAAACCAATTTTTTTAAGAAATGGCAAGAACCATGTTGAAAGAAGACAACTTGCCTACAAATTTTTGGGGTAAAGCCATTAACACAGATTGTTATATGCTTAATAGAATACTAATTAGACCATTCATTAAGAAGACCCCCTATGAATTATGGAAAGGAAGAGCACCAAATGTTGCATACATTAAAGTATTTGGTTGTAAATACTTGATGCTAGATCGGATGGAGGGATATTCCTAGGATACTCAATTAAAAGTAAACATTATAGAGTATATAAAAAAGAACTCTAAAAGTTGAAGAATTTATGCATGTGAACTTTGATGAAGCTAATCCCATTGCATCAAGAAATGATGATGACAATGATGTAGCTTTTTAACAAGTTGAGGCACAAGTGCAACCTACTACATCAAAACCCCAAGAGGAAGTGTCTCCAAATGCTCCAAAAGTCACAACAATCCAAGGAGATCAACAAGCATCAAATGAGCAAAATCTTCGAAAAGATCAAGACTTACCTAATTCTTAGAGATTTGTGAAAGATCATCCACAAGATCAAATCCTTGGTGATCCTACACAAGGTTTAAAAACTCGTTCCAAACTAAATGCATTTTGTGAACATGTTGTCTTTCTCTCTCAAATAGAGCCTAAGAATGTTAAAAAACATGTTACTTGATGACAATTGGATTATGGCTATGCAAGAAAAACTTCATCAATTTGAAAGGAATCAAGTATGGAAACTAGTTAAAAGGCCTATTAACTATCCGATAATTGGTACTAAATGGGTTTTTAGAAACAAACTTGATGAATCACAATCAGTAACTAGAAATAAGGAAGACTAGTTGCACAAGGTTATAATCAAGAAAAAATAATAGATTATGATGAAACCTTTGCACCGGTTGCTAGGTTAGAGTCTATTCCAATGCTACTTGCCTTTGTATGCTTTATGAATTTCAAATTATTTCAAATGGATGTTACAAGTTTCTTTTTAAATGGTTATCTTCAAGAAGAAGTTTATGTAGAACAACTACCTAGTTTTAAAGACTCAAACTTGTCAAAACATATTTTCAAACATCAAAAAGCTTTGTATGGTTTAAAACAAGCTCTTAAATCTTGGTATGAAGGGTTAAGTGGTTTTCTACTTAAAATGGTTTCACTAGAGGAAAACTAGTTTCAACACTATTTGTAAAAGGAATTGGAAAAGATATCTTGATTGTGCAAATATATGTTGATGACATTGTCTTCGGTGCTGCTAATGAATCTTTGTGTCAAAGCTTTTCAATATGAATGCATAAAGAATTTGAGATGAGCATGATGTGTCACGACCCTATTTTTCAATCACTAATACAGTCTCTGATACCATAAAGAAAGAAATTACAATTCAAGCTTACCAAAACATCAAATTATCTTGGGATCATGATGCCACGGGTTTAAGAAGATCACTCATCCTAAGTCCGCTAAGGCACACTACATTAGCCCTAGCACTATTAACTATAAACAGTACAACCTGCCATAAAACAACTCAATACTAAAACCCAAGTGTACAAAGATTGCATTTACATTATGTCTATTGAATCCGAAATGAACTAAATACAACATGTAACTACTATATTAATTCAAATAATGCATATTATACAAACTTCATCACTAATGATTAAAGTCGTGAACATATTTTCCCTTGCATACAACCATCAAATACACAATCCACTAGCAGTAGTCTACTTCTAAGCTTCCACCTCGAGCAACCTGTGATGGTGGAAAAACGGGGTGAGATATACCTAGCTTAATGAGGAGAAAAGGGAAACGGGAATTTTCGCAAACATTTATTCTTTTGAAAACATTGAGAAAGAAATATGTCATGCATGTACGAATGCACATATGAATAAGCAACCTATAAACTTAAATATTCAGTAAGGAACAAGACAAGATATACTCATTGAAAAAGAATACTTGAATATTTGAGATTATTGATGACAACGGCATATGCCTTGAATTATGTAACAATATCCCTATGTCAACAACCGAGGATCACATCCTCAAATGAAACACACCACTTCCGCCAACAACCAAGGGTTCCGAATATTACCCTCAAAGAGAAATAATAGGACCATGGTAGTCGAGGCTATGACCGGCAAGCCCGATGCTGCCCGGTGGCTATCGAACGCTACTAGGCCAAATAAAAGGTTGCAACAAAGTATCCAACTCTCCAAGGAAATACATCAAGCGAGAGAGGGACTAAGAGGGCAACAAAGTAGGTTGCCTCCGTCACATAAGCATGTACAAGTATTTCAAACATTTAATCATATGAATGTATATAATCTTCTTGCATGTAAACATTTAGGCATCTAACCAACAATGACACATATGTAAGAATGTGAAGGTATTCTACCATATGGCATTTCATGTAAACATGTAATCATGTATAACATAATGCATGTAGGAGCATTTAAACAAGAATATTAGCATATATGAAGTCAAGTGTCCAAGTTTATAAAGAAAACAGGGGAGTCGAGCGAGTAACTTGCCCGGCTTCTTCATCCGGCTTGTCTAGAAGGTATCGAAAGAGGTGAGTCAGGCAAGTCCCACTTGCGGCTCCTTCATCCGACAACTAACAAACCAAACAAGTTCAATTCAAACTTCATGTTCAACTACCATTTTCTTGCTTCCTTTGAAACTCATCAACACTTATACAATCATTTCCTCAACTACAACTCCAATACAAACACTTTAGCATATTTAAAACATCATCTAAGTGCAATCCAAGTCCTAAATCAAATATAACATGCAAGCTTGACATTTACAACGCTCATATGGTCAATCTCTAAAGTTTATTACCTATAATTGCATAATCTACACCCATACTTAAAATTATGCATAAACTCTCATTTAAGCATTATTCAAATATATAGAAGCAAGATCAAACAAAGGAGATACTACAAACCCATTTAGCTCACATTAAAAGCAACTCATCCAAGCAATGTACCAAATTTATGTCAAAACACAATCTGCTACTTATACCTACTGTTCTCAGCTTATTTAGCCTAGGACATCGAGGCTCTAAACCAACCTCTTTGTAACTCATACAACCAACTCCACAAACAATTCAACAATTAAACAACACAACCACAATATACATTGAACAATCTTTTACCATTGCAGTCATAGGTTATACGCCTCCGTTCCAACATCATACATTTACTATATAACATACATTTCCAAAATATATTATAACCAATCTAGCAACCTAATCATGTTCCAAAACAAGACTACTAAGCTAGCAACATTTAATCCATTATCTTTACAACATCTTATACATCATAAACTTCTAAGTAAATATAAACCAGCTAGCTTTAATATACAAGATAACAAAAGAGAACTACATCTCAGATATCAAGGACAAGACTCTGGCACATAGGACTCGTCCACATATGGCACATTCTCAGCTTCCTGAGGCACGTACCCGTAATCTTGTTCAATATCACATATATGCATACAATAATTGAGAGTGAGCTTATATAAAACAAGTTCAGTGAGGATTCGACAGATCTCTTAACAGTATTTACTATACTCCTTGGAAATCATCCTTTGAGCAGTAAACACATAATAATCATCAATAATAACAATATAAGCACATTAGTAATAATAACCAATCAATAAAGGATACACTAGTTGGTGTAGCTTCAAAGGCCATCACGATCCCAACTATTCTTCTTATAACTCCCCATTACTCACACACCTGAGGTACCTCACTAGCCCCTCCCTCCATGACACCTCCGCCATGCGAGCTGGGGGTAGCCTATGATAGTCATGCTATTATCAACCCGACAGCCCGACGCTGCCCGAGATGTGGCAAACACATACCAAGACTCATGACAATAATAATAATCATTCATATCTTAGGAGGACAACAAAGTAGATTGCCTACCTCCCGGCTTCGTCACTAATCAATAATCAATAATCAATTAATAACATTTTAACAACATATCATCAATTAAACAATTAACAACTCAACAACTAAGTTAGATGACAAAGTAGGTCATCCAACTTAACATGCATTATACCACACATCCAAACCCTAGTCTAACTATCAACAATTCACAATTCATTCACTCAAACACCACCCAAACATCCAAAGGCGTATTTCAAGATTTTAAAGAAAGACAACCCAAACTTCTAAAAGTCATTACTTACATTCTACTAATCCGATAACCTCCAAACCAGTCTCTATCACTGAACCACTCAATCAACAACATTAGCCCTCTCGGAAACTAACCATAATCCATCCAAATCAAGCCCAACAACCCTAAAACCTCAATGCACCTAGGCTGAATTTTCTGGACTTTCACCACGACATCACAATCAAAATTTCTGAATTACAACATTATTACCACGTATTTAACAAATTTTTAGAAACTAACAGCAAACAATTCCGACAACCACAACAACATTTATTCAACAAATAGCCAAATTCTCAATTTTAATACCTGAAAAACAAAAATGCATACTACAACGGTTCAAAACAGCTATAAACCCAATAATCAATCCTTAACATCTACTGAGCAATAATATAACATCAATTTAACATTTCAACGGCTAAAAATTCGATTATATGAATTAACATAAAAATGACATTTTGAGATCTAGAATTTTTCTCTCACCTATGATGTATTATGATGCAAGAAAGATGTGCAATAGGTGTCCAACAAGCAAGAACAAACTTTGATTCAAGTGTTTTGGCTTTGTAATGCAATTTCTATGAGAAAATTTGATCAAAAATACAAGCAAAAATGGCTCCTAAGTTTCGGCCATGTGTGTGTGTGTTTGTGGTGTTTTGAGTTTTGTTTTGTGAGCTATTTTAGTTAATATGCATATATAAGGCAAGTCAACAAAAAATAATGCAAAGTCAAAGTTGAACAAATTAGTATTTTTAGTATTTCTAGTCCTTTAATTCATTTCTTTGACTATTTTTGCTCAAAACAATTATGCAACACTTAGACTATTTTAAGTAATTTATTTTTAGGTGACAAGAAGTTTTACATTCAAACGTTTTCACCCGACTCGATTTAAAACTCGTTTTTCGCGAAAGAATGTATAAAAACTTTTAAAATTTCAAAGCCGATTTAAAATCTATTTTAATCAAACACGAGTCCATTAATATCCGAGGACTAGGTTTTAAAACATTTAAAACACCCTTGTAAAAATTTTAGCGGACAGGTGTTCAAAATACTATTCACAAAAATCGTCAATAAAATTTCTGATGCCGATTTTGATAAAAATTTTATGGATGCACACTTAGCATGTAATAGGAATATAAATCACAAAATTAGCACATTCTAATTCATATAACACATAAACAGGTCAAAACAAGCAAATCGAGGCAAAGATAAAATATGGGGTCTCACATTTTTCCCCCCTTAAAGAAATTATGTCCTTGAAATTCATACTTGTTGTACGAAAAAGATCTAGATACTGCTGCTGCATCTAATCTCGCCTCTCCCAAATAGCTTCCTCAATTTCATGATATTTCCACAACACTTTAACCATCAGAATCTTCTTCGACCTCAACTCCCGTTCCATCTGATCAAGAATAGGAATCGGCTGCTCATCATAAGTCAGATTCTCACGAATCTGTAACGGCTCTGGCTTTAGAATATGAGAAGAATCCGGATTATATTTCTGCAAATTAGACACGTGAAAGACATCGTGGACATTAGAGAAGTTCTTTGGTAAAGCCAACCGATATACTAACTTGTCAACCCTGCCGGTAATCTCAAACGGCCCTATAAACCTTAGATTCAACTTACCACCTTGACCATAATGAGCAAACCCCTTTCGAGGAGACAATTTCAAGAAAACCCAATCCCCGACTGTAAACTCCAAATTTCGATGACGCTTATCAGTATAACTCTTGTATCTGCTCTGCGCTGTAAGCATTCTCTGCCTGATCAACTGAACATTCTCAATCTTCTCTAGAAACTCTGGCATGATAGTCGGATCAATAGCCTTCATCTCCCCTACTTCATCCCAATACAAAGGTGATTGGCACTTACGGCCGTAGAGAGCTGCAAAAGGTGTCATTCCAATAGTCACTTGATAACTATTATTATAGGAAAACTCGGCAAGTGGTAGATGTTTCTCCCAGTTCTTCCTGAAGTCCAGAACACAAGCCCTGAGCATATCCTTCAGAATCTGAATAGTCCTCTCAGACTGGCCGTCAGTCTGTGGATGATACGTTGTGCTGAAGTTTAACTGAGTACCTAAAGTTTCCTGAAGTTTTTCCTACAAACGAGAAGTAAACCAAGGATCTCAATCTAAGATAATACTAGATGGAATCCTATGAAGTTTAACAATCTGATCCACATAAAGATCCGCCAACTTTGCAACCTCATCGAAATGAAATAAGTTGTCTTCGTCAAACAGTCTATAACAACTCAAATTGTGTCGTTACCTCTCGGTGTTCTAAGCAAACTAGAGACGAAGTCCATCATAATATGCTCCCATTTCCACTCTGGTATTGCCAACGGCTGAAGTAACTCGGCGGGTCGTTGATGTTCTGCTTTCACCTGTTGACAAGTCAAACATTTGGATACAAACTGAGCAACCTCCATTTTCATGTTATTCTACCAATAATGTTGCTTTAAATCCCGATACATCTTGTTTGCACCGGGATGAATAGTGTACTTAGAATTATGAGCCTCTTCCAGAATACCTCTCCTTAAACCCGGTTCATTGGAAACACAAACCCTGTTCCGAAACTGAAGGATACCATCCTCATGTAATTTGAAGTCAGACTGATCATCCTTGATCTTCTGAAGTTTTGAATCAAGTTGCTGAGCTTCTCTGATTTGAGACAGCAATAAAGGTTGAATACGGAGATGTGAACACATCACCCCAACCTAAGTCAATTCCGGCCTCCAATAACTAAATTCCTCAAGAACCTCCCACTTTTTAACAGCCAAACAAGAAATACTCGCCTTACGGCTAAGAGCGTCTGCTACAACATTTGTCTTCCTAGGCAGATAACTGATAGAACAATTATAGTCTCCGAGAAGTTTCATCCACCTCCGTTGATGCATATTCAACTCCTTCTGTGACAACAAATACTTCAGACTCTTATGATCAGTGAAAATCTCGAACTCACTGCCCCACAGATAATGACGCCACTTTTTTAGTGTGAACACAACGGCTGCCAACTCAAGATCATGAGTCAAATAATTTACCTCATACGACTTCAACTTCCTAGAAGCATAGGCAATAACCCGACCATTTTGCATAAGTACACAACCCAAGCCCTCCTTGGATGCATCACTATAGATAACCATACTATCAGTCCCCTCTGGTAGAGCAAGTACTGGAGCGGTAGTCAATCTCTTTTTCAACTCTTGAAGTCCACTCTCACATTTCTCATCCTAAATAAAGTTGGTCCGTTTCTGAGTTAATTTAGAAAGTGGTCCTGCAATCTTGGAAAAGTCCTTCACAAACCTACGGTAATAACCCGCCAAGCCAAGGAAGCTACGAACCTCTGAAACATTCTCCAGCCATTTCCAAGACATTACCACTTCAATCTTAATGGGATCTACTGAAATATCTCTTTGTATAATCACATGGCCAAGAAAAGATATTCGTTGCAGCCAGAATTCACATTTGCTGAACTTTGCAAACAACTGATGCTCCTGCAGCTTTTATAAGACAAGCCGTAAATGTTGCTCGTGCTCCGATTCAGACTTAGAATAAACCAAGATATCATCAATAAAGATTACCATGAACTGGTCCAAGTACGGCTGAAAAACCCGATGCATAAGGTCCATGAATGCTGCCGGTCCATTAGTCAGTCCAGAGGGCATAACTACAAATTCATAATGCCCGTACCGAGTCCTGAAAGCAGACTTTGGAACATCCTTCGTACTAATCCAAAGCTGATAATACCCCTGCCTCAAGTCAAACTTCGAGTAGACTTTGGCTCCCTGAAATTGATCAAACAACTCATCAATCAGTGGCAAAGGATACTTGTTCTTGATGGTCACCTGATTCAAACCACGATAGTCGATACATAATCTTAAGGTACCATCCTTCTTCTTTACAAATAAAATAGGTGTTCCCCATGGTGAAGAACTTTGCTGAATGAAACCCTTCTCTAATAACTTTTACAACTTTGTTTTCAGCTCCTTAAGTTCAGCTGGTGCCATCCGGTACGCTGATTTAGATATAAGTTGAGTACCGGGAATCAAATTAATTACAAACTCAACATCTCTCTCTGGCAGCAATCCTGGCAACTCCTTGGGAAATACATTTGGATATTCCCGAATAATAGGAACTTCCTCCATCTTTAGCTTGTTAGATGGCTTGTTGCTCAAGTAAGCTAGATAACCTGAACCCCTTACTCACCAGCTTAACAGCTTTAGTTGATGAGATAATAAAACTCGTCTTAGCATCCTAGTTCCCCGCTACCTCAACCACTGGCTAATCTGGAAAACGAAACTGTACTACCTTTGTTCTACAGTTTAGTTGAGCATCATACTTAGAAAGCCAGTCCATACCCAAGATAACATCATACCCCCGGATAGGAAATAAAATAAGGTCCGGAGGAAAATCCTGACCCTTAACATGTATTTTACAGTCTTTACATACTAAGCCAGTCACATACTTATTAGTTAAAGAAATATTAATCTCAACCACATAAGGCAATCTTTTAGGTTGCATGTTAACACATTGCACACAAGTAGGCGTAATGAAAGAATGCGTAGCACTAGAATCAATCAACACTTTAACAAGTTGATTGAGTATAAGGAAGTTACCTTCAACAACTACCGCTGCCTCAGGTATTTCCTCCAAATCCACTGCGTAGGCCCTAGTTTGAACCCACTGCTGCTGAGGTACACCACCGGTAGGTTGGCCTTAATAACCCTGGGTCACTGCCCGACCCTCAATCCTCTGAAATCTAGGTTAATCCCTTGCCCTATGCTGATTGCTGCCGCAACCCAAACACGTTCCTGCCTTCAACCTGCATTGGGCCTCCACATGGCCCTGACGTTTGCAATAAGTACACTGTGGTGACGAAGCACTGACACTACCCCTAGAAGACCCAGAAATCGAATAAGTGGTTGTGCCAGCCTGCTGCTGGGGTCTCACAACGCTAGGCCTATATTGACCCTGAGACTGGGCCAGCCTGTACTGTGACTGAGCCTGAAAGGAGCCCTACTGAAATTGGGGCTTGTAGAAACCCTGCTGACCCTGCGGTTTAAAAGAGCTCTACTAAACTGGCGGCCTATACACAACCTGCTGTACTGGAGGCCTATACATACCCTACTGGCCCTGCGGCTGAAATGGCCTCTTGCTAGGCTGACTCGGTCCAATCTATTCCCCTTTCCTCTTTTCTAATCTAGATGTTGCATCAAAAGCCTCAGAAAATACATCATACTGATTCAGGGCCATTGCATCCTGAATCTCCAACCTCAAACCCAACATAAACCTCCAGGTCTTATGCACCTCATCAGCTACAAATTCCGATGCATACCAGGTTAGTCTGGTAAAAGTGGCCTCATACTGAGCCACCGTAGCATCCCCCTGAACCAAGGACAGGAACTCTGTCTCTCTCCTTTCCCGTCCAATCCTCGGGACGTACTTAGCCTGAAACGTTCTAAGAAAGGTATCCCAAACATACGGAGTACCTCTTGCCTCCCAACCGGCTCTCACTGTGCACCACCACTCCTCTGCTTCATCATCAAACAAATGGACTACATGAGTGACTTTCCTCTCGTTAGTGTAGTCCAAAGGATCAAAAATCTTCTCTATCTTATTGATCCATGCCTCCGCCTTTCTATCATCTGGCTCGCCCTGGAATCTAGGTGGATAATAACCCAAGAACTCCTTCAATGTATTTTGCCCGTGGTAACCACCCTGTATGTTTATCATATGTGCCTGCATAGCCTGTACCTGGGCAGCTTACCCTGCTAATAACTGTGACTGTCCTGCCATGATTTCAGTCATTCTATCCATAGCTACAGCAATACGGTCATCACCCCTATCTCGACCCGGTGCCACATTACCTGATGCCTTATTATCTGCCTCCAGCATACCTCTTGTTCTCAGTCTACCCGCCATTCTACTATCAAAGAGTTAGCACAGGTTATAGCACATAAACAAGTTATAAACAATTATTAGCACATAGTTAACAAACTCACATAAAGCACATAAATCACATAAATCACATAAGTATCAATCACATAAACAAATTAATCACATAATTACATAAACACTAAATCATATAATCACTTAATCATATTAACACATATTTCACTTTCTTTCACTTCATACATACTTCCATGCTAAGACCATTACCCACATTCGGAGAATACCCCAACTAACAACTACGCATAAGCTCTGATACCACTTAATGTAACGCCCCAACTCGACCCATCCTAAAATCAGTCAGGACACAATGGAATTTCGGCAGTATAACGACAGTAATTAGGACACCAAGGCTCTAAACCAACCTCTTTGCAACTCATACAACCAACTCCACAAACAATTCAACAATTAAACAACACAACCACAATATACATTGAACAATCTTTTACCATTGCAGTCATAGGTTATACGCCTTCGCTCCAACATCATACATTTACTATATAACATACATTTTTAAAATAGATTATAACCAATCTAGCAACCTAATCATGTTCCAAAACAAGACTACTAAGCTAGCAATATTTAATCCATTATCTTTACAACATCTTATACATCATAAATTTCTAAGTAAATACAAACCAGCTAGCTTTAATATACAAGATAACAAAAGAGAACTACATCTCAGATATCAAGGACAAGACTCTGGCACATAGGACACGTCCACATATGGCACATTTTCAGCTTCCTGAGGCACGTACCCGTAATCTTGTTCAATATCACCTATATGTATGTAATAATTGAGAGCGAGCTTATATAAAACAAGCTCAATGAGGATTCGACAGATCTCTTAACAGTATTTACTATACTCCTTGGAAATCATCCTTTGAGCAGTAAACACATAATAATCATCAATAACAATATAAGGACATTAGTAATAATAACCAATCAATAAAGGATACTCTAGTTGGTATAGCTCCAAACGTCATCACGATCTCAACCATTCTTCTTATAACTCCCTATTACTCACGCACCCGAGGTACCTTATTAGCCCTTCCCTCTATGGCACCTCCGCCATGCAAGCTGGGGGTAGCCTATGAAAGTCATGCCATTATCAACCCCACAACTCGACGCTGCCCGAGATGTGGCGCACACATACCAAGACTCATGACAATAATAATAATCATTCATATCTCAGGAGGACAACAAAGTAGGTTGCCTATCTCCCGGCCTCATCAATAATCAATAATCAATAATCAATAATCAATTAATAACATTTCAACAACATATCATCAATTAAACAATTAACAACTCATCAACTAAGTTAGATGACAAAGTAGGTCATCCAACTTAACACGCATTATACCGCACATCCAAACCCTAGTCTAACCATCAACAACTCACAATTCATTCACTCAAATACCACCCAAACATCCAAAGGCATATTTCAAGATTTTAAAGAAACACAACCCAAACTTCTAAAAGTCATAACTTACATTCTACTAATCCGATAACCTCCAAACCAGTCTCTATCACTCACCTACTCAATCAACAACATTAGCCCTCTCGGAAACCAACCATAATCTATCCAAATCAAGCCCAACAACCCTAAAACCTCAATGCACCTAGGCTGAATTTTTCAGACTTTCACCACGACATCACAATCAAAATTTCGGCATTACAACATTACTACCACGTATTTAACAAACTTTTAAAACTAACAGCAAGCAGTTCCAACAACCACAACAACATTTATTCAACAAATAGCCAAATTCTCAATTTTAATACCCGAAAAATAGAAATGCATACTACAACGGTTCAAAACAGCTATAAACCCATATAATCAATCCTTAGCATCTACTGAGCAATAATATAACATCAATTTAACATTTCAACAGCTAAAAATTCGATTATATGAATTAACATAAAAATGACATTTTGAGATCTAGAATTTTTCTCTCACCTTTGATGTGTTATGATGCAAGAAAGATGTGCAATAGGTGCCCAACAAGCAAGAACAAACTTTGATTCAAGTGTTTTGGCTTTGTAATGCAATTTCTATGAGAAAATTTGATCAAAAATACAAGAAAAAATGGCCATCTATGTGTGTGTTTGTGGTGTTTTGAGTTTTGTTTTGTGAGCTATTTTAGTTAATATGAATATATAAGGCAAGTCAACAAAAAATAACGCAAAGTCAAAGTTGAACAAATTAGTATTTTTAGTATTTCTAGTCTTTTAATTCATTTCTTAGACTATTTTTGCTCAAAACAATTATGCAACACTCAAACTATGTTAAGTAGTTTATTTTTAGGGGACAAGAAGTTTTACATTCAAACATTTTCACCCGACTCAATTTTAAACTCGTTTTTTGCAAAAGAAGGTATAAAAACTTTTAAAATTTTAAAGCCGATTTAAAATTCGTTTTAATCAAACACAGGTCCATTAATATCCGAGGAATAGGTTTTAAAATGTTTAAAACACCCTTGTAAAAATTTTAGCGGACAAGTGTTCAAAATACTATTCACAAAAATCGTCGATAAAATTTCGGATGGCGATTTTGATAAAAATTTCATGGATGCACACTTAGCATGTAATATGAATATAAATCACAGAATTAGTACATTCTAATTCATATAACACAAAAAATAGGTCAAAACACGCAAATCAAGTCAAATATAAAATATGGGGTCTCACAGTAACATCCATCATATCAAGTGTTACTGTTCGCACAGATTCAGGATAATATAGCTTGGATCATTCTAAAGGAGTGATTAATATATTGGCTCCTTAATGCATATGCATGTCCCTTCTAATCAAGTCCTATACACCCAAACCACAGAGTAAGTGACCTAAGCATTTAGACCACACCCATAATGGCTCAAAGTGCAAGCACTCGACTTCGTCGGTCCATCCACATCTACTCAAGATTAAGAGCAATGGCCCACTTAATCCGTGGTGGTGGTGTTTACACTATGTTTGGATTTACAAGGGAAAAGAAATGAAGAAAAGTTAAAAGAAAGACTCATAAAGGAAAAGAAATGAAAGAAGGTTCCTTCATTTAGATAGCAAATATTGAAGAATGAAAAGGACAAAAGGAGAATCTATGATTTCTTTTTTGGATTGGAGAAGGAAAGGATAATTTTAGATATAAAGTTACAAAAATATAATAAAGAAACAATAAAAGATCAGTAGTAGTTTTTGTTATGACAAAGGCTATTTTTATCTTTTCACAAACTATCATTTTCCTTTCCTTTCATTTTATCCCAATTTGGAGAAAAAAAAAAGGACCTCATTAAAGAATTCTCTCTCTACATCCTTTTTCTTGACCAATGAAAATTAATCCAAATAAGAGGAAGAATTTCTATAACCCTCTATCCCCTTCCTTTTCATATTTCCCATTTCCCAAACCAAACTTAGTGAACTACTATCATGACAAAGATTAATTGATTAAAGTAATAATCATAGTCTAAGTCTAAACAAGTATTTTCTGAGCTAAAGGATCTCCAATTCATGAAAGCAATGAGACCCACATCATGTTTTCAAGAATCCATCATCACATATCAATCACATCTTTTTTCTTGGTCATCACCAATCAAGCACTCAAATTGATGTTCATATGATCCCTACAATCATGTTGACAATGTTAAATTTATTGACACTTTCTCATCGAGCAAACTATAATTTTTTCCTCTTTTAGAGGATCTTTGTTAAACTTATAGCACCCTCCCAGCCTCTTCCAAAATCATTATTGCCCCTTTTTTCTAAAAAGCCAAAAATGAGAAAAAATTGAACGAAGAAATTGTAGTTGGGTTATTTTTAGTATTTCTTATTCTAGAACTCTTTCTAACGTATATAATGCTTCAAATTCGAAAGCTACAGATATAGTTCCCAAATCTACAATGAATGATAACCAATTGAGATTGAGTTGTCCTTTGTTATAAGATTGTTTGATGTCTCTTTTAATTGAACAAAAGTTTATTCATGTAGAGCAACCTGAAGTCTTTGCTAAGAATCTGGGGCTTGTGAATGTCATTATTGAATCCAACTCGAGAAAAAAACTTGGGTCCGCTTTTTTTTTAGTGTAGTTTTACTCAAAGGTTATAGCGCAAGGGTGATGTGTTAGTATTTTCATACTTATTCAAATGTGTTTTAAGGTGTAGAGAGAGCTTAATTTAGTGTATTTATCTTTCATTTAGAGCATATTTTGATTGCATATCATTGAGCTTAAATTGGTATAAATGGTTGATTCTTGCTACATTTTGTATTGTAGGTAGAATTAAAGAGAAAAAGGGCAATAAAAAATGAAAGAGCAAAGATTTATAATACAAGACAATGGACATGGTGCAAGGTAGAGCAAGAAAAGAGAGCACAACGAAGCAAGGAATGAAGAAAAACAAAGAAGAAAAGTGAATTGTGTGAGCCTGGAACATAGGTGATGGAAAATTGGGTTCCACAAGTACATTAGTGCTTAATTTATGAAAACAACCTACCATGATATTATTTGGCTCGACATCCGAAACTCTCAAAATCGCCAAAAGAATTTTTTTCTGCAAAGCTGGATGGACTTACCGGATGAACTGAACGGTTGGTTTGGTAAACCGTGCTGCACTGACCTGCTGCATTTTTAACACGATTTTCAGCCATTTTTTCTTATCTTTTCACCCCCACACACTCTATACCACCTAAATACACACATACCCTCTCTAATCTATTTACGCACTACAATCCATCCCAAAATCCATCAAACCCACCTAAATCTATCATCAAATCTTAGTTTTGTATGAGATTGGAGCTATGCCCTTGGCCTGCTCTCGACTCCCCCTGGCTAAGTACTTTTAATCTAGCAGGCTAGCAGCCTGTACCGCCACTAAATCTTGGACATTTTGGCGCAGGTTAGAGCCCCTTCATGAAATCTAAGAGTCTTTCCTCTCCTTATCAGTCAAGTTACTTCATACATCTTCCGTCATACTAAAAATGTCCAGGGAAAACTACGAAAGATGGCCTTTTAGAGGTTTTCAAGCAATTTCAAAGCTATCAAATATGAGAAAGTTCTTCTTAAATATTTTTTACTTTTGTTACTTAGATTACACTGTGTTCTAGATTCTTAGGGATTAGGGAAAGATTTATAGGGCTATGTTTATGAATTATGTATAACTTTAAGATTTGAATATTTTGTTGGTTTATTCACTTTGGATGATTTGGGTCTTGTTGGGTTTTGATATTAATGCTTATGAATCATGTGTTTATACTTTAAATATGTTTGTAGCTAGCATTTGCATGTGATTCTACCTTGTTAGCTTGTAAATCCAATCAGATTTTGTTGATTAACGATTATTGCTTCAATTTTGAGTCTTAAATATGCTTATAGCAGGCTTAAAATTGATACATGTGAAATTATCCATGTGAATCGAACTTAACTCCAAACAAATCATAGGTTGTACCATGATTTAAACACTAGCCTACTCAATTAACCCTAGGATCATTTGGACAAACCCGCACCTCGACTTTTGGGGTGACTAGATGGACGGAATTTCACCTAGATCTAGGATTATTGACTTAGGTTAATTAGGTGAAATCAACAAAACAGACTTGTAGCTTGGTCAACCTAGTTTAACTATCCAAATCTAAGATTCAAATATGACTCCATAGGCATAGCACGAGGATCTTGACATAACCCATCTCCAATCTTAACCAATCTTGGATTTGATATTCACACACCTATTTAGATTAGATTAATCAGGTTTTCTATTTTACTTATTTTGATTTGAATTTAGATTAGAGTCTCTTTTAATCCAATTATCAAATCATTTTTTTTTCTTTTCACGATTTTAGATTACTTTTCACACAAGCACATTTTAGATTTCACTTAGAAGCCTCCCTGTGGAGATTCGATCCTGTACTCTAACATACTATATTGCATAGAACCGTGCACTTATGGGTTTAATTTGGTAGTTTTGCACTTTAATTTTTCATGCACCAAGAAAATGATCAAAGGGGATGTTGAAATCTAGTATTATCCCTTCTTCATCTGGTTGGAGTTATATAGTGTAATCAGTGGGTAATTGGTGTAAAAACATAAAGTTGCAAGGTGTTTGGTGAGATTGTTTATTGGCGCAGCTGTGTATCACATGTGGATCGAGAGAAGCAATCAACTTTTTTATGGCTCTTTCTCAACCAAAGAGCAATTTTTTGGTAGAATTAGAGATGACATCAAAAGTAAAGTGTATAGTAGAAAGAAATATAGGAATTGTTTTTTGAATACTTCGACTTGTCAAGCCTAGGAGATGAACGATACCATACTAATGTTGGCTGACTTTCTTTCTTATATGTACTTGTATAGTTTTGGAAATTAATTGAACTTTACTTGCTTACCTAGCAAAAAAACTTGGGTCCAGCCAAAGGGCTCATATATATATATATATATACATATATATATAGATAATATATATATATATATATATATATGTACATATATATATAGATATACATATATATATGTACATATATATATGTATATATATACACCTTTTTAATAAAAATTATCTATTTTTAGTATGAAAAATAAAATTGATCCCAACTTAATAAAATATTAATCTCATAACTTGCACTAAAATAAAATCCTAAGCAAGTCCAACACTCTATAATTGGATTCACAAGGGAAAAAATAATAAAAGAAATGAAAGGATTCAGTAATAAAAGAAAGGGGGGGCGTTAAATCTTGTTTGAATTAGGTATAATTATAAAGAAAAAAGTTTAGGTGTATTCTTTGCTTGTATTGAAAATGAAAAGAAGTGGAACGATAAATATGTAAATACATTGACATGTTTACCCTCCCCTCTCATTTTCCTTTCATTCGTTTCTTTTTATAAACAAAAGCAACTTAGTCATTTAACACTCACCAAAATCCCCTCTTGTCTTTTGACCTCAAATTGTTGTAATTGTATACTGGGACATGGTGGTGATCTTTAAATCACGTTGTTAAGGATGAAAGCTTAGCAGTTGAGGTTGGACAACTCTTGTATGCCCGAGCTGAAGTTCCAAGTCGGGAACCTCACCTACACAAGGAAAGAGAAGGAAAAGACAGGGTGATGACCCGAGTTTTTCCCTCGGGTGTGATAGTGATTAGTTTGTCCGAGCTGGAAAATGGTAGTTAAGTGTAATAAATGCACAAGTTACCTTCATAAATGCGGGGATAGGTTCTATTTATACTAATCTCATATTCAGGTAGCAATTAATGACTAATGTTGCCCAACATACCACCGGCTTCCCGTGCTGTATATCCACTGGACAAAGCTATTACCTAGCAGATAAAGTCATTATCTGCTATTCCGAGCTGAGTGGCTTACTTTATGTCCTATCTGGACGGTTGGCATAACCGTTGGGGTTCACACGGGTCAAGTTCGGGTCGGGTCAGGCGTTTCAGGCCGGGAGGTGACCCGGTTACAACATCTTCAGCTCGGGTACCCTCTAGTCAATTCTCCCTCCCCCCTAAGTCTAGAGATCTAAAAGGGATCTAGATAAGTAGAGTGCATACCCGAGTTGAAGGTGCCTGACTAGGGGTGGATAGGTGCCACGTCACACAGGAGCCACTCCTAAGAGGCAGACACGTTATGCCTTTAACTCTGACAGGACATGACGTTTGGAATTCTCGAGGCGGTTACACTTTGCACCTATAAATAGGGCTTCAGTGCTTCAAATTTCATTTCACCCTTTTGCACTCAAGCTTTCAAATATCTGAAGGCATTATAATTCGGACTGTTCTACTCGGAGAACAACTAGCTCAAAAACCAGTCAGCTAGGAGAATGATTAGCTTGGGAGTCAGTCAGCTCGAAGATCCAAAAGCTCGGTACTACCAGTTTAGTCCACCTAACCTAGACATCTGTTGGTACGTCCCGACTCCTTTTAGATATTATCACATCTTTTATTTCATATACATATATACAAATGGGGAGGTCAGAGTCTAAGGATTCCCAAGAGATGGAGGCCAGGTCGTATGGGGGAGAAGAATATAATCCTTCGAGCTCGGAATCGTCGTTAGAGCGGGGTCCTGATGAGGATGAGTCGAGTATTTCCCAAGATGAGGAGTTGAAGCAACTCCAGTCGAGAAAAATGACAAGTGCGAGATTATTAAGGTCAGAAAAGTGCAAGAGGAAGTTGAAGTAGATCCTTTATCCGATTTAAATGATTTGGATGAGGCCAAGGATGGCTCGCCTCTTAACCAATTGGAAGGTGTCGAGCTACCCCACAAGTTCATAGCTGAGTCTTTCACAGCCAAGTTGGTAGATGCCGAGCCTGTGAATGCAGTCTCAGCTCCGCGTTCTCATATGGCCAGTGGTTCTTCAGGTCAGGGAAGAAGCTTCAGCAACTCTTTGCCTGCTGCAAGCGCGAGTACCGCTCTACCTCATCCCTAACAAACAGCAGGTTGAGAAACTAGTTGGTCGATTGGACATACAGGCTAAAGGTTCTAGGTTGGTTTGATCATGCTTGCAATCCTCCTTCCGACCATTTCATGCCACTCCCCAACTTCATCACCAATATCCTGGACTACTACGAGCTTAGCCCAGGTCAGATGGCTCCAAATGGCTGAGCCATGATTATGGCATTCTATATATATTGTCTGGAAAAGGGTGTGAGGCCGACCTTTAACCTGTTTAGGCATTTCTTCATTTGCAAGGCGAATCCCAAACTGCCAGGATGGTTTCACTTTACGGCCCGAAAATACCGACTCTCTTCACTAAGTGGCACTCTTCTAACAAAGGCTACCATAATAAGTACTATTGGGTGGAGTCCTCGGTCGCCACAGGATGCAGAAGCAAGTAGACCCCGTCCTTCAAGAAGAAACTCAATGATCCGCCCACACTATCCTACTCGAAAATCAATAATGCGAGGCGACTCTAGCCAGGGCCAAATCAACTGATAGACATCAACAGTGTCCTTAAGTGGGATAGAATCTGGGATTCTAAGTTGTTTGGCCGGATGCCCGACTTGACTAAGGATTACCTTGGGTTATTCTCTGAGTTAGATGATGAAGAGGAAGAAGATGAGCAAGTGGACCGAGAAGAGGGTCAGTTTTGGGATTGGATCCGATCTTCCCTTTTTGAGTTCTTTGCCTTGTTTCTTTTACTTGCCCTAATTTTACTAACCTCTTTTTTTCTTGGCTTTTAGAAATGCGTTCCGCAGCTGAGATCGCGTATGCCAAGAGAAAGAAGGCTGAGGCGAGGGACGAGAGCTCGGTACCCGGGGCCTCACAAGTTCCCCACGGATCCAAGAAGAGACCCAACGGGCAAGAGATTGAGGAAGGGACGAAGGTCTCCTCAAAAAAGAGTAAGGTATCAAACTTCCTTTCTAAGAAGAGGCCATCGAGCGTAATAATCACCGAACGCTCAGGTTCTTATACAGACCCAATGAGAAAGCCCCGAGCCGAGAATGCAGGCAAGGGAAAGGCAGCAGAGGTGATCCGATCCAAGAAGGATCAGGCCATCGAAGCCACCATCTCCGTTGACTACAACCCAAAGTTGGAGAAGGTCCCCATGGACCAACTTGCTTATGACTTGAGGGCATCCACGGCTACGGCAAGTGTCAAAGTTTCTTGTACTTATGAAATCTGGATTGCAACCTTTTTTTTTAACCAGATCCTGGTCTTTTGCAGATTGAGTAGCATGTCTTCTCCATCCCCAGCCTCATCACCAAGGTGCAGGTTCATTGTGTCGAGCTTGAGCACAAATACAATGAAGTCCAAGTCGAGCTAGAGGCCCAAAATAGGAGGCCAATAGAAGATATAGGAAGGACTGCGATGAAATCACCCGCCTCAAAAGGGAGCTAGAGTCCAAAGACAAGGAGCTGGAGAACAAGAAGTCCCACCGGACCATGGCCAGCAACAATGTAGAACGGCTCAAGAAAGAAAAACATGAAGTCGAAACCAGCCTCCTGGAGCTCACTGAGAAAGTCGGACCCAGTGGGGAGAAAGCGGTGGAAGCTCTTAAGTCCAGCGACGCGGGCATGGACTGGCTGATAAAGGAGGGTGAGGCAATGATAAAGTTTGTCGAGCTGGAGTACTTCTTCAGAGGTCAGCTCACAGCTCACAAGCGAGCGAAGACTTTTCTTCCACACTTCAAGACCGACTTCTTGGAGATCATGGAGTCTCTTGCTCCAGAATTTTGGAAGATCCCTAGCCTCCCTGCTAACTTGAAGTTCCAAGCCCAAAAGGTCATAGATTATATCAAGAAGGGGATGGAACATGTCGGGGATGAATCTCCTGTGGCTGGAGGTCAGCCAGCTGGTGATGGCGCTGCTTTTGTTTAAGCCCGTGCTTTAGAGGAGCTTTGTAATCTCTCCTTCTTTTCTTTTTTTTTGGTTGTAATATGCCCGAGATGGGCCCCCTGTACTTTGTCTCGATTAATGAAACGATCATTTATCATTATTTAATCGTGTACTTTTCGTTTGCTTTTGAGAATTTTTACTCATTTGCCGAGTCTTACTCGCTTGTGTTTATCTTCTTTTGCAAAATCTCTAACTAGTTGGGGTTTGTACCCTTTTAGGAACTTAATTCAATTAAGCTCAAATTAATTTCCATAATAGAATTAACTAATAAATTAATCAGGGTTGATTAATCCGAGCTGAACTCGTCAGTCCAAGCTGGAAAAATGAATCAAACCATATTGATTAAGACCAAACTGCGAGCTAGTTAACTTGGTTTCCATCGATAAGTGTACTTGTATTCTTAGATCGATAAAATTGAACCAATCGTATAGTTTTTAGGCTCGGTTTTTACCTATCCAAACCGAGATTAAGCGTGGCCACTTTTTAAACATTAGTTTGGCTTGTTAGAGCTAAAAAGCTAATATCAGGGCATTTTAGATCCGAGGAGGATCAACACATTCGTATAAAAGGTAGGAAATGTATTAAACATTTGGGTACATCGGGTGTACTTAAGCTCGGGGCTTTACAAAATAGTATTTTGGCTTGGGGCCTTACACAAAATAGCGCTTAAGATGCTCTACATGCCATGCATTTTTCAGCTGCTTCCCATACTTGTTGCGAAGATAAAAGGTTCTAAGTCGTATTTCTTTCACAACTTCGTATGGTCTTTGCTAAAGTGGGAAGAGCTTGCCTCCTGAGCGCGGCAAAAATATAGCCCTTCGTCGGTCCAGGTCACCGACCTTAATAGATTTAGGCTTGACTTGCTTAGCAAAGGCTCACTCCATTGCGGCTTTTCCAGCCAACATTCTGACCTGAGCTTTGGCACGTAACTCTTCAACCAAATCTAATTCTTCTCGAATTCGTGCTCCGTTTATTTCTGGATTATGGTGGAGGGTCCTACTGGTGGGAGACCCGATCTCCACTGGCAGCACTGCTTGAGTACCGAAGGTCAGTTCAAAGGGTGATTCTCCTATCGTCAAGTTGACGGCGGTACGCTGGGCCTACAGCACCTAGGGAAGGATCGCTGCCCACTAGCTCGCTGCCTCTTTCAGCTTTGTTTTCAGGCCCTGCAAAATAATTTAATTAGTTCTCTCGACCTGGCCATTATTTTGAGGATGAACAATAGATGAAAATCTAAGGTCGATCCCGATCTCAGCACATTTTCCTCGGAAATATGTACTATCGAATTGTTTGTCGTGGTCAGTGACTATGACCTTAGGCACTCCAAATCAGTAGATAATATTCTTCCATACAAAGTCCCAAGCTGTCTTCTCGGTTATTCTAGCCACTCCTTCAGCCTCGGACCATTTGGTGAAGTAATCAACAGCTACAAAAGCGTGCTTCTTCTATCCGAGGCTATTTGGTAACGGGCCAATGATGTCCAATCCCTACTAGTAGAACGGTCATGGGCTCAACATTACCGTCAGGTCCACTGCGGGTTTCCTCTGGATCTTGGCGAATGTCTGGCAAATTTCACATTTTTTCACATAATCTTTGGTATCCTGCTCTAAGGTCGGCTGGAAGTAGCCTTGCTTTAATTCCTTCCTTGCTAGGGCTTTGCCGCCCAGGTGATTTCCACATATTTCTTCATGGATTTCTCTAACTATGTAGTTTCTCTCCTCAGGCCCCACACCCTTCAATAGAGGCCAAGTGTAGGCTCTTTTGTAAAGCTAACCTGCAAATATAACAAACCTTGAGGCTTGGTTTTCAATTTTCTGAGCTTTTTTCTCATCATTCGGGACTATACCCCCCTCCAAGTAGTCCACGATTGGTCAAGTCCAATTTGGACTCATAGTTAGCTCAGCAACTTCTTGCTTCCCCAACTGAATGCTGGGCTTGGAAATCTTTTCTATGTAGACCAAGGCAGGTCAGTTTTCCTTCACGACCAATTTTGATAAAGCATCGGCTTTGGTGCTCTCTTCCCTCGAAAACCTTTTAAATCCCGAAGTCAAATCCTTGACCTTGCTAAGGTAAGCAACCATAGAAGCGTCTTTGGCCTCAAACTCATCGGATATTTGGCTTACAACCAACTGGGAGTCAGTATACATCTCAAGGGTCTGTGCTCCGAGCTAGGCCACAACCCTTAAACCCGCAATCACTGTTTCATATTCGGCCTCATTGTTAGAGGTTGGGAAGCCATGTTTGAGGGAGTACTCATGTTCATGATCCATTGGGTCTAGGATTACTACTCCAGTTCCACGTCTCAACCTTCCAGATGCACCATCAATATAGACCTTCCATAATTCTTCTGGGTCATGTTCAGCTTGTCCCGTGCATTCAACAAAAAGGTTTGCAATTGCATGTGCTTTAATGGTTATTCTCGGCTAGTAAGTGATGTCAAATTAACTTAACTCGACTGCCCACTTGAGCAACCTGCTTGAGGTTCCCAGCTTGTGCGTGATAGATTTGAGTAGGGCATCCGTCATGGCCCTGATTGTATGGGCATCGAAATACGATTTAAGCTTTCTGGCCATAGTCACAAGTGCGAATGCGAGTTTTTCCAATGTGGCATACCTCGTCTCAGCTTCATGAAGAGTCTTACTAACGTAGTAGACCGACTTCTGACCCTTACCTTCTTCCCGAACTAGTGCAACCGTTGTAACACCCCTGCCCCTCACGAGACCAAAAGTTCTATTAAACAATCTATACTCATCCCAATACCAAACCCGGTCACAAAATATAAGAAAAACAAACGGAATTTTCCCTGTTTATAGGACGAACAGTTTACTTGCACACAACATATAAATAGACTGGTACCGTGTCCAATATACAACAACTCTTCAAGGCCATCCGAGCCTTGGTTCACCACAAAAATTCACAATCAAATGTGCATTTTTGAATACAAAGACTACCCTACTCTTTCTTCAAATAACTATATACATGCATTGAACTCAAACCTTATTTACTTATTACATAAACTAGGTTATCAAAGCACTTTAATGACTTAGTTAAGCTTAATTACATTTCTTTCATACATTAAGCATGTAGAATTCATGAAGGTAAAACTTTACAACTTTTACAACTCAAGCCACATAACACGTAAGACAACTCTTCAAGCACGAACTATCACGTAATCACGAACTTCACTTTCTTTGGTTATAACCTAAAAGATTCATGATGTGGAGTGAGTATACAAATAATGTATACTCAGTGAAGGACGGGAACAGTTACGGGAAACATTTATAAGGGGATTCGTGCAATGCAACATAGGAACATCAAACATTAATAACAATAAGCAATAAACACTAGGAAGCAATTAAATATCACATTTAAAGAGGATACAATCGGTAACCCTTATCACTCCAATTCTTCAATTCTCAACCACGATCTCGATCATGATAAGTCGTCATGAACCCTAAACACTCCATTGGGTGTACCCCGGATGTACCTAAAAATCCTACGACCCAACACCCCCTGGAAATCTCCGGACCAAATGAGTAAAGGACTCGAGCACGGAGATCGAATATCCATTGGCAAGCCCGCTGCCGCCCAGTCAATATCCAATACATCCTCCCCTAACACTCTGGTTGCACAACCACTATGCAATGCACTTAAATCCAATGACAATATAACAATAATATAAAGCAATAACACATAGAAGGGACAACAAAGTAGGTTGCCCTCGAGAACATGTACAATATTTGCATTAACATGGAAGTAACTATACAGTATAAGCATTATTATAAGAATAACTATACGAGCACAAAAGGGGGTCAATGCCACATTTCTCACAACTTTCCCAAAAGCTCTCAAGTACTTTAGAAATGCATTTAAACACATTATAAGCATCTACAAGTCACTAGGTGCGCTCAAACAATCAATTTTCCATTTTTCCCCTTTGTTAACATAGGCTATTTAGCTTCTAACAGGAAGACAAGGTTCCCAATTCACAAACAAATTATCCCATCCTCTAACCCCCACATTATGGCACCCTTTTAACCCTTAAGTCCACCCGATAGCCCTCGTTTCCTACAAAATATCAATTTTTTCCTTTATACCTTTGAACTACACATATCCTAACCGATGTCCAAACAAGCGTTAGAAAAGCACATCTAACACCTATATACCCTAGGAACACTAGATATATTGATCAAATCAACCCGGATTCGCTTTTACGCCAAAATCCCTTTGTTACCTAAGCTAAATTTGCATTTTTAACCAAGTTTTAGGCATTCCAAGTCCATACAACTATAATTCTTTGTTAGTTGGCATCCCTAGCATCTATTACAAGTATGAAATCAATCCAATAAGCAATGTTTTTCAAAACCCTACAATGGAACTATTCATTATCTTCTCCAACTACCAAGTCCAATTTCTAGCCATAACAAATGTTATTAGCTTACAAAAGAGTATTCTCTAGGCATTTTAGAAGATATTAGAAGCATTCATAAGCATTTATATCATAATATACAACAATTTGCAAAACTCAACATAAAACCTAATATTCAAAAAATGTATATAAAATTATTCTCTCACCTAAAACGTGCAAGGAAGCTAGGAGAAGGCTTGGAAGCTATGAAAACTCCTTGGAGATGGCTTGGCAAGGCTTGAAAGATCAAATTGAGTAAAATTGGCAAGAAAAGTACTATTCTCGTAATTGGCTTTTTTGGCTGATTTTTGGCCTTTTTTGGCTTATTTGAGTAATTTTTTGTGTTTTTTTGTGTTTTGTTTAGTATATATATGTATAGGATGATTATATGGGTTGATGGGTTGGATATTGGGTTTGGGTTGTGGGTTAAAATAGATTTGAGTTTAGATGTATTAGAATAAATGTAAGAAAACTTCTTTAAGCCCAAAATAATACATAGTTTTACTATTCATACAATATCAATATATTTTTGCAAATCACTCGTCATATATGCAATGAATATAATTTTTGTGAACGTAAGCTAATTATAAGTTAAGTAATAATAGAAAAATATGAAATCCGGAAAATAAGATAATAAAAATTTTAGTTCGGGCTCAATTTAATAGAAAACTTTTTAAATGCAAGTTTTACTAAAAAATCTACGATGAAAATAATTTGAATGTTCATTTATTATTTACTAAAGTAAATAAACTCAAAATTTTGATATTTAAAAGCAATTTAACAAATATTAATACATAAAGAGTAAATAAACACTTAATAGCATTTTATAGGAAAAGAAGGCATTTAAACAAATAGTTGCACACATAAATGCACATGAATGATAAAGGCATGCACTGGGAGCCGGGCGTCACAACTGCCACTATTGTTCCTGAGCAGGCTAGATACAGTATCAGTTCCTCTCCCTCCTCAAGTCAGGAGAGTAGAGATGGCGAGGCCAGGTACTTCTTCAACTCATCGAAGGCACTCTGACATTCCTCGGTCCATTCAAAGTTCTTGGGACTTCTCAGGATTTTGAATAAAGGTGCACACTTATCAACTGACCTGGACATGAATCTACTCAAGGCTACTACCTTGTCGATGACCACTTGAATGTCATTCACACAGGTCGGTGGTGTCAAATCCAATATTGCCTAAATTTTCTCTGGATTGGCTTCGATACCTTGTGCCGTGACCATGTAGCCCAAAAACTTTCCCGCCTTAACACCAAATGCGCATTTTTCTAGATTTAATTTGATTCCAAATTGGCCCATTACGGCAAAGAGCTCAGCCAAGTCGGTTACATGGTATTCTGCTCTCTTGTTCTTGACCAGAATGTCATCCACATAAATCTGCATGTTAAGCTCAATCTGGTTCTTAAAGACTTTGCATACCATCCGAGTATAGGTGGCTCTAGCATTCTTGAGGCCAAAGGGCACGACCTCATAGTAGTAGAGCCCCTGGTCGGTGATGAAGGTTGTCTTTTCCTTATGCCTGGGCGCCATCTTAATCTGATTATAGCCTTTAAAGGCGTCCATAAAAAACAGTAACTCAAATCTCGAGGTGGCATCTACCAGCTGGTCAATCCGAGGCAGAGGGAAGCAATCTTTCGAGTAAACTTTGTTAAGGTCGGTGAAATCAATGCACAGTCTCCACTTCCCTGTAGTCTTGGAGACTAATACCACATTTGACAGCCAAGTTGGATACAAGATTTCCCGTATGTGGTTGATGTCTACCAACTTACTGACCTCTTCAGCAATAATCTTCTACTTGTCATAGTGAAAGTGCCTGCGTTTCTGCTTTACCAGATAGTAATTGGGGTCGGCGTTCAAGTGGTGCTCAATTACAGATGGGTCAACACCTGTCATGTCAGTAGCAGACCAAGCAAAGATATGTTCATTTTCAAGGAGAAACTGGCTTATACCTTTCTTGAGGTCTTCCAGAAGCTTGCTGCCAATTTTTGCTTTCTTGTTTTCCAATGAAAACAGTATCTCCTGCAACTCTTCCGTCGGGCTTCCCCTCTTCGCATCCCTTCTCTCCTTAGGCAAGTCGAGACCCCAACTTGCTTGATATTTTCGTCGTAGAGAGTATTCATCACACTCCCGAGCTGAAAGCTGGGCTCTCCTAATAGTGGCAATGCCTTAGGAAGTAGGGAATTTCAAGGCCTGATGGTACGTGGAGGGGACTGCCTTAAAATGATTGAGGGAGACCCGCCCCAAAATACCGTTATAGGCCAAGTTGCAATCCATGACAATGAAGTTGGCCTGCATAGAAGCTCTCTTATTTCCATCTCGGAGGGTCAAAAGGAGATTGATGACCCCTTCAGTTTTGTGGTCATGCCCGGTGAATCCTACAAGTGTTCCTTTCAATGGCTGCAGCTGTAACGTCATGTTCCCTCATAGTAACAGAAGCACTACAAATCCACCAGACACAACCCGATCCAAATCTCAAGTCACAAGAAACGGGGAGAAACGGATGGATTTTTCCCTGTTTATAGGACAATTCAAAACCTGTACAATTAGTTATAACCTCAAAACCAAAGTCCAACCTTCTCTGTAATTCCCAACTTCCCTTATCGTCACATACAACAAACTCTTCAAGGCCATCCGAGCCTTGGAACCCCACATTGAAGACATACAAACATGCGATCTAAACAAGATAATAAAGCAAAGCATTAAATTTATTACAAGTCGACTACTAACTATCTAATCATACACGACTTTACACTTAATATTACATTATTTCAAGGCAGCATAATAACATACAAGACCGTAAGATCTCAAAATAGAATCTATGTACAACAAGGTCACATTTTTTACATCTAGCACGCATGAGCAAGCCAATCTCAGCAACCAACAAATCAAGGTAACTGATCACTTGCACTTCTTCTTAATCTATGATAGAACTGAGCCTGAAATGGTTAGAAATAGGGGTGAGCATACAATACATGTATACACAGTGAGGGAGGGAACAGTTAATCGGGGAGTTTTCGAAAGGTTTTCGTGCAATGCATCAATTAATCACAAGAAATAGCAACTATACAACAAAGAATCAAATAAACAATTAAATACCACATTTGAAAAAGGATACGATATCAATAAACCCCAAACACTCCAAAGTCTTGATCTCGATCACGAACCTCGATTCACGAACCACGAACTCGATCATTGTACCGGTATAACCTCAAACACTCCAGTGGGTGTACTCCGGATGTACCCCAAAATCCTACTACCCAACACTCCCTAACGATCTTCGGACCATGCTAGTGAGGGACTAGGAATCATGGTAGTTGAGGTATACCGGCAAACTCGATGCCGCCCGGCTTCCCTGACACTATCATGCCCAAATAGTTGCTCAACTACTATGCAATGCACTCAATATAACGATGACAATATAATTTAATAACTACATAAATGAGGGTCAAAAAAGTAGGTTGTCCTCGCAAATAATTACAATCAATAAGCAATAACACATAAACTCAAGCGATCACATATGCAACATTCTTTAAGTTCCAAGTAATACACGAAGACAATAGCATGGAAAACATATATATTAAATCTTGTAGCAATACCATAAAATAACTCAATTACTCATGTAGAAGATAATCATTACCAATTATCCATTAAACTGCAAGTAAGTATGAATCCATCACCTTTAGTACGCCAAACCTGTAAAAGCATAGCTTAGGTTTACTCCAAACCTCTTTGAATCCACTCAAATGTGCAACCCTTCGTTATTCATTTAAGTATAACACTTTCACTATCCATTGCAATTCTATTATCATGATTAGCTCTAATATACATATAGCCCAAATATACAACTTAACTCATAAGATAGTATGAATCACACATCCTTCAAGTTAAACACTTAATACACGCTACTACGCTTAAACACTAAGCATTACTCAATTACTAAACATGTTAAAAGAACTCTAACATGCATTATCCAAAGTGAAACAATGTACAAGATTATATATATTCTCTAAGATCATTAAACATACACTAACTACTTTAGATTACAAGACATGTTAAAATGACACTCTTATTAACACTAAAACACAATAAGCAGCAAATTCCCATTCTTTAATCAAGTTACTATTCATTTTCTTCTTCAATTCACTTATACACACAAGCTCATATTCCACATGTAATTAAGGTAGAAAGTTCACTCTACCACATCATTAGTTACCATAGAAGGCATTAGAAGCATCAAAATATCTTTAAGTTAAGATTATAAGCTATAAATTCTAATTACTTTACTACAACAATCAATAATCATCTAACTAGATGAGCTAAATTTATAGTTTACTTAATTAACAATCAAATGTAACAACTATAGCAATTCAAATAACTAATTATGCAATAAGATTAAGCAATTGATAGGAAGTCCAACATATCTCTTTCCAAATGCTTAATAATCATTCCATAAACTTCACACAAGATAAAGAACTTCAGGTTTAACTTCACTAATCTTATATAGCTACTTTATGATGCAACTAAATGCCACAAAATCACATTTTTAAGCACATTAACTCAAAAATACTGTAAAGCCCTTTAGGTGATTTTTAAGTACAACTACCTATTCCAATTCAACAAGTCAAATTCCACATTTCATTTTAAAGTCCCCTTTAGCTCAAGACCCAAATCAAGGCACATACAAACCACAAGTTGTCCAATTCATAAACCAACTATGCTACACATCTAAATACACATTATGACACCATTTAGAACCTTGGAACCACTCTTTAATCAGTAATCACCGCAAAAGTTCCGAAAGCTCCCTTATGCGTTTTAACTACAAGTACCTTAACTGATATTCAATTAAGTGTCATAATCACTCATTTAGCACTACCTCACCCTATAAACACTAAATACAATGTTTAATTCCACCCAAATATGCATTTCACCCAAAACCCCTTTGATTCCAAGCCAATTATGCACATCTACCCAAGTTCTACTCAATCCAAACACATTTAATCACCAACCTAGGTTTACTAGCACCCATAGCACCTTTAGATAACACACCATCAAGCTTCAATCACCCTACCTCAAAACTTAAAACAAGTCAAGTTAGAGTTCCATAAAAGCATGCCCTTCCAAATCTTCTAACAGAACCTAAATTTATCAAATCATTTACCTATGCTATTGATCTCCAAATTCTCTGATTTTTACATGCAAACGTAACTCTTCGAGTGTAGATGACTTTAGCCTCAAGAGGAACTCAATTCCGATCTAAATTCCACAAGTCACGACCCTTTTCATACAACTGCGCAAACTGCCCCTACACCAGCGATTTTCTGACACATTTCTGAAATGCTTAAATCAGAGGGTCAAAACATTAGAATTTTACTTAGCTCTAGAAATCAACATTTGCTCTAAACTGCCCAATCTAGCTGCTTAAAAGATGTCATTAATTTCTGAGCACGTTTACTATGTCAAAAAGGCTCTAGAACACAAGGGCAGTGGACTGCCTGAAATTGCACTTTTGCTCTAATTCTCATTTTGGCTATTTTCTTGCTTGTTGACATGCTTTAACTCTAGAAATTCATGCATATGCTATCAATAACTTACTCAAGCATTTACCCAAACATTTAAACTACTTGAGTATAGAATTTTAAGATCTAACATTATAACTACCACCAAACTAGCAAAGCATGTTAAAAAAAAGACTACCACAACATAATGAACCCTAAATCTTTAGCTAGCCATGTATTTTAACACATTAGATCACATATCTACCTCATACCAAACATTCAAGAAGCAAGAATTAACAATTAAAAGGCATACAAGAGTGAAATCCCTCACCAAATTAGCTAGAATAGGCTTGTTTTCTTCTTTTTTCCCCTTCTTCTCTTCATTTTCCAGCCATGTGTGTGTGCGTGTGTTCAACGTGTATGTGTGTGTGTGTTTGGTGAAGAACCATGTGTTGTGTATGTTTTGTGTAGTATTGTGTTTTTTATTTTGTTTTCCTTATGTGTATTATATGTATATATAGATATATAATGTATAAGTTGGTTATATGGGCTTTAGTTAGTTTAGGAAATTAATATAAGTTTAGCTAAAATGGCCCAAAATTCAATTACAAGCTAACTAGTCCAAAACAATATTTTTACTATTCATATGGTATAAAAATTATTTTCCTAATACATTCTCCCGTTGTGCTATGTAATTAAAAATTATGAACGTATGCCCAGCAATAAGTGTATAATAAGAGAAAAATACAAATTCGGTAAAATAAAATACTTAAGTTTTTACCCCGAGCTCAAGGCTCGTTTTAAAATGATGAAAATAAGTCTACTAAGTTTTAGGATCAACCCCATATTATTAAAATTATAAAATAATAGCTAAAATATTTTATTTGAATTTAAAAATAGTAGTGTCCCCTTTTACAGAAAATAAGGAAAGTAGAAGAAAAACAATCTACTATATAAATCAAAATGCTAAAATAAACACATATACACATATAATACTTCAACTGGCACAAATGTATATGGAATTAAGTATGATATGTATATGCTGGGTTCGGGTTGTTATAGCAGCCGACTCCGATCCAACCCCATATGCTCGAACACTTTCAAGAAGATGACTTTCGCCAAACTTCTCGTGTCCGCCATTAATCTTCTCACGGTGATGTTGGCGATCTCGGCGCTGACAACCAAGGGGTCATCGTGAGGCAGTATCACACCTTCAAGGTCATCTGAGGATAAAGTAATTCTCTCAGATCCTCTGGACAACCCCGCCGCGGGCCCATACTCTTGTCCAGCTCGAACATACCTTTTCCAACCCACCGAAGTTTCACCACCATCAAGTCCTCCAGCAATTGTTTCAACCACAGCTAAGTGCCAGCCCCGGCAAGGAGCCTTGGTGGGCTTCTCTTTCTATCCCTGCCTCCTCTCTGGTCGGGATTCCTGGGCGGCTGTTGGTCAACATACCTTTTGAGGTGGGCTCAGGCTATGAAGGCCTCAATCTCCTACTTCAAGTCCCTACATTCATCAGTAGTGTGCCCATAATACATGTAGTAGTGGCAATATTTAGTTTTATTGCGTTTCTCGGGCCAGCCGCTTATCTTGGGTGTCGGTGGCAGATAGTTCTGGTACTGAATTTGCATCAAGATTTGTTCCCTCGGGGTGTTGAGTAGAGTAAACATGGTAAACCTCGGGCCTTGTTTCTGCTACTGTTACGACTGCTTGCCCCTATCATTTTGTAACTTATTCTCGAGTTGTGCCCTTAATGAAGTTTTCCCCTTCTTCCCGGCTTCCTTCTCATTATCATCATCCCTCTTGGCCTGATGGATCTCTTCAGAATGAATGTATCCCTCTGCTCTCAATATCAACTCTACAACGATGTCCACCAGGTCGATGGCCAAAGAGGACGTGAGTGGCCCCAACCTGAGCCCACTCTGATAGGCCTTCAAGGCCATGGAATCCTCCAGGTTAGGAATCCTGAGTGACTTCTTGTTGAATCGGGCAGTGCAAGTCCTCAAACTTTCTCCCTTCTGTTGTTTTAGCAATAGCAACGATGAGGTGTGACGAGTTGCACGTCATCTTTCGGCAAAGCGGGATAGGAATGCCTCGGCCATTTGATTGAGACTCTCAATCGAGTCGGGATGAAGCTTTTGGAACCAATCCAATGCATTGCCTACCAAGGTAGTCGAGAATGCCTTCGTCTTCATGATCCGTCATATCGTGGAGAGTCATATGGTGGTCAAAATTCAGCAGATGGCTGGCGGGGTCGCTGTCCCCATTATACATTGCCAGGTGAGGCATTTGATTGCCTGCAGGCAAGGGTGTAGCCAGGACTTCAAGAGAAAGAGGGCTAATGTCGAGCTGGTTTATGACTTTGGCTATGGCAGCCATGGTCTTTACCTGCTCGGGGTCGACAGGTGCAACCCTCATGTTCCTAATTCCTTTAGATCGACTAATCGACTCTGGAGAGCCTTTCTCATCGTTCCGGGCTCGAGTCTACCCTAAAGCAGGGATTCGAAACTGGGGCTGCTCTGGTTGGGGCGCCGCGACAAGGGGTACTGGTAGGTCCGCCGCCAATCTTGTTACCTGCTCTTTAAGCTCTTTAAACATCCAGAACATCAACTTTCCCTCCGCAGCCATGTTGGCGGTGAAGTCGTCATCTCCGGGTAATGTAGTTTGTGTAGCTAAGTGTATACGTTGGCTCGTACCAACGTCGGTTTGGGTTGGCTTTTGGCTAAGTGCTTGGGTAGTTTCAAGACCTTCACCCGAGGTAGATGAGTCTTCTACCAGCATGCTATGGCTTCTAGTTTGCACTATAGTGGTTTCTCAGCAGGTGGTGGGAAGAATAGGACTATGGAATTCCCACAGACGGCGCCAAACTGTTAAGGATGAAAGCTTAGCAGTTGAGGTTGGGCAACTCATGTCTGCCCAAGTTGAAGTTCCAAGTCGGGAACCTAACCTGTATAAGGAAAGAGAAGAAAAAAGCAGGGTGATGACCCAAGTTTTCCCCTTAGGTGTGAGAGTGATTAGTTTGTCCGAGTTGGGCAATGGTAGTTGAGTGTAATGAATGTACAAGTTACCTTCATCAATGCGCGGATGAGCTCTATTTATACTAATTTTGGATTCAGACAGTAATTAATGACTAATCCTGCCCAACACGTCACCGACTGTCCGCGCCGTATATCCACTGGACAAAGCTATTACCCAGCGGATAAAGTCATTATCTGTTGGCCCGAGCTGAGTGTCTTACTTTATATCTCATCTGAACGACTGGCATAATTGTTGGAGTTCACATGGGTCAAGTTTAGGTCAGGTCAGGCGTTTCAGGTCAGAAAGCGACCCGGTTACTACATCTTGAGCTCGGGTACCCACTCGTCACACATCTTACCCAATCATCCACAATCCTTCCTAGTACAAACAAGGGAAAGGATTTAGATCCCTTCCCAACCAATCATTTCCCTGAAGATGACAATAGTCTATTAATTGGAAAACTGAATAACCATAACCGAAATCATTTAACATAATATGTAGTTATAATCGTAACCATAATCGTGAGAGTTTAGAAATTGGTAACTATAACTTTAATCATCATGAATCTGAAAATCGTGGTTAATCATAATTGTAGTCGTAAATGTTTACTTTTAAAATAAACAAATGTTGTAAATAGAAAACCAACCAAAAAAAATGTAAAGAAATCCAATTTAAATGTCAAAAAAATCCAAAAAAGAAATGAATGAAAATTCATGCACATTAAGACAATAAAATTCAAAATAAATTATATAATAATTGCAATATTGTCCATAAATAAATACTCATCCCAATAGACTGAAATCCATAAAATACTTGTCCATACATAATAAGATAATAAAATTATAAAGAAAGCATCCACCAAATATGAAAAGTGAGTTTTAAGGCCAATGATAAAAATGTATGACTTATTTTAGGATCTAACCATTTAGTTACTTAGGAATTTCTATCACAAAAAAATAAAAATAAAAATAAATAACTTGAGGTTTAGAAGAAAAGTACAGTATAACATTTTTAAACTAATAGTGTTGGGACCACTAAATTCTATTAATTTAGCGATATATCAATTTATTGGTAAATTAATTATTATTAATTTATCAAGATATTTTAAATTTTTTGGCTTAATAGTAAAATATTATATTTATGTTATCTTTTTTAAAAGTGACTCATATTTTTTTAGGCTAGTTGGAAAAAACAAATAAAAAAATCTAATGAGGATAGAGGATAAGAATCTAATTTAGTAGGATTAGAACAAGTTTCTATAATCTCATATTTAATCTAATATAATTTTTAATTAATTTTTAATTTATAAAATATTTGGGTTGATAAAATACAAAAAAAAAAAATTTAAATGTATTATCTTATAAATTTATCGAAAATATTAAACTTTTACACTGGTCCCAAGTCAGGACCAAACATTAGATTATTAATTTATCGAGTATTAATTTAAAAATGTTCTACTATATTTGAACTTAGCGTATTTCCAATGTCAGACTGAAAAATATAATTTTAGACATTATTTTATTAAGTCAAAATAGATTATTAATATATTATAAAATAAATTAATAATATAATTCAAGTTTCAGTTTCTTTTTAAACATATAATAATAAAATCTATAAAATTATCCATTGATTAACTCCTTGAAAAATAAAAACTTAACGGACCACATAAATTTTCCTTATCGAACTTGTTATTAATCAGATACCCATCAATTTCAATTTCAATTTCAAACCCTACCCACCACCATCCCCTACCATTTTCCCCAAGACGCCTATCCATGCACACCCTAAGACTTGTCTGAATTGGAGACTTGACTTCATAGTCCCAGATGCAAAATCACTCTTAATGCCCTCATTTAAAATGAGCTTTATTCATATTTTTGGACATGCAATTGTCTGGCTAAAGCTGTAAAGGTTGGTTTCTTACCTCTTGACTTGTTCAGCAACCTCCCTTAAAGAGATATAGATTGAGCTAATCTCGACTTTCTCAGTATTAGTATTGGGTGATGATTATGTTCACCTTTCAAGCTAATGTAAGTATCATCTTGACCAAAAGACTAATAATTAGAAAGATATACATATCCCCAACATTACGTTGATATCAATTGAGGTTTATATTAATTCTAAACATTGCTGCAAACGTCTCGACGGTTGGTACAGTCTTTCGAATATCAGAGAAGGGAAAAGTCTATCATCCAGTGGACAACCTGTCCCGCCTCCTAATATACAAGTGAACCTCTCAGTACAACTGTCTGCTGGATGTAAGAATTTTATTCAAAGAAGTAATCAAATGAATGACTTTGCAGAAATGGGAAGGACAGCTAGGAAGCCTGTCATTGTTGCCATGCGCATCTTACATTGGCTGCCAAGCATAATAACTGCAATCACAAAATAGACCTACAGCGTCGACACTGTTCAGTCGCTATTTTGTAGTAGAGTCATGTGTACAACACCTATCAAACAGAGATGTTCTCTTAAAACTCAGATCTTGAGCCCATCCGTCATCAGCAAACTATACGGAAGACGCCAGTCGCTGAAACGTCATTCACCGACTACAACGAAGGGAATTCCCCTACAGAAATACGAGTGACATAAATTTAGCTGTTACATTCACTGAAAAAATAAGCAAACACCATAAGCATCGATTTGAGAGGTCAGTTACCAAAATTGATGATAACGATAAGTATCGTTTAGCATGGTTGTCATGATTTCATTGATGATAGAAAGCTTTGCAGGACAAAATCAGTAACAAAGATGAATATGACTAGGATTATCATTACATGCCAAACAATTAAATATTAAACACGCTCTGCACGACAGTTTTTATAAGTGACAATAATAACTCGTCAGAAAAGAAAAACAAAGTAAAAAAAGTGACACATCATGCATAGCATAGCTAACCATAAATCATAAAAATGAACCCAAAAGTCAAATACACCTGTTAAAAATATTTTTCTCAAGGATTTGATCCTACCAACCAATCAATGCGGAGTTTCAAATTCACATCTCTCTTCAATTTATCAGTTATTTGAAAATTTCAGCTCCAAACATATGAAGCAAATCTTTAGTTTTCCCAAAAAATGTATTTTAACTAAGGTATAGAATATACAAATCAAATCCATCCTTAAGAGTTTAAACCAATGTATTGGAAAATGTAAACCGATAACCTAAAGTGAATCGAATGCCTACACTTGAAGACTTGAACTCCTAACTTTTAGATACTTTCTCCCCATTAGTCTGCTTGACAAAAAGGATGGATAAGAAGCTATGAAAGTTAAGCGGGAGGAAAGAAGGTCCAAAGTGATAGACAAACATGCAGAGCCATCTTGCCAACTCTTCCAACGCTAAGGATTTGCAGCACACTCAATGTGCATGCAAAACGCTATATATGTTTCAAAATAATGTACCATAAAAATAAAAGACATTAAGAAAAAAATCAAGAATGTATAGATATTTTACGATGTTGATGTAAATAGCTTTTGATTGCACCCCCTTGGTGCTTATTAATAAAATTTATTCGTTTCTCGGAAAGAAAAAAAAAAAAAAAAAGACATTAACAGTGTGTTTTGATTGAGGGGAGGAAGTTTAATAAAGGAGAGGAAAGGAGAGTATCATAAAGGAGAGTAGAGAAGAAGATTAAATCATGTTTGGATTGGAAAACTTTATAAGGGAGGGAATTATAAAGGATGATGAGTTTCTTTTGTTTGGATTAGAAAGAAAATGGAGAGAAGGGATAAATTTTATATATGAAATGACTTTTAGACCCTTTTTTTTGTTTTTGTCTATATCCTTTATATTTTTTATTCTTTTATTATCCTTATACATCTTCCTCACTAGTCATTATCTTCTTCATTCTTCTACTGCAGCTCACAAACCGTCCCCAAAAAAAAAATACACAACGAACGTTCACTCACAAGCACCATCAGACTCACCACCAACTTCTCTTTCTTCCCACCATTTCATCCAATTCCACCACCACAAACACACACCAACATCGCACACGTAGATACACAAAAATACTGAAGAAGAGAAAGGAAGAAGATGAAGAAGAAACAAATGATGAGATTTATCGTTGTTGAGTGATGAAGGTAAGTCTGAAATTTGTGTAAAAAATAGGGGATAAAATAGGTTTTACAAATAGTAGATTTTCCATCAACTCCGTTTTACCACAATTTGGGGGAGACGAAATTTGGGGCTTAGGAGGGGGAATGAGCATACACCCATTTCATCTCCCTTTCCAAACCTTTGAAAACAAACAGGGGGAGAGATTGGGAGGTCCTTCACCATCCATCCCCTTCCCCCCATTCCCTTCAATCCAAACAAACCCTAAGCGTGAAAACATAAAGAGGAATTTTAATACAACCAGGGAAAATGAGATTATAGGAGCCAACCATTTCAAAACATGGATTAGATTTTCTGTAGGTTGCTTGGGCAGTAAAGAAAGAAGGAATGAAGAGGGATCTAGAGAACAAGAGGAGAAATAAAGGGCCTACTCCTGCTCCAAGTGACAAAGAAACTAAAATCCCAAGCAAAATTAAATAAGAAACTAAAATCCCAAGCAAAATTAAATGAATAGTAATCACACTTAGTCCACAGGCACAAACTATGCATTTTCAGACTGTAAAGTTCACGGATATATAAGTAGTAGCAATAGATAAGCTTACCAGCCTCCATGTCTTGAAAAATAGTCGTTATCAAGCGACACAGCTAGTGCTACAGTTACAGCTCTCTCAGACAGAGTCAACGGACGAGTTACTTGTAACTCTTGAATCTACAACAAAAGACAGCACCATTCAAGACATAATTGACAAAATTGTAAAAGACCATAATTACTTCATCTATACTGTACCCCCCTAACAGAGCCGCTGCTTGAATCAGCTTCTCCGAATCGTATTACATACTGGCCAGCATCAGTGAATATCTGCATCACATGAATCCGTACAGCTTTTAGTTTGGCACAGTGAACTTTTCATCTGAAAAATTGGAACTCCACCAAGTAGTCGTGTAAACCAAAGTTCCTTCTTTTCACCACATAAACATATAAAAGTTTTTCCACCCACGAATTACTTTTATGCCATTTCACACTTTTCTTCCCTTTCAACCCCACTAGCTATGACAAACAAGAATACAAGCGAATCTGAAAGCAAAGACAGCAAGAAACCATAAAATATTGGCAACACAGAAGAGTAACACATAGGTTCAAAGCAAAAGAATACAACCTTCCACATGTTCAACAGACAGATCCCGACCCCCTTTCCTTAGTTTAAAATAATGAGAAAGGCCCCAAATAAAGAAAAAGAGATCGTCTTGAACCTATAATTACTCTATTAAAAGGGATACACAACCTCAAAACCGACACCTCTCCAGTTACGATCGATCTCAGCCAGCACTTTCCCATCAATATCCTTCAAAGTAAATGTCCAGTTCCAAAACCCAGGATTCTCGACCACTGCAAACTGTTTATTCCTACAAAAGAGCATACAACACATGTGATAGCAGCACAGAAAAGAATAAAAATATTGGATGAAATAATGAAAATAATGGATGACATGTCATACACATAAACAGGGAGGGGAGATAAGAATGTAGAGTACAACCAAAGGAGGGTTCAAAATAGGTTCACCACAAAGTTTATGAACAAAGATCTTGAACCTCTAAAGGATGTTGACGGGAAAGGATCAAGTCTTATTATGGTAAATGATGCAGCTTCTCTTTCTGGAATCTGGATCACTAATTCCAAGGTCATTCAGTAACAATGTCTTAAAAGGGAAAATAACCACTCATGAAGAAAGTTCCCTACACTAAAATCCAAATGTGTGGGAGAATATATTTGTTCCAATAGTTCAATTAGAGAGTACCCTATATATTATTTAAACTACTAAGCTAACTCAACCATATCTTCATGTGTAATTTTTAAGTTCCTAACAAATATTAGCCACTAAGAATCAGTGACGAAAAAGAAACGTCTCTAATAAAATAAAAGCTGCAATGAAAGTGAAGAACCATACGAATAATTGAGCTGAAATCTTCTCTCGCAGAAAAAGGTTATGCGTTAGAAAAAAGTATGACACTTCAGTTCCTAGGATTCCTCACTTAAAGACATACGAGATATTTTCATGAAGGAGAAACATCCGTAAAGGGTCTCTTGCCAGCTCACAGGAGTAAGTGCTACATTTTAGTCCTTGATCAGTGTATATTTTTACTTGTTCAAGAAGAAAAATAGCTGGCAATTGGTGAATTGAGATTGTGAACAGCCAGTTGCTAACTGTCAAATTTTTTGTAGTTTCACTTTCTCCCATGATGTTAATTAGTCACAGACATCAAAGTTTATGACTTCAACAAAACCTTGAGGAAGGCAGGTTGAGCTCTTCAATGAAAGCTGGACCAACAATCCGTCCAAACAGATAGCATGTCACTGTTCAGCAAATTTATCTACTAGTTGAAGAACTGGGACAAGAGGTTGCAGAGCTTCTCATAACAAGGTTTAACTAGTATTCCAAATTCTTATTCTTATTAGCTTCAAATTCTCCTCCCTTAGTTAGAAGGAGAACAATCTGTGCACCGTCTTTATATTGTTTCTGTGAGGTTCCACATACACAAAAAAAGTTGATCGATTCAAGGTATGCAGATGAACCTAGTTTTCATACATCACAAACACTATTCCTGTTGTCATTTGTCAAATCTCAAGAATCGGTTTTTTTTTCTTATGACATTTAGAGATGGCTTCACAAGGGAAACACTTTTTACTTGCTTTTTAAATTCAGATTTCATCAAGAAATGTCTGTGGAACTCTGCTCCATATAATTCCTGTTTCTTTTAATAGGTAGGACAGCACCTTAGATTCTTAGGTACATAACTTTGTCTAGAAGCAAGGAAAAAAAAAAAAGATCTGATATTTTGACAGGAGACAAATCCTTTTAGGAATCTAAATGACTTTTCATTGAAAAACAAATAGAAAAGCTCAAAGAACATGTCTCTACTTTCGGAATGGTTGGAAGTTTCACCCTCTCTTTTATGACTGCTGAAATGATAGCCTTAGAGCAGAAAGCATATTGAACTTCCTGCAAGGTTAGATGCCTACATACCAACCTTCATAGGTTAGGGGCCCAATGAAGGATGGAAAAGAATAGAAGTAAAGAAAGACAAAGAAAACATAGATGTCCTTTGATAATACTGCTAGTTACTCTTCACTCATGAATAACAAGATAATACATTTTGTTTCACAAAAAGACTCGCTTTTTAGTTCAATCAATCATTTCTAAATAAGCTCAAAGATTACCCCAAATATAAATCATATATTCTCTTCCATAGATGCCATCTTCTGTGAACAACACCAATTTCCTGACATATTAGTTTCAAAAAATATGAGCAACCCATTAACAGTTGATAACATAAAATTAAGAAATAAATTATATGCAACAAGGATGAACTTCCATTATTGCATACTTTCCCATTTATCTCTGCATAAATTGAGCTTGTAATCCACCAAAAGGGCCTCCGTACCTAGGCAGTATGTATGTGAATCATAATATTTTAGCATCAATAAAAAATTATGAAACTAAATTTTATCACGGAGCAGGGATAGAAAAGATGGAAACTATCAAGTCCTTACTCTGAAGAGTTCATTGCCCAGACCATCAGTTATGTAAGCCATAAAAGGGCGCCTTAAACGAAGCAACTGCAGAGAAACATGACAGTCAGTATTCATATACTTAGTAAATACAGCTATGAATAACCGGGAAAAGAAGAGCTAATTGTTCATTTCTTTCCTAAATTAAAAAAGCATTTAAGATGAGATAAGTTACAACCTTTGCAGGTACATTAATAACAGAAAGATAACTAAAAGCAAAGTAGGAAAGAAACAACTCAAAAGAGGGCATCTAGTGGGGAATTTCGAACCCCAAGACAGATTGAATACATCTTAAGCTTCATAGTTGAAACAGGCCTTCTTAAGAGTTCACTTATTCTCAGGTGGCTAATTCCAAAAGCTCATAAACTGATCGTAGAGTGTGAATAATAATAAGCATATTCACTTGTAATAATCTATTAATGTCTGTTTACCAGGATCATATGGCCATCTACGCAATAACAAGGAGTGTTCCAAGTCACAATGAGGAAAGAAGGTAGGAATTCTACTGCCAACCTATTGCAGTCGTCTAGACCAAGAATTGTATTGAGAACCTATTGTAGTTCTCTATATCAAATCATCATGCTATTTATTATAACTTCTTCAGATAACATCATGTTTCTGAAGCTTTTCCACCTATGTGATCATCAACAATTTAACCACAAGAATAATCATGAACTAGAAGGTAGAGTTAGTTAACAGATAACACAACAGTTGGAGTTACTGGTCAGATTAGGCAAGTGTAAGCATGACTGGCAATCAGTAGATACAGAGAGCATCAAAAGAGCTGGTAATAAAACTGAAGTTACCGGGGGATATAAGACCAGCTAATCTGGTTTTCCTTGACTGAAGTGGTTGGGAGCATAGAGGGTGGGAGAGTGGGCAACATTTAGTGCTAGTAGGGCATCTGGAGTACAGTAAAAGGCTTACTGGGTGAGATAATACGCAAAAGCTGGAGTTACTAGGTGCGATTAGACAAAGTTACTCTGGGCGAGAGGATGCAAGTAATATTCAGTGTTAGCAAGATGTCTGGAGTACATTGGGAATCTCCCACGAAATGTAAACATAGAAAGCATCACAAGAGCTGCTAAAAGTAATGAAGTGTTTTAGAGATCAAATAAGCTACTACTGAGAGGAAAACTTTCTGTTAGTCTACATCTTAGGAGAGTTTCATATTTATGGCATTGTTAATTGCAGCAAGGGAGACATGTCTAAAAGACCTACCCTAAACGGCTCAAAGGGATTAGAAAAGTGTTCCCCATGTCTTAGCAATTGAAGCAATAATTTATTTCTTATGCAAGGGTCAGGATGTGTCCCCTTAAGAAAAACTAAAAGCAGACGGGTCCAGTATCTAGCAGCTGAGCCATAAAATCCTCCAAATCCTGAGTATCATGCTTTGAGGGAGAGGCATAATACAGCTTATAGCTCCAAAGTCAATTGCTCCACATATAACTTGGGCAGACTAAAGTGGGTCTCCCCTTATGATGACAAAGCACATAGAAATCAGCTAGAATCCCCATACATCACCATACAAAGGACTGGAGTGCGTTCTCTTTAAGAAGTTGCTAAAAAGAATGTCTCAATTTATACTTGCCATTGTATGTGAGAAAATAAGGCAGAAGCTCCCTGTCTTACTTCAACAACTTCTGATACTAGGACCATACATTTAAGTGGCAGAAGTTATTGAACCCCATATCTCCATAATTGTTGGATCATCTTTTAACAAAAAACCAGCTATAACATCTACCATGATGATATGATTACTCCTGATAGTAATCTCATCCGCAATACTCTCATTGCCTAGCCCACCATTTTAGTAATCAGTTTCATCTTCCATCTTCATCTCACCAGTCGAGCCGCAATGCCCTACCATTGTAAATGAGAGAGAAAAATATCTTTCCACACTTAGTTTAGCAGTACTCTTTCGAGCAACTTACTTTTGATTGCTAGTGTGTCTCACATCCAAATCTTTGTTTTATGTAGCTTCATTCTTTCAGCTAAAACTTGCAATATTAAGTATCGTGTATATATGCAGAAACCAAAATCTGCAGTTTTCTTTGACAAGATGCACTTACATACTTTGATTATTAGAACCTCCCTGCCAGACATAACTTCTACACAATACGGGTGGCCTAAAGGCAGTCTCGCCCATGGTATAACTATGATCCACTGATAGCATAATCTACTATCATTAAACAAGTAACCAACTAAACAAGCCTTTCATCTGGACTTGCCATAATAAACCAACAATGATATATAATACAAAATAATTAACTTAACTCGAGACAGCTGAATATAAAAGTCAATCTATTTCATATTCTCTTTCTCCTGCCTGAACTAATCAGTCAACACTACCCATGCAATACTATTTCAAATTCAACTAGTGGGTGAATGGTCAATAAAGAACTTGTTACATCGAAGCAAAAGATCACTCTACCAAAAAACGATCTGGACAAAGCAACCTTTTTTTTTTGGTCAAGGGACAAAGGAACCTTAGTAGAGAAACGTATATATTCTCTCACTAATATTCTCCCTAGAGGGTTAAATGTTTCTGCTATATGAAGAATTTCAGAACCACCAAAACAAAGAAAACAATAAATGAGACATAACCAGAATTGGTTCCAGAACCAAAGAGAACAGACTGCATACCTGTCTGGCAATGACATTACTCTGTTCGCGGATAAAACCTACAGGCTGAATAAAATGATATTAAACTAAGAAATTGCTGACTTGACTAAATGAGCCATTGTTGTGAACTGAAATTTTATATACAACAGATCAATCAAAAGATTAAACCAACGATGAAAGTCAACATACTGTTTGGGGATAGCAAACATCTATTATAGCATATCGGTTCTCCTGCAATTCGAACAGCAAAGTACTACCATTCAGTACACTTACCAATAGCAAAAGGATAAAAGCATTGATCATAAAATAAAGGTAATCCTGGCAATAAACCTTACAGGATGAGAAGTGCATGACAAATAATAAGTCCAACTTCAATAATACTGGAGAGCAAGAGCTATGAGAGTTCGATGCAGATATAATATCATCAAAATGGATCTAGACCAACCATGTCCAGATACTATTTCTCATAACCAAATCTTACCAACTCAAACCTCAAGAACAATAACCTTTGACTTAAAATTTCAATATCTCCTAAATAATGTGGAACTAACAAAGAGGGACAAGATCACATGAAAGGAATTTGAAATGTGATCGCATACCTCTATTCATTGATAAGTATATAATTATGTAATCAAAAATATATGAATAAGTTTATACATTTCAACAAACCTTACAATACGAAAGGACTACACTAACAGTTGGCAGGGTATCCATGAATGACAGGGAACGGAATCAAAATAATATGCATTGCTCATTGTTTTAAACCAATATCATTCCTTATTTTTTATGTAGGAAAAAATTCACCAAGTGCCACAGGAAATTGACGATCACTCTCTAAATCCCTCCTCCCTCTTCTCTTCTTCCATGGGATTTATAGGAAAAGCAAAAAAGAAAGCTTATACTAATACAAAATTTTAAGTTTGGAAAAGAATAGATGCATGGATATATTAGGAGGCCATATTTGGCAATTCGTTACATCTTATAAAAAGAAAAGAAAATTCAGTAAACAAGGTATAAATGAGAAACCAAAACCTTTTTAATAAGAAGTAAATGAGAAGAAACCAGTGATACGTATCAAGTGCAGAAGTAATACATATCAAGTGATACGTATACATGACAAATCTCACCTGCTCAAAACCAAGGACAAGATTAGCCCATTCTATATCCCTAGTAATTAGCAAGTTGGATCTCGCAAGAAGAGGTGCAAGCTGAGCCTGATAGGATTTAGAAGATCAAAAAGTATGTCATCTGCTGAAGTCAAGGAGTATATGGTAATTACAGACAAAGAGCTACTAGAAGAAACAGAAAGATTCAATCTCACTTCTTCTGGAGAACTTGGTTGCAGAAGCCCTGTGACAGATTGGCTGGTAGGTGGCTGCTTCAAAACTGGTTTTACATCATTGTAAGATCTATCACCTGTAACGGATGTGCCCGAAAACCATGTTCCGTATGGCACTTGTAATGAAGCTTGCTCTCCGTAAACCGCTTCCCCATTGTCTGCAAAATGATGTACTCTGTGCTTCCTTTTTCCTCTAGACCTTCTCTTCTTTCCATCCGCAACCCAGAGCTGCACAAAGAAATCTCGGTTCAAGTCTGGATCATTTTCTGGACTGTGGCTATATTGACGAGATATAGTCATTGTGTGTTGCTTAGGAGCTAGGACTTCTACTACAGAAGAAGGAAGCTTAATTCTCTGTGCCATGGTTCTCGTTGAGTCTGCTTCAGAAAAATGTTTATTCCTATAAGCAGTTTGCTGCAATGGTGTAGCTGATGTGTATCCTCTTTCTGATTGCAGAGTGAGGGAAAAATTATTCTCAATAACCAGCACACTATTCTCATGCTTTCTTACCCATGAACGAAGCACTGAGTTACAATTAGAACGCCCAGTTAAACAACGCAAACTCTTTGCCCAGCTCATTGGATCAAACTGCATTAAGCCCACATGTATAACACTCAAACAATCTTGCAGAAAGAATGAGATACACAATACAAATACACACAGACACAGAATGTGGGAAAGGGATCATCTCAGACAGGACATTGTTCAGCAAAGTTATATGTTTATGCATCTATGTATAGATATTACGAATAAGGAACACCAGTAATAAGGGAGAGGGTAGTTCCATTGGAATTTCTTAGATAATAGGCTTGGAATATTTCATCACGAAAGTGATTTGGCTAGTTCGTAACTATTAAAGAAGAAGCAATAAATAACAGCCAAATGAATTTCTTGGGAAACTTGAGAGAAACATTTAGATAAATGAACTGCTAAGTTGCAAAAAATAAAAATAAAAAGAAGTAAAAGATACTTACGTACAATATTTGTTCAACAGACTTTTACTCAATTCTGGTATTTGTCCAGATATTCATAATATCAAAAAAATAAAAATAAAAAATATTCACAATAATGTCTTAACTGAAAAGTACTCTTCATTTGCAGCTTGTGCTAAACGTGATAGAAAAAGTTTCCAATCTCAATGATTTCTTGAGCTCAAAGTATTACTCATTCTCCATAAGACAGACATAGCATTGTGTACAGAGAACACCCCCGCTATTTATTAGTTACATAATAGAAAGAGAGAATGGCCCTTAGAATTCCTTCACTTCACTGAGTATATATAAGTAACACTAACCTTGTGTAATTCATACAGAAATCCTTCAAGAGAACTTTTATGCATTTTACCAAAAAGTCATGCGGAAGAATCAAGACTAACGACTTTCTAGGAACTCCTTTTAAGGGGTTCATTTTGCCGTCTTCTTGCACCAAGGAGATTAAAGGGTAAATGCCTAAATGGGGAATCTGATAAAGAAAATAAAAAAGAAATACGCTAAAAGTGTTTTTAGGAATCACAGCATTGTATGTTATTACTTTTTATTTTGTGTCATTCTTGACAGGGAAAATCCATTCTCGATTGCATTATACTGGAAACTATGTATAACTGTCAATGTTATAAAGCTATAGGACCGTGGCTCTCAGACATTTTTTTCCAACATTTTGCAGCACATTGAGAATTACAAAACTGGCTCCGACCCTTCCCTAACCCACGCATAGCAGGAGGTTTTGTGCACCGGTTTTCCCCTTTCTATTGAGGATGACAGAAGCATTGAACTTTATCCGCACAAACCCATTCATTGGCCATTTCGAATATAAACAAACAAACACACACACACACACACTAGAAGAATTTAATTTCCCCTTTTTTCTCTTCGTTTTTCCTGCCATTTCCATTAAAAATATCAACTTCATCACAATATTTAACTAAAAAATTAGTTAAAAAAGAAACAGAAAAATATTTCAAGCTCGCATGAAAAAAATATATATATATATATATATGTAATAAAACTAGCCTCCGAAAGAACAAAAAGCATTTATTGTTATACTCCTCATTACATCGATAATATAAACAATATTTCCTCTTTTGACACTTTTCTTGACCAATTACAATATAAATCAGCTTTCAGATTATTCAAACAAATAATAATCTATAAGTACCTATAAGACGACACTTTTCTAATACTCAGGAAATTTAATACGAATCAACAGTTGAGCAACACTACTCACATTTATATAAACTATACCATGATATATATATATATATATATATATATATAAAATTCATTTATCAGAAGTTTAAAGATGAGAAAAAGAGCGAAAAAAAAATAAAAGAAAATGTACCTGAATTTCGCAAATGTGGGTTTTTCAGATTTTATAAATGATGTAATAATAAGGAGCTTCTTCCAACCTTTTTCCAAGTGGAAGGGCAAATTCGTCTCAAAATTAAGGCCTCAGTGGGGCCAAATGGACCGAGATGCTAGGTGAGCCCAATTTAGAAAGGAAAACCAAAAAGAAACAAAGGATATTGAAAAAAAATATGAAAGGAAGTGATAATTTTATATAAAAAGTGACTAAATAACATTTTTGTATTCTTTTTATTCTTCTTTTCCGCCATACTTTCCTTTCTTTTCTCTCTCTTCAATTTGATGGGAAAACAAAATGAATTCTAATAAAAGAATAGAGAATTTCTCCAATTTCTTAATTTCTTAATTTCTTTTCGTCCACAACAAAAGAATTAGTATATAAAAGCCTTTAGGTTTGGATAGGTAAAATGAGTGGAAAGGAAGGGAGGAGAGAGATAAAGGATCTCTTCTTTTGTTTGGATTGATTTTAAAGTGAGAGAGAAAAAATTTAAGGGATTGGTTAAGAAATCCTTTTAATAGACAATTTTTGTTTCTCCCTAAATTGGAAGGAAATGAAATGATAGTTTGCTAAAAGACAAAAATACCATTTCATAGCAAAAAAACAAAAAGAAAGAAAAACTTATCATATCTCGTATTGTTGCTCGTATATTTTAAATATTTCGCACAAAAAGTCGGACTAAGTTTTATAATTGAGACTTCTTTTATAGGCCTTAGTTATTTTAGTAACATTATATATAAAATTATCATTTTATTTCGTCTTTCTTATTCTTCTTTACTATCCAAATGAGAGAATTTATTTTTATTTTATTTTTTATGGTTTTTTCATCTAACTTCCCTTTCTTTCAATTCGCTTCAATTTAAAACAATGTCAATATAACCCTCCTTTTATAAGAAAACAAGTAGCCACTTTAAATTTAGCATATTAACTCCACTAATCACAAATGCACAAGTGCAGTGGTGGACCCAAGTACCCACACTCTTAGTGTGCATTTGTATAGTGAAAGAGTTCAGTATGTGCACAAAGTGTTAAATGTAATAGTTTTTCTAAAAAAAAATACCAAAAAATAAAAAAAAAATTATTTTTTTTTCCAAAATGAGGATGTGCACGTACACATTCTCACCTTAAGGTAGATCCGCCCCTGCACAAGTGACATCTCAAGAAGATAACACTACAACAACTAGTTGTGTAGTTATCCCATTTTATAGTTATGGTCACAAATACAATCGTTTTACCTCCATTTGGAGAGAAAAAAAAAAAAACACTTAATTGGAAAGAGTAATATAAGATTATAGTTCATGGAGGGGGAGCATAAGAGCAATGATTTTTCAAAGATCTCTAGGTCTAGATCGTGTATAAAAAAACATAAAACTAAATCGTTCTTGATAAACAAGAATTTTATTTATAATAGTATTCTAGATATTAGATCCGAACATACTTGTACTACTTACAATTTGAGAGAGTAAATGTAGTAGAAACACATAAGGAAAAAGAGAGTGCTTGTGGCAGACTCTAATAATACAAGCCACGATATGCAAATATTGGAAGGTATTTTAGAGCATTTTTGCCCAACTCTTTTTAAGGTGTGAGGCCTGGCCTGGCCTGGCTTGGGAACAGGCTTTCAGAATATAGTGCAAGTTAATGTGGTGTGTCCAAGACTCAAATGTGACAATACTAGGCCAACATTTGGATAAGTATAAAGTTTTCAAACGGTAAAATTGTTAGTTTATGATTAGTGTAAAGGTCTATTTTGCCCAACTTTTAAATAGTTAAAGATGATTTCTATAAATTTAGAAACTAAAATTAATATATTTGATTCATTTTTTAAAAAGCTTTTAAGTAAAAGCAAACTAAAAAATAAGAAATTTTACACCGGAACATTTTGCAAAAATATTTTTCCTTTTTTTTCCCTCTCAAAATAATCTTTTCGTCTTTTTAGAAATTCAACATTTCCCTCAAAAATTTTCAAAAATAACCCTCCATATTTTTTTAACAATATATCTGATATAACAAGGCTGAATGGTTAATGATTTATGTTCAATAGCACCTCTAATCCTAACTCTATTACTGAAAGCTAAAATTTTACATATAAACCAATCAGACCTTAATATCATATGTAAATTCAATTTTTTTTGTTCACATAATAAAACTTTCTATTACAAAATTAAACGCATCAAACCAATGCCTATTACAAGAAGAGAAATGTTATATACCACCTTACTTTCATCACCCCAATACTACTTTCTATGTGTATACTTAGTTGGTATACTAAAAGAAGAAAGAAAATTAAAAAATTTGTTATTTTAGCATGTCAACTAAGCATCCATGTAAGATATGGTATTTAAGTAGTAAAAATAAAGTATTATATGCCAATGCTCTTACAATAAATTTGCAATGAAAATAGATCGAAAAGCTAAGAGTAACAAATATGTTGGTCAAGGGGTATCATATGAACTCTACAATTTCTAGCTACACAATTAGCAACCCTCTAAAAAAAAATTAGCTTCCATCTTATCCGCTCTTCAAACATAACATTTTTCATCATATGAGTATCTCTTTTTCATTTTTTCTAATCTTTGTTAGGAAGATGCAAGTGGTGGAAGTCATTCTTTAATGATTTAGGCCGAACTACAAACGTGTAAATACATGGAGTCTAATCAATTGATCCAAAATATTTGGATCCGTGTTGATAGAATTAATAAACCCTTGGCCTAAAAAAGTAATATTTCTTGATAAAGTCGGTTGATTATGGAAGGCAAAGCCCGAATGGTGCTATACTAATAGGCCAATAGGCAAAATCAAGTCATTATAAATTGAGCACAAAATCTATATAGAATATATGTGAGATTGCCCCAACTTTTCCTTGAATAGGAAACTAGCACTAGAAATTATAGGCATTAGGGGAGCTCCAACAGTTCCTCCAAATGTTAAAAACCATCAAATTTGGAGGAGTTGTTGGTGTTATATAGCTCCAACAACTCCCCCAAATGATCCCCTACATTTTAAGAGATAAATGTTTTGAAATTTGTATCTCCCATTGCTGGGGGATCAAATCACTCCCCCATCCCATCCCCCATAGTTTTTAATGTTATAAAAGTATAAATTTTCTAAATAGGGGAGCTGTTGGAGTAAAATGAAAATAGGAATTCTATAAAATAAGGGATTGGTTAAAAATAGGGGAACTGTTGGAGTGAAACTAAAAAAGGAAATCTGTAAAAATAGGGAAAATGTTTCAAATCCCCTAAATGTAAGAAAAAAATAGGGGAGCTGTTGGAGATGGCCTTACAATCAACAAATCTGTCTGCATGATGGCTTCTGAAAATGCCTACGTACAACAAAGGGTAGTCATGTCCCTGGACTGAAGATCGTGAACAGTAATTGAGAGTATTGTGGATAATAAAAAAGTAAACTGTGATTTATGAAGAAGTGTAATTTTTGAGTATTTGACACAAAATACATATTGGAGATTATTTTAATTTAATGGTTTATAGTGCTCTGAGTGTTGCGTTTGGTGATATTAATTTGGCTTGCGTGTTTGAGGGAATCTTCTCTTAAGCACGCAACAGTCACGTTCTCGAATTTTACCTTAGCAAATTTGAGAGCGTAACAAAGTGGTATTAGAGCTTTAGGTTTGATGATAATCACCGGACCTAGGTAGGAGTGGGTAGTGTGCCAATTGAGGAAACTTGTCTTTTATTGTTCTAATAATTTGTGAATAAGTGTATTGTGGCTTAGCGTTATTTTTTGTACAAAATTGCTGAAAATGGGTAATAGAATTTGATTGGATTTATATTGTCGTACTAGTTTCGCTAAAGACTTGTGACTGGTGCACTGTGATGAAGATTGGCGATGATGTCTTTTGCTTATGATGATAATATAAGATAAGGGAAAGTGTAAGGCAAAAGAAAAGCTGGTTTGAAGGAAGGATTTTTACTTCCAGGTTCATAGCTATTAGAGTTATAGAGTTTATATATATATATATATGTATTATTTGGGATATAAATATCATCTTAATAGGAGGTAAGAGTAAATTTCGTGTATAAGTTAATTTAGACATATATTACTTGTCATCTATTAGACACCTCTTTATCATGTTTAGAGAGGATCAACATTGTGATACATACATTGAAGTCTGGTGATACACGTTTCATTATAATTGGACTATAGACTTGGTACAGTTAAGTTTATGATTTGGTTCTGAGCCAAATAAAAAGAGGGTGTATATGATTCGGGTATAGAATTGAGTTCTCCAAATTATTGAAAGTTACGAGTTTTGCTTGCTAAGTGTTCAATAAATTTTACTTGACCAGTTAGTCATCTTAAGACAAATTCTAAGCGACCTTCTATTAAGCTTTAGGTGACTTATGAGTCACAGTGTATTTTAGAAAGATAAAAATGTATTATATATGGTAGTAACAAAAAGATACAACTCATGTGCATTTTAAAGGGAATAAAGTTTTACCAGAATTTTAGAGCACTGTCCTTGAAATGAAAATATAAGAATGAGATACACAAGTTGAAGTGAAACTGAAAGTTAATTAGTGAAGGATTGATATAAAAACACAAATGAGTAAGAAAGAAGCTTTGATGTGACAAAAGGCTTTATGAGAAAATTTATTTAGGAAATATTAAATGTTTTGGATAAGCGACATACTCAGAGTACTAAATGATGACTTATTGAGTGTATTGTTTTTCTAGAGTAACATATATATATATATTTGAGGAAATGAATATTATTAAGTCAAGATAAGAGATTCGTGCAATTCATGTTTGTGCATATGTTTTTGGAACTCCCCTATGAGTGATTGAAGAAGAAAATTATTTTGATGTTCACTTTGGAGCCTATTGCTCACTCTATATCATGAAATTGTTTGGAGACTTGGTAGCACTAAGTAATTGATATCTAGTGTTCATCTCTTACAATTAAATGACTTGAAGACTTATACAACTTGAGGTTTTGATATAAAATTTGTGGTTATCTTGTACTTATCTTGAGTTCAGTAGCTGCTTGAGGAAGTAATATACCTTACGAGTTTTAGCAAGAACCTAGTTATCGTCTTATTCTGATAAAAATTTTGTGAAGAAAAATGAGAAAAAGAAAATATTGTGGAAAGAACACAAATGAATGCATCGTCAAGGAGTAGTGTCTTGAAAGACTATTTCAAGCCTTTGGTCAACATTAGAGATTGATGAAAAATGTAAAACATGCATAATTTGAGGGAAGTTATGAATTTTTTTATCACGAGTTTTTGTTTCAAATCATCTTATTCTGAAATATAAATTTGGGAGAAATATATATATGCTTAGTCAACCTACCTTTTAGTCAACCTACCTCAGATTTGGATTGTTTTGGGTATGGGAGCAGGTAAGACTCGCGAAAGGGCAGTAGACTCTAGGAAACCCATGTAAAATGCAATTAGATACTGAGATGGTAAGACTATTGAAGATGGTAAGATTAGGTTAGATACAGAGAAAAATAGATAATTTAGGATTTTCCTTGTATTTAGGGTTTTTCACATTAGTCAATATACTTGTATGTATTTTACATTAGCCACTACGATCCAGACATGAAGAAGTTTTCTAACATCCTCAGTACAGAACCAAGATCAGACTCGGAGATGAAGCATTGAAGAATCTAGTCAAGATTCTATCAGATATCATCATCATATGACGACGAAATTACTTTCAGTGTTAAAGTAATCTAGTTAGAAACATAATCAACATGTCAAGACAAAAGATCTTTCGGCCATAGTAAAAGCCAGACAAGATCATCACGTTAAGACAAAACAAGTTTCGGCCACAGTAAAAGCAAACACACTTTTTATGAATAGTAAAAATCACTTTTTACTGTTCATTTTAGGAAAAGTTATTTTTAACTTTTCTTTTTTATAATTCACTATTGTAATCACATTTCCATATCCTATTATAAGACAGAGTCTGTCTCATAACTTAAGATCCGGAATTTCTTTCTCTCTCATTTTTCATTTTATTCCCGAACACTCTCAGACTGTACTTCGGTACTTATCTTTTGTACTCCGGTACACACAGTGTAACAGAACTACTTCCAGTTTACATCTAATACAAGTAAGAGACATTCATCTCCTTTATCTCCATTTTTTCCAGTTTTCATTTTATTTTACTTCTGTGTTTTCCATAATTTATCCGCTTTAATTATGTCAATTTTAATATGTATTCCCCTGGGTTGTTTTTGGTGAAAAACAGACATATTTAAAGCAAAAATAATATGAAAGACAGGGATTAAATAATTGAAATAATTAATAAGATAGAGATAAAAGGAGACGAATGTCTCTTACTTGTATTGATGTAAACTGGAAGTGTTACACTGTTGGTGTACCGGAGTACAAAGGATAAGTACCAAAATACAATCTGTGAGTGATCGGGAATAAAATGAAAAATGAGAGAGAAAGAAATTCCGGATCCTAAGTGTGAAGCATACTCTGCCTTATATAGGATACGAATATGTGATTACAATAGTGAAATGTAAAAAAGAAAAGTCAAAAGTAACTTTTTCTAAAGTGAACAGTGACAAACAACCAGGCGAGTATAACCACATTAAGGCTAAACTCCAAACAGTGATCACCCTTGATCAATGGGGAATTCCCCCCCACATAGAGCTAAACAGCTTCCAGTTGATGCTGCTTTCAAAGACTATACATATTATGACTACATTTTGGCGTGGTTCAGATGCTTCTTTCGCCAAAATGACAAGCATGATATGTCATGGTTTTTTCTTTTCAAGAAGAATTTTTTTCAAAAGAAAACCAGGTTATTAGAGACTAGTATATGAAATCTCATACCAGTGACCAGTTATGGCAATTCAAGGATGAATGGATCCAAGCCATGCAGATTGTCAGACCTAATATACCATTCTTTCTTTGGTTTAAACACATAAATAAACCATTGAATATCAATGTTCTTACTGCCAGAACTAGAAAATGGAATTTACTCAATTCCACACAGGTCATTGAATCGGAGCACCCTTCGTTTCAAGCAACTCAGATCCCTACCAAAGAGGGAACCATAAACCTGAAACCAGTAATAGTTTCAGAACAACCAGAAATTAAAGATTTGGCTCAACAAAATAATTGGACCAATCTTTCAGTTGTTACTCTACAGAAACAAGTTCAGAATATCGATGATATTCTTGACAAACAGACTTCAGTCTCCATAACCACAGAAAAACTTAAGGAATCAATTCATAAGTCAATTGAGAAACAGAACTCTATTCCTTTGACAAAATCATTTGATTCACTTAAATTAACCAGTTTAAAAGGTAAACCAGAATCCCCAATAAGGACGTTACCTTTCATAATCTCTAGTTTTATTCCAAATTTGGAATCCACGGAAGAGAAGAATGCTATTCTTCTTCAAGAACTGATTTCCAGAACTAAGAAATCAGAACCTTCATTGAGCCAACCAGCTCTTCAAGTTTTAAAACAGTCAGACAGTAACTCTGATTGTGATTCATCATCTTCCCAGAATTCCAAGGTTCATATTAGTAGAATTCCTTTTCCAGATACAAAGAATTTCTATCCCAGACCTTCACCTCCAGATCTTCAAATTCAAGAATCTCATTCACAGAGAACCTATTCAGGTACTCAGATATATGAATGGAACCTAGATGGTATGACAGAATACCAAATCCTCAATCTTACCAAACAAATGATTATTGTTGGTAACATATACAAACAAGCTACTTTAGAACGAGCAGCCACCAGAAATATCATTCTTGGCTTCAATGGCAAACTCAAAGGATGGTGGGATGATCACCTCAATGAGGCCACCAAAGACAGTATCCTTAACATGGTGAAAACCAATGAGAATGGTGAACCCATTCTTAATGAACAAGGTCAAACAGAGTCATGTGCTCTATCAGCCTTAGTTTACAATATCACCTACCATTTCGTTGGTGATCCATTCATTTATCATGAACGTACATCTAAAATCCTTCAGAACCTCAAATGTCGTACTCTTCAAGACTTCCGATGGTATAAGGATGTCTTCCTCAGTAAATTATACCAAAGACCTGACAACAACGCTAGTTATTGGAAAGAAAGATTTTTATCTGGACTTCTAATGTTGTTTGCTCAGCAAGTGAAAGATGCTCTCTCACTTGAATTCCCAGACTTAGATTATAATCTAATGACATATGGTGACATCATATCCCAAATCAACAAGACTGTTTTGAAGATTTGCACTGATCTTCGTTTTAAAGCATAGTTGAAGAAATAGTCTAACATAAAAGAATTAGGAAATTGGTGCGAACAGTATGGCATGGAGCACATCCAGCCACCTAATACTCAGAAAACACACAAATCCAGAATTTCCTCCAAAAAATATAAAAATCATTACAAGTCAACTGGATAAAAGTATAACCAGAAGTATGGCAACAAATCATACAATAAAAAGAAACATTACCAGAAGTTTCCACATAGAGATTGGAAACCCAGACATCATAAACATGATAACAGACAGCAGAAATCCACATGCTATTTTAAATGTGGTAAACCAGGAGACTTTGCAAAAGATTGTAGAGTCAGATCACTAATTCAATCATTAGAATTAAAAGAAGCTACAAAGAGCAGAATACTCCAGTCCATAGATGATCTCGAATCATCATCCAGTTTTTCATCAGAATTCTCTGACGAAGATAACATCAATCAGATAGGAACATACTACTATTCCAGTAGTTTTTCCAACTCAGAACAAGAATGTGCATGTCCTTCCAAAGGAGCATGTTTCTGCTAGAAAGGACTTAATGTCCTCACAGATTCTCATAGTCTTATGATCGATATGATCTGTAAGATTGATGATCCCATTGAGAAACAGACTTATCTTCTCAAACTTAAAGAACTTATAGACTAGGAAGAGGAAATGAAACCTCCATCCACAGGATATCACCAGGAGACTAGGAATACAAATTATTCCGAAGTTCTCAATCATTTCCAGAAAAGGAAATCCCAACCAGTTGGGATCTCTGATCTCCAAAGGGAGATTAATCAGTTGAAAGTTGAGATTCAACAACTCAGAAGAAAGCATGATCAAGAGATTGATAATCTCAGAGTTGATCATGAACAACTCCATCAAGAAGTTTTTCTTCTTCATGTCGAAAGACAACATGATCATCAAGAGCATCCTCCTTAGGATGAACAACTTGATAAACAGACTCAGGTTGCTATTGGCAAACTGAAAGGAAAAACAAGTACTTCTGTCCCTACAGAAGATTACCTTAACCTTCTTAACAGAATCACGTACCAGAATTGGTATGTTCAGTTGACCATCAAAGTCAATCATTTCAAATTTGAAACCATTGCATTATTAGACTCAGGTGCAGATATGAACTGCATCCAAGAAGGTCTAATTCCTTCCAGATTCTTTGAAAAGACCAAAGAAAAGCTTTCTACAGCTGACTCTACCAGACTCCAAATTTGGTACAAATTATCAAATGCACATGTGTGCAATCAAGGTGCCTGTTTTCTAACCAGCTTTGTACTGATCAAACAGTTAAATTCCTAAGTCATTCTCAGGAACCCATTCCTTCAATAGTTATTTCCCATGACTGTTATAGAAAAAGAAATTTCTACCAGTGTTTTGGGTAAACCAATCCTATTTGAGTTTTACTATCCTTCACAGCGAAGAGATATTAACTCAATCCAGAATAAGGAAAATCAGATCAGTTTCCTTAAACAGGATATCCAAAGTCTCAGAATTGATTAGCAGATTGCTAAACAGCAAAAGCCCATCACAGACTTCCAGACCAAACTTAAGAAAGAAGTTTGTTCAGAATTTCCTACTGCCTTTTAGGCTCGTAAGAAACACTCTGTCTCTCTCCCATATGAGAAAGACTTTTCAGAAAAACATATTCCTACTAGGGCTCGGCCCATTCAAATGAACCAAGAATATCTGAACCTTTGCAAAAAGGAAATTCAGAGTTTATTAGATAAAAAGCTTATCCGACCCAATAAAAGCCCATGGTCGTGTGCAACCTTTTATGTTAAAAACATAGCATCCAAATATATTTTTGCTAGATGGCAAGCCATTCTTTCCATTTTTTATTTTGATATAGAATATATCAAGGGAGAGCATAATTTTATCCCTGATTTTCTAACCAGAGAGTTTTTAACAGGTTACGTGTCTATCACATAGGATTCCTCCGGGAATACCTTTTCATTTTGTCTTTTTCAGAACACTAGAGGCGGACACCAGGAATTCTTTAGCGAATTCAATTGGATTCATTTCAAGTCCACTGCATCAGCTAGATTGAAATGCAATTTCAAATCCAGAAGCATAATTGATAATTTTTCAATTTCGTATTTTTCATTATAAATTACTTTTAACCATTTGCAGGATTGATCACCTTCCAGACTTAGCAAGCAATGACACCAAAAAAAGACAAAGGCAAAGCTAAGAGTTTCGACATCAGCTCCTATGCTCAGAAAGCCCTCACTCTAGCAGTTTCATCTTCTACCCCAGTAAAGATTGAAGATAAACAAATAACACATACACAGACATCTATCCAGTCACCCCTAGGTAGAAACCTCAAAGTTGTAGGGACTTTGACCCCTCAGAAACAACTAACACATGTTCATGCAGGTTTTGCAAGTTCATCGTCCTCAAGGACTCCAGTCAGTAACAAGTTTCAGCCCCTTGTTACCAAACCAAAAATAGTTACCCCAGAACCTAAACCATCATCTCTATATATTTACAAGAACGTCTTTGACCAGATTCTTGTAACAGAACCAGCACATTTCAAACAGAACACAAACATTTATGCCGATAAATTTGCTCAGGCATTTCTCCATCGCCAGTCAAAATATATCCACAGATTATGCTGATAACAACGAAGATGACTGTCACGGCATCTTTACCCCACTGTAAATAACAGTGGAGTTTCCCTGGGTTCTCCGCCAAAAATCCAGACAGTGGAGTTTCTTTGTGTTCTCCCCAAAAATGCAAAACAACTGGAGTTTCCCTGGGTTTTCCACCAAAAATCCAGACAGTGGAGTTTCTTTGTGTTCTCCCAAAAAATGCAAAACAACTGGAGTTTCCCTGGGTTCTCCTCCAAAAATCCAGACAAAGGAGTTTCTTTGTGTTCTCTGCCAAAAACACAAACAAATGAGTTTTCTGATGTTCTCACCAAAAACATTAGAACAGAATGGTGCAACTTCCCTTCTGAAGTTGAAAAGAATAGGGTTTTGTTCTTCTAAGTTCCCTTCAAAAACTAAGACTTCCCCTCTCTGAAGTCATATGGTTACTGAAGAATTCCATGAAACTTCAACTAGTCCAGGTCAAACGACAATTGGTAAAGACATCTCAAGTCTGTTGATGGGTATGGCTTTCCCTAAAAGCCAAGGAAACATTTTAATTATTTATTTTATTTGTATTTTGCTTAGTCAACCTATCTCAGATTTGGATTGTTTTGGGTATGTGAGTAGGTAAGACCTGCGGAAGGGTAGTAGACTCCAGGGAACCTATGACGCCCGAGATTTTAACCGTACTTCTAGCTTACTATTGCATCCACTATTTGTGCATTTCTTTTGTACTTTGCTTGTTGTCTTCTTTAATCACTATTCATTCATTTTTCAACTACTTAATTACCATAAATTAGCATTTTTATTAAATCATATTAATTATTTTAGGAATGAGAAAAATGTGCATTTGAGCTTAGAGCGATAGGAGCACCCGTTTAGAAAATATTTTTGCCAATCTAATGAATAGTATTACGTGACTTAACTAAGTGTTTTAGTTAGCTAACTTAGTTTATGCGCTTTTGACTCGTTTTAAAGCTACCTAAGCTCATTTTAGAAGATCATTTATGCACCCAACATGCCCCACTCAAACATATACTCACACAACACACAACATAAGTCATAACTTAGCAAAAACAAAAACAAAAAGAAGCAAATTTTACTGTAGCAAATCCGAACAGCCCTTGTGAGGAAGGAGAAGGAATTTCTGCTCACCAAATCTTCAATCCAAGCCTCCCCAAGCTTAGAGCAAGTAGTTTAGGGTGTGTGCAAGCTTTCTAGGTGCTCCTATGCGCTTTAAGTGAGGGATTTGCATGCTATTTTTGCATTTGAAATATATGTCAACTTTCTTGAATTTCTTGATTTGCTATATTATGATCTTGCAATGCTTAGATATGTTAATGTATGTTGTATACAAGTAGTAGAGACCACATTTATGCTATTGTTTTGTATTTTAAATGGTAGAAATCGATGGTTGATTCGTAGAGGTGAATAGTGACGGGATTTCTAGGGTTTTGCGAAATTGGACTTTCTAGCTTGAATTAATGGTTCTAATAGGTGCTTTAGATGTTAATGAAAGTAATGTAAAGGGCCCGTAGGGTTTAATTGCTCATAACCTAGCAAAAGAAGGAAATAGCCAACTTTTAGAAAGGGATTTCGGGGTTATCACAAATCCAGATTGAATTGGCCTCCACATTTACTAATCCTAGGCTAATTAGGACCTAAATAAGCTTTTCCAGCTCCTTTTTGAGTCCCGGTTGAGGTACGTGTAGTACAAAGTCAAAAGAGAATATTTGGGGCTTTTGGGCTAAATGCGGGTGTTTGCGTGATTTCGAGGGTCCTAAAGGTGCCTAAGGGGTTAATTAGAAGCATCGTATAGGCCGCTTACTAATCTAAAACCATAACACGAGTTTGGAGGGAAAACAGATTGAATAACAAAGGGGTTTAAGTGCGAATTCGATTGTCACACGCGTCTAAGACCTTGGCATGACTTCTTGTGTGTTTAAATGTAGTTTCAAGTTGTTTTGGAACTTTTGGTATAGTTCTTTATGTATTTTGAATATGGCCCTTTGTAAATTTCTTAATCGCTTATATAGAACTGCTTCTTTTCTAACTGTTTCGAGGTCAACCTACTTTGTTGATCCTCCTACGTGTTATTGCTTATATTGTTGTTATTGTATTGCCATTGATAAGTGCATTTCTTAGTGGTTGCGCAACCATAGTGTCAGGGGCGGTTGTATTGAATATCGACTGGGCAGCGGCGGGCTTGTCAGTGGATATTCGATCTTCGTACCCTATTCCCTCACTCGCTTGGTTCGGAAATTGTCGGGGGTATTGGGTCATAGGATTATCAGGGTACATCCGGAGTACACCCACTGGAGTGATTGGGGTTATGCCGGCACATTGATTGTGGTTCGTGGATTGTGGTTTGTGGCCAAAGATAAAGGAATCATGGAGTGTTGGGGTTAAGTGAATCGTATCCTTTGATATGTGTGACTACTTACTGTTTCCAATGTACTTTACTTGCCTTTCTTGTTTAACTGTTATATTGTTGCATTGCACGTCCCGATTGGCCTTTATCCCTCACTGGGCAATAGTGGTTGCTCATACCTCGCTAACATGTTTCAGGAGACGCTGTGGTTGAACCCCAGCTAGAGTTGGTTGAGGGAGAAGAATAGGAGGTTCAGACTGACCCTTTGTCTTAGTTGCAGTGTTTTTGTTGTTTGAGGTGGATTGTAGTCCCTGTTGTTATTTGAGGACTTTGTTGTTCTTCTTGTGTTCTATTTTGGAGCCTTGAGCTCATGTATATATTGTTTAGTTGTAAGTTGGATTTAATGAATGATAAATATCCATGGCATGTAATAACTATTATCCTTACTTTTAATTGTTGCATGCTTGTGTGTTGGCTTCGAGGGTTGCAATGGTTGTCTTTAAACTCTAAGAATGTTTCAATGCTATCATGGAATGGTATGACAAGCGGTTTTGTAACAAGTTTATATTGGGAATGCATGATTGTATGTAATTAAATTGTTTGTACCGCTCAAGGCTCGGATGGCCTTGAAGCTTAGGTTTAAATAGAAATGATGTTCCTTTTGTTTCGTGGCTTGAATTGTATGATTACAAGTTTTCAGAATATCCACAGTACAGGGGAAACTCTATCCGTTTTTTCTTAAAATTTTGAGACCGGGTTGGAATTGGGTGGAGAATAGCATGGTTCTTAGAGGCTCCGGTCTCGTGAGGGATTGGGGCATTACAGAACCCATGTAAAATGCAATTAGATACTGAGATGGTAAGACTATCGAAGATAGTAATATTAGGTTAGATATGGAAAAGAATAGATAATTTAGGATTTTCTTTGTATTTAGGGATTTTCATACTTTTCAATGTATTTTGATTTGTATTTAGTATTAGCCAAGCTGATCCAGACATGAAGAAGTTTTCTAATGTCTTCATCACAGAACCAAGATCAGACTCAGAGATGAAGCATTGATGAATCCAGTCAAGATTCTATCAGACATCATCATCACATGACGATGAAATTACTTTCGGTGTTAAAATAATCTAGTTAGAAACATAATCAACATGTCAAGACAAAAGATCTTTCGGCCACGATAAAGCCAGACAAGATTATCACGTCAAGACAAAACAAGATTCGGCCACAATAAAAGCCGACACACTATTCACTTTAGGAAAAGTTACTTTTGACTTTTCTTTCTTACATTTCACTATTGTAATCACATTTCCATATCCTATATCAAGGCAGAGTCTGTCTCAGAACATAGGATCCGAAATTTCTTTCTCTCTCATTTTTCATTTTATTCCGGATCACTCACAGACTGTACTTCGGTACTTATCCTTTGTACTCCGATACACCAACAGTGTAACACTTCCACTTTATATCTAATACAAGTAAGAGACATTCGTCTCCTTTTATCTCCATCTTTAATTATTTTAATTGTGTTTATCTCCTGTATTTTCCATATTATTTCCGCTTTAAATATATCTGTTTTTCTCTGTATCTGCCTGGGTTGTTTCTGGTAACAATGTATTTTGATTTGTATTTAGTATTAGCCAAGCTGATCTAGACATGAAGAAGTTTTCTAACGTCTTCAGCACATAACCAAGATCAAACTCATAGATGAAGCATTGATGAATCCAGTCAAGATTCAATCAGACATCATCATCACAAGACAACAAAATTACTTTCGGTGTTAAAGTAATCCAGTGAAAAACATAATCAACATGCCAAGACAAAAGATATTTCAGCCACAGTAAAAGCTAAACAAGATCATCACGTCAAGACAAAACAAGATCAGGCCATAGTAAAAGCCAACACACTATTTATGAATAGTAAAATCACTTTTTACTGTTCACTTTAGGAAAAGTTACTTTTGACTTTTCTTTTTTACATTTCACTATTATAATCACATATTCGCATCCTATATAAGGTAGAGTCTGCCTCACACTTAGGATCCGGAATTTCTTTCCCTCTCATTTTTCATTTTATTCTCGATCACTCTCAAACTGTACTTCGGTACTTATCTTTTTGTACTTCGGTACACACAGTGTAACAGACTATCTTCCAGATTACATCTAATACAAGTAAGAGACATTCGTCTCATTTTATCTCCATCTTTAATTATTTTAATTGTGTTTATCTCCTGTATTTTCCATAATTTATCCGCTTTAAATATGTCTATTTTTCTCTATATCTGTCTGGGTAGTTTCTGGTATCAGAGCCAGATCAACTATTAGGTTAGTCTTAGCAACGTACCTTTATCTACAACATGTCTTTATCTTGACGTAGCTGGGTTGGATAGAGCGAGTAAGACCCGGGGAAGGGCAGCAAGGCTCAGACCAGTTCTCTTAGGCGTGAGATTCGAAGATTGTAAGTAGATTCGAAGATCGTAAGTTTAAGATTCACCAAAGTTGTTGTAATGGCTTCTAGTAGTAGTTCCATCTCAGATAATACATATAGAAATACCATAGTTAAAATAGAACAAACATGGACAGCACATGATTTATCCAATTGGAAACCTCCTAAGATGAAAATAGGTGAGATTTACCAGACAGGTCTTATCGACCTAAAATCTCTAGTTACTATTAGATATAAGGAAGAAGTAGTGCCATTAAGCAGTGACCAACAGTCAATCCAGTTATTCTCACAGAAATCATTAGAAAGAGCCAAGAGAAACGACTATAGATTTCTTCACATAGGCCATGTGCAAGTTGCACTTAAGCCGCTTAATTATAAATTGATGACCACATAATTAAACCCCAGATCTGTATCCAAAACTCGTAGAAAAAGGGAAACTCTTTTATGGAATATGGACATAAACAGATCAATAGTTAATATACACAGAACCATAAAGTAAAACGATGTTTTACTTCCAGAATGGTGGAATATTAAAAATGCCACCAAACCAGTTGTTCAGGACCAGAACGTCCAGAACTCCAGAATTGAACAGACCGTCCAATATGAGGATGTACCTGTTTCAGTTAAAATCAATAGAGGAAATAGGGAATCAGTTTTATCCCGTTATGTTTCCAACATCTCTAGGATCAGTATTTTTGACCCTACTCCATTCTTTGTTGATTTACCATCAACAAGCAGAACCCAGACTTTTTCTGTTCCTTTTGGAATCAGAATTGAAGGACAGACTGCTTGTCCAGTCTATCCAGAATTTGAACCAATTGATACATCGTCAGTTGACTTTAACCCTTCAGCTTCTGATTTTGGCATCAATATGCTATCAGAGATTTTTGAAAGGGATGTTCAGTCTTTGAAAGAAGAATTTCTTTCAAAAGAAAACCAGGTTATTAGAGACTAGTATATGAAATCTCATATCAGTGACCAGTTATGGCAATTCAAGGATGAATGGATCCAAGCTATGCAGATTGTCAGACTTAATATACCATTCTTTCTTTGGTTTAAACACATATATAAATCATTGAATATCAATGTTCTTACTGCCAGAACTAGAAAATGGAATTTACCCAATTCCACACAGGTCATTGAATCGGAGCACCCTCCGTTTCAAGCAACTCAAATCCCTACCAAAGAGGGAACCATAAACCTAAAACCAGTAATAGTTTCAGAACAACCAGAAATTAAAGATTTGGCTCAACAAAATAATTGGACCAATCTTTCAGTTGTTACCGTACAGAAACAAGTTCAGAATGTTGAAGATATTCTTGACAAACAGACTTCAGTCTCCATAACCACAGAAAACTTAAGGAATCAATCCATAAGTCAATTGAGAAACAGACCTCTGTTCCTTTGACAAAATCATTTAATTCACTTAAATTAACCAGTTTAAAAGGTAAACCAGAATCCCCAATAAGGACGTTACCTTTCAAAATCTCTAGTTTTATTCCAAATTTGGAATCAACAGAAAAGAAGAATGCTAATCTTCTTCAAGATCTGATTTCCAGAACTAAGAAATCAGAACCATCATCGAGCCAACCAGCTCTACAAGTTCTTAAACAGTTAAACAGTAATTCTGATTGTGAATCATCATCTTCCCAGAACTCTAAGGTCCACATCAATAGAATTTTTTTTCCAGATACGAAGAATTTCTATCCCAGACTATCACCTCAAGATCTTCAAATTGAAGAATCCCATTCACAGAGAACATATTCAGGTACTCAGATCTATGAATGGAACCTAGATGGTATGACAGAATACCAAATCCTCAATCTTACCAAACAAATGATCATATACAAGCAAGCTGCTTTAGAACGAGCAGCCACCAGAAATATCATTCTTGGCTTCAATGGCCAACTCAAAGGATGGTAGGATGATCCTCTCAATAATGCCACCAAAGACAGTATCCTTAACATGGTGAAAACCAATGAGAATAGTGAACCCATTCTTAATGAACAAGGTCCGATAGAGTCATGTGCTCTATCAGCCTTAGTTTATGATATCACCTACCATTTCATTGGTGATCCCTTCATTTATTAAGAACGTACATCTGAAATCCTTCAGAACCTCAGATGTCGTACTCTTCAAGACTTCCGATGGTATAAGGATGTCTTTCTCAATAAGTTATACCAAAGAACTGACAACAATGCCAGTTATTGGAAAGAAAGATTTTTATCTGGACTTCCAAAGTTGTTTGCTCAGCAAGTGAAGGTTGTCGTTTCACTTGAATTCCCAGAGTTAGACTATAACTTGATCACATATGGTGACATCATATCCCATATCAACAAGACTGCTTTGGAGATTTGCACTGATCTTCGTTTTAAAGCACAGTTGAAGAAACAGTCTAACAGAAAAGAATTAGGAAATTGGTGTAACGCCCCGATCCCTCACGAGACTGAAGGCCCTGATTCCATTCCCAAGGTCATGAAAAAAATGGGGGAAAATGGTCGGAATCTCCCCTATTTATAGGACTAACTAATACCTGTACATAGGCTATAAAACCACAAAACAACTTCTTCACAATCCCCGCCCTCTGATATCAACACACACAACAAACTCCTCAAGGCCATTCGAACCTTGGAACTTAACAAACTCATCAAAAGTATACAAGCATGCATGCTAATTAGGCAACAAAATAAATCATTGAAGTTATTACATACCAATTATACCTATCAAATCATTCAAGACTTTAACTTTGAATTACATTTCTTATAACTAATATATATACAAGGCATGCAGGCCTCAAAAGAAACATAATTATCTCAATTGTACATAGAAACAAACAGCTACAACTAGCACATTCGATCATGTAGAATCCCGAGCTTTCTTTACCTCAACTTAAAGGCTCCGAACCTGAAATGGTTAGAAGAAGAATGAGCATACACCAACACATATGCCCAGTGAGGGAGTTTTCGAAAAGATTTTCGTGCAATGCAGGTAAAGCATAAAATCAATTAACAAGATAAGTACTCATTAACCACATAAACATAATTAATAATGTGAGACCAATAGACAATTAACAACCAAGGGTTACCTATCAAGGAAAAGAGGATAATTGTCACGCCCCAACTCGACCCCACCTATAATCAGTCAGGATGCAACGGAATTTCGGCAGCATAACGACAGTAAATAGATTTCCGAGGTTCTAAACCAACCTCATAAAACATCATACATCCAGCAATTCCTCAATACAAACAACAACATACAATACAACCATATTATACAATAAATCATCCTCGTTATACGCTTCCGTTCCAACATGACATACAATACATCAATATTATCATACATTTCAAAAATAAGTTGAGACACAACTACAACTTCACCAAAGACAAAAGAAAGCCACTAAGTTAACATCGTTTTGATCATCATCTTTCAACATCTATTACAATAAGCACCATAAAGCATATAAAAGTCTATTAAGCTAATATACATGACATTAAACAACATATAATCATGGATAAGACTCGGGAACATATGACTCGCCCACGTAAGGCACATTTTCCTCCTCATGAGGCACGAACCCGTAATCCGGCTCTGCAACACCTGTAAGCATGCAATAATAGAGAGTGAGTTTATATACATAAGCCCAGTGAGGATCCGATAGATCTCGACAGTATTCACTACGCTCCTTGGAGTTAGTCCTTTTAGCAAGTAAACACACAACAACAATAATAACATTATCATCACATAACTATATAACCATTCATTAAAGGATACTCTATTTGGTGTAGCTCCAAACGCCATCACGATCTCAACCGTTCTTCTTATAACTCCCCATTACTCACGCACCCGAGGTACCTCACTAGCCCCTCCCTCCATGACACCTCCGTCATGCGAGCTGGGGGTAGCCTATGGCAGTCATGCCGTTATCAACCCGACAGCCCGACACTGCCCGAGAGGTGGCACACACATACCAGGACTCCATAATCATCAATCATCAATCAATCATCAATCAATCAATTGGGAGATCAGCAACGAAAGTGCCCGATTCACGAACTCAATAATAATCAATCAATAACATCAATATAAAATCAATATTAAATTAAACAACAAACAACGTAGTTAGATGACAAAGTAGGCAATCTAACCGGACATGCATAATGTACAAAATTAAATTCTAAATTACTCATCAACAACTCACCATTCATCACTCGAACACTACCCAACCATCTAAAGGCATCGTTCAAGAAATTAAAGAATGACAACCTAAACTTCTAAAATTCATAACTTACAATCTACTAATCCAAACATTGCCAAATCAGTTCCTATCACTCACCCATTCAACCTACTACATTAGCCCTCTCGGAAATCCACCATAACACCTACAAATCATGCCCGATAACCCTAAAACCCTAAGATGTCATGGCTGGATTTTCTGGATTTTCACACGAACAACGTAATCGAAAATTCGGCATTACAACAGCGCTAACACGTAATTATCAAGTATTTAGAAATCGACGGAAATCGATTTCGATCAACACAACTCAATTAAATCAAATTTAAACATTTTAATCAAAATTAAATACCCGGAAAATAAAAATTATGCTACATCCGACAGAAATTCGTAGTATTAGTATATAACGATCCCTAGCATGCAAGGAGCAATAATCTATCATCAGATTTTAATTCTAACGGTTAAATTTTCATTTATGAGCAAAAACATAAAAATGACATTTTGAGATCTAGAATTTTTCTCTCACCTTTGATGCGATATAAGCCTAGGAATGCGTGCTATGCGTGCCCAACAAGCAGAATCCAAGTCGGTGCGAAGTTCTACGGACAAAAACTAGGTTTTTCTTTGAAAAATTGGATTGAAAAGCTTTGAAATTTCTTTTCTTTTTCTCTCTTCTTCCTCTCGGCCTTGTGTGTGTTTGTGGAGTGTGTTTTGTGTTGTGTGAGTGTGTGTTGATGACAAGAAGTATTTAAAAGCTTGGTCAATTAAAAAAAATGCAAAGTCAAAGTTAGTTTTAATTAGGATTTTTGTGTTTTTAATGACTTTAATTGCATTTTATTGCTCACCAAGTTAAAAATAATTATGCAACCCCCAAGATATCTCAAGTGGATTATTTTTAGGTGACAAGAAGTTTTACAATCCAACAATTTCACCCGAGTCGGCTTAAAACTCGATTTTTGCAAAAGTCGGTGTAAAAACCCTAATAAATTCTTAAGCCGATTTTAAAACCGTTTTCATCAAACACAGGTCTATTAAAGTCCGTGGACTAGGTCTAGAAGGGTTAAAAAGACCAGTTTCAAAATTTTAGCGGACATGTTTTGAAAATACTATTCACTGAAAATCGACGATAAAATTTCTGACTCTGTTTTTGATGAAAATTTCATGAATGCACATTTAGCACGTATTAGGAGTATTGACATCAAAATTATAACTTTCTATGTCGTATAGCACATAAACAGAACATATGCACGCAAAACGATGTATAGCACGTAAAACGAGATAAGCAGGAAAGTGGGGTTTCACATTCTCCCCTCCTTATAGAAATTTCGTCCTTGAAATTCTTCCTTGATGTACGGAATAGATCTGGGTATTGCTGCTGCATCTGATCTCGTCTCTCCCACGTAGCTTCCTCAATGCCGTGATGCTTCCACAACAACTTAACCATCGGAATCTTCTTCGACCTCAACTCTCGGTCCATCTGATCTAGAATACGAATCGGACGCTCGTCATAAGTCAAATTCTCTCGAAGCTGTAACGGCTCTGGCTCAAGAATATGAGAAGGATCCGGATTATATTTCCGCAAATTAGACACGTGAAATACATCGTGGACATTAGAGAAGTTTTCCGGTAAAGCCAACCGATATGCCAACTTACCAACCCTGCTAGTAATCTCAAACGGCCCAACAAATCTTGGACTCAGCTTTCCACCTTTACCATAACGAGCAAACCCCTTTCGAGGAGACAATCTCAAGAAAACCCGATCTCCAACTGCAACCTCTAAGTCTCGACGACGCTTATCAGCATAACTCTTGAATCTACTCCGCGCCGTAAGCATTCTCTGCCTGATTAATTGAACATTCTCAATCTTCTCAAGAAGTTCTGGCATAATAGTCGGATCAACAGTCTTCATCTCTCCTACCTCGTCCCAATATAAAGGTGAACGGCACTTACGACCGTAAAGAGCTGCAAAAGGTGCCATTCCAATAGTAGCTTGATAACTATTGTTATAGGCAAACTCGGCAAGTGGTTGATGTTTCTCCCAGTTCTTCCCGAAGTCCAGAACACAAGCCCTAAGCATATCTTCCAGAATCTGAATAGTCCGCTCAGACTGACCGTCGGTCTGTGGATGATACGCGGGACTGAAGTTCAACTGAGTACCTAAGGTCTCCTGAAGTTTCTCCCACAAACGAGAAGTAAATCGAGGATCTCGATCAGAGACAATACTAGATGGAATACCGTGAAGTCTAACAATCTGATCCAGATAGAGGTCCGTCAACTTTGTAACCTCATCTCCGATCTTCATTGCAATAAAATGAGCTGTCTTCGTCAAACGATCCACGACAACCCAAACCGCATCATTACCCCTTGGTGATCTAGGCAACCCAGTGACGAAGTCCATCGTAATATGCTCCCATTTCCACTCTGGTATAGCCAACGGCTGAAGCAAACCTGCTGGTCGTTGATGCTCGGCTTTCACTCTCTGACAAGTCAAACATCTAGATACAAACTGAGCAACCTCTCTCTTCATGTTGTTCCACCAGTAATGTTGCTTCAAATCCCGATACATCTTGGTTCCACCGAGATGAATAGTATATTTAGAATTATGAGCTTCCTCCAGAATACCTCGCCTCAAGCCCGGTTCATCGGGAACACAAACCCTGTTCCGAAACCGAAGAATACCGTCCTCATGCAGTTTGAAGTCAGACTGATCATCCGTGATCTGATCCTTGATCTTCTGAAGTTTAACATCAAGTTGCTGAGCTTCCCTGATCTGAGACAATAATAAAGGCTGAATACGGAGATGTGAACACATCACCCCAACCTGAGTGAACTCTGGTCTCCAATAACTAAACTCCTCAAGAACCTCCCACTTCTTGACAGCCAAACAAGAAATACTAGCCTTCCGGCTGAGAGCATCTGCCACAACATTTGCCTTTCCAGGCAGATAATTGATAGAATAATTATAATCTCCAAGAAGCTCCATCCACCTCCGCTGGCGCATATTCAACTCCTTCTGTGAGAATAAGTACTTAAGACTCTTATGATCAGTGAAAATTTCAAACTTACTTCCCCACAAATAATCACGCCACTTCTTGAGTGCAAAGACAACTGCTGCCAACTCAAGATCATGAGTCGGATAATTTTCTTCATAAGGTTTCAACTTTCGAGAAGCATAGGCAATAACTCGCCCATCGTGCATAAGAATACATCCCAAGCCCTCCTTGGATGCATTGCTGTAAATGACCATATTATCGGTCCCCTCTGGTAGAGCAAGTACTGGAGCGGTAGTTAACCTCTTTTTCAACTCCTGAAATCCACTCTCACACTTCTCGTCCCAATTAAAGATAGTCCGTTTCTGAGTCAACTTAGATAGTGGCCCCGCAATCTTTGAGAAGTCCTTGACAAACCTACGGTAATAACCCGCCAAGCCAAGAAAACTACGGACATCAGTAACACTCTCTGGCCGCTTCCAAGACATCACCGATTCAATCTTAGTGGGATCTACAGAAATACCGCTCTGTGTAATAACATGGCCAAGAAAAGAAATCCGTTGCAGCCAAAATTCACATTTGCTGAACTTGGCAAACAACTGATGCTCCTGCAACTTCTCCAAAACAAGCCGTAGATGTTGCTCGTGCTCCGATTCAAATTTAGAATAGACCAAGATATCATCAATAAAAATCACCACGAACTGGTCCAAGTACGGCTGAAAGACTCGATGCATCAAATCCATGAATGCTGCCGGTGCATTAGTCAATCCAAAGGGCATAACAACAAACTCATAATGCCCGTACCGAGTCCTGAAGGCAGACTTCGGAACATCCTCCGTACGAATCCGAAGCTGATAATACCCCTGCCTCAAATCAAATTTAGAATAGACTTTGGCTCCCTGAAGTTGATCAAACAACTCATCAATCAGTGGCAAATGATATTTATTCTTGATGGTCACCTGATTCAAACCACGGTAATCAATACACAATCTCAAAGTACCATCCTTCTTCTTCACAAATAAGACTGGAGCTCCCCAAGGTGAAGAACTCTGCTGAATGAATCCTTTCTTCAATAACTCCTGTAACTGAGTCTTCAACTCCTTCAACTCAGCTGGTGCCATCCGGTACGCCGATTTAGAAATAGGTTGAGTACCGAGAACAAGATTAATCACAAACTCTATATCCCTCTCTGGCGGCAATCCTGGCAACTCCTCGGGAAATACATTAGGATATTCCCGGATAATAGGGACTTCCTCTAGCTGTAGCTTATCAGATGGCTTGTTGATCAAATAAGCTAGATAACCCGAACATCCCTTACTCACCAACTTAACGGCTTTAGTTGCTGAGATAACAAAACTCGTCTTAGCACCCCAGTTACCCGCTACCTCTACTACTGGCTAATCTGGCAAACGAAACTGTACTACCTTGGTTCTACAGTTCAACTGGGCATCATACTTAGAAAGCCAATCCATACCCAGAATAACATCATACCCCCGGATAGGAAATAAAATAAGGTCCGAAGGAAAATTATGCCCCTTAACATGTATTATACAATCCTTACATACTAAGCCAGTAATATACTTATCAGTCAAAGAGGTACTAATCTCAACCACATAAGGCAATCTTTCAGGTTGCAATTTAACACGTTGCACACAAGCAGGAGTAATGAAAGAATGCGTAGCACCAGAATCAATCAACACTTTAACAAGTTGATCAAGTATAAGGAAGTTACCTTCCACAACTGCAGTCTCCTCAGGCATCTCCTCCATATCAACTGCGTAAGCCCGAGCCTGAACCCGCTGCTGCTGTGGTACACTGCCTGTAGGACTACCCTGGTAACCCTGAGTCGCTGCTCGACCCTCATTCCTCGCATATCTAGGGCAATCCTTCGCCCTATGCTCGATGCTACCACAACCCAAACATGTCCCAACCTTTACCCTGCAGTCGGACTCCACATGCCCTGGGCGCTTGCAGTAATTACACTGCAATGATGTGGCACTAACACTGCCTCTAGAAGAACCAGAAGCTGATGAAGCAGCTGATACAGCCTGCTGCTAAGGTCTCACCACACTAGGCCTGTACTGACCCAGAGACTGCGCTGGCCTATACTGAGTCTGAACCTGATATGGCCTCTGCTGAAACTGAGGCCGATAGTAACTCTGCTGACCCTGTGGCCTATAAGAACCTTGCTGGGCTAGTGGCCTGTAGACAACCTGCTGTACTGGAGGCCTATATATAACCTGCTGGCCCTGTGGCTGATACGGCCTCTTACTAGGCTGACTGGAGACAATCTGATCCCCTTTCCTCTTCTCTAACCTAGAAGCTGCATCAAAAGCCTCAGTGAAGATATCATAGCGATTCAGAGCCATTGCATCCTGAATCTCGGGCCTCAATCCCAACATAAATCTACGGGTCTTCCTCTCCTCCACAGCTACAAACTCTGGTGCATACCGGGACAACCTAGTGAATGTAGCCTCATACTGAGCCACAATAGAATCCTCCTGCACCAAGGACAAGAACTCAGCCTCTCTCCTCTCTCGTGCAACCCTCGGGACATACTTATCCCTAAAAGCAGTCAGAAAGGTATCCCAAACATACGGAATACCCTGGGTCTCCCAACTGGCTCTCACAGTGCGCCACCATTCCTCTGCTTCATCATCAAGCAAATAGACAGCACAAGTCACCTTCCGCTTATCAGTGTACCCGTGAGAATCAAAAATTTTCTCTAACTTACTAATCCACGACTCGGCCTTCCTATCATCAGGCTCTCCCTGAAATCTAGGAGGATAGTACCCCAGAAACTCCTTCATAGTACCTCGACCGTGATTACCTCCCTGTACATTCTGTATCTGAGCCTGCAACGCCTGAGTCTGAACAGCCTGACCTGCTAACAACTGGGCCTGCCCAACCATCAAATCTGCAATCCGATCCATTGCTGACCCTAACCTGCCATCACCCCTATCACTGCCCTGTGCCACATTACCAGGAACCTCATCTACAATCTCGGGCCTACCACGAGTCCTCGGTCTACCGGCCATCGTACTAATCAAAGAGTTAGCACAGGTTATAGCACATAAACAGGTTATATACAACTTTTAACACATAAACAACAAACTCATATAAAGCACATAAATCACATAAGTTTCCATCACATAAGCAAATTGATCACATAATCACATAAGCACTTAAATCACATAATCACTTAATCATTTAGTCATATCAATACATAATTCACTTTTCTTTCTTTTCACACATATTTCATGCTAAGACCATTACCCACATTTCGAGAATACCCCGGCTGACAACTAACATGCGCTCTGATACCACTTAAATGTCACGCCCCAACTCGACCCCACCTATAATCAGTCAGGACGCAACGGAATTTCGGCAGCATAACGACAGTAAATAGATTTCCGAGGTTCTAAACCAACCTCATAAAACATCATACATCCAGCAATTCCTCAATACAAACAACAACATACAACACAACCATATTATACAATAAACCATCCTCGTTATACGCCTCCGTTCCAACATGACATACAATACCTCAACTTTATCATACATTTCAAAAATAAGTTGAGACACAACTACAACTTAACCATAGACAAAAGAAAGCCACTAAGTTAACATCGTTTGGATCATCATCTTTCAACATGTATTACAATAAGAACCATAAAGCATATAAAAGTCTATTAAGCTAATATACATGACATTAAACAACATATAATCATGGATAAGACTCGGGAACATATGACTCGTCCACGTAAGGCACATTTTCCTCCTCAGGAGGCACGTACCCGTAATCCGGCTCTGCAACACCTGTAAGCATGCAATAATAGAGAGTGAGCTTATATACATAAGCCCAGTGAGGATCCGATAGATCTCGACAGTATTCACTACGCTCCTTGGATTTAGTCCTTTTAGCAAGTAAACACACAACAACAATAATAACATTATCATCACATAACTATATAACCATTCATTAAAGGATACTCTATTTGGTGTAGCTCCAAACGCCATCACGATCTCAACCGTTCTTCTTATAACTCCCCATTACTCACGCACCCGAGGTACCTCACTAGCCCCTCCCTCCATGACACCTCCGTCATGCGAGCTGGGGGTAGCCTATGGCAGTCATGCCGTTATCAACCCGACAGCCCGACGCTGCCCGAGAGGTGGCACACACATACCAAGACTCTATAATCATCAATCATCAATCATTAATCAATCATCAATCAATCAATTGGGAGATCAGCAACGAAAGTGCCCGATTCCCGAACTCAATAATAATCAATCAATAACATCAATATAACATCAATATTAAATTAAACAACAAATAACGTAGTTAGATGACAAAGTAGGCCATCTAACCGGACATGCATAATATACATAATTAAACTCTAAATTACTCATCAACAACTCACCATTCATCACTCGAACACTACCCAACCATCTAAAGGCATCGTTCAAGAAATTAAAGAATGACAACCTAAACTTCTAAAATTCATAACTTACAATCTACTAATCCAAACATTGCCAAATCAGTTCCTATCACTCACCCATTCAACCTACTACATTAGCCCTCTCGGAAATCCACCATAACACCTCCAAATCATGCCCGATAACCCTAAAACCCTAAGATGTCATGGCTTGATTTTCTGGATTTTCACACGAACAATGTAATCAAAAATTTGGCATTACAACAGCGCTAACATGTAATTATCAAGTATTTAGAAATCGACAGCAATCGATTTTGATCAACACAACTCATTTAATTCAACTTTGAACATTTTAATCAAAATTAAATACCCGAAAAATAAAAATTATGCTACATCCGACAGAAATTCGTAGTATTAGTATATAACGATCCCTAGCATGCAAGGAGCAATAATCTATCTTCAGATTTCAATTCTAACGGTTAAATTTTCATTTATGAGCAAAAACATAAAAATGACATTTTGAGATCTAGAATTTTTCTCTCACCTTTGATGCGATATAAGCCTAGGAATGCGTGCTATGCGTGCCCAACAAGCAGAATCCAAGTCGGTGCGAAGTTCTACGGACAAAAACTAGGTTTTTCTTTGAAAAATTGGATTGAAAAGCTTTGAAATTTCTTTTCTTTTTCTCTCTTCTTCCTCTCGGCCTTGTGTGTGTTTGTGGAGTGTGTTTTGTGTTGTGTGAGTGTGTGTTGATGACAAGAAGTATTTAAAAGCTTGGTCAATTAAAAAAATGCAAAGTCAAAGTTAGTTTAAGTTAATATTTTTGTGTTTTTAATGACTTTAATTGCATTTTATTGCTCACCAAGTTAAAAATAATTATGCAACCCCCAAGATATCTCAAGTGGATTATTTTTAGGTGACAAGAAGTTTTACAATCCAACAATTTCACCCGAGTCGGCTTAAAACTCGATTTTTGCAAAAGTCGGTGTAAAAACCCTAATAAATTCTTAAGCCGATTTTAAAACCGTTTTCATCAAACACAGGTCTATTAAAGTCCGTGGACTAGGTCTAGAAGGGTTAAAAAGACCAGTTTCAAAATTTTAGCGGACGTGTTTCGAAAACACTATACACTGAAAATCGACAATAAAATTTCTGACTCCGTTTTTTATGAAAATTTCATCAATGCACATTTAGCACGTATTAGGAGTGTTGACATCAAAATTATAACTTTCTAGGTCCTATAGCACATAAACAGAACATATGCACGCAAAACGAGATATAGCACGTAAAACGAGATAAGCAGGAAAGTGGGGTTTCACAATAATCACATCAAGTCAAGTATACAATATCATATAAGATCACAATTAAAGGTAACTCTCCGATGAACAAAGGCCCAAACGAGAGTTACACAATAGATATCCACGTAACAATATGGCAATTTAATTGATTAGCACGAGTATCACGTAGTCAAGCTTGACTCAATCAGGAGTTAAACTCCGGCACATTCTAGAGATAGCCTCCGACACATTCTGGAATTATATTCCAACACGTCGTACATTCAGGAGTTATACTCCGGCACATTCAAGAGGCGTACTTTGGCACATTCAGGTGTCTAGCACCGTACATTCGGGTGATCAAGTATTCAAGTCATAAACATATTCTCACACAAGTCATAGCCATGTATCAATCCAAACAAATAGACTTTATCAACCCAATCAAAGCTAACACAACTAGCATAAAATCAAGTAACCTAGTATACAAGCCCCAATCAATATTATACAACAACTACTTAACGAACATTAGGGACATACGATTAAGATACAGGCATTAACCATGAAATAACCATAAGTGCACAAGGGGTCGTTATCATGCTTTCCACGAAAACATACCAAAAGCTCACATAATTCACAATTAATCACATAGGTGTCATTCATAGCCAATATAGTAAAGTTCACATTAGTAACTCAAATAGCAATTCCACATGATTAGATACCACTTAGCAACAATAGACATTATCAACTTCACCACTTAGTGACCCCAAGCAACAATATCGAATAATAGTCCAACTAAGACATTTTCTAATTTCTAACAGAAGCTTAAATTAATCAATTCAGTTACCTAAGTTATTGACCTCCAAACTATCTAATTTTTGTGTACAAATGTAGCTCTTCGAGTGTAGATAACTTTAGAATCAAACGGTACCTAATTCTGAGTTAAATTCAGTAAGTTTCGACATTTTTTATGCAACTGTGCAAACTGACTAGTAGCAGCGATTTTCAGAACACATTTATAAAATGGCGAGATCGGAAGGTCAAAACGTTAGAATTAGCCTTAGTACCAGAAATCAACATTTGTTCAAAACTTCCTAATCTAGCTACTATATAAATTTCGTTAATTTTAGAGCACGTTTACTATGTCAAAATGGCTCTAGAAATAGGGACAGTGGACTGTCCGAATTTGCTCTTTATGCTCTACTTCATTTGTTAGCTACTAACTTGCATCTTATGTTAATTCTAGACTTTATTTTAACATATACATCTCTAAAGCACTTCATTGAGACCAACCATCAAGCATGTAATTTTCACTCTTGCACTTCAACTAACAAGACAACAATACAACCAAGTCTACTACCAACACTTAGCAACCATGCAAAAGAGGACTCCCACAACTTGTATCAAGCTAATAATCATTCTTTCAAATATTTACAAGCTCTTAGATCATAGGTCTATTTTATAAACAACATTAAAAGGCATAAATACACAAAATAAATGCAAGAGAAGCATGAATCCCTCACCTAGAACTTGAAGAACATGCAAGAATTGAGCTAATCTCCTTCTTCTTCCTTATTTTCCTCTATTTTTCTTCTCTTCTTGTGTGTGTGTGTTTTAGCCGAGAATTAGTGTGTGTGTGTGTGTGTGTGTGTAGAGAACGATATGTGTTTTATGTGTTATGGCTTTGATTTTGAAGAGATTAGTTTGGTAGGATTTTTTTTTAATAAAAGGCTAAATGACCCATTTGCCCTCTTAACTAAATGCTATTAACTAGTTTGCCATTCTAGTTAAGTCCCAACTATTTAGTTGCTCTTGTTTCTAATTTTTTTTCTTTTACTATTCATGCGATACATAAAATAATTTTTATACCCGCCTTCCCAAAATGCTATGCAAGTAATTCAAATTTTCTCATGCCTCCTAAATGACAAGTAACATGAGAAAAATACAAAATCGAAAAAAATAAAGCAGTCGAAAAATTATATGAATAGTATTTATTCCTAAGTAAGCTTTTCAGTAAATAAATGCACAAAGTGTATGCAATGAATGATATATGCATGCTCTAGGTCTCGGACGTCACAATTGGTGTGAACAGTATGACATAGAACGCATCCAAGCACCTCATATTCAGAAAACACACAAAACCAAAATTTTCTCCAGAAAGTATAAGAATCATTACAAGTCCATTGGACAAAAATATAACCAGAAGTATGGCAACAAACCATACAATAAAAGAAACATTACCAGAAGTTTCCACAAAGAAATTGGAAACCCAAATTTAATAAGCATGATAACAGAGAGTAGAAATCCACAGGCTATTTTAAATGTGGTAAACCAGGACACTTTGCAAAAGATTGCAGAGTCAGATCACTAATTCAATCATTAGAATTAGATGAAGCTACAAAAAGCAGAATACTCTAGTCCACAAATGATCTTGAATCAACATTCGGTTCTTCATCAAAATCCTCTGACGAGGATAACATCAATCAGATTGGAACAAACTACTATTCCAGTAGTTCCTCCAACTCAGAACAGGAATGTGCATGTCCCTCCAAAGGAGCATGTTTCTGCCAAAAAGGATTTAACGTCCTCTCAGATTCTCACAGTCTTATGATTGATATGATCTGTAAGATTGATGACCCCATTGAGAAGCAGACTTATCTTCTCAAACTTAGGCTCCGTTTGTTTGCTGTAAAATATTTTACCGGAAAATATTTTTCTGATTTTACGGTGTTTGGTAACATTGGAAAATTGGTCAACCATAAAATATTTTCCAGTCAAAAATTGCGGCTGCTTTTTCTTAATTTTACGGTGTTTGGTAACACTGGAAAATTGGTCAACCGTAAAATATTTTCCAGTCAACAATTACGGCTAGTACAAAATTATGTAAAATATTTTCATGTCCTTTGGGATAAGAAAACATTTTACCGAATTTACCGTACATCCAAACACCAGAAAATATTTTTCACTATCCTATTTTCCAGTAAAATATATTCCATCAATAAGTTATTTTACGGCAAACAAACGGAGCCATGTAAAATATTTTATTTTTCAGGAAAACACTTTCCACGGAAAATATTTTACACAAGCAAGTTATTTTACGGCAAACAAACGGAGCCTTAAAGAACTTATGGACCAAAAAGAGGAAAAGAAACCTCTATCCATAACACATAATCAGGAGACTAGGAATACCAATTGTTTCGAAGTTCTCAATCATTTCCAAAAGAGAAAATCCAAACCAGTCGGGATCTCTGATCTCCAAAGAGAGATCAATCAGTTAAAAGTTGAGATTCAGCAACTCAGAAGAGAGCATGATCAAGAGATTGAAAATCTCAGAATTGATCATGAACAACTCCATCAAGAAGTTTTTCTTCTTTAGGTTGAAAGACAACCTGATCTTCAAGAGCATCTTTTACAGGATGATCAAATTGATAAACAAACACAGATTGCTTTAGGCAAACTGCAAGAAGGAGAAGCAGGTACTTCTATCCCTCCAGATAGTTACCTTAACCTTCTCAACAGAATAACGTACTAGAAATGGTATGTTTAGTTGACTATCAGAGAATGATTTCACATTTGAAACTATTGTTCTATTAGACTCAGATGCAAATATGAACTGTATCCAAGAAGGTTTAATTCCTACCAGATTCTTTGAGAAAACCAAAGAAAAGCTTTCTACAGCTTACTCTACCAGAATTTAGATTCGGTACAAATTACCTAATACACATGTGTGCAACCAAGGTGTTTGTTTTTCGACCAGCTTTGTGCTGATCAAATAGTTAAATTCCCAAATTATTCTCGGGAACCTATTCCTTCAACAGTTATTTCCCATGACTGTTACAGAAAAAGAAATTTCTACCAGTGTTTTGGGTAAACCAATCCTATTTGAGTTTTACTATCCTTCATAGCGAAGAGATATTAACTCAATCTAGAATATCAAGGGAGAAGATAATTTCATCCCTGATTTTCTAACTAGAGAATTTCTAACAGGCCACGTGCCTATCACATAGGATTCCTTCGGGAATACCTTTTTTCATTTGTCTTCATACAGATCGCCAGAGGCGGACACCAGGAATTTTTTAGCGAATTCAATTGGATTCATTTCAAGTCCACCGCATTAGTAGTTTGAAATGAGATTTCAGATCCAGAAGCAGAATTGATAATTTTTCAATTCCGTATTTTGCTATATATTGCTTCTAACCATTTGCAGGATTGATCACTCATCCTTCCTGACTTAGCAAGCAATGGCACCCAAGAAAGATAAAGGCAAAGCTAAGAGTTTCGACATCAGCTCTTATACCCAGAAAGCCCTCACTCCAGCATCATCATCTTCAACCCCAGTAAAGATTCAAGATAAACAGATTACCCATACACAGACATCTACCCAGTCACCCCTAGGTAGAAACCTCACAATTGTAGGGACTTTGACACCTCAGAAACATAAGAAGGCGATTCAACCAGAACAACAGGAGTTTCTCTCCTTCAAGAATCACCTCCAGACCCAGCTCGTAGCTGCTACCAGCTACAATGAGATGCAAGTTATCATGCTGCAACTCAAAGAGCTTGCCTCAGACCAGGCATTCATATCCACAGATTATGCTGATGACAACAAATATGACTGTCATTGTATATTTACCCCACTGTAAATAACAGTGGAGTTTTACTGGGTTCTCCGCCAAAAATCCAGACAGTGGAGTTTCTTTGTGTTCTCTGCCAAAAACACAAAAAGATCAATTTTTATTATGTTCCGACCAAAAACATAAACAGATGAGTTTTCTGATGTTCTCACCAAAAATATTAGAACAGAATGGTACAACTTCCCTTCTGAAGTTGAAAATAATAGGGTTTTGTTCTTCGAAGTTCCCTCCAAAAACTAAGATGTAACGGTTAGACGTCCCCTCTCTGAAGTCATATGGTTACTAAAGAATTCCATGAAACTTCAACTAGTCTAGGTCAAACGGCAACTGGTAAAGACATCTCAAGTCCGTTGATGGGTGTGGCTTTCCCCAAAAGCCAATGAAACATTTTAGTTATTTATTTTATTTGTATTTTGCTTAGTCAACCTACCTTTTAGTCAACCTACCTCAGATTTGGATTGTTTTGGGTATGGGAGCAGGTAAGACCCGCAAAAGGGCAGTAAACTCCAGGGAACCCATGGAAAATGCAATTAGATACTGAGATGGTAAGACTATCGAAGATAGTAATATTAGGTTAGATACGGAAAAGAATAGATAATTTAGGATTTTCCTTGTATTTAGGGATTTTCATACTTTTTAATGTATTTTGATTTGTATTTAGTATTAGCCAAGCTGATCCAGACATGAAGAAGTTTTCTAACGTTTTCAGCACAAAACCAAGATCAAACTCAGAGATTAAGCATTGATGAATCCAGTCAAGATTCTATCAGATATCATCATCACATGACGACGAAATTACTTTCGGTGTTAAAGTAATCCAGTCAAAAACATAATCAACATGTCAAGAGAAAAGATCTTTCGGCTACAATAAAAGCCAAAGAAGATCATCACGTCAAGACAAAACAAGATTCGGCCACAGTAAAAGCCGACACACTATTGTAATCACATATTCGCATCCTATATAAGGCAGAGTATGCCTTACACTTAGGATCCATAATTTCTTTCTCTTTCATTTTTCATTTTATTCCCAATCACTCTCAGACTGTACTTCGGTACTTGTCCTTTGTACTCCGGTACACCAACAATGTAACACTTCCAGTTTACATCTAATACAAGTAAGAGACATTTGTCTCCTTTTATCTCCATCTTTAATTATTTTAATTGTGTTTATCTCCTGTATTTTTCATAATTTATCCGATTTAAATATATCTATTTTTTCTCTGTATCTGCCTGGGTTGCTTCTGGTATTAGAGCCAGATCAACTATTAGGTTAGTCTTAGCAACGTACCTTTATCTACAACATGCCTTTATCTTGACGTAGCTGGGTTAGATAGGGCGAGTAAGACCTGAGGAAGGGCAGCAAGGCGAACTCTTGTATGCTTAAATCTCATATTGCCTTGCATATTTATAGGAGAAGAAATGAATATTTTATAGGCTAATAAGCATTATTTTAAGTTAATGGAATTTTCCATTAACATTTTTAATGAATAAAAGTTAGGTCATATCATTTAAAATTCCAAGTGTGTAATTGTTTGCGGTTTATGTTAGGTCATAGAATTAATTTAATTTTTCATTCACAACCACTAAAAATTCCATTAACTAAAGTATAAATAATAATGTTTCATTATAGGTAGTAATGCTCCACTATTAGTTCTTAACGAAAAATGTTAGGTTATGACAATAGTTGTTTCATATTCCTTTGAGAAAGAGGCATCATAATTCATTTTGATTTATCTTTTATCTAGAGTGATCGACCTAGAAAGCCTGGAACAAGAAGTTGACATTTCATCCTATTAAGGTAGAAAATCCAGAGAGCTAGACTGGACGAATCCTACAAAATGAACGTTGTGGGTTGAGCCCACGTTAGCACTCCGACGATCAAGTTAGAAATTTTCTTGATGAGGAAGAAAGATAAATATGAAAAAGTGTATAGAGTGTATTTGTTACCTTCTATTTGAGTGAGTGAGTGTTATTTCTACCTTTTTATGAGATTTTGTTTTCTCTCTCTTCTCTGATTTTTTGGGATTGTGTCAGAGTTTGTTACAACAACTTTTCCCTAGGTCTCTGGGATGTGTTCTCACCCCGAGCCCCCAAGTGCTCGATAAACATGATTTCTTTAACCTGGGGCCTAGGGGAAGATGGACTTCGGGCTGAGGTTACCAGTGGCATTCCCTATATATTTTATCTTAGGTGTATTTTGGTAATTGTGCTTTGGGTCAGGAATTTACCTTATATCAATTGCCCCTCGATTCTCTAAGCAATGTAATTGGTTGAGGGAATCGATGTCTTAGATGAAGTGTACCGGTCATAAAGGCGCAATTATCACATTAAATGTTCCTTTCAAAACGTTCATTAGTGGAGAAGAGTAGTGGTCCAGGTCGTGGTCACGTGGCAACTCCAGCTTGAATGTAGGATTATGTAGCGGTAATGATGGGTCTCTTGGCCTTCCCGCCTAAAGGTTCACTTTCTTCTTTAAATAGTGGTTATGTTTGAAATCTTTCTTCATATTTCATCAAACATTTTCCTCAAAAATTCTCTCAGGCTTTCTACACTGCTATGAGTGTTTCAGTGAGCACAGGGTCCTCATTTTCCTGCTTTCTTCAGTTCGAGTCTTCCATCAAGTCTATCCTCCTCAATCTCAACCATCAGGTACGTGCCTCTTTATCTCTTTTTCCTTCTCGCCATGTCTAGTTCCGAGGATTCTTAAAACCGTCACCCCTATTCTTACACAAGGGACGATAGGGATCCCACTGAGTCAAGTTCCTCTAGAGAAGGCGTCTTAGACTCTAGTACTTCTTCTTCCTCAGGCCACATGGAAGTATTGGCCGAGGAATCTTCAGGGCCATATAGTCTCTACTAGATAGGTCTAGGCATAATCCGCTAGACGTAGCTCTACTTAGGGCCATTCGCTATGAAGGGTCTACTTCCAAACCCCTCGATCAAGCTTCTGATCACGAGCATCCTTTCAGGTACCTCTCGAACCCTCGAATGCTGATTTTCTCTAAATAGACAATGCCACAGAGGTACCTGCCCAGACCCAAGAGGGCCGTTGGCCTTCTTCTCTATCGAATAGTTCTGGCGAATTTCAACCATTTGCTACCTTAGGTCGTAATTGTAAGTCTTCTCGTATTGAGAAAGAGAAGTGGAAAAATAAAGATATTTTTCCATAGGGTTATGAGGTGAGAGTTCCTCGACGTAGGGATTGGGATTGTCGACCCTAATAGGGGAAGATTGCCATTTACCACTTCATTTTTGATTTTATGTCCTTGGCTATTCCTCCTTTCATCGAGCGAATTCTTCAATTCTTCGACATTGCCCCTGGCCAACTACCCCCGAATAGTTGGAGGCAAATAGTAGTCTTCTTTATGTGGGTGAAGTCTTTTGGACTGACCCCTTCTGTCAATCTTTTCCTTTTCTTTCACTTGCTCAAGCATGATCCTAGTAACTGGTACGGTTAGTATTACTTGTCGCCGAGTTCGGGTACTAATATTTTCTTTGATTGGCCCTCGAGTAATAAGGGGTGACATTTTAAATACTTTTTCATAAAACAACCTTCTAGATGGCTTGCGAGAAGAAAATGACACATTATTCCTAAGGTCACCTTTAGGCTTCTCCAAAAAGTACCTCTTTTAACCCTTGCCGAAGTCAATATCTGTTGTCTCAACCCTGGCCCGTAAGTGGCAAAAATCTACTGATTTTTAATAATGTTTTGTCGTCGGGGTTAGATGATTGAGATCAAGATCCTTCATTAGGTGAAGGAGAGACCTCGGGCAATAACCAAATCCAAAAGAGTCAGAGGGTAAAGTTGAAGGAACGATATCTGGGATTGCACATATAAAATAAAAATTTGCAGCAGAAGATAGCATGAAATATAATTTTTCATAGCATATATTACATTCATATGTGTAGTCAATCCCAATACTTGATATTTATGCAATATACATCTCAAACCAAAGGTAATACAAGAAGAGAAGAATACATCTTGAAGACCAAAGGTTGGAATCATTTGGTGAAGCTTTGAGAACTCTTTGAACCTTCCACAAGTGTAGAAGTCCTAGATTGTCCACCTAGCAATTTGAAGAAGCCTTTCCTCCTCCTTGAGTTGTAGTGCTAGCAAACTCCTTGGAAGATTCATGGACATGAACACTTCTCCCTTTTGAAAAATTACTTAAAACTACTCTTAGTTTAGTTATCTTCCATAGTCTCAATTTAATCCAAGATGACAAAGTAAGTGAAAAACTAATTCTCATGTTCTTGCAACTCATCTATAGTGTATGTATGTGTGGCTGATTTTTCAGAAAAGAAGAAGACTTCTAAAGCCATTTCTTTCTCTCTATTTTGGTCGTGCATACACATGAGAATGAGCAGAATTTTTCCTCTCTATCTTCCTCCTCAATTAGCCGTGTATGTTTGCAAGAAATAAGAAGAAATCTTTGTCTTCTTGTTCTTTTTGCTTTAACCAAGAAAAGCACAAGACACAAGGTCCATGCTTTGTATTATTATGTTTTCTTTTCCTTGATTCATGCAAAACACAAGACATAATATATTAATAACTTTGTCTTCTTTTGTTTTGGTTTTCCCGTGAAAGAACATAACACATATACATACAAATGTCTTGCAAGTTGTCTTCACAAGACAAGTTGACATTATTTAACACTTAAATAATGCCTACAATTTTTGACCAATTTCAACCCTTGGATTAATAGATGGATGGCTAGGATTTTGATCTTGGTGCTTTGTGTTTATTGGCTAATACTTTGCCATATCAACATGTTGGCAACCAATAGGAAGAAATCAGATTTTACCTATTTGCACTAAGTACCCAAAACTTTCCCAAGCTTACAAATTTGCCCCACTAACTTTTAATGGTTGCAACTATAATTATTAACTCTTAATAATTTCTTAGAGAAGATGATTCAAGTCTAAGCAAGACTTAATCTCATTGCTAATATGGCGTGACTTTCTAGGTTCATAGCCAAATAGCACTAAGGAAACATTAAACACCTTTAATGTCAATCAGGTTCTTGATTTGTTTCAAGAATTTCTCCTTCAATTATTGAAACACCCTTAAGGTCTTGAGTGACGTCTAGCAACATATCAAGACAATTTATAAGACAATGAAGTAATCACGTAATGAACCTATTTATAGTCGGTGATTACCGTGCAATCCAATCCTTCCATTAATTATCCTGTCGAGCAAGAACCATGATTCGATTAAGTTCATAAACTCGATATTATGCATAGATCTAATTGATGTAATGAGAGATGACACATGGAAAAGCCTTTCTCCATCATTCATACCTTGGCCAAGGATTTCCTTATTAAACAACCAAGCTTAGATCATATAGGACATCGCCTCACAACGGAGGTTAATGGATCCTATCTTGAGCACTACCTGTCAATCACTATAATAGACGAATGAAACTACAAGATGATGTATCTCATCTCGTTTGTCGAGACAGGTATTATCCAAACGCTTGAATCAGACCCCAATATATATGACAGCCGTAATGTCTCAAGTCTAAGGATTACATGCACAATCGCAACGGATAACAAATTATTAATACAAAGTCATGTAATTTGTTATTCACGTCACATTCAGAGAACTTTTCAACTAATAGTCACCCACATGTTTGTTAGTCGTATCACTATGCTATTATGGCACGTGGCTCACCATCATTTATCATCAACATCCTTATGTTGATCAAAGCTAACAACACATGTGATAGTCCGTAATATATTATTGAAGTCCCGATCAAATAATCTAACGACTATGAATACTTTAAGTATTTATCATATTAAGAAAATATGCCAACATATTCTAAACGCTTTTAGAATACATTTCTCTAATAAAAATACTAGGGACTCATTCATACATGTAAAGAAGGCGAATATGAATGTCTTAATTATGTCAATATGTAAACGAACATATAAACACTAATGCCATAAGTTAATGTCAAAATGCCCCAATATATGTCATCCAAATATGGAGCATTAGGGCACTAATGCCATAAGTTAATGTCAAAATGCCCCAATATATGTCATCCAAATATGTAGCATTAGGGCATATCTCTAACAAAAGTTTCTTCTTCCCTATTAGTTCTTTATATTTCTTTTGATGCTAATGTTGTATATATGACCTCTCTTCCTTTCACGTGTACATGAATTATTGTATTCTGTTGTTCGTAGGTTATTGGTTAGTCCTATAAACAGGGGAGACTCTGTTTGTTTTTCCTTATTTTTCGTGACTTGGGATTTAGATCGGGTTGTGTATAAAGGATTTTTAGAGCTCCTGTTTTCGTGAGGGAACGGGGTATTACAGTTAGTATCAGAGCTTAAATGCTCTCAGCCGGGACAAGATCCTTGGTCTGTTGGGTAGCGAACCTCGAGTACGTAAATGTGAAGTAAGTTTTGAATAAATATGTCTTTCCATGCGGTTTTGTGTTTACTTGAGTAAAATGAGTTCTTATGAATAATATTTGCGTGAAATAGAAAGATTAGGTGAAATGTATAACTATGTGATTATGTGTGATTTAAATGAAAATGTGATTCTACATGAATTGCTTATGGGAAATATGAAGAATGTGTTAAATGTAAAAATATGTGACTGTGTACTTGTATGGTTTTGATCGGAATGTACACCTATGTGACTACGTGTTCTAATGTGCCTTGACCATATATGAGTGGTATTTATAAAGGTATACAATGAATAAATGTGATACATATACTTTTAATTATCTATGTTACTTACCTTAGTTTTTAATAGAAAAACTTACACTTGAGTCACTGACTTAGGTAATTATATGGAACAAAGTAGATGTTAAATAAAATGAATGTTAACTGCTTACGATAATAATTAGTAGTTGCATAATGAGTTGGTATACCAACTTGGGGAAGTAGTAGGATAACTTGTTGAATCGGGCCTCATACTAGACCACAAACATTGTACCTTGCCTCAAGGTGTGTACCTCCGTAATATAATTTCCTTTAAAAGAATCAACAAAGTTGTCCTATGTAACCGGAGTACCATTACGTTCCCAACAGAGCCTTTCAGTCTTTCACCATTGCTCCGCATCCTCTTCTAACAAAAACACTACATATGCCACCTTTTTCTCATCAGTGTAATCGAGTACGGCATATATTTTCTCAACCTTGGCCAACCAATCCTCCGCCCTTGTACTATCGGGCTCACCAAGGAATTTAAGGGGTTCATACCCCAAGAAACCTCTCAATGTTTCATCACTGTTCTCTCTGTGGTAGTTGTCGTTTTGATGGTTGTTGGTACCTTGGTTGTTATTGTTGTTATTATTAACCGATGCTGCTGTTGTTGCTGCTTGCTGTTCCATAACTCGACTCATTCGGTCCACAGTCGTTGTCATCAAATTAAACATTACTACCCTAAGGTTGGCTTGGTTTATATTCCCCATTGATTGAGATCCGGTTAGGTCCTGCCATCTATAGATATTGAATAGACAACACTCATGGTTATATGATATGTATGCACTATTATATGAGGGTTAGTATAGATAACAACAATACTCCTAATACAATTATTACATATAATCATGCTTAGCACATAGATTGTACATAAGCAAATATAGCACGTTAAGCACATAGGTTCACATAAGCACGTATAGTACTAAAGCATATTCGTTTCAAGGTTCTACCCACTAACCTGGGGTTCTAAAACCCAACTTATGCAATCTATGCTCTGATACCACCTTTAGGTGTCGCACCCTAACCCGGACACCTACAGAGGCTAAGGCCGGTACGTGATCATCGCGGCACTAAAACCTATTTTTAACAACTGAACAACCTAAACATTTATATATATATATATATATAATCCATAAGAGTTTCAAAAGACTTCCAAAGTCACCGACCAAAAGGGTGACGTCCAACTGTTTCACATTTACAAGACCTCGAGCCACCTGATCATACATAGTATCTATTCAATACTCAGGCTTCTAGGTCTCAAAAGAATAGAAATGTACTTAAATACATAAAGTTGTCCAAAAGAATATTACAGAAATAACAAGTTGTTCAAAAATAGAAATTGTCTTAAATTGGCAGTCATAGGAATCATAGCAAGAAGAAATCATTCTCATCGAACCATGGTCCTGCATCATCAACTTGAGGGGCCAGCTCGAGCTCAACCTCACCTGAAATGGTTAAGAAATAGGGTAAGCTACACTTAGCTCAGCGAGGGATAAAGGGAACGGGAATTTTGCAATCGTTTTATCATTTGGAAACATTTTGAAATGGGTGTGCAATGCATAGAAGATCATAACAAGAACATCCCATAACATTAATATGTCTTATCTCTCCCGAGGTATATTGGATCCCAGTAATTTGGTTGTTCCGGGGTATCAATGGATTCTGGCAAGAGAAGGAATAAATTCTTTCGTAGTTGAGATATACCGGCAAGTCCGTCACTACCTGGAGGTCCTGACACTACCACAATCAAGAATGGTTGCAACCTAGCCGTGTATATCCAATTCATATATATTTGCATTCTTACATAAGCATGTAAGTTCATTTAATCATGGATACGTAATGCACTTATAAGTGGCATGTATAAACATTTATAGGTTCACTTGTACGGCACATAACCTATAAGGTTTGACAAGTGAAGACTCAACACGCATGCATGTAGCATACCGCAACTGATAACAATGAAATGAACCTAATCGAGAAGTCCGGTCATGTACCCGGTCGTGTTGATCACGACCGTGTACACGACCGTCAGAATGCTTGTCAAAAATACGGGTGTGTACCCAGTCTTGATCAACACGACCGGGTACACTACCTCTCCCTGCGATGCCAAAACGGGAAATTGGCCATTTTACTCCTAACATGTTTTCTAGCTTCCAACATATTTCCAAGCATCTAATATCCTCAAAAGGGGTTGTCTACCATCATATACAAGACCAAGAATCAATATATAACACTCTTGAATCAACCAACAAGTTCAAAGAACATCTAAATTATCATCTAAGTTATGAAAGGTTTAACTTCCATCCTCTACCTCTACTCTCAACATACACCTTTCAATCATAAACAAGAACATCAACTAGCACCTATGCAAATCCTCAAGACCATCACAAGCTATAATGGACAAGTTCAAGCAAAAGATAACCCTACAACAAGTGTTGAAACTCTACAACACTAATCCAAGCTCAAATTCATCATCTAGCATATTCATTACCAATATCATGCTCAATACACATATAGAACTCATCAGTCACACATTATATGTCTTTGTAAAACATTTAGAAAACTTCCCTCACCTTAGACTTGAAATTTGGAAGCAAGTTGAAGCAAGAAAACCACAAGGAAAAGCTTGAGAATGGTAGAGAATGCAAGAGAATGACTTAAAATGGCTTAGTTTTCCTCATTCCTCTCTTCTTCTTCCTTTCCTTTCCTTTTTCTCTCCTTGGTCGAAAATCTGAGTGTGTGTGTGTAGTGTGTGTCATGTATGTGGTGTGTGTTGTGTGTGTTTTTGCCTAGACAAGAATAGTGTTAAGATATTTTACAATTTTAGCCTAAGGACAAGAGTGCCCCTCAACTAGCTTGTATATTACTAGTTTGTCATTCTAGTTGTTTCCTAACTATTTAGTTACTAATCTTAGCTCAATAGTGTTTAATTAATTTCCTACAATACCTAAAATATTCAAATGTACGTAACTGGACTAAAATAAAAGTTAAACGATGCAAAGGCACGTAATTCAAGATAAACGCACATAAAGCAATACAAAAGCACATAAAATGATTTAATTATGCATTAATTAATCTAAATGCAAATGAGGTCTCGTGTAGGGTCTTACAACTATTCTCCCCAAGATCCCGTTATAGGAAGACTTGCAATCCACAATAATGAGTTGATCATCTCGCAGCTTTTCTATTGTCCCTGCCCTAAAGTCATAGGTAAGGTGATGATCCCTTCGGGTCAAAACTCGTGCCCTACATAGCCTGACAAAGTGCCCTTCATGGGCCTCAGCTGGTCTCTCCTAAACCCCATCTTCTCAAAAGCCTCCAGGACTAAGCTTCTGGTATCTACCATCATCCTCCTCACCATATAACCACCGACATCCGCAGTTATCACCAGTGGGTCATCGTGTGGCAAAATCAAACCTTCCAATTCTTTATCTTTGAACAATATACTTTCTTCTACCCTTGGTCTTTTTGGTAAAGATTTTCCTCTTCCCGACCTTCAGTAATTTTTCCGTCCAGCTAGATTTTCTCTGCCCAACGCCATTCCCCCAGTGATCATTTATATTTCATGAATAGGCCCACCTTGCTTATGCTTGGGGCTCTTGTCTCGTTCCCTTTGGGGGCTTCTCTCTCTGTCTCTCATTTGAGCTTGGGGATCTTCTCACCTAATATATGAACCGAGGTGACCTCTTCTGATTAGATCCTCAATCTGATTCTTCAACTGAATACAATCGTTTGTGTCATGCTCATGGTCATTATGATACCTACAGAAGTTATCCCGAGGTCTCATCCGAGAGTCAGATCTTATCTTTGGGGGGGTTGGCAGATCAAACATGGTGTGGATTTTCGTGAGGATTTTTGCCCGAGGTCTATTCAATGGTGTGTAATTGTTGAATTTTTACCCAGTTGTTTCCTCATGTTTTCCCCTCCACACTAGATAGGGTTGGGCCTCGGCTTTACCCTTGTCCTTAAACTATCTACCCGAGGTCTGAACACTTGGTGCCTTCTTCACCAACTCTTCTTCTTTATTTGCTTGAATGACATCTTCTGCGTGGATATACCCTTGCACTCTCTCATCAGCTCTGTCAATGATCCCAGAGCTCTCTTGGCCAATGAGGCCATGAAACTACAATTGTTCAGACCTTTAACATAGGCGGTGATGGCAAATTTGTCGTCCAGGTGACTGATCTCCAGGGTAGCCTGATTGAAACGTCTCGAATATTTCCTTAACGTTTAGTCATTCCTTTGTTTAATACTGAGCAACATAGATGTATGCTTTGACGACATCTTGCTCACTGCAAATCGGTCTATGAAAACCTCAAGCAATTGTGCAAAAGATTCGATAGAGTCCCTCTCCAAATCATCAAACCATCTTCTAGTTGACTCCACCAGGGTGGTGGGAAATGCTCTACACATCAGTGCCTCTAGAATTTCGTAAAAAGCCATTTTGTGGTGAAAAACTGCCAAGTGATCATCTTGATCCCCTGTCTCGTCATAAGAGGGTAAAGATGGTAACTTATAACCTGCCAGATGGGGGACTTCTCTTATCGGCCTCATAAAGGGGTTTGGATCCACATAGGTTTGTGCTTGTGATCCTTCATACCTAGATCCAATCTTAGCTTCATCCTGGGGATGTCTCCTCTTAGGGGGCTCGTCTCTATGGACAGAGCCAGAGGATCCATCTCCTTCCTCATGTACACAGGGTGGATACTAGGGTTTGACCCTCCTAACTGACATCTCGGGTCTTACTGGTGGTGGATTTTGCTAATTAGGGTGGAAGTGTATAGGCTGGTTTACTGGGTAGGCAAAGTTTGTAAGTAATTGAATTGGTTGAGGTAGTGTTTGGGCTTGAACCAAGCAGTTTAACGTTTCCTGGATATTCTCCACAGTTTTAGCTAAATTATTCACGTCCACCAAGGGTTGTACAGGGGAGGACACATATTGTGAGCAATCAGGAGGTGATGGTCCATGGATCTGGGTAGGTATCTATTAGGCTGGAAAGTGGTATGTGTGGGTGGTTTGATTTAAGGCTCATCCAAGAAGGTACACTCCAGGTGGTGGGGGTTCAACATTCTGGTTGTTTTCAGACTTCATCTCCAGGCAGTGGTAGCGTGTTAACTTGATTGTGGCTTCTAGTCTGAACCATAGTGGTGATCTCAATAGGCAATCTTTACATTCCTATAGACAACGCCAACTTGTTAGGGTAGAAAATTTGGAGAGTTAGACTGGGCCGAATCCTGCAAAAATTCGGCAAAAGAAACACTGTGGGTTGAGCCCACGTTAGCACTCCGACGATCAAGTTAGTAACTTTCTTGATAAGGAAGAAAGATAAATCTGAAAAAGTGTATAGAGTATAATTGTTACCTTCTATTTGAGTGAGTAAGTGAGTGCTATTTATACCTTTGTGTGATATTCTATTTTCTTCTTCTTCTTCCTTGATTTTCTAGGATTGTGTTAGAGTTAGTTACAATAACTTTTTTCGAGGTTCTGGGATGTGTTCTTACCCTAAGCCCCCAAATGCTCAATAAACATGATATCTTTAACCTCGGGCCTCGAGAAAAATGGACCTCAGGCTGAGGTTACCCGTGGCCTTCCCCTTATATTTTATCTCAGGGATATTTTGGTAATTGTGCTTGGGGTCGGGAATTTACTTCATATCACATCCTAAGGATTGTTGTTTCTAAGTAAGTCTTCATCGGTATTAATGTAGTTAGTAATGCTTTGCTTGGAATGATAGAACTTATCAATGCATGACAGCGGCGTGAAAGATTTTATTTTATTTTTTGCAAATTCCATTATAAAGAAATTCTCATTGGCTCATCAAAACTATAAAACAATCAACAAATTACAAATTGAAAATCCATTCACTAAAGGAAAAGGGTAACCCTCCATGATTTCTTCATATAAATTTGAGATATCATGATATTGTCGTTAAGGTGCCCCTTATCATGCATTATATGTATGGAACTAACAAAGGAAATGATTCTCAATAGAAATAAGTAACCTCAATAAATTCATATAACAGATCTCATCTAGTGAAAAAAAAAAAATTTATTGATTTGCTTTAATTTATTAGTATTCTTCCCTTTCCCTCCCCTAAACAAAAAATAAATCTAATCTCACCCCTACTATTCCTCTCATTTAAAAGGTGCAAACGAAACACACTATGGAAGAATCACCACTTCATTAAAGATCAGCAAATTCTTTAGAAGTGGCTGGCAACCAATGTAAAACGAAAAAGCCTAGAATCTACAACGATTAAGAATTCATAGTTTCACACAAAAAATCTAAATCATGAATCAAGTCATGGATATCAGTAAAGTATGTTAGGATGTACCTATATGTAAATTGTTTTGACAAAGGTAAACCCAAAATGCACCTAACCGCATGTACACATTTTTCCTCTCCTCGAGTATGGAAGAATCCTATAACAATATGATGACCTAACCTCAAATAGTCAAATGCATCTAACTTTCTCACCGAACTTCTGTTTTGGACACAACATTTTATTCTAGCAATCCCCCACCTAGGATGTCGGCATGCACGACTCACTAAATAGTTCTTGCAAGACTCTTTAGGACTCATTGGATCTGTCAAATAAGCCGCGAATGTAGCTTTTTGAGAAAATAGGTCCAAACTTTTTGTCTTTTACTTCATCATTGTGCAAGCCAAACAAAGAGCCTTGCAATAACAAGCACGAGAAATATTATGAAACTAATTTATGGACTTAGTTTCTAGGAACACAAGGTGGGGCTTGACTAATATATGAAATAAGATAACTCGAGTAGAATGGAGTACTAATCTTGAGTAGTAATGAACTTGGTTGGATGGTAGACTAATTTTAAAACTAATTTATCGATTCTGATTCTGTATGTATTGGATATCAGCACTGTAGTGGGGAGAATCCGGATTGGGTTCTGCCGTGGAATTGAGTTGAAAGTTATGAATAAAAGCAAAGATTGGCCCATTAGCAAAAAAAAGTCAGACTGAGGCTTTGACCAATTATGAATCATGTTGTTAGTCAAGAGTATGATGACTTATGAAACAAAGTCTTACAAAGAAGGGAAATAGTTGTTGCTATAGATAAGATAAGAACCAAATCGGTGGAAGGATTAATGCGGATCCTAAATCGTCAAGAGGGAAATCCAGTTGAGACCTTCTTCAAAAGTTATCGTTTTCAAACTATCTCCAAAAGTTGTCGTCTCCAAACCGTCTTCAAAAGTTATCGTCTCTAAAAGTTGTCGTCTCCAAAAGTTATCGTCTCCAGACTGTTTTCAAAATTTGTCGTCTTCAGACCGTCTCCTAAAGTTATCGACTCCAGACTGTCTCCAAAAGTTATCGTCTCTAAAAATTTTCATCTCTATTCCGTGGCCAATTTTTAAATAATTATTTTTGTCGAATTTTATAATTAGAATAACAGAATTAAAAGTTTTTTTGAAATGTCAAATTCATATAAAAAATTTAATTAAAATGTTGACAATCAAAATTTAAACTTATATTAAATACTCAGTATATCATAATTTAAAATTACAAATTATTTTAATTACATATGTAGCGTAATATGGTCTTGAACAATCACATATGTATAACTAAATACACAAGCCCTAATATTTCCCCACCCAACACTTGCATCTCAAATTCTTTCCATTCTTTGTGGGACATGAGGTGCTTTCCCATTGTCATAGTTTACAGCTTCTTCCTGTACATAAATCAAATATCAAATCTTAAATAAACTTGTAATAAATAGAGTAAAATATGGTCATTCAAAGATGTAGCCCAGAGAAATCTACGAAAGGAAAGAGTAAAATGTGGCTAGACTGGCTCAAGTAAAATCAGTTCAACTAACTCTTCTCAAAACTAAAAATTCCGTGTAAAAGTACATTATAGATACTAAGTATATCAATTTAGCTAATAAAAATGTGAATAATGGCTGGAAGTTGCCTTGAGGAAAAAACTAATGCATAAACAACTTCAATGAATCAGAAAATTTACCCTTGGCATGTACTTCTGGAAATATACAAGAAAGAGAAACAATGTTTTCAAGAAAAGCATGTAATAATGCCAAAGAATAGCATGATATAAGATGTTTGGCTTCAGTTATATAAGTTATAAAGATACACGATTGACATGCCTAAATCCAAACAAAGTGTCATGTTATGGTGACTGACCTTTGTTCCCAGTTCTTCACAATTTTTGTGATTAGGCACTCTAACAACTTCTTCAATCAGAGAATGAAAAACTTGAACCCAATGTATATTAAAAAAATATTGTACATGAAATTATTATTGAGATATAATTATATTGGTAGCAAGCTTTTTAATTGCCAGAATAATGTGATAGTATTACTAAATGGACACTAATCATCCTGAAAAAGAAAAAGCTGCAAGTGGCCATAGTTAGCAAAGAATTTCATTTGTTCATATGCTCAGCTGACTATACATGTAAACAGATATATATATATAAAGTATCTTGTGTGGAATATTCATCCGACACAAGTAAAGCTTTTACTCCCAGGGAAAGATCCATATGAAACAATTTACATTCTTCGGCCACAAGCAACCAACGTTGACATTTTTCTTAAACTACATTTATTATATGACTCTCCTCATGATGCAAAAAAATTGAATATTTTGTAAAAATGCCATACAAAGGTAAGAGATTTTGATCTACTACGCTTTTCTTTTCCTGGAGACTGTCCAGAACCTTTCTTCAGAATGAATTTTCAAAGATCTTTTTGCCTAACTTAAGTTTAGAGCAAAATTAATGAGATTCCCCAAGAAGAAACAACAGAGGCTGGGAGAGATGAGGACATTATCCTGATTTTCATGGCAAGACCAGGATCAATTGACATGTCCTTCAGGTATTTAATCAATCAAAGTTCAGATACATGATTTCAAATACACTGGTATATAACAAAAATCTAATTCTCAAATACACTGGAATATAACAAAAGTCTTATTTCCAAATACACTGGAATGTAACAAAAATCTTATATGTTTCCCCGTGAGAAGAAATAATGGTAAAGACCTCCAATTAACCAAATCATTTTCACAGGGAAACAAAAAAATAGAATGCATTTCACATTCATATTATGCTCGTAGACTTTGAAAAAATCATAAGGAAAAACTCACCATTTAATGGTGCGGGTAGAACTTAAGGAAAACCAAATCGGCTGAACTCTCCTGGTTTGTTTGGCATCACAAATATCATAGAGAGCTCTTTCCACTGTCGTCGATCATTAATGCCTAGTTCTCCAAAGAGGTTCTACATATTTAAGTAAGCCCCAATTTAAAGAAAATCGTAAATAAATATTACAAGTCATTTGATCCACAAGCTGTACAAAAGAAATAGACCATAAGACATCTTAAATAGTAAAATCCACTGCTCTCATTGGCAGAACATCTCGACGTGAAAAACTAATGACATCTGCTAGAAATAAGTGCACCAACTTTCTAAGGGGAGCTTTACTAAATAGCTCTCTACCATATATAGTACAATATGTTAGCACCATAGAGCTTTGTAAAAGTTTTAACAGTGAAGTGTTTAAACTTACAAAATATGTGTAAGCTAGTCTCATACCAGTTTTCATCGATCCTCATATTTCCAGGCAACCACCTAGATGAAGATTGATACATATTCAATTTAGAAAACTTTCGGACCACAATAGATACTTAGAAGTGTCAAATACGAAAATTGACTGTGGCCTTGGATGCAATGATAGACATATGTATCAGTCCAAACTATCAACAACTTATACTTACTCTCACTCAAAATTGAGATTGTGCACCTCAGTCCTAGGAAGTAACAAAAACCCTCTGTAAAAGAACATTAACCAGATCTCCATGAGAAGATAATCTCCTACCAATAGATTAATGAATGCTACCCATATATTCTTCTTCCCTTAAATATATTTCATCAAATGTTCCCTCTAGAAAGCTTGTAAAGGAAATCCAAAATATATAATAATATTATAGAGCAATGAATTAAAATATCAAAGAGCACCAACTATCTCAGAAATGGCTAGAAGGGAATAGAAAATAGAGCTAGGAGAAAAATTTCCCCCTCAGACTTCCCTTGCTTCCAATAATGTAGGCCGCCTATGACTTGCATCCGCCAAATATTTGCAGTAGATAAACCATCCACTCCTGCATGCCATTAAATAATCAAAAAAAAATTGGCATCATAACAATGGACCTTTTCTGAACATTAGTAGTAGTATACTCACCATAAGTCTGAGTAACACCACTTGGTAAAGCAATGCGTAAGTCATCTATATACTCCTGGTCATCCTTTTGAACCATGAATGTGTACTCATCATTTTCATGGAGGTTTTGAGATACATAAAAACTGTAAAAGCTATGATCTCCTTCTACCTGAAGCAAGAATAACAACCCAATGACAATACTCATATTACCAATTACCAATTACAATCTTTACCAATGAAAAGACAGGTATAAGTCTATGGAGGAATTCTTTGAACGACAACTTTTCATAAGCATGTATAACACAAAACCATATGAAGCACACTTTGATTGCAATTTCAGACCTTTTTTCAATTTTAAAGATTTTAAAAACAAAAACTCTTCCCAATCTTTCACATTTAGATTAAATATATAGGAATAGGAACTGTACTCCAAAAGAGCCATTAAGGGAAGGGACAATACCATGTTTGGTGTGAGGCTCCCCAAAATAGACGAGGACAATTAAAACCTTGTTAAGAAAAAATGAAGAAGATATTCAAATGGAAGCTATATCCATAATGAAGTCAGAAGCTTAATGTGTATAACTTGATTTTGTCCCCACACCCAAAGTCTCCTAGTCGAAATGGTTCTATCATTTTCACGTGGTTCTGCAATAGCAGTTGTACGATGTGTTCCACCTTACGTGCGTAATTCACTTCTGTTTTCAATTTCGAAAAAGGTAAGATGCTTATGCCCCAGTTAATTCTTAAAAGCAATGGCATTAGACGTTGTGTGAACTATTCGAGGATTTTGAACCAATGTCAGTATATCATCCATGCATATGCATTATGAAAAAAAAAGAGTAACCAATACACTGGCGGAGCTATATTGGAGCCAGTGGGGGCTGCAGCTTCTACTGAGCTATAAAAATCGTTAAAATTTCTATGTTTTTTTTTTAAAAAAAATTAGATATTTATGCATTTTTAGTTTAAAAAAAATTAATTAGCCCCCACTGACAAATAAAAATACTAGTATAGTTCAAAAATTATGAATTTTAGCCCCCACTGACCCATAAAAAGTTAAAATTTTTATGTATTTAAAAAAAAAGAATAAATATCTCTGTATTTTTAATTAAAAAAAATTAATTAGCCCCCACTGAAAAATAAAAGTACTCGTATAGTTCAAAAATTATGGATTTTAGCCCCCACTAGCCCATAAAAACGTTAAAATTCTATGTATTTTTTGAAAAAAATACTTGTATAGGTCAAAAATTATAAATTTTAACCCCTACTGATAAAAATTTCTGGCTCCGCCCCTGAACCAATATCCAATTAAAAATGCCAATAATCGCCTTCAGAAATGCCGATAAATCAGCTTCTAACTAATATGAATAATGCCTCAAACGCAACAAGAACAATCTAGCAATTTGTGAGCTGTGAACGTCATATCATATAAACCAAATAATTGATCGTAGATTATACACCTAGAAGATACAGAAGTCGACACCTTCATCACCAAATCACCATCAGCAACACTAAGAGCACTCAATTTATCCATATTTCTCATCTCCTTCTGTGACGCCGAAGCCGAGAGCATGTTTATTTTTATTTATTTGCATATAATATGTGCATTTAATTGTTTAAAATGTTTATTTGTCATAATATGTGCAAATATTTGTTTAATTGATTCTTACGTGCAATTACGTGCTTAATTAACTTTAGTTAGCAAAATTATGAGTTTATTTTTTTTAGTATTTGATATATGTACATTCATATTATTTCATAAAGAGTTTTAAGTGAAAATAGCATTTAAAGGACTTTTAAATTTTATTTTGAGGACTTTTCTGCTAAATTTTTAAAACTGATATTTTAAACATTTTAAAAACTAGTCCTCCAATATTAATTGACCCGTGACTTAATAAAAATTGATTTTGAAACAAACTATAATTTAAAGTAGAGTTTTCGTGCGAAAAAGTAACGTTTTTAAGTCAAATAGTGAAAAACCACTAATATAGCTCATCCTTTGACTTTTGTTGACTAAGCTAATATTATATAAAGCCAAAAAATGGCTCAAAATTATAAAATTCAGCCAAAAAATCATTCGTGCATGAATAGTATATTTTGTGCAATTTTGGCTCTTTGAAGGTGTAAACGAAGGAGTTTGAAGCTCAAATCGCATATTCATACTCGTCTTGACGTGCTCTATCTTTCTACCATTCGTTTTTCGCATTTCAGAACGAAAAATTTGTGATGGCTTTTTCAAACTTTGATTCAAATAATTTTTTTAATGCTTAAATTGCTATTATTGCTTTACATTCTTGCTAATTAGGTATTATGACACATCTTTACCGATTTATTTCATGCATTTAACATATTTTTAGTTTGAGATGAATAGTAAATGTGTTTAAGGCATATTTGGTTAAATTTTTTGTTATATCTTGATTCTTAGCCTAGATATAATGTTCATAATTGCTAAAAAGTATTAATATGCCGATATAACATGATATAATTGCTTGAAAATGCGAAATGAGAGAAAATGAGTTTGCTGAAATTTTTTGAAAGATGGGATATTTTAGCCTTTTGAGTTATTTTTGTGATATTTAGGTGCTTTCTAGGTTGACTAGATAATAGATAATGGATAATGGTTGGGCAAATATTGTTGGTATAATTGCTTGAAAAGTTGAAGATTAGTGTTAATTAGCTTGGGGTTTTTTTATGTTTAAAGATAGTTAATGTATAGTTGAGCATGTTTTCTATTTGTGACGTTTTGTTAAGGTCTAAATGGTGTCAAATGCATGTGGTTTAATTGAGGGTGAATGTGGATATCAAGTGTAGTTTAAATGTTTGATGTCTTGGCTATATGAATTGTTTAGTGGCTTAGTTAATAGATTGTAAATGCTTAAGGTAATGTGTTGTAGAATCTAGGATTGTATTTTTGTAGAAAGCTTGATTGCTTGAGTTGTTATCTAATGTTGCTGAATTCCTTTTGTGTGTAAAGTATTGCTTAACTTGAGTTGGTGTCTAATGTGGTTTATGTGTTTAGTTATGGCTTAGTTAACTTGTTAAATGCATGTTTAATGTGCATGCCATCGGGAATCAACCTACTTTGTTGATTTTCCTTATTTGTCTTAAATACTTGTTTTAGTTGCATGAATGTGATACGAATGTGAATACGTGCTATGTGTTTATGTGCTTGCATGAATGTGTGATGCGAAGTATCGCGAAGGGTTGCAACCTTTAAAACAAACACGGTCGGCTGGAGTCACCCTGGGTGGCATCAGGCTTGCCAGGCGATGACACAATCACCGGGGTTCTATTCCCTATCCCGAATGGACAGAGTGTTCCATAAGGGTCTGGGTCGCAGTAGTCGATTCAGGGTACTCGCAAAGTATCCTTGGTGTATAGGGGAACGTGTTTGCAATGGTGTATAGGGGAACGACATCAACAGAACGAGCGTATCCTTTTTAATATGTTTACTTTCCTGTATTAATTATACGTTATACACTTGCTGCATCTTATGATGTGTCATGGCATGATTTCGGAAATGCTTTCAAAAGATAAAACGAGTTTCAAAACTTCCTGCATTGTCCTCCCTCATTGAGCTATGTGTCAGTTAGCTCACCCTCTTTTCCAACATTTCAGGTGAACCAAATTTAGCTTATGTGGAATATGTGGCTCCAGATGATGTGGACAAACTCGAGGCTTGATTACTTGTTGTGATGTATATATGTAATTATGCTAAATAGTTTACTTGTAGTTTTTAAGGACTTGATGTAAAAGGTGGTGTATTTAGTTCTATTTTGTAACCATGTATATACTGCTAGCCTTGTCGGCTTATTTTGAACTCTTGTTTTGTAAGGTGATGTTTATGAAGCGTGAGACGGAATATGATATTTTGCTAGCACATAATAGTAACCTTGACCATTTGACTTAGCAAACAAAGGTCAAAAAACAAGAAAAGAAGAGGAAAAGTCAGGTGAGGGAGAGAAAAGAGAAGGAAATCACAGGTGCAAGGAAAACAAAAGGAAATTATTGAAAAGCAAGGGTCTGATCAATTTTGAAGAAGGAAGCTTGCATTCTAGGGCCAAACCAAGTGGATTTTGCTCAATTCTTGCCAAACCTTGCCATTTCCTTGCATTTTTCAACTTCTAGGTAAGGGGATTTACATATTTTGCAAGTTTTTAATCTTATTTTGAATTTAAAGTTATGTATTTGAGCTACCTTGGTTGGTTGAGCAAGATTAACACAACTAGAAGTGTATATATGTTAAAGCTTGAGTGAATATCAAAGTTTGTGAGTTATATGTTGAATTTGTAGCTAAACATGTGGTTAACTCTTGGTTCTAGCTTGAGCATGATATATATATGTTTATACATGAGTTTGGTGCTTGATTCATGGCTTAGAAGCAAGTTTGGTGTGAGTTTTGTGTGCGTTTGTATGGCTGTCCAGAAATTCCAGCAAATGGGCAATGGATTTTCATCACTGATTTGACATAGTAAATGTTGTTGTTTGTGGCTAAATTTTGGATATGTTATACTAGAGAGATATTAATACAAATTATGTTTTATATACATTTCATAATTCTATGGTGAAAGTGTTCATTTTAAGCAATTTCAGTGAGTTTGTTGCAAAACGTCCTGCACTGGACAGATTGTGCAGTGTTTGTTTTAAGGGGCATAACTTAGTGAATTTAACTTTAAATTGAGTTTTGTTTGATTCTAAAACCATTTAAACTTGAAGATCTATCTCTCTGAAAAATTTCATAATTTTTGGAGCACTGTAGATAGGTAAACTGAATCAATAAATTTGTGAAATATTGCTTGCTAATCTTGTTCTATGCTTGGTTTTGCTAATGATTTGCACTTATATGGTATTATAGTTGTCTAATATGTTGGTTGTGCTAAGTTTGAGGAATTGTATGGCCTATTAAGTTGGTTAATTGATGGTTAAATGCTAGATGTTAAGTGTTATTAATTGTTGTTAAGTGTTGATATTAAGTGTTGATTGAATGTTGTGTTGTATGGGCTACCTTTCTTCGTGGGTTATTGGCTTGCTTTGCTTCTTAAACGTTAAATATATGCTAGTGTATTTATGTTACATTATAAGTTATAAAGTGTGTTGTTAAAGGTTGATATGAAAGTGTTATTGATTCGAGTTAAGGTGTTGATTGAGTGGAGTTGAAATGTTATTTGAATGCTAAATGTCAATTAAGTGTTGATTGGAAGTTGAATGTTATGGTCAAGTGTTGTTAAATTGTTGATTGAATGCTAGTGCCATTGGAAGTGTTGATAATGGTTGGGTGACCTACTTTGTTACCTAACATATGTGCTATTGAATGTTAAATGTGATTGAGGGGTATCCTACTTTGTTGTCCTCTCAAAGCGAATGTGAATGCGTGATATGTGATTGAATGTGTATGCGTAATGATTGCAACCCTTTATTAGGACATGGTAGCGTTGTGTCATTCCGGGCGGCACAAAGTCGTTGGTGTATTGGCATGACTACTATGATCCCTGAATGTGCCGGTGTTTATCACCTGAATGTGCGGTAGCGTCATGTTACTCCGGGCAGCACAAAGTCGTTGGTGTATTGGCATGACTACTATGATCCCTGAATGTGCCGGTGTTTATCACCTGAATGTGCGGTAGCGTCATGTTACTCCGGGCAGCACAAAGTTGTCGGTGTATTGGCATTACTACTATGAACCCTGAATGTCTTGGTGTTTATCACCTGAATGTGCGGTAGCGTCGTGTCATTTCGGGCAGCACAAAGTCATCAGTGTATTGGCATGACTACTATGATCCTTGAATGTGCCGATGTTTATCACCTGAATGTGCTAGCGAATGTTACGAATGTTTGGTCCACTAGAGATCAGAAATTGTTGAAGAAACAACAATAAATGATTGAATGTGAATGTTAAGTGTGGCATGGTAGCATTGTGTCACACTGGGCGCCATCGGCCTTGCCAAGCGAGGTCACGACTACCATGGTCCAATTCCCTCACTCGCGTAGATCCAATGTCTATGGGGTGCTGGGTTGAAGGCTTTATTGAGTGTGAGTGGGAGTGATAAGTGGCTGAGGTCGTGATGGTGGTATAAGGAGACGACATGAACAACCATTGGCATGTCCTTTCTTGATTGGTTATAAAGCTTTTTGTGTTATTGAGTTGATTGCCTTTTAAGTGCTTATTGATTGTTACTTGAGTTAAAGGTGCTTAAGTGCTTAATGGTTAGTTTATATATTATTTCAAATGTATATTAATTGTCTTTAAATGCTTTTTGATTTCATATGCTTGCTTATTGAATGCATATAGTTTTGAAAGCATATTTTCAAATGGTTTCCAAGTTAAATGCTTTCCAAAACCTCCCGTATTCCCCCTCTCATTGAGCTTGTGAAGCTTACCCCATTTTTATGACCATTTCATGTGAGGCTGAGTTCGAGCCACAAGAAGAAAGAAAGTGATTGTCGTGCTTAGTTTTACTTTGGATGTTGTATATATTATTTATGTAGTCTGTGTAATTCTTGTTGTAATGAAGTACTTTTTGGCACATGTATTATATTTGGCTAAGTTGTATATTTGTAAATATGGAAGTTTATTTGGGCCATGTACATGATACTAGGTTGGTTCCACCTATTTTGTGAAAGAATGTAGTTGTTATGTCTATGTTTAAAATAGGGCTTCCAAGTGTTTTCTTTCATGTAGACCACATTATTTGTTAAGTGTATTATTGTACAGGTTATGTATTGAATGAACGAATGAGTTCCGTCATGTCTGGACTTAGTTCTAGACGGGGTCGGGTCCGGGTATGACACGCCAACTAGAGACTTTTGGAGACTACTTATCATGTCGTCTCCAAATAGTTTCCAATTGGAGACAATTTGGAGACGATTTGGAGACGATTTATTTATGTCGTCTCCAAATCATCTCCAAATTATCACTATGTTTAGCATCAAAATTTCTGTCTTATTTTTGTTGCCAATTTGGGGACGAATTGGCGACGGACTGTCGCTTTTGATAGTTTTTCTTGTAATATCCCACATCAGACACGGAGGTCTCTGGGCTATTGAATATATAGAGATGTTTCGTATATTCGTGTAGGCGCCTTTTCTAGTGTGGGGTTCTACTTGGGAAGATACAAAACCATGAGGGGTATGAGCTCCAAAGCGGACAATACTTGCATAGTGCATTTCTGGGCTTGCTCGCCATGGCCTTGGTGCTCGCTTGGGCCTAAGTTCCAAGGGGTATCCTGTAGACGTGAGAGTTGGGTTCGGAGCGTTACAAAGTGGTATCAGAGCCGACGCGTTCGTATGGCTAGCGAGGACGCTGGGTCCCCAAGGGGAGGCGGGTGTAATATCCCATATCGGACGCGGAGGTCTCTAGGCTATTGAATATATAGAGATGTCTCGTATATTCGTGCATGCGCCTTTTCTAGTGTGGAGTTCCACCTGGGAAGGGACAAAACCGTGAGAGGTATGGGCCCAAAAGCGGACAATACCTGCATAGTGCATTTTTGGGCTTGCTCGCCATGGCCTCGATGCTCGCTTGGGCCTAAGTTCCAAGGGGTATCCTGTAGGCGTGAGAGTTGGGTTCGGGGCGTTACATTTCTTGTAGTGGAATGACACGTAAACACATACCATGAACACTTAACTAGCCTACCCAATGCTTCATATCAGCCATGACCAACCACCTTTACATCCATTTTTGAATGTAGTTGAGTTGCTAATATTAGAGAAAGCATTTGGACTGGCCCGACACAAGTCCAACTCAGCCCAACACACGAAAATTTGGGCCTAACCTAACTCAATTGAAAGTGGACTCTACTCGACCTAACACATTACATATAGGTGGGCCGAGTTGGATCATATAATTTTTGACCTAGCCCATTTGAGCCCAGACCCAGCCCAGCTCAGCCCATGAGCCCAGTCCAGCTCGAAGCCCAACCTAGCTCGAGCCCAGCACAAGCCTAGCTCGAGCCCAGTTAAGACCCATCTTGAGTTCAAATAAGGCCCATCTTGAGCCCAACTCAGGCTCAACAGAAATTAAGTACAATTTGAGCTCACTTATTAAAAGAAATATAAATATTATGTTTTATGCATGCAATGTAAGTCGTAGTAATTTTTTTTTTTAAACATACTAACAAGTCGTTGTAACTTTTTTCTTTTTTAACAAACTAATAATAACAGGTAGTAAATTTATGTCTTAAGTTGATATCAAATGACTTGTTATCAAATTTTTTTTTATGATATTCCAAGTTTACAACTTGCAACTTTAAGTCCCTTTATATTATATATTTAAAAGATTTTACGTACAATTTTTATAATCATACATATAATTTTTCCTATAAATACTTAGTGACATAGTGCATTAGTCAATAAGTATATTCAACTTTATTTTATGACAAATCTATAATATTATATATAACTATATATATGGGAGAAGAAAATCTTTCACGATGATTACATTCATCATAGATTTGAAATTATTTTACGTCATTTGAAGAATAGAGGTATGTCATTTATAACTATTGCCAACGTCAATTTATATTTCGATGCAAATTTAGAACTGAGACGCTTGTAAGACACCTTGTATCTCAACACTCAAATGTCATAAACTATTTTAATCCTAAAGTGGTTATTCAACCACTGTCATTGCCAAGCACACCACAACCACCAGCAGGCCCAGTACCTGTACAAAGAGCATAACAAAATTGAGAACTTTTGCACTAGTTTTTCTCAAGCATTTATGTAATATTTTATTTTTATCCTTATATCACTATTGTACTCATGTCTCATTAAGTTGTAGTTTGTTATGTAATGTTTTATCATTTATATTAATTGTTAATGTTATTAATCAACTTGTGTAATGTCTCATTAATAGTTAAATTAACTTTAAAAAAAAAATTAAGTTTAAATTTTATTTTTTAAATTATTAATCTATATATATATTGATGTTTGTGTGTATATATATATATATATATATATATATATATATATATATATATATATATATATATATATATATACACATACATATGTTTGTATATTAGTATAATTATATATTCAGATTACACTAATAAAAAAAAAAATGGGTTGGCTCAGTCCAGCCTAACACAGTTCGCGACTCATAGTAGAAGGCTTGTGGGATGAGCTGAGTCCTATATTCTAAGAAATAAGCCCAATCCAGCCTAGCTCAACCCACTAAACATCTATGCCGAGCCGGACTCAATTTTCTCAACCTATGGTTCGACCGGGCTATGCCGGGATGCCCCATATGCCAGCTCTAGTTAGTATCTACCAAAAAAGAATTATGATAAATACTTTTCAACTTTAATTGTAAATTTGGAGGGTATATACAATCACTACAAACAATTATGACTTGATGGCAGTGGTGGATGTATGTCTTGTTATGAGCCCCCACCGACAAAAAAAAGGTTAAAATTCTATGTATTTTTTTTAAAAAAAAGTTAAATATCTATGTATTTTTATTCAAAAACATAAATTAGCTCACACTGAAAAAAAAAGCTTATATAGTTCACAAATTATGAATTTTAGCTCCCACTGAGAGAAAATCCTGGATCTACCCCTGCTTGATGGCCGGTCCAATTTTGGAAATCACCGAACATTATCACTAATAAGCATTATTATTATTATTATTGTTATTATTATTATTATTATTATTATTATTATTATTTGTTTTTGCCAAGTAAGCAAAATTTTCATTGGTGAACAAAATATTCACACATAAATTCAGTGGCTAGATGGTACACGTAACCACTTAGGCAAGAATGGTAGCATCCAAATTTCAAGTCCTACACAAATCCTTATATATTGATCTGAAAGTTTCAATGCAATGCTTCTAACCAATATACATCTTGTATTTAACATCAAATTTAATCTTAACAAACAAGTGATCGTCACTAGTGGCTGCTCCATGATGAAATTTTTTTTTTTTTTTCTGTTTCTTTCAAGCCAAATATGAAAGATAGCTACTTCTAAAGAAAAGTTCAATGGTGATAGCTTTCAAACCATGAAACAATATGTTCTCACTTAAACCCACGAAAAATAGCTGCTAAGCATTATAATCTATTTAATTACCATAGAGAAGACAGACAGACAAATTACAAGTGGTAGTGGAAGTCTTTCAAGCAAGGCAGTGCCCACGGTTTCATGAGTTATGTCATATGTGGGCCATTTTAGAAACTCTTTTTCAATTTGCTTTCTCTTTTCCGTTTTTAGCCACCATTCCAATGTGTAGACGACCGTCCTAACTATTTTTCATCTTTCATTTTTGTTGTTTTGCCATATCCTTGAAGCAAACAATTTTTCTTTTTTCTTTTATGTTTGGATGATAATATTGGAACAATCAATCTTATCCTAACGTGTCATGCGCCTATTACTTGGTTCGTTATGCTGCATTAAAGCAGAAATAGCTTTCATTAATGTGGACCTACCTTGGCTGCTCGCCCAGAGGACCATGCACCATCACCATCCCATAACTTTGATGCAGACTATATACTCTTGTGACCATCTTATGCCATTCATGATTCATTACGTGAGCTCAATATCTTATATACCACGAACAACTTTTTAAGCATTTATGAAAACTTTAATATATAGTTTATGCAGAGATGCATTTGAAAAAAAAATTTAATATTTTTTTATCAAAAGAAAATATTCGTTATATTAAACTTTTTATGTATATGAGATGTTCTTACTTATATTATCACGGTGTGCTCTCCACTGACCATTAGGTCTGGACTCTGTCCTTGATGAATACAAATGGCATGATAAATAGGAAGAGTAATGTTATATATTACCTCTTTTTTATCATCTTTTTATCACCTCTTACATAGTGTCCTACATGGCATGCTGCTAACTAGATAATATTTTTTGAATAATGCTAAACGTCACGCTATTTTTGTCACTCAATTGTCACCTCCTACTTGGCATGTCTAGTTAGCATGCCAACTAGAAATATTTATTTTTATTCTCTCTCCAATCTTATTAATTTTATTTAATTTCTCTCTCTCATTAATTTATTAATTTTTCTCTCTCTTGGTTTTTTTTTTTTTTTTATTATTTCCTTGATCAATGTTTCCTCCCCTCTTCTCTCTCTTTTGTTTAACCTTACACATTTATTGCATTTTTTTTGTTCAGATTTTTCTCTTTTCTTACAATGGAAGAAATTGTTATTTTAAAGCCAATCATATTGAACTTTGTATGTGCAATAAGAATTAATGAGGATTACAAACTACTTCTTGAACTAATGCGTGAATATTGTAATAACTAATGAACGTATCACTACAAGAAAAATTATCAATAGCGACGGTCTGACACTTTTTCGTCATCAAAACAGTGACGAAAAGGTGACGAAAATTTTCATTCATGAATAGTGACAATTTCGAGACGATTTGGAGATAACATAAGTATTCGCCTCCAAACCGTCTCCACTGTCGATGATTTCAAAACGATTTTACAAGTTATTTCTAAATAATCACCAATAAGAGATGGTTAGGAGACGATTTATTTATGTCGTCTTCAAACCATCCCCGAAAAAGGTAATGGACCCATTTGTTCCGTCACCCATATTTAAAAAAAAATTATTTAAATTAAAAAAAATAGTATTTTAAAAAAAAATCCAAAAGGGTGACGGAACCAATGGTCCGTCACCGAAAAGAGTGACATACCCATTTGTTCCGTCACCCATATTTTAAAAAAAAAATATTTAAATTAATAAAATTAGTATTTTTTTAAAAAATAATTTAAATTAAAAAAATTAGTACTTTTAAAAAAAATCCAAAAGGGTGACGGAATCAATGGTCCGTCACTGAAAAGGGTAACGAATCCATTTGTTCCATCACCCATATTTAAAAAAAAAATTATTTAAATTAAAAAAATTAGTATTTTTTTAAAAAAGTCTAAAAAGGTGACGGAACCAATGGTCTGTCACCGAAAAGGGTGACAGACCCATTGGTTCCATCACCAATATTTTTTAAAAAAATATATTTAAATTAAAAAAATTAGTATTTTTTAAAAAAAGTCCAAAAGGGTGATGGAACCAATGGTCCATCACCGAAAAGGGTGACGGACCCATTTGTTCCGTCACCCATATTTTTTAAAAAAAATTATTTAAATTAAAAAAATTAGTATTTTTAAAAAAAATTCTAAAAGGGTGACGGAATCAATGGTCTGTAAAAAGAATAATATGCAGTAAACATGTAGGGTTAAATAAAAGAGAAAGAAGAGAAGAAAAGAAATGTTGATTAAGGAGATAAAAAAAGAAAAACAAGAGAGAGAAAAATTAATAAAATGACAGAGATAAACTAATAAGATCGAAGAGAGAATAAAAATAAATCTATCTAGTTGGCATGCCAACTAGACATGATAACTAGGATGTGATAATTGGTGACAAAAAAAGGGTAACGTCTAGCATTACTCATATTTTTTTTCTTTCCTTTTTTCTCTCCCTTCTTAATTTCTTTTTCTCTCTCTTAATTAATATTTGCTCAAATCTTTTCTTTCTTTCTTTAACCAACTAAACGTATGCGATTCATTGATATGGAATGTGAAATACTTTATCTAATCAACTCCATTGATGGTTATCACTGCAAAAAATGATCAGCCATTTTTATTAAGCATATCCTCTTTATTAAGAATGATAATGAAACAGTCGAGCTCTATGTGCTAGCATATGCAATTAATTGGAAAGACTTTAGAAAACGAGATCAATTCTGGTGAGGTCTAGTAACAATCATTATTGGAGTTGGAAAAGATTTCCATCACATGGGTGGCTTCCATAGTATTGTTTTGATGGTTATTTTTGAGTTTTTGAAGTGTGAGAAATTGATTAGGATAAATGGAATAATATTTCATGACATGTATTTTCATCTAACTGATCGGTCAAATTACTTTTCATATTCCTCTATTCTTCATTTTATCAACTATTTTCAGGAATAGTATGTAATTCTTAAGAAAACAAGTTATAAACAAAATCTTAGTAACTGTAGTTTTTTTTTGTTTTAATAACAAGGAACCTATTTTAGAGTCATCACATTAGATATCCCAAGATTATAAACTCCATAGTACAATGCATACTTTAAGTCAGTCAAAGATTAGACAATATTAATGATGAAATCCTCATTAGTTTTATGAGGTATTTTTTTTTCTTTTTCTAATTCAAGCGAAGTTTAAGTTGTATAACCCATAGTAAAAGATGTGACTCACAAGAATTGATCTCGTTTTCTAAAGTCTTTCCAACTAATTGCATGTACTGGTACATATAGCTCAACTATTTCATTATCGATGCTTATTAATTAGCAATGTATGTAACACACACATGCACACACAAACACACACACACACACACACACATATATATATGTATGTATGTATGTATATATATATATGTTATTGGATCTGATTATGGTATTGGATCTAATATGGTTAAATAAAGAAGGAATAGATTTGAGCAGATATTAACTAAGGGAGAGAGAAAAAATTAAGAAGGAGATAAAAAAAAGAAAAAAAAAGAAAGAGAAAATACATATATTTATATATATATATATTTATGTATGTATGTATATATATATTACATACATTGCTAATTAATAAGCATGTGTGCTTGTTACTTATGTGTGTCAAGGATACATCTATGATCATGACTTTTCTTTTTTTTTTTTTTCTTTTTTTGGACAAGATCATGGTTTTTCTGATGACAAAAAAATCAAGTGCCCGTATGATCTCCATTTTTTAGTTGGATGGTCTTCAATTTTACCTAAGTAAAATGACTGATTATTTTTGTAGTGATAACCATCAATGGAGTTGATTAGATAAATTATATTGGATTTTATATCACTTAACCGCATATCTCTAATTGGTTAAATAAAGAAGGAAAAAAATTGAGCAATATTAATTAAGAGAGAAAAAAAATTAAAAAGAGAGAGGAAAAAGAAAAAAAATATTGTCTAGTTGGTCTGCCATGTAGGACGCCAGATAAGAGGTGATAAAAGGATTATAAGAAAAATGGTAATATATAGCATTACTCAAAAGGAATTAGAGCACTTAAAATGTCTGTTCGACTTATAAGATGTTTTCAAAATTTAAAAGTATATTCAACGTAAACTGCTTAATATTTGGTGACAAAAGTTAAAGTGAGAATATGGACTATTTTATTTTAGGGTATTGCTCGCGAACATTTAATAAGAAAGTTTCTATTGTAAGGAAGTTGGATTTATTGTAAATACTGGTAAATGCTTTTATTTTATGGAGGAAAGATGAAGTAGCTAAAATATGTGATTTCTATATATTCATTTTATGTGCAAATTTCACTTTGTATTTTTAAAAAACAAAACATGTAAAAACTCCCAGTGATTAATTTGACGAGTTAGAATACATGAATCACATTATGAGGTGAAAGATTTAAACCACGAAAAGACAGATAAATTTTTTGAACCCTATCATCTTTTCCTGAGATATATCATCACCTCTATTAAGAAGTCAAAAGGTTGAAGAAGAATTATTTTGTTCAATCACGATAGAAAGGAAAAGACTTGAACCACTGGTGTTGCTTTATGCTCAAGGTTTTCATCAACTGAAAAACCTTTGGTCATGTTGGACGAACAGTGAAGTTGGAATATTCACTATCACGTCAGCATATGCATCACTAATGTGCCAGACGTAAATATAACCAACACCTATAATGCGTCGAAGATTAAAAAAAAATAAAAAAAAAATAAAAATAAATGTTTGCAGATGCATGCATGTTCTACCTTCCTTCTTGGAAAAGATGTACATCCATTGTTTTCGTGAGCTAGAATTTGTCTTGGGGTTGCAATCCATTCCATTCCATTCATTAAATTTGTTACTATGAGAACACAAATTTTGAGTCTCAAATTCTGAGACAAAAGATTTGGTTACTGTAGATTACTAGTGAATCTACTATTAGGATTAAGGGAGATTGAAAAACTCTCCTAATCTTTTTTTATAAAAAAAATTAGTGGGGTCCCAGTGTATTCTTAGCGTTTTTAGTCCTTGATAGAGAAAGGAATACAATCAGAGACATGAGATGAAAGGATTTACTCAGATTATCCTTGGAGTAAGTGTGAATATATGTACAAATATGTGAGTATGTGTGTGTGGAGAGTGACCGATGGTGATATTTTTCCCTTGTTTAAAATTATGATCTCTCTATATGATCGATCGGTGTCGAATTGGTGATTTTGATCTCTTTTATAGGAAGAATAATCGTAATTTTTGACCGAAAAATATTTCACAATTGATCAATCTTTTAGTATTATCAAACATCATAAAATCTTAAAAATATTTTTAAAAAAAATATTTTACGACAAACAAACGGAGCCTAACTAAGAAAATAGATCACTTATTCAGTAACATACATTGACTTTTGTCGATCTTTCAAGATCGCCGCCACCAAAATTTTCCATTTCCACGTATTACTTTATAAATTGTATTTTGCTATAATAGAGTGTATTTAATACGTTAAGAGACCCACTTTTTCATGGACTAAGATTTTTTAAATTTAACCATTTATTTCAAAATTAATTTTAAATTAGTTCATTTTGGTGACTGAAATTTAAAAAAATAAAATCTAATAATATATTTTATTTAAAAGATGAGAGAGTTAATAAATGAGAAGTTCCATGCTTAACAAGTCAAATCAAAGAATGGTTTTTATTTCTATTTTTATTTTTTGTCTGAAAGATGAAATTGAAGTAGGATCCTCTCTTTTTTAAAATAAAGTGTGTGATGACTTATAAAAATTTAAATTTTATTTTAAATTTCAACTATTTATTTAATTTTTTTTTAAAAATAATTAATTCATATAATAGTTAAAATTGAAAGACACTACATGATGCCTAATTTCAGAATGGAAGAAATAAGAAAGGAAAATGGAAGAAATTGGAAAGGGGATGATCCATACCCGAATTTTAAGGGAAAGGGGAGGACAGAAAATACAAAAAGGAATAGGTGGGCCCGCCATTTTCCTTGTGACAAATACATCCACCACCACCTCTTACCGTCCAAGTCACAATGATAATAACGACATCAAAACTCACAAGAGTCGTGTGTGTCTCTCCTCTCTATACCACACGTCTCTCCTCACTCACTCTGCTTCTCTCTTTCTACAGAAAAAAAAAAAAAAGAAAAAGAAAAAGAAAAAAAGAAACACAGAGATTACTACTATCTATTCTTCTACTCTTAAATAAACATAATTCATAAACATAAATTTTCACTTCATCATATACATTACTTTTTTTATTTTCCCGGTAAGTTTCGATCATGCATTTCTCTTCCAAACGGCGTCGTATCATCTCAATTTCCACTTCCATTTCTTCACTCGTTTTTTCCATTTGTTATTATTTTAGAATTAATTTTCTCCGTGTTATTTTGTTTTTCTTTTTGCATGCCTCACTGAATTAATGTTATTTACTTGATTCTCTGATAATTGTTTTGTTTTTAATTTAATATAATTTTCAGCTATTGCTAGCTACGTGACTGTGTATATATACTGGAGCTCAATAGCAAATCTCAAAAGTTTTTGAGGAGATTTTAAAGAAAGGTCTGCAACTTCAATGAATATATAGGTTAATTACACATATTTGTGTGTGTGTGTGTGTGATAATTGCACCGAATCACTCACTGCAAATAATGACTTTGTGATTAATTTTAGCTATTGGGTTTATGTTGAATTTGTGTCATCTACTGATCATACACATTTTTATATATATACACATGCATACATACATACATATATGTTAAGTCTGGAACTCAAATGAAACCTTGGATCTGGATTCTCTGGATTTTAAGCATTTTTAATATTTTATTCTAAAATGATAAGATTTTGGGTATGTGTGTGTTGGGTATGTTAAAATTGTGGAACACACTAAATATCCACACCTTCGATCTAGATCGTCTCCTGTTCAGTATTGCTAATATTTAATTTCAAAAGTATTGGATTCTGGTCGTCAACTTTAGAAATTATATGAATGACTTAGTCAACAATGAACTTGGGTGTTAATTAGCACTATAATTTGACTTTCCTAAGATTAACAATTCCGGAGTCTTTGGATTGGAAATTCGCCTGTTACAAGAATATTCATATAAGAGATTATCTAATTTGTATGTGGTGAAAGATAACGTGTTTACCATTCTGAGATGTGGGTTTTTTTTGTAGATATTGTAAATATTCGATTGACAACTACGAGTTCTTATTCCTTGATGAGTGATGGGTTCAGTTTCTTTTCATCCGAAAGTTTTCCTTTTCTGTTTTTGCATCTCTTCTCTTCTTTTTTTCTCTTTTTCTCCTTTGGTTGTTGGGGGGGGGGGGGGGGGGGGGGGGTGCTTTACTTAGAAAGTGAACTCGATGGTCTTTTTATGGGTCCAGTTTATGTTTATCAATAATGGATATTCATAGGCATCAAGGAAGCTTTTGACTTGAAACTGAAGTATGCTTAGTTTTTGTTGTAAGACAGACAATTGATTGGTTGCTTTAGTACAGCAAGTAATTGAAAGTTGATCTTCTCGGTCATTCTATTCCTGCTTGACACTATAAGTTTTCCATGTCTTTTCACACAATTTTTTTCGATTCTCTTTGACATTCTTATTTATCTGTGTTCATTTCTTCTACTCTGATAATTCCAGTACTATTGTGCATAGGAATTTTCAAGTTTGAAAAATTCTCTTATCTATAATTCTATTCCAATTCTTTCAGAGTTTTTCTGAGTCTTTTTGTTCATAACAAGTGTGAAATAGCAGTTGATGGCATCAGCAGATCTGGATAACCCCTGGCTGTCCTCAACCATTGAATCATTTGATGGATCTTTTGATATACGAATAGATGAAGGAAACTCAGCAGATAATTTATATATTCTAGAATCTCCAACGTCTACTGTATGTTATAACCGTAATATCCCAAAACCACCTCCTCTCCCTAGTAAAACTTGTCAGAGAACCAGGAAAGGGGTTGTAGGTTCTTCTCATGTACCAAAGGAAACAAAGGAGATGTGGGACAAGCTCTTCACAGAAGGATATGGAGCAGATGTGCATGTTATAACCCAAGACGAGTCAATTATTCCTGCTCATTACAGTGTGCTGGTCAGTAAGGCCAACTCTAGTTTACCTTTTTTAACATCTTCAGTTTGGCATATATGATATTGACAATAGCATAATCTGGATTTGTGGATATATGCTTTGAAGTTTTTGTACTATTTTCATTTGAGGAAGGTTTTGACTGAAGAAGAATAATGATATTTCTGAGAGACTTTACTTTATTCTGGATTACTCTTTCATCAATTGGAAATAAGATTTGTTCTACTTTCATCTCAATCATATGTAGCACCCATCACATTTTATACTGTGTCAATTGGCAAATTGTTATGTTTATTTTTGACAAATTGAGGTTTCCCTGATTGTTAATTCTGTACTTGTCTGCTTCTGTTTCTCATTGATGTAGAGTGTTGCATCACCGGTGCTGAGGGATTTTCTACAGCAATCTAAAGTTAAGAATGGAGTAAAATATTTAAAAGTCCCTGGGCTTCCTTATGATGCTGTCCGTGTTTTCATACGTTTCCTTTACTCATCCTGGTATGCATGCAAGTGACTTTATGTTTTTTGATTTTTTTTCATCTTCCTTTGAATTCTTTAGCTAAATGAGTAACTTCGTTGATATTCATTTAATTAGTCTTAGTATTGTGTAAGAGAATTAGTAAAACCTGTCATGTAATTTCTAAGTAGAATAATAATCTTATGCAAGTTTTTAATTAATCACTCTATGATCTGGACAACAGAATGGGTTGAAGTCAAATCCTCTTTGTGCATTCATTGGAATTATATAGCTTTCTAATTGTATTTTGGATGCTTTTTGTTATAATTATCTCGCGAGAACTTGAGAGGCATTTACAAGGGAATTATTTTCTGCACAGATGTTCCAAGTTGGTGGATATTTCTCAAGCGGCATTATGACGTATACAATAGAGAACATCTGCTTGTTACACAAATAGATTAACATCATCTGAGCACCAAGTAAAATGTGTAATTGGATAATATTTACTTGGTTCAAAGATAAATGAGAAGTTCATGTGCTACTTAGTTGAGGGTGGCCCTTCTTTTCTCAGAATTTCCAGTCAATAGACTTTTACATGTTAATCTAATCTACGAAACTTATACATGGATACTAGATAAGCTTTCTTTCAAATTCAGTTGTGATGATCTTGATGATTTTCAACTGGTTCTGATAGCATTAAGCCTTTAGGCAATTAAGATGTCTACTGAGTTGATCTAAGCATCTATTCTGGTAAAATGAGTAAACTTTTTGAAAACACATGTGCTTCATATTAGAAGAATGCTGTATGCCTATGAGAAAAATGTAAAGCATGTTGCTTTTTCTTTCCTTAGTGGTTACTGTTTTTGCTTAATGCTAGATAGCTACTTTTTCACTTGCCATTTCCTTATCTGTTCTGACAGATTCAAACATGTGTTTAACCTAATGCAGTTACGAAGCTGGAGAGATGATGAAGTTTGTTCTTCATTTATTGGTTTTGTCACATTCTTATTCTGTACCTTCGCTTAAAAAGCTCTGTGTACACCTGCTGGAGCAGGGTTGGCTGAACAAAGAAAATGTAATAGATGTGCTGCAACTAGCAAGGAATTGTGATGCTTCCCGTCTTGCCTTCATCTGTACTCGTATGATTGTGAGAGAATTTAAAAAAGTATCATCTACTGAAGGGTGGAAAGTTATGAAGCGTGCAAATCCTCTCCTTGAACAAGAGCTGTTAGAGTCAGTTGTTGAAGCAGACTCTGTAAGACAGTAACTTGTCTTAACCTAAATCAAGTTAGACCTTCTTCTTTTGATTGGTTTGAATGCTTGTCCAGTTTTTATTGAAACTTTTAGATGCCCTCACACGAGTTAATAAATGTACTTGCATATATGACACTTTGTGATGGAATATTTTCTAGGAGAGTATTGTTGTGTGTCTATTTACCAATAACCATCTCTGTTGCATTTTTACTTGCATAATCAGTTCTCTTGTTCTGAAACCTACTACCACTATATGGAGATCTTCCTAAACATGACACCAAATAAGACTTGTGGCTAATGCCTCTTCTTGAGTAAATGCATCACAATTCGGTTAAGGTTCACGATGGTCCTTATTCTCTGCACATTGTTTGATCTTTTGACTTGACTGTGTCAGTTGGTTCAAGCAGAAATTTCTAATTTTCTTTTTGCAATCATTCTCAATTAACCATATTGGTTCCTAAATTTTTATTCTACAGCATGCAGATTTTTTTTTTCTTTTTTTTCACATCTAGGTTTCCAGTCTCGTGTCTTCATAAATTTCTTGAATTCTTCAACTTTGTTCTCTACCATCCATATCAGTCTCCAGTTTGTGAACATTTAGAGTATATAGCAGAAGAAATGGGAAAAGAAGTACAAGTCAGAGTTATCAGTTGAAGGTTTTAGGTTCTTTCACATTTTTAGGTACATAACAAGTTTCATCGATGAACATGAAATATTCCTTGTCAACTGTGCCTCTTATCATTTTTGTTGTATTCTTAAGGCAGTACATGGTAAAGATATCTATTGTTTTCCACTTATTATATTTTACACTAGGTGAATCTATTCTTTTTTTCTTCAGTTATATGTGATAAACAGGGTTCTAATTTTTACTCTTCTGCCTCAGAGAAAACAAGATAGGTTGAAGAAAATTGAAGAAAGGAAGATGTACTTGCAACTGTACGAGGCAATGGAAGCTCTGCTTCATATATGTAGAGATGGTTGTAGGACAATAGGGCCTTGTGACAAAATGCTTAAAGGAAGCTTGGTTGTATCTAGTTTCCGAGCTTGTAAGGGGCTTGACTCTCTAGTTCGTCATTTCTCTGGCTGTAAGACGAGGGTTCCTGGTGGATGTGTGCACTGTAAACGCATGTGGCAGCTACTTGAACTCCACTCCCGCATGTGCAATGAGCCTGATTTATGCAAGGTTCCCCTTTGTAGGTATGCATGATAGTATGGTATGAATAGTATACATGGTTAACTGCTTGACTTTCTGATGGAAGTTATCTTTATTCAATTTCCTGAAAACGTCGAAACAAATGTCTTTGTTAAATATTTTATTCAATTTCCTGAAAACGTCAAAAGAAAAATGTGTTAAAGAGTCGATTGCTAAACTGAATGCAGTGATGCATTTTCTTTTTCCAAATTGTAATTGACATCTAACAAATTTTACTTGATTATTATTTAGCTTTCTAAATTCTGTTGAAGTATAACGTATGGAACAGCTGAAATTTTATTACCAATTTGGCTGTGTTTTCTTATAATTGTCTTTACATAGGGCAAATGCATGCAGCCTCCACTCATCCCAAATTTCTTTTGAAAATATGTGCATCTTTAAGATATTTTTAGTGTGAGAAATCAATTTAGCTTCCCATGAAAAGCATAATTCGTATATGAGTGTGAAATTGTGTGTTTTTAACCCGCTGACTCAATAAAAATCTTGGACCCAACCCCTAGTTTTTATGATGTGTCCGATAGTCCTGCAGCATTAGTACTCTTATTTGACTGTTTTCTGGGTTTTAGGCATTTCAAGGAGAAAATGCTGCAGCAGACCAAGAAGGATGAGACAAAGTGGAAACTGTTGGTGAGCAAAGTAATTGCTGCCAAGAATGCACTGGGACCGTTCTCATCTCGCCAATCTGCAGTTACATGACCACAAGACATGGAGTGGTACGCGTTCTTGTCTCGGAGGTCACCTTTTTATGACCACGGGATAAATAAGTTTATATTCTCAATAGTGTATGGCCAATATTTAACTGGCTTGTTTAATACAAATAATAATAAATTGAAAATAGAAAAAAGGAAAATGTATCATGCACTTAAATTTATATGCCGTACAGCATTGTTTGAGCTTACAAATAACTTTTCTTGTAGAGATTAGCGGTACTGAGAAGTGCGTTGCATGATTCCGATCTCCTCTTAGTTAAATGTGGTGCTAAAATTTAATGAGCTTCTTTTTTAGTTTCAAGAGACACTATTTTTGTTTATTTAAATTCTTGATGTAAATGGCATAGCCATCATCATGTTTTTCGTAGTGGAATGAAAACTTCTCTTGCTTGACTTAGCAAAAAAAAAAGTTGAAGAATGTAAAATAGATTTGACAAAAATAATTAAAGGGTTAATACTATTTTTGGTTCTTTATCTTTGATCTCATTGATATTTTGGTCTCTTATCTTCAAGAGTAAGATATTTCAGTTCTTTATCTTTTAAAGTTGGACATTGTTAGTCTTTGTCGCTGATTCTATTAAAAAAAGTCGAAAAAAATACGTGATTGACCAAAATATCTCTACCACCACTACCAAATTGTAGGGGTATTTTGGTCAATCATAAGTTTTTTTTTATTTTTTTAATGGAATCAGCGATAAGGACTAACGGTGTCTTAAATTTAAAAGATAAATGATTGAAATGCCTCACTTTTGAAGATAAGAGACTAAAGTGTCAATGATGTTAAAGATAAAATACCAAAAATGGTATTAACCCATAATTAAATGAGGGGGAAATTGCCTGATTTTGAACTAATGAAAACATTGAATGAGAAAGTTAAGTGTAAGACAGAGTTTTAATATACATAGGATACAAGTATAAGATATAATATAATTTAATAAATCAATATTTTAATAATTGAAAGATGTTTAAGCAAATTCTTACGTAATTTTTTTTCATGTTAGACCACTATTAAATTGAGGTTAAAACTGCATGGTCTAGAATGAACATAGTATCATAACGCAAAAAAAAAAAACTGAACCTAGTAGTATCTTAGGAAACACCAAGCCAATTGCATCATTTGATTGATGATGATATTGTTTCCTGAATAATTCTCATAATAAAAAATTAATATCTATATGGAAAAAATTATTGCTAATTTTCTTGTCAAAATTTTTGTAGAAATATATTAGTTTCAATAAGTATTAAGGTGCCAAAAAAATTTTGACCAGAAAAAAAGTGCAAAAAATTAAGTTCATAATTTAGCTAAGTTTTGTAGAAATATGTTAAAAATTAAATCATAATTCAGCAATTTTATTTTTCTAGAATTCATATAGAAGTATATTGGTTTCTATATGAATGTCTATACCAAAAGTTAAGTCCATAATTCAGCTAAATTTTGTAAAAATGTGTTGGAAGTTAAGTTCATAATTCAGCTAGTGTTTTATAATTTTAGTAGATAAATATAAAAGTTTGAATATGTAAAAAACAGATAAGATGGTTGAGATATAAAAATTATTGATTTCAACTAACTTTTTGTAATTTTAGTAGATAAATATAGAAGTTTCAATATGTAACAAACGAATAAAATGGTTGAGAAATAACATTATTGCTTTTGTTTGGCAAATTTTAGTTGGGGAAAAAAAAGTTACATGTGGTATGACAGTGTTTCTCTTGTAGCGATACTCTTTTGCTAACACATAGCAAAAGGATTGTTCATTTAAAATATTAACTAGTCTTATGTCTGTGTGATACATGGGTATCATACAAGTGTAATCTAAATATTCTAAAAGTATGAAATATAAAATCAATTCATTCAACTTCTTAATCACATTATCGAGATTCTATAATTTATAACTACTCTACTATATTATTACAAACAATAAATAAAGAAAAAACAAATATAAACACTTAATTTTCTAAAAAATGTGATAGTAATCACTATTTTTTACATAAATCAGGCATTCCAAAGGATACATGCATGTATCTCAATTTCGCAAGTTATTGTCTCTACAAAGTTCACGTTATCTCCGCCTAGTTTGACGTCATTCTTACTCCTTCCTCATATGATATGCTTGCAAATCCATTTTTTACAGAAGCTTCAAGGATCCGATGGTCAATCTTGCCATAAATATGCTTCTCAACAAAAGATGCAGCAATGCTCTGTATTACACAAAAAAATATTATTTGACCATGAATAATATGTATATATGTATTTTAAAAATTATTAGTAGGTTCGTAATGAGTCAAAACTAATACAAATTTATTATCGCTTTCACTTTATAAACTTGTCACATTAATTTGAAATACATTAAGAGTATTTGAAGTAGATGTATAATACCATGCTATTTTAAAGTAACTCCATACGCTTTGTAAGATAAAACTAAAATATATGATATCAATAAAATCAAAATAATGAGCAAATCATCTCAGAAATCATATAATATAAAATTTTATTTTTAATGCTACCTTTATAATATAAGATAAATAATGATGAAAAGGAACAAAAATATGTTAAATAGAATCAAAAGTATGATGTAAATAATAAGAAATGCATACTTGCTTAATTTATTATTTAAAATACTTCTTTGTAAACTACATTGATTATAGTCTTTGATACTTTATAATCACCATCTTTTATCAAAATTTTCAATCCTTGTTTACTTGTCACTCTTGAAAGTGCAATATATAATTGTCCATGACTAAAGATAGGTCTTGAAAGATAAAACCCAATATAGGAAAGGGTTTGACCCTAACTTTTGTTTAGGGTATTTTGGTTCTAGACCCCTTCCATTTTTGATAAGCGAGAGTCAAACCCCAAGCTTTTTAAAAAGTGAGACTTAGACCCTTTCTTTTGTTAAGAATCACTAAGATCTCAATTCTGCCCTCGACATTCATGAGAAATCTCAATTTTGCACTCATTTTCTTTTTTTTTTTTCTATTCATTTTAGCTTTTGAAAATACAATTTAAAGACCTAACTTCCAAATTTGGGTGTTTTTAAAAACCCAATGACCAAAAAAGTAATACCAATGAGGTTTGTAAAATCTAAATATGCGTGGAGTCCACCACTTTAAGCCTAAATATACGTGGGATTCACCAATTTGTTGAAGAAAATAGAGACCGGGCTCTATTTTGACTTAAAGTGGTGGACCTCACATATATTTAGATTTTACAAACCCCATTGGTATTGCTTTTTGGGCTATTGGGTCTCTAAAAACACCTAAATTTAAAAGTTAGGTCTCTAAATTGTATTTTGAAAACTCTATTGAGGATAGCCTTATATTTACTTTTCTATCTTATCTTCTTCCTTCTCTTCCTTTACTCTCTTCACCGACCACTCTTTCTCCATTCTTCTTTTTCTTTTTTTTTTTCTCATTTCTCTCTCTTTTTATTCACTAAGAAGTTTTGAACATGGGAATTTGAGATAGGCTTGGTTGATAAAAGCATATAAAAAAACTATAGTAGTTTTGGATTCTTTTGAGATTGATTTTGATAAAAGAATATTTACTCTTATCTGCAATGAAGAAGAACCAAAATGGTCAGAAAGGAGTTACATATGCCTATTGACAAAAGTAAGCCAAACAATTTCCTCCCCACATTTGCTTTCTTAAATATTTTCCTCTATACTTTAAAAAAATACAAACAAACACACACACACACACACACACACACACACACACACACACACATATATATGAAACCATGCACATAAACCACCTGAAAAGAAACCCAACATTCTCACAGTTCTAAGTTTTCTTTATCTTTTACCCAAAAAGGATTTTATTTGATCGTGTGAGTTAATTCATAATCCGCCTGGCTTTTATCTTCAGATGATGTATTTTTTTAAAAAAAATAGTTTTTCAATTGATTTTGATTATTGGGTATTTGTATTGAATTAAAAACAAGTTTTCATGGAGATTTTGCAGCTGATGAATGCGATTTGTATAAAATTGAATCAATCTATTTTTATTGTTCGTCTTTGAGTTATAAAATTGGGTGAATAGATCCAGAACCTCCTTTGGTCAGACGTAAGTGCACACGACCCCCCTGTGGTCTCAAAACTTCCTCCAGACCCCCCTGTGGTATATCATCTGGTGCATACGACCCCCCTCCGTCTATTATTCCATCACTTTTAACTGAATGTGTAATACACGCACATGCATTGCAACTTGGATTAATTTTCAACAATTTTAGAAATAAAATAAATATGTTAATGGACCAAAATACCCTTTTTACCAAAAAAAAATTAAAACAGTACCATCTTCCCCAACCCTCTTCCCCCCCCCCCCCCCCTTCCCCCTCCAAAAAAAAAACCACACAACCTTCGGTGCAATTCAAAGAAGCTGCAACTGCAATGATTTAATCCAAATTTTGTGGAGCAAAATCTCAAATATTTGGGACAAGCTCCAACTGCAATTCAAACAAGCTGCAACATCATCATCGTCATCGTCGTTATAATCCAAAAAAGACATCATCATCGTCATCGTCGGTGAAGATGATGACTTATGATCCAAAAAAGGCAAAGTATAAGCAAATTGATGACTTAATTTCAAGCTTTTTTGCGGAGAATGAATTCGGACAACGAGTGTCGCTCATTTTCTCAGCTACTCGCCGGCTTGGCCTACGGTGGTGGCTGTCAAAGCGAGGTCTAATCCTCTGCTTGCGGCGGAGAAATAATATATATACATATATACATAATATGTACGTGGGTAGTGGCGGTGTGATGGTGACGGAGATGATGGTGGTGGTATAGTTGACTGTTGGTGGCCAGAGGTGGAGATGGTGGCGGAGATGATTGTTTCCATTTTTTTATTTTTTATTTATTTTTTTCAATTATACTATTATTTTATTATCAAATACGTTAAAAATCAATAAAAATCACATTTTGCGCGAGTGTACTGCACATCCCGTCAAAAGTGACGGAAAATTTGATGGAGGGAGGCGGTGTGCACCAAGGGTCGGACTATAGGGGGGTTTGGAGGAGGTTTTGAAACCACAGGGAGGTCGTGTGCACTTACGTCTGACCATAGGGGGGTCTGGAGCTATTTACCCTATAAAATTTGATGATAAATTGACCAGTTAGTTGACTTTTGGTCAACCATCTGCTTATTTTTCATTGAATTTCACTTGGATGGAAATGGTAAAATTGGAATTTCCAAGACATTTAACATAAAATGTAACGAACTTAAAATATTTAGCAAGCTTAGTAATTTGCAGCCCTCGAGAAGTCATCAATTTTTTGTCAATAACTTAATAGAATGTCACTTCAAGTTTAATATATATTGGTTTCAATACGTATGAAGGTGCCAAAAAATATTTTGACCAAAAAAAATGGTGCCAACAATTAAGTCCATAATTTAGCTAAGTTTTGTAAAAATATGTCAAAAATTAAGTCATAATTAAGCAATTTTGTTTTTTTTCAGTATTCTTATAGAAGTATATTGATTTCTATATAGATGTCTATGCAAATAATTCAGCTAAAGTTTGTTGGATATTAACTTTTTATAATTTGAGAAGATAAATAGATAATGATTGAGAAATAAAAATTATTGGTCTCAGCTAACATTTTATAATTTTAGTTGATAAATATAGAAGTTTCAATATGCAACAAACAAACAAGATGGTTGAGAAATAAAAATTATTGCTTTTGTTCGGCAAATTTTAGTAGAAAAAAAAAGTTACATGTGACATGATTGTGTTTCTCTTGGAGGGATGCTCTTTTGTTGACATGTGGCAAAATGGCTATTCTTTTAGAATATTAAACTAGTCTTTTACCCGTGCGATGCACGGTTGTCGCACGACTGTAATGTGGATATTCTAAAAATATGAAGTACATAACCAAATTCATTGCACTGTTTAATCACATTATCGAGAGACTATAATATATAACCACTCTATACATTATATTATTACAAAAATAAACAAATAAAAAATAAACATAAGCATATTTTTTTTAAAAGGTGACAGTAAACACTATTTTACATAGATCATGTGTTTGAAAAGATACATGTATGTATCTCTTTTTCTCAAGATGTTTTCTCTACAAAGTTCACGTTATCTCCTCTAGTTTGACGTCATTCTTACTTGTCCATACCTTTGTAGGATACAACAAAAAACATATGATCTTATTGAAATTAAAATAGTAAGCAAATCAACTCAGAAATTATATTTATAGCATAAACATATCATCTCAGAAATTATATATGTAGCATAAGACTTTATTTTTATGTATACTATTAGAATATAATGTAATAAATAATAAAAAAGGACTATAAACATGTTAAATAGAATCAAATGTATAATATAAATAATATGAAAAACATAATTGCCTAGTTTATTATGTGGAATACTTCTTTGTAAACTACATTGGTTGCAGTTTTTAATACTTTAATATTGTCATCTTTTATCAAAATCTTCAATCTTTGTTTCATTGTCACTCTTGAAAGTGCAACATATAGTTGCCCATGACTGAAACCAGGTTTTGAAAAATATAACCCAACGTAAGAAAGACTTTGATAGGATCATAGTCATCCAGGGAATTAACACAATATTTTCTATTGATGAGGGTTGGATTTCCTTTAGTTGAGCTCAGCTTAACCCTGGAAAACCCGCGCACCTTCTCGGGTGTAAGAGTGAGTTAGTATGTCCAAGCTCAAATAATTTACTACCCTTGTTTTGTGCATTCGATAGGCTATTTATACTAACACTCAGTGATGGGCAAACATTTAATGTATAATGATGCCACTTGACACATGTCTAGTTTTCCCTTTTATCCAGGGAATATTACCCAATGGTTGCCGCTTTTGTCCAGTGTGCAATGCCCGAGCTAGCAGTCACATCATAAGACTATTCCGGGTAACACCACTCGGGTCGGGTCATGCCCATATTTAGGCCAGGTTGGATTATACCCATATCACCTATGTTACTCCCAGAATAATTTTAGCTTCAACAACATGTTTACCAAGCTTAGTAATTTGCAGGCTCGTTCCGTTGCATAAGCCATTAGACTGATCAATATGTCTTAGCAACATCACAAGACTCCAACCTTGAGGTTCAACTTATGGTTAAGCTTTTAGAAATGAATTAGTTTTTTACTCGTGCGATTCACGGGTGTCGTACAACTGTAATGTGAATATTCTAAAAATATGAAGTATATATCCAAATTCATTGAACTGTTTAATCACATTATCAAGAGACTATGATATATAACCATTCTATATATTACATTATTACAAAAATAAACAAATAAAAAAAACATATAGGCATATTTTTTTTAAAAAAAGGTGACACTAAACACTATTTTATATAGATCATGTGTTTGAAAAGATACATGTATGTATCTCTTTTTCTCAAGATGTTGTCTCACAAGTTCACGTTATATCCTCTGATTCGACGTCATTCTTACTAACACTCAGTGATGGGAAAACATTTAATGTGTAATGACGCCACTTGACACATGTCTAGTTTTCCCTTTTATCTAGCAGATATTACCCAGTGGTTATCACTTTTGACTAGCGTGCAATGCCCGAGCTAACAGTCATATCATAAGACTATTCTGGGTAATACCACTCGGGTCGGGTCATGCCCATATGTAACACCCCGATCCCTCTCGAGACCGGAGTTCTCGAACCCAATACCCAAGTCAAGAAAAATGAGGGGAAACGGACGGAGTCCTCCATTGTTTATAGGGCTATCAGTTCACCTTCAAGGAGTAACTTATCCTAAAAAAACCACAATCCAACTCCAAGGTACAATCCCATTCACACAAGCATGCAAACTAACTAGGCAATCAAGTAAATCATTGAAGTTATTACAACCCATCTACAATTATTAACTTATACAAGAATACAAGCTTTACTTTATATTATAACCTTTTAGACAATAGAAACATACACAATGTTTCATAATCTCAAAACAAAACACATACAACCAGTAACTTGCATTTCCTGCACATAGACCAGTACATAGCATCCAACCACAGCTTTTCCTGAAACATGTTAAAACGAGGAATGAGTAACCAAAGTTACTCAGTGAGGGAGGGGATGCAGTAGGCCGGAGCGTGCAATCATGAGATGCAACAAAATAACAACATATTCAACGCCAAATAACACAACTAGTTAAACAAGTCATTAACCACATATAAAAAGGATACGGTTCTACTTGTCTTCAACCACGAGCCACGATCCAAGATCTTCAAGCAAGTGCCAGCAAATCCCTTATTCCTCCATAATAGGGTACTCCGGATGTATCCCGATCCTATGACCCTTTCTCCTGAGGTAGGTTCATATGTCCCAACGAGGTGAACCACGCCTCTGGGATAATGGAGTATACTTAGTGAGAGAAAGGGAATAGGCACCATGGTAGTCGAGGGAGCACGGGAAGCCTGATGCCGCCCGTGTCTCGACGCTACCATGTCCGAAAAGGTTGCGCAACCTCGAGTCAAGAACACGAGAGCCAAGTATATCAAATACCATATAAGATGAACGAGAGAGTAGGCCACCCTCGTAGTTAATTACAAATAACACGAAAAGATCAAAATAGCGAGTAAAATAACATATATAAACTTTATCAATTACTAAATAATTTAATTTAAAAACAATAAATCAAGTTAAGATGCACAGAAGAGATGAATACTCCCTCACCTTTACCAAACCTGTAAGGGTATAGCTTAAACTTACTCCAAACCTCTTTGAATCCGCTCAAATGTGCAAACCCCTAGTTATTCATATAAGTGTAACACTTTAACAATTGACTATAAAAGGTTTAACAACTATCTTCCACATCCGAGAATCTATATTACATGTTTATTTCATTGTAACTTAATTAAACTCTATAGCTTTGTAACAACATAGAAGCATTTACTAATATATAAGGTTAAGCTAACTACAACTAACAAAAGTTGTACTTAACATATAAACTAAATGCCAACTGTACAAATGGACTTAACTAACATGCGTTGGTTAACATCTTTACCTTTAATTTACATTCTAATTAATTCTTCAAACATTCAATACAAGTTTCCAAGTGCAAAGTTAATACCGCAAGCTCAACTAAGATATCTTTCAATTCCTTTAACAGAAGCTCAATTTAATCAATTCAGATACCTATGCTATTAACCTCCAAACTATCTGATTTTTATGTATAATCGTAAATCTTCGAGTGTAGTTAATTTCAGGTTCAAGCGGTGCTCAATTCCGAGTTAAATTCTAAAAATTATGACCCTTATCGCGCAACCACGCATAGCTGGGCAGAATCAGTGATTTTTTAGCCACATTTCGGAAATGGTGTGATCAGAGGGCTAAAACATTAGAATTAGCCTTAGTCCTAGAAATCAAAATTTGTTCTAAATTGCCTAATCTAGCTTTTGTGTAACTTTTGTTAATTTTAGAGCACGTTTGCTAGGTCAAAGAAGCTTCGAAAGACAGGGTCAGTGGACTGACCCAAAACATGACACACTCACACAAGCACCTAGTTGAATTCTACCTTGGTTTCATGCTTTGCTTGCTAGCTTTAGGATTTACTTTGGCACATACAACACTTATCCAATCAATTAATGAGTCAATTAACAACAATTATCAACATGGTTCATAACTAGTTCCTTTAGTCCTCTTTCAAGTTCATACTAAACTAAAGTCATACAAACCAAATAACTTAATTCACAAAACTTCACTACTATGATACGTACGCTATACAAAGGCATATAAACATTTAATTACTCAATTATAAAGCAATTATCATGGAATTTAACTATGCGAACACAAAGGAGTCAATATTATAACTTTCCCAACACTTTACCACAAGCTCACAGTGCCTCACAACTGCATTTAAACACTTTAGAAGCAACTATAAGGCAATACAAGTACTAAAACAATTAATTCATTCATTTTCCCTTTGTTCAACTAGACTATTTAGCTTCTTACTAAAATTCAGGGATCAAGTTAGGCAAGATAGCTATTCTACCAATCCAATGATATCTATATACATCTTTTTGAGCCTTGAAATCATAGCCTAGAGTTCAAGTACACGAAAATACTGAAAATGCCTCTTTGTGGGTTTTCCTATTCTGGAACCCAAACAAGCGAAACGAAGGCACTTCTAAGGCTTCAATACTTAATAAATGCTAACTATGAAGTTGAAACGTGCCCGGATTTGAGTTAACCCCGAAACCCCTTTTTAAAATGGCCTATTTTGATCAAATTACGCAAATTTCGAGCCTAACAAGCGCAATTAACTTTTTTCCCACGTTCATGGACCTAATTAGCATCTACTAGAAGCCTCGAACCTAATTAAATTGTAACTTTTTTCGGAAACCTTAGTTTGACACTATTCATCATCTTCCTTATGTAGATTCTTACTAAAAACTTAGTTCCAAGCTATAGCAATGCATAAAGATGTTCTCTAGCATGTAATAATACCATATCTAGCAAGAATCAAACAATTTATAGCACAAAAATAGCAAATTCGAAAATTATAAAAACTTGACATAAACTTTAAACTAGTAAAAATGATACACTCCCTCACTTAGAGGCCTTGAGGAAGGTGGAGAGAACCTTTGGAGAAGTGGAAATGACTCCTAGATGCAATCCTAGAGCCAAAATCTTGAAGAAAATTTGAAGTTTCTTCCTCTTTCTCCTTCTTATGGTCGACGGGTTGGGGGGACATTTTGGGAATATATTATTTTGTTTTTGAATGTATTATGCATGTATATGTAATATAATATTTATATAGTGTATGTATGGTATGATATATTAGGTCAATTACTAGTATTTCTTAGTCAAACTTATCTAGAATGCCAATTAAAGGCTAGTTAATTAAATCTAATGTTTCACCTACGTAACACTATTCACACGAAGCACAAATCAGCATGTTCTCGGCCTCCAAAGCCCAAAACTACAAGTTCCCGATCCCTTTTATAGGTCATATTATCTAGGAAAAATATTAAACCAAACAATTTAAACAGTAAATTTTCTTATGAATAGTGACCATCAAGTATATTTAAACTAGAAATAAAACACATTAAAATGCACAAAAGTTATGCTACAATTATTTTATGAGTATGATGCAGATTCTTGGGCGTTACATCATCTCCTCCTTAAACAAATTGCGTCCACGCAATTTCTTGTTTCAATTGAACTCCTCATATGCATCTGGAACAATCTTGGATAAGAAGCTCGAAGACGAAAATCATAGGGAATACCAAGTAGAAGTACTGAAGAAATACTCTAATAAGAGCCTTCAAATGGAACTCCCAAGAAACCCATCGCTCATGAATGCCAATAAAATGCCATCAAAGATCTTTGTAAGAATGCCAAAAGAATACCAATCCAGAAGTTCGAAAAAGGGTCCCTCCGAATAAGAACATCACATAGGAATTCTCAATGCAATTGTTAAATGAGAAACCCGATCGAGGATCTCTGAACGAAAATACCATAATTATAGCAAATAAAAAAAATCCCCAGATAGACCATCAATCATTATTGCTGAATAAGAATATGATTAAGAATCCAAGAGCAATGTTCTCAGGTCACCAGGCAATGAAAGCCAAATAAGAATTCAACGGGAGCACCAAATAAGAAGCCCAGTAGAAATATACCAATTGAGAGTCCCCATATCGAATCCCGGAAAAGACTACTCTTATATGTATATGTGCCAAGTAAGAATGCTAACAAGAGTCCTAATAAGAATACTACTATAGAACCCCGTATGAAAATACCAATAAGAATCACAGAGAGAATACCAATTGATCAACACTCCTTCTTTCTGTTGGTCCATGTCTTCAAGCAAGCCGCCACTGTTATCTCTTTATAGGGAAGAGTGTTCACTTACCATATTAATGGGTAATGCATGTATGTGGTGGATTTTACATATGATAAACACTTATACACTTTATTACAAATAACTAAGGTAGGGAAACACTCAAGAAATCACTTATATGCATAACTAATCATATAAATAAACATATCATATAAGTTTCACTTATTGCATAAAGAGGTCACATAGGTGCTCATACAATCGCATGTCGCATAATCTTCCTATTTCACGCAATCATAACACATAAGAACACATGTTCACTCAAGTAAACACAACACACATGCAAACACATACTTATTCAAGACTAACTTCATAGGTATGCACTCGAGGTCCACTACCCAACAGGCCAAGGACCCTGTCCCAGTTATGAGCTACTAAGCTCTAATACCACTTCTGTAACACCTCAATCCCTCTTGAGACCAGAGTTCCTGAACCCAATACCCAAGTCACGAAAAATGAGGGGAAACGGAAGGAGTCTCCCCTATTTATAGGACTATCAGTTCACTTGCAAACAGTAACTTATCCTAAAAAAACCACAATCTAATTCCAAGGTATAATCCCATTCACACAAGCATGCAAACTAACTAGGCAATCAAGTACATTATTGAAGTTATTACAGCCTATCTACAGTTATTAACTTATACAAGAATACAAGTTTTACTTTATATTACAACTTTTTAGACAATAGAACATACACAAGGTTTTATAATCTCGAAACAAAACATATACAACTAGCAACTTGCATTTTCTGCACATAGATCAGTACATAGCATCCAACCACAGCTTTTCCTGAAACATGTTAAAACAAGGAATGAGTAACCAAAGTTACTCAGTGAGGGAGGGGATGCAGTAGGCTGGAGCGTGCAATCATGAGATGCAACAAAATAACAACATATTCAACGCCAAATAACACAACTAGTTAAACAAGTCATTAACCACATATGAAAAGGATACGGTTCTACTTGTCTTCAATCACGAGCCACGATCCAAGATCTTCAAGCACGTGCCAGCAAAACCCTTATTCCTCCATAACGGGGTACTCCGGATGTACCCCGATCCTAGGACCCTTTCTCTTGAGGTAGGTCCATATGCCTCAATGAGGTGAACCACGCCTCTAGGGTAGTGGAGTATACTCAGCGAGAGAAAGGGAATAGGTACCATGGTAGTTGAGGGAGCACGGCAAGCCCGATACCGCTCGTGTTTCTCGACGCTACCATGTCCGAAAAGGTTGCGCAATCCCGAGTCAAGAACATGAGAGCCAAGTATATCAAATACCACATAAGAGGAACGACAAAGTAGGCCGCCCTCATAGTTAATTACAAATAACACGAAAAGACTCAAGATAACGAGTAAAATAACACATATAAACTTTATCAATTACTAAATAATTCAATTTAAAAACAATAAATCAAGTTAAGATGCACAGAAGAGATGAAGACTCCCTCACCTTTACGAAACCTATAAGGGTATAGCTTAGACTTACTCCAAACCTCTTAGAATCCACTCAAATGTGCAAACTCCTAGTTATTCATATAAGTGTAACACTTTAGCAATTGACTATAGAAGGTTTAACAACTATCTTCCACATCCAAGAATCTATATTACATGTTTATTTCATTGTAACTTAATTAAACTCCATAGTTTTGTAACAACATAGAAGCATTTACTAATATATAAGGTTAAGCTAACTACAACTAACCAAAATTGTACTTAACATATAAACTAAATGTCAACTGTACAAGTGGACTTAACTAACATGCATTGGTTAACATCTTTACCTTTAATTTGCATTTTAATTAATTCTTCAAACATTCAATACAAGTTTCCAAGTGCAAAGTTAATACCGCAAGCTCAACTAAGATATCTTCCAATTCCTCTAACAGAAGCTCAATTTAATCAATTCGGCTACCTAGGCTATTCACCTCCAAACTATCTGATTTTTACGTATAATCGTAGCTCTTCGAGTGTAGTTAATTTTAGGTTCAAATGGTGCTCAATTCCGTGAAGGCACAGAAGGCGTCAGTTTCAAAAGCGGGAGCGCAATGGGATCGTCTCGAGATATGTAAATAACAAAAACATGCAAGCGCAGCGGAAATAATAACAATTAAAATTTACATGTAAATAAGTTTGTATTTACATAAACTCAAGAGTCAATCCGTAAAAAGTACATTAAAAAAATACAAGAAAGTATATACAACTATATACAAATATATTTAAAATGAAATACCTCACGTGGAGAACTCAGATGTAGACACTGTCACGCCCTAACTCGACCCCACCTACGATCAGTCAGGACGCAACAGGATTTCGGCAGTATAACGACAGTAAATAGAATACCGAGGTTCTAAACCAACCTCATTAATAACATTAAACATCCCATTCCATAACCATACAAACAACAACTCCTCAACAACATAACAACACACAACATAACCGTAATATACAATAATCAGTTCTTGTTATCTGCCTCTGTTCCAACATAACATACAATACCTCAACCTTATCATACATTTCAAAAATAAGTTGAGACCCATCTAACAACTTAACCATAGACAAAAGAAGCTGCTAGAATAGTAACAAGAACTATAAAGCATAGAAAAGGCTACTAAACTAATATACATGATAAATAACAGCACAGAATCATGGATAAGACTCTGGGACATATGACTCGTCCACGTAAGGCACATTTTTCACATTCTCCTCTTTAGGAGGCACGTACCCGTAATCCTGCAAAAGTACACCTGTATGCATGCAATAATAGAGAGTGAGCTTATATAAAATAAGCCCAGCGAGGATCCGATAGATCTCGAGCAAGGTCTACTAAACTCCTTGGAAATAATCCTTTGAGTCAGTAAACACACAATAACATAAATAATACTATCATCACATAACTATATGACCATTCAATAAAGGATACTCTCTCTAGTTGGTGTAGCTCCAAACGCCATCACGATCTCAACCATTCTTCTTGTAACTCCCCATTACTCACGCACCCGGGGTACCCCCAATAACCTCGCCCTCCATGACACCTCCGTCATGCGAGCTGGAGGCAATCTCTGATAGTCATGCCGTTATCAACCCGACAGCCCGATGCTGCCCGAGAGGTGGCACACACATACCAGAGACCCAGCAATAATAATAAGCATCAATCATTCACAGAATGACAGTCTAGCAGAATTGTTTATCTCCTGGCATCAATCATCAATCAATAATCATCAATCATCATCAATAAACATATTATCATCATCAATAATCATATTATCATCATAATAACATCAATAAACAATTTAACAACAAATAACTAAGTTAGATGACAAAGTAGGCCATCCAACCGAACATGCATTACACACACAATCGAACCCTAATTTACCCGTCAACAACTCACAATTCAATCACTCAACCCACACCCAATCATCTAAGGCTCAATCTAACATTTTAAAGAAAGACAACCTAAACTTCAAATAATCATATCTTACATTCTACTAATCCAAACAACTCCAAATCAGTTTCAAACACTCACCCATTCAATCAACTACATTAGCCCCCTCGGAAACCAACCAAAACACATTTAAATCATGCTCAATAACCCTAAAACCCTAGTGTGTCATGGCTGAAATTTTTGGATTTTGGCACGAACATCACAATCGAAAATTCGGCATTACAACGACGCTACCACGTAATTAAAAAACTTTTAGAAATCGACGGCAATCGATTCCGATCAACACAACTCAATTTAATCAACATTGAACAAATTAATCAAATTTAAATACCCGAAAAATAAAAATTATGCTACAACCGATAAAAACTCGTAGTATTACAGCTAAATGATCCCTAGCATGCAAGGAGCAATAATCTAACATCAGATTAGAATTCTAACGGTTCAATTTTCATTTATACACAAAAATGCAAAAGACAACTTTTGAGATCTAGAATTTTTCTCTCACCTTTGATGTGTTTTGATGCAAGAAATGTGTAGAATGGATGCCAAACAAGTGAAATCAAGCTTTGAATCACTCAATTTGGCTTTGAAATGCAAAATCTATGAGAAAAATTCTTTGAAAATGCCTTCATCTTTCTCCTCCAAGGAGCCACGGTTTTGTGTGTTTTTGGTTGTGTTTTGCTTTGTTTTCAATGTGTGTTGATCATATATTAAGCAAAGGTCAAATAAATAAAAGAAAGTCAAAGTGGAAACTAATTATTTTTAGTGTTTTCTTGACTTTAAATGCATTTTATTGATCACCAAAGTTCAAAATAATTATTCAACACCCAAGCTAGCTCAAGTAAATTATTTTTAGGTGACAAGAAGTTTTACAATCAAACAATTTCACCCGAATCGGCTTAAAACTCGATTTTCGCAAAAGTCGGTGTAAAAACCCTAATAAATTCCTAAGCCGATTTTAAAACCGTTTTAATCAAACACAGGTCTATTAAAGTCCGTGGAATAGGTCTAGAAGGCTTAAAAAGACCAGTTTAAAAATTTTAGCGGACGTGTTTCGAAAATACTATTCACTAAAAATCGACGATAAAATTTCTGACCCCGTTTTTGATGAAAATTTCATGAATGCACATTTAGCACGTATTAGGAGTATTGACATCAAAATTATAACATTCTAGGTCATATAGCACATAAACAGGTCAAATGCACGCAAAACGAGATAAAACACGTAAATCGAGTTAAAGCAGAAAAGTGGGGTTTCACAAACACTTAAAGTAGATCTTGACTTGGGCAAAGCTCATTCACACGTGCAAAGGTCCTAGTCGATCCACGGGTATCCAAAAGCAAATGACTACTAACTAATTAAAGTTTTAGCTTAGTTAAGTCCAAGAGCTTAAGTATACGTGAGTTGAGAATTAAAAGCAAAGTGTTTCCTATCTCAACTAGCCTTGGCCGAAACTACAAAGAGAAATGAGAGAAAAATTGCTTCTAGAGAGAGAGAGATTTTCAGCCATAAGGTGCAAAAAAAGTGTGAAGATCTTGTCTGCTATTTATAGATGCACAAACTTGCTCATCAAATGACAAGTGGCATGATCTAAATATATGAAGAATCCAAGTGTCAAAATTGCCCTTTGATGGTTGGCCAAGGAGGGGTAAAAGGGAAAGTTTTACATTCAACTTGTTGTTTGTCTTTTTGTGCAAGTTGTCTTTTATCCTTTTGTGTTTCGTCTTTTAGTACTTGTCTTTTTGTGCAACTTGTTGTTTGTCTTTTAGTGAAGACAAACATTAATTATTCCTAAACCCTTTTAGAATAATTAATTGTAGATTGACCCCTCAATCTATTTTCACTAAAGCCCCAATACTTTTTAGTATTTACACTTTGACCCCAAAAATTTCAAAAATTACGATTTTGGCCCACTTAACCGGTAATGTCAAAAATCACACTGTTAACACTTTAACTTGTTTCCAACTCAATACCAAACTCAGAAATGCTTTATTCATGATACCCTAAGTTTGTGACTTTCTAGGTTCATGACCGTACAACGATAAAGGATCGATTCCGAAAATGTCTTTGTCATTTTCCAGAGTACCTTTATGTTCATGAGTGACGCGCTAGAAACAAATGTATCATGACAATATGTATAGTAATGAAGTCAAATTCCAACGAACCTATTTATAGTCGCAAATTAGTGTATAGTCCGATCCTTCTGTTAAAATGTCCCGATCGTTGTGGGAACCATGAAATGATTAAGTCCGCTATACGATTCTATGCATAGATCTAATTTGGTGAAATGAGAGATAACATCTATGGAAAAATACCTTTCCATTGTTCAACTACCCCAGCCGAGGATTTCTCATTTCAGACGACCGATACTAGATCGCATAGAACATTGCCTCTCTATCGGAGGTTAACAGATCCTATCTTGACAATTACTTGTCAGTCTCATATCATAAGACTAAACTGCAAGAGGCCGTATCTCACCCTGAAAGAAGGCGAGCATTGTCCAAACGCAAGATTTAGCCCTTGATATAGCCGGCAGCCGTAATTTCTCAAGTCAAAGGATTAATTTGCACAATTTGCAACGAATGACAAACTATTAATCCAAAGTCATGTAGTTTTGTCATTCCGGTCACATTTAATGATCCGTTCAACCAACGATCATTTATATGTGAGTTAATCTCATCCCTATGCTGTTGTAGCTCAATGCTCGCTACCCTTTATCATTAACATCTCCATGTTAATCAAAGGAGTTACATATGATAGTCCATACTTGATTATTCTAGTCCTGGTCGAATAATCTAAGGACTATGAATGCTTTTGAATGTTAATCATGTCGAAGAAACATGCCATTGAATTCTCGACACTTTAAGAATATATTTCTTCTCCGAAAAACATTGAGGATATATTCATATAATTGAATGGAGAATATGAACATCCAAATTGACATGCCATTCAGATTTACATCAAAATGCCCTATATAGGTCATCTAACTGTATAGCATTAGGACAAATCTCTAACAATCTCTTACTTGCACTAATGCTATAGAATATAGCCATCAGCGCATATCTACATGGTATCGCATCCCCATCTTCTCAAGATAACGTTCTAATTGTGATTGACTCATGGGCTTAGTAAGTGGGTCAGCTACATTTTCTAATGTAGGAACTTTCTGCAGACTTATATCTTTTCGAGCAACTATCTCTCGAATGATATGAAAACGCCTTTCTATGTGTTTGGATTTCTGATAAGATCTAGGTTCCTTAACTTGTGCAATAGCTCCATTGTTGTCGTAATACAGCGGTATCGACAACTCGATAGAAGGAACCACTTCTAGCTCTAACAAGAACTTCCTCATCCAAACAGCTTCTTTTGTTGCATCTGATGCAGCAATGTACTCGGCTTCCGTAGTAGAGTCTGCAGTAACTGGATGCTTGGAACTTTTCCAACTTACTGCCCCTCCATTACGAACAAACATAAATTCGGATGTAGACTTTCTATCATCCGTATCATATTGAAAATCTGAATCTATGTTCCCATCTATCTGGAGTTCTCCTCCTCCATAAATTAGTACAAGGTCATTAGTCCTTCACAAGTACTTAAGGATATGTTTCACTGCCATCCAGTGTTCTTCTCCTGGATCTGACTGATATCTGCTCACAAGGCTTATAACATATGCAATATCAAGCCTTGTACATAGCATGGCATACATAAGACTGCCAACAATAGAAGCATAACGTACACGTTCTATACGTTGCCTTTCATCCTCGGATTTGGGAGACATATTCTTAGAAAGATATATTCCATGCCAGATAGGCAAAATACCTTTTTTAGAACTCTCCATATTGAATTTCTTCAATACTCACTCTATGTACAGACTTTGAGACAAGCCAATTAATCTTTTCGTTCTATATCTATAGTCACGAATCCCTAAGATATAAGAGGCTTCTCCCAGATCTTTCATGGAGAACTTGCTATTCAACCAAATCTTAGTGAACATCATCTGTCCAACATCATTTCCCATGATTAGAATGTAATCAACATACAAAATCAGAAAAGTGGTCATGCTCCCACTGATCCTTTTGTATACACAAGGTTCATCATCATTTCTAATGAAACTAATCTCTTTGATCTCATTATTAAATCTGATGTTCCAAGAATGAGAGGCTTGCTTTAGGCCATAAATTGATCTTTGAGCTTACACACTTGATCTTTGTTGGATTTAAAACCTTCAGGCTATTCCATATAGATGTGAGACCCCATATTTTATCTTTGCCTAGATTTGCATGATTTGACATGTTTATGTGTTATATGAGTTAGAATGTTAATTCTGTGATTTATATTCCTATTACATGCTAAGTGTGCATTCATGAAATTTTCATCAAAATCGGCATCAGAAATTTTATTGATGATTTTTGTGAAGTATTTTGAACACACGTCCGCTAAAATTTTTACAGGAGTGTTTTAAACATTTTAAAAATTAGTTCTCGGATATTAAAAGACATATGTCTGATTAAAATGGATTTTGAATCGGCTTTGAAATTTTAAAGGTTTTTACACTTTCTTTTATGAAAATTGCATTTTTAACCGAGTCGGGTAAAAATATTTGCAAATGAAAAATGTTGTCACCTATTCTTGAACTACTAAATATAGTAGTTTTACTTGTTTGAGCAAAGTAATCCAAAATTGCAATTAAAAGACTAAAAACACAAAAAAACTAACAAGTGTTCAACTTTGACTTTTTAAATTTTATTTGACTTTGAGCTATTAAGCATCAACACACATTAAAAGCTCACAAAACACACTCACACTACACACACATAACCGAGAGTTTGAAGAAGAAAATAGAGAGAAAATTTTAAAGGTTTTCAAAGAAAAATTTCCTTGAAAAACTTCGTTTTTATCCGTAGTTTTGCGAACCGAGCTGGATTCCGCTTGTTGGGCACGCATTGCACGCATTCATAGCCTTGTTTCGGATCAAAGGTGAGAGAAAATTTTTAGATCGCAAAGTGATATTTTTGTCTTTTCATATAACTATTTATTTAGCTAGTGAAATGTTAAATTGATGTTATATTATTGCTCAGTGGACGCTAAGGATCAGTTATATGTGTTTTTATAAGTTTTAAACCGTTGTAGCACGTATTTTTATTTTTCGGGTATTAAATTTGAGAATTTGGCCATTTGTTGAGTAATTGGAGTTGTGGTGGTTGAAATTGATTGCTGTTAGCTTCTAAAAGTTTGTTAAATACGTGGTAGTAATGTTGTAATGCCAAAATTTTGATTGCGATGTCGTGGTGAAAGTCCAAAAATTTCAGCCATGGTGCATTGAGGTTTTAGGGCTGTTGGGCTTAATTTGGATGGATTGTGGTTGGTTTCCAAGGGGACTAATGTAGTTGCTTGAGTGGGTGAGTGATAGAAACTGGTTTGGAGGTCATTGGATTAGTAAATTGTAAGTTATGACTTTTAGAAGTTTGGGTTGTCTTTCTTTAAATGTTGAAATAATGTCTTTAGTTGTTTGGATGGTGTTTGAGTGGTTGAATTATGGGTTGTTGTTGGTTAGAATCGGGTTAGGTTGAGTGGATTAATGCATGTTAAGTTGGATGACCTACTTTGTCATCTAACTTAGTTGTTGAGTTGTTAATTGCTTAATTGATGATATGTTGTTGAAATGTTATTAATAGATTATTGATTATTGATTATTGAAGAAGCCGGGAGATAGACAACCTACTTTGTTGTCCTCCTGAGATATGAATGATTATTATTATTGTCATGAGTCTTGGTATGTGTGTGCCACCTGTTGGGTAACGTCGGACTGTCGGGTTGATAACGGTATGACTATCATAGACTACCCCTAGCTCACATGGCGGAGGTGCCATGGAGGGAAGGGCTAGAGAGGTACCTCGGGTGCGTGAGTAATGGGGAGTTATAAGAAGAATGGTTGAGATCATGATGGTGTTTGGAGCTACACCAACTAGAGTATCCTTATTGATTGGTTATGATTATTGTTATGTTTATATTGATGTTGATATTTGTTATGTGATAGAGATCTATTAATTCCTCACTGGGCTTGTTTTATATAAGCTCACTCTCATTTGTTATCTGCAAGCAGGTGTTACTGAACCAGAATACGGGTATGTGCCTCAAGAAGATGAGAATGTGACTTTGGTTGAAGAGTCTTATGTGCTAGAGTCATATCCTGATGTTTAATTGGAATGTTTTATACTATTTTGTAGTATGACTTAGGTTGTATAGTTTCAAGCTTTTAAAGGTTGTTTTATATAAATGGATCCAAAGATAGTATAAGTGTTATGCTAGTTTAGTTGTCTTACTTTTGGATTTGATTAAGTTGCTAAGCTAGTATAATATGTTATGAATGTATATGGTTTTACTTAGTGATATATGATGTTGGAACGGAGTCGTATAACTTATGAATGAAATGGTAAAAGAATGTTTAATGTATATTATGGATTCGTTATATGATGTCAATTTGATTGTGGAGTTGATTGGTGATTTGTGGAGTTGGTTATGTGAGTTACAAAGAGGTTGATTTAGAGCCTCGGTATCCAAGTTACTGTCATTATATTGCCAAAATTCCGTTGCGTCCTGACTCATCGTAGGAGGGGTCGAGTTGGGGCGTTACAATAGATATCTTCCTCAAGATTGCCATTCAGGATCACAGTTTTAACATCCATTTGCCAGATCTCATAATCATAGTGTGCGGCAATAGCATGATACGGATGGACTTAAGCATGACAACTGGTGAAAAAGTTTCGTCATAATCAACACCTTGTTTCTGACGAAAACATTTCGCAACCAGCCTTGCTTTATAAGTTTCCACATTTCCATCTATTCCAAGTTTTCTTTTGAAGACCCATTTACAACCTATAGGTACAATACCTTTAGGTCGGTCAACTAAGGTCCAAACATCATTTGAATACACGGAATCTATCTCTGTTTGCATAGCCTGCCTCTATTTCTCGGAATCAATATCTTGTATTGCTTCTTCATAATCAGTAGGATCATCCAAATGATCTTTATCTTCTACCACAAACAACTCTTGTGTTTCCTCAAGTGGATAACCATATCTCTCAGGAGGACGGGATACTCTACTAGATCTTCGAGGTCCTTGTGTTATGACTGGTTATAGATCTTGTTAAATTGGTTCGGGATTAAGACTTGGGTCAATTTGTGGTTCAGAAGACTCTTCTTCAATTCTTATTTTCCTCCCACTGCCTCCTTCTTGAACAAACTCTTTTTCAAGAAAGAAGGCATCTCAGCTGATCAATATCCTTTGATCATCGAGAAAATAGAAATAATATCCTCTAGTCTCCTTAGGATATCCCACAAATCTCCCTTTATCTGATCTAGCTTCCAACTTGTCCATCTTAAGTTTCTTAACATAAGTGGGACAACCCCAAATCCTAATGTGATTAAGATTTGGTTTCCTACCAACCCACATCTCATACGGTGTAGTAGGAACAGCTTTAGTTGGAGCCCTATTCAACAAGTAAATAGACATAAGAAGTGCATACCTCCACAATAAAATTGGAAGATTGGTGTGACTGATCATAGATTGTACCATATCCATCAATGTATGATTCCTACGTTCAGATGCTCCATTTAATTGTGGTGTAGCAGGTGGAGTAGTCTGTGAAGTTATTCTAGCTTGTTTAAGATATTCAAGAAATTCGGTACTTAAGTATTCACCTCCACGATCGGATCACAAGGTTTTAATACTTTTTTCCCATTTGGTTTTCTGCTTCAGCTTTAAATTCCTTGAATTTATCAAAAGCCTCAGATTTGTACTTCATTAAGTGCATATAACCATACCGAGAATAGTCATCGGTAAGGGTTATGAAGTAGATATAACCACCGCGAGCCATTTCTCTAAAGGGTCCGCATATATTACTATGTATTAATGCTAACAATTCAGTGGCTCTTGCTCATTTTCCAACAAATGATGACTTGGTCATTTTCCCGAGAATACAAGACTTACATGTAGGCCCGGGCTCAAATCCTAATGACTTGATAAGTTCATTTTGAGCCATCCATGTTAATCTTTTCTCGTTAATATGACCGAGTCTCAAGTGCCACAATTGCTTCACATTAATTTGAATATCTTTTGTTTGTTTCTCATTTGAAGTGGAATTGAAGTTACATGCATGCATTCATCCAAATTCAAATGATAAAGTTTGTTCAACAAAGTATCTGAGCTGATATATTCATTACGATAATAAATATTACAGCTCTTGTTTGAAAAGGAAAATTCATAATTCTTACAAAAAAGTTTAGGAATAGAAACAATATTTCTAACAGCATTCGGAACAAACAAAACATTTGAAAGACACAAAACATGACCAGCAGGTAAACAAACTTCAACATTTCCTTTGGCATGGGCCGCAACACTTGCTCCATTACTAACCTTCAAAACAATCTCACGCTTCCGAAGTGTTATCCAGTCATTTAGATTCTGTGAGGATATACGAACATGTGTTGTAGCACCAGAATCTAAAATCCAAGATGTACAAGCCGGACTAATTGAAAAATTAGTTTCATTCACAGAAAAAGAAGTTGTGCCTTGCGCATTGGCAGCAACCTGTTTCTCTTTCAACTCTTGAAGGTACAAGGAACAATTTCTTCTCCAATGGCCATCACCCTTGCAGTGATAACACTGCCCTTTAGGTACGTCTTCTTTCTTCTTAACACCTCCAGTGAGCTTAAGAGTAGTGTCCTTGTGAAACCCCAAATTTTACCTTTGCATAGAATTGTGTGTTTTGACCTATTTATGTGTTATATGAGTTAGAATGCGCTAATTCTGTGATTTATATTCCTATTACATGCTATGTGTACATTCACGAAATTTTCATCAAAATCGGCATCATAAATTTTATCGTCGGTTTTTGTGAATAGTATTTTGAACGCACGTCCGCTAAAATTTTGACATGGGTGTTTTTAGGGTTTGAAAACCTAGTCCTTTGTATTAATAGACCCATGTTTGATAAAAATTACTTCTAAAAAGGAATAGGAATTTAAATATAATTTTTGGACGAAAAGTAGCATTTTTGAGCTAAATAGTGATTTTTGCTAAACCCGATTCTTGCATTAACTTTCGTTGACCTAGTATATTTTAATATAAATGTATTTATATGTGGTATTAAATGATTTTAGAATAATTGTGCCTTCAAAAGACATTTGAAAACAAATAATATAACTTTTCATCTTATTTTGCAAAAATTGAGTTTTATACCCTAGTGGTATGTATATGTATGCATATAAAATTTGTTGTCACCTAAATTTAGTTTACTAAATATAGTAAATATAGTATTTCTACTTGTTTGAGCAAAAATAGTCTAAAAGACAATTAAAAGACTAAAAAATATAATTAAAAGACTAAGTAAATCAACTTTGACTTTTATTATTTTTGTTGACTTGAGCTTATATCATCAACACACATTGAAAACAACACAAAATACCTCCAAAAATACCTAGATGGCTGAAAATACCAAGGGAGGCAAAGAGAAGCCATTTTTGTTCAAGTTTTCAAGTAATTTCTTCATAGATTTTGCAATTCAAGTCCAAATCACTTCATTCAAAGCTTGAATTGATTGTTGGGTATCCATTCTACCTATTTCTAACCTTAGTTTGCATCAAAGGTGAGAGAAAAATTCTAGATCTCAAAATGCTATTTTTATGTCAATTCATATAATTGAATTTTTAGCCGTTGAAATGTTGAATTGATGTTAGAATATTGCTCAGTAGATGCTAAGGATCATTTATATGTGTTTATATAAGTTTTGAACTGTAGTAGCATGTATTTTTTATTTTTCGGGTATTAAAAATGGATTTTAAGTTCAATGTTGAATAATTGTTGTTGTTGTGGTTTGAATTGATTGCTTGTTGTTTCTAAAAGTTTGTTAATTGCGGGGTAGTGATGTTGTAGTATCGAATTTTTGATTGTGATGTCGTGGCAAAAGTCCAAAAAATTCAGCCAAATGCATTGCCAAAATTAGGGTTGTTGGGCTTGTTTTGTATGGCTTTTGGTTGGGTTTTGATGGGGCTAATGTAGTTTCATGTGTGGGTGAATGATAGGAAGTGATTTGGAGGTCATTGGATTAGTAGATTGTAAGTTATGATTGTTAGAAGATTGAGTGACCTTACTTTAAGATGTTGAAATATTGTCTTTGGGTGTTTGGGTAGGGTTTGAGCGATTATTTCTTGGGTTGTTGTTGGTTATATGCAGGATTGAATATGTGGTTTAATGCATGAAAGTTGGGTGGCCTACTTTGTCATCTAATTTAGTTGTTTAGCTGTTAATTGATTAATTGATGTTATGTTGTTGAAATGCTATTAATTGATTAATGATTGATGATGACGGGAGATAAGCAACCTACTTTTGTTGTCCTCCCGAGGAATGAATGATTATTATTATTGTCATGAGTCTTGATATGCGTGTACCACCTCTCGGGCAGTATCTGGCTGTAGGGTTGAAAACGGCATGACTATCATAGACTACCCCCAGCTCGCATGGGCGGAGGTGCCATAGAGGGAGGGGCTAGATGAGGTACCTTGGGTGTGTGTGTAATGGGGAGTTATAAGAAGATGGTTGAGATCGTGATGGCATTTGGAGCTACGCCAATTAGAGTATCCTTATTGATTGGTTATTATTATTGTTGTGCTTATATTGTTATTGATGTTTATTATGTGTTTACTGCTCAAAGGATGATTTCCAAGGAGTATAGTAAATACTTTTAAAAGATCTATCGAATCCTCACTGGGCTTGTTTTATATAAGCTCACTCTCATTCGTTATATGCATACAGGATTTACTGAACAGGAATACGGGTATGTGCCTCAGGAGCTGAGAATGTGCTTTATGTGGACGAGTCTTATGTGCCGGAGTCATTGCCATGAGTTTGTCTTAGTTATTGTAATATGTAATACTGTATAACTTACTCAATTATAAGATTTATACTATGCTAGTTTAGTAGTCTTTCTTTTGAACATGATTAGGTTGCTAGACTGGTGTATAATCTATTTTGCAATGTATAATATAACCTATGTATGATGTTGGAACGGAGGCGTATAACTTATGGATGAAATGGTGAAATAATGTTTAAAGTTTATTTCGGTTGCGTTGTATGTTGATAACTTGATTGTGGAGTTGGTTGGTCATTTGTGGAGTTGGTTGTATAATGTTTTAAAGGGTTGGTTTAGAGCCTGATGTCCATGTTACTGTTGTTATACTGCCGAAATTTCGTTGCGTCCCGATTGATCGTAGGTGGGGTCGAGTTGGGGCGTGACAGTCCTTTTTCTTCTTGTTTTTCCTCCTTATTCTATTCTTGGGCCTAAACCTAGAAGAAGAGGTAGCAACGAGGACAATCTCCTTACCTTTTCCCTTGAACTGTGACTGCGCAGTGGTCAATATATTGGCCAGCTCAGGCATAGAAGCAGAGAACTTGTTCATCTGAAAGTTCACTATGAACTGATTGAAGGAAGGTGGGAGGGACTGCAAAATAAGGTTCGTGTGCAACTTACAGTCCATGTCAAACTCATGCATCTCAAGTTGAGTAATCAAATTAATCATCTTGAGAACATGCTTGTTGACATCACCAACTTCTTCCAATCTAGCTCTGAACAACTCTTTTGACAGTTCATATCTGGCAACATCACTTTGCTCACCATACAACTCTTTCAAGTTTAGAATCATGCTAGCAGCATCAGACATATTCTCATGCTGCTTTTGCAGTTCATTTGACATTGAAGCAAGAATGTAAGCCTTTGCTCTCAAGTCATGTTCAACCCAGAGCCGATATGTTTCTTGCTCTTATTCAGTTGCAGTTTCAGGAAGGGTAGCAGGAGGGGCCTTATCCAGAACATATTCAATCTTTTCCAATCCCAAAACAATTTTAAAATTGCGAAACCAATCGGGAAAGTTTGGTCCGGTTAAAGCATTTTTATCAAGGATACGGGCAATGGGATTTGAAATAGAAGCCATTATAAAAAGTATTGCATAAATAAGTAGTACAGAAAGTAAGACTGCTAGTTGATGTAAAAATGCATAACTATTTAAGTATGGTCTTTACAAAAATAGTAACTCCCACTAACTTTATCGAATCTCATACTCCCAAAACGAGAAACGCGAATCCGGTAGAATCCAGTAGTGGGTAACCAAATTCTCTCAATAATTTGCATCCCTCAAACCTTTGTGGCTATGTTGGAATATAAATATCAACAGTCAACAACTCTCTGTTGTCTATTTCACAAAATAGGTTATGGTCATATCCAGTCCCTAAATTACTTTGGTCTCAAACCTTTGTGGCTATGTTGATAATTCAGTTAGACCTGACCCGCTATCTCACAGTTATCCCACAAATTGAATCAATAGCCTCAAGCCTTTGTGGCTATGTTGGCCGTTAGATTTTGGCAGACAACCACATCACTATGTTATACTAGCAACTTAATTAAACTTAGTACGAATCATGTCCCTCTACCTTTGGGCAAGATCGGACATAATCGCTTTGGGTTCATTAAGTCCTAGCATGGCGGAGGACAACAGATCTAATATTGATTTGCACATTTGGGAGTTTTGTAATATATCTCATCATGCATACATTAATAATCATATAGTATATAATGCATGCAACATGTATAAATGGTGGATCATGGACTTTGGAATAAAAAAGAAAAACTATCTTAAAACACATCACTATGTCTTCAAGATCTCCAACTCCTTTGGATTCATCTGGTTGCCTCTTTTCATTTCTTCTTGAGAATTTACATATAGTCCTCACTACAAAGTTCTCTCAAAAGCAAGAAAAATAAAATGAGACTTATGTCTCAATTACAAACCGGGTATCCACTAAGTCCATGATCAAGTTTACCATTTATGCATCATGTAGCTAGATTAAACTTATCTCATAGATAATCAAAGCTAAATGAAAATAATCAATCTTAACGCTTCATATACAAAAGATAAACAAATTCCATCTAATCTTCTATTAATGTTTTGACAACATGCATGAAAGAGAATTGACTCTAACATCAACCAAGCATTCCAAGACCAATTGAGTTCACAAGCCATATAGTCTCGACATGACACGTAAACCGAGATCTCCATATAAAGGGATCATCAGGCCCGATCATAGAAAACTTTTGGCTCACTACAATCAAAGTCGATCTTTCCATGCGGGATGGAATCAACTCATGTCTTTCGCATAAACGTGTCAATAAACATAAAAGATTAGATCTAATGTACATATTACGGACTTTCAAAACCGTGGCTCTAATACCACTTGAAGGCACAGAAGGCGTTAGATTCAAAAGCGGGAGCGCAACGGGATTGTCTCGAGATATGTAAATAACAAAAACATGCAAGCACAACAAAAATGATAACAATTAAAATTTGCATGTAAACAAGTTTGTATTTACATAAACTCAAGAGTAAATCCGTAAAAAGTACATTAAAAGAAAATACAATAAAGTATATACAACTATATACAAATGTATTTAAAATGAAATACCTCGAGTGGAGAACTCGGATGTAGACACTTGAAGAAGATCTTGACTTGGGCAAAGCTCCTTCGCACATGCAAAGGTCTTAGTCGGTCCACGGGTATCCAAAAACAAATGACTACTAACTAATTAAAGTGCTAGCTTAGTTAAGTCCAAGAGCTTGAGTATATATGAGTTGAAAATTAAAAGCAAAGTGTTTCCTATCTCAACTAGCCTTGGCCGAAACTACCAAGAGAAATTGAGAGAAAATTTCTTCTAGAGAGAGAGATATTTTCGGCCATAAGGTGCAAAAAAAGAATGAAAATCTTGTCTTCTATTTATAGATGCACAAGCTTGCTCATCAAATGACAAGTGGCATGATCTAAATATATGAAGAAGCCAAGTGTCAAAATTGCCCTTTGATGGTCGGCCAAGGAAGGGTAAAAAGGATAATTTTGCATGCAACTTGTTGTTTATCTTTTTGTGCAAGTTGTCTTTTGTCCTTTTGTATTTCATCTTTTAGTGCTTGTCCTTTTATACAACTTGTTGTTTGTCTTTTGGTGAAGACAAACATTAATTATTCCTAAACCCTTTTAGAATAATTAATTGCAGATTGACCCCTTAATCTATTTGCACTAAAGCCGACAAACATTAATTATTCCTAAACCCTTTTAGAATAATTAATTGTAGATTGAACCCTCAATCTATTTATATTAAAGCCCCAATACTTTTTAGTATTTATACTTTGGCCCTAAAACTTTTGAAAATTACGATTTTGGCCCATTTAACCGGTAATGTCCACAATCACACTGTTAATACTTTAATGTGTTTCCAACTTAATACCAAAGTCAGAAATACTTTATTCATGATACCCTAAGTGTGTGACTTTTTAGGTTCATAACCGTATAGCGATAAAGGATCGATTCCAAAAATGTCTCCGTCATTTTTCGGAATACCTTCATGTTCATGAGTGACGTTCTAGCAATGAACGTATCATGGCAATATGTACAGTAATGAAGTCAAATTCCAACGAACCTATTTATAGTTGCAAATTAGCGTGCAGTCCGATCATTCTGTTAAAATGTCCCGATCGTTGTGGGGACCATGAAATGATTAAGTATGCTATACGATTCTATGCATAGATCTAATTCGGTGGAATGAGAGATTACATCTATGGAAAAACACCTTTCCATTGTTCAACTACCCCGGCCGAGGATTTCTCATTTCAGACGACCGACACTAGATCGCATAAGACATCGCCTCACTGTTGGAGGTTAACAGATCCTATTTTGACAATTACCTATCGGTCTCATATCACAAGGCTAAACTGCAAAAGGCCGTATCTCACCCTGAAAGAAGGTGAGCATTATCCAAACGCAAGATTTAGCCCCTGATATAGCCGGCAGGTGTAATTTCTCAAGTCAAAGGATTAATTTGCACAATGCGCAACGAATGACAAACTATTAATCCAAAGTCATGTAGTTTCGTCATTCTGGTCATATTCAATGATCCGTTCAACCAACGATCATTCATATGTGAGTTAATCGCATTCCTATGCTATTGTAGCTCAACGTTCGCTACCTTTTATCATTAACATCTCTATGTTAATTAAAGGTAACTACATATGATAGTCCGTACTTCTAGTCCTGGTCGAATAATCTAAGTACTATGAATGCTTTTGATTGTTAATCATGTCGAAGAAACATGCCATTGAATTCTCAACACTTTAGGAATATATTTCTTCTCCCAAAAACATTGAGGACATATTCATATAATTGAACGGAGAATATGAACATCCAAATTGACATGCCATTCAGATTTACATCAAAATGCTCTATATAGCATTAGTGCATATCTCTAACATTCTGAGTTAAATTCCAAATTATAACCCTTATTACGCAACCACGCATAGTTGGGCAGAACCAGTGATTCTGAGCTACATTTCGGAACTGATGTGATCAGATGGCTAAAACGTTAGAATTAGCCTTGGTCCTACAAATCAAAATTTGTTTTAAACTGTCAAATCTAGATTTCGTGTAAATTTTGTTAATTTTCGAGCACATTTGCTAAGTCAAAGAAGCTTTGAAAGATAGGGTCAGTGGACTGACCCAAAACAGAACACACTCACACAAGCACCTAGTTGAATTCTACCTTGGTTTCTTGCTTTGCTTGCTAGCTTTAGGCTTTACTTTGGCACATACAACACTTATGCAATCAATTAATGAGTCAATTAACAACAATTATCAACATGGTTCATAACTAGTTCCTTTAGTCATCTTTCAAGTTCATACTAAACTAAAGTCATACAAACCAAATAACTTAATTCACAAAACTTCACTACTATGATACGTATGCTACAGAAAGGCATATAAATATTTAATTACTCAATTATAAAGCAATTATCATAGAATTAACTATGGGAACACAAAGGGGTCAATATTATACCTTTCCCAACATTTTACCACAAGCTCACACGTGCCTCAAAACTGTATTTAAACACTCTAGAAGCAACTATAAGGCAATACAAGTACTAAAGCAATTAATTCATTCATTTTCCCTTCGTTCAACCAGGCTATTTAGCTTCCTACCGAAATTCAGGGATCAAGTTAGGCAAGATAGCTATTCTACCAATCCAAGGATACCTATATACATCTTTTTGAGACTTCAAATCATAGCCTAGAGTTCAAGTACACGAAAACACCAAAAATGCCTCTTTGTGGGTTTTCACTACAAGTACCTATTCCGGAACCCAAACAAGTGAAACGAAGGCACTTCTAAGGCTTCAATACTTAATAAATGCTAACTATGAAGTCGAAACGTGCTCGAATTCGATTTAACCCCGGAACCCCTTTCTAAAATGATTTATTTTGATCAAATTACCCAAATTTCGAGCCTAACAAGCGTAATTAAAATTTTTCCCACTTTCATAGACCTAATTGGTATCTACTAGAAGCCTCGAACCGAATTAAATTGTAACTTTTTCAGAAACCCTAGTTTGTCACTATTCATCATCTTCCTCATGTAGATTCTTGCTAAAAACTTAGTTCCAAGCTATACCAATGCATAAAGATGTTCTCTAGCATGTAATAATACCCTATCTTGTAAGAATCAAGCAATTTATAGCACAAAAACAGCAAATCTAAAAATTATAAAAGCTTGGCATAAACTTTAAACTAGCAAAAATGATGCACTCCCTCACCTAGAGGCCTTGAGGAAGGTGGAGAGAACCTTTGGGGAAGTGGAAATGACTCCTAGATGCAATCCTAGAGCCAAAATCTTGAAGAAAATTCGATTTTCTTCTTCTTTCTCCTTCTTATGGTCGACGGGTAGGGGGGACATTTTGGGAATATATTGTTTTGTTTTTGAATGTATTATGCATGTATATGTAATATAATATTTATATAGTGTATGTATGGTATGATATATTAGGTCAATTACTAGTATTTCTTAGTCAAACTTAGCTAGAATGCCAATTAAAGGCTAGTTAATTAAATATAATGTTTCACCTACGTAACACTATTCACACGAAGCACAAAATCATTTTCTTATCGTATGTTCTCGGCCTCCAAATCCCAAAACTACAAGTTCCCGATCCTTTTTATAGGTCATATTATCTAGAAAAAATATTAAACCAAGCAATTTATACAGTAAATTTTTTTATGAATAGTGACCATCAAGTAAACATATTTAAACTAGAAATAAAATATATTAAAATGCAGAAAAGATATGCTACAGTTATTTATGACTATGATGCAAATTCTCGGGCGTCACACCATATTTAGGATGGGTCGGATTATACTCATATCTCCTATGTTACTCATGGAAATAATTTTAGCCCCAACAATATGTTTACCAAGCTTAGTAATTTGTAGCCTCATTCCGTTACATAACCCATTAGACTGATCAATATGTCTTAACTACATCACAAGACTCCAACCTTGAGGTTCAACTTGTGATTAAGCTTTTAGAAACGAATTTTGCCTTTCAACCATTGGTCGTGTCTAAGGGCTCGACCTAAAGTAAGTCGAGGCCCTTATTAGTTTGGGGCCCTGTTTGGACTTGTGGGTCAGACTCTAGGTGCTTGGGGGGGTTAATGGCCATGCCTACTATAATAACTACACGTTTATGTCATTATTATTAGAGAATTACTATATACCACTCTATTTTTAACACCCACATACCACCTCGCACATGAATTCTTAGTTGGCATGCTAAAATAACAAACTTTTTAATTTCTCTTTCTTCTTTTAGTATGCCAACTAAGAATACACATTGAAAGTGACATTTGGGTGATAAAAATAATATGGCATTTAGCATTATACATTTTTCTTCTCTTCCTCTATTCTTGCCCTTGCTACTAAGGCTACATTGCTTTAGATAAAACACAATATGCAAAGTGAAGGGAAACGTTATAACGCACAAATCAAAATTCTATAATTACAAGAATAAGATGGAAACATTCATGCATGAATCTTTAATAAGAATAAATCATGCAATAGTTATTTGAATATCTAATCAATTCATAGTTAAATTCTAAAAGAAAATAAAGTTTTCAGGAATACCTTATTGCGAAGAACGATGAAAGAAAACTTCACCTTTTGGTGAATAAGCTCCACGTGCCTGGTAGAAGCTTTTGCTCATTAACTCTGATTTTCCCCTCTATTCCAAATTCCTAGCTAAAGTGTTGATCTAGTTGTAGGACTAGATCTTGCAGAAGTAAACTAAAGAAAATTGATATGAGTTTCTTCAAAGAGTTGAAGCTTACTCATGAGAGAGAAAAAAAGATATCTCGAAGGAGATGGTTTAATTGTAGAGCTTGGGGTAGAGGTCTTTATATAAGGGATAACATGCAAGGTAATTCTGTCAGAATTCCAATGTAGGAAAGAATTAGTGCTTTGAATTGTCCTCTAATTCCATATTAAATAGAAATCCTTTCACCTTGCATTCATACTTGTCCTAGGTGTCCGACCTAGGGAATGGCACCTAGGACCTTACGCCTAGCCTTGGTTCGTGAGCCAAAGCTCTGGCTCAACCTTCTATGCTTTATTCAATTAATGAATTAATTCCCATTAATTTCCGAGTACAAATCTAGTATACTATTTAAGAATAGAACTTTTCTCCAATTTTGGAAAAACTATCCTAAATATTTTAGTAGCTTTTAGACTTTAATTAATTAATTCTTTATTTATCTAATTATATAATCCAATGTCAATCAATAATCAAAATAAAAACTCCTTTTTCCAAAATAGAGAAGACTATTTATGACTTCTAATTGCCAATGGATTATATCATCTCTCAATCAAAGCAACAACTAAGTTTAGTAATGACACTTATAAGGTGAATGGCTAGAAGGAGGACTAAAGGCATAATTATTCTTCCACTAAAAATGACCAAAATATTCTCGCTAGTCTCCTAGTAACATTTTACATTTTAACCTTACTTTATTTCACTAAAAGACTATGGTTGTACTCCAAAATAATTACTGTATGAAACATGAGTTAGTCAATAATATATGACGCTCAGTCTTTAGACCAACTAAGTGATAATGACCACGCTGCCCTTCTCTACTAACTCATAGCCAAGACAGGTTCATTGATTGTACTATCACCTTTTTGACTACATCTTATCTTCTTTGAACCTCTGACCCATAATCTAACCATCCTCTAAAAGTTATCCACTTGACTATGAGAGCGGCCCACAAGTGTAACAACCAATACATCATGTATCACTGTACGCACAAATTCAGGATGATCAACCTGGATCATTCTATGGGAGTGATTATTATATATATTCCTTATTGAATATGCATGTCCATTCTGTGATAACCCGAACCCGGCATGCATTTAATAGCACTTGACTGCATTTGATTAAATGTTTAATTAGTTAAATCAACTAATTTGCACTATTTTAATAATTCTCTTGGAAGAATTTAGTAGTTATATGTTGAATAATTAAAAGATTAATACCTATTTCTAATAATTATAGTAATTGAATTTATGCTCTTGTGATTAATTAAGTGTCACCTTAAATGTTAGCGTTTAATTGTATTTGACTACGTGTTATATTAACTTTCATTTGTAGCTTAATATTAACTTCATAATTCTTTAAAATGTTCTAGAAATAGTTAAATTAATTATTTTAAATGAATATTGATTACCTTGATTGTTTTGATTATTTTAATAATCGGTTTTGGTTGTTTTGCACTAAAATCACTCGGTTTTCAAATAAATGAGAAAATTAACTCCGAGCCGGAGTTAATTTTAAACTATTCTACTATTCTACTTTTCAAAGAATTAAAGTTTTATATTATTTCTCATCACTTTATTAGCAATCGATTATTGACCGTTCGATCGTAGAATTTCGAAAATAAGAGTTAGAGAAATATTTTTCGGATTTAGTGAAAAATGTTTTTAGCTTAATTTAACTAGTTTTAGTTGTTTTTCATTTAATTGTATTGTTTTAACTTGAATTAGATTTAATGGCATCAAAATAAGCTTATTTGACTATTTTTAATTAAAGTTTGATTTTGAAAATGACCAAAATGCCCTTGTCACCATTTAAATTAAAAACACGGCAAAAATAACTCAAAACAAAACCAAAAATGACCCTTGTGTCCCCTCCTTGGCCGAATGGTTTTCAAGAGAAAAAAAATGATTTTGCTTTCAATTTCTTCTACAATCGTGCATGGAATTGCTCGGGGGTCGTGACTCGGGTCCTTGCGAGTCTTGGTCTTTAATCTCTGTGAGGGTTTTCACGCTTTTGTGCATTTTAATATGAATTTGATTTTTGAGATAATTTTTTAGATTTGATATTTATCGCGTTATAATGCCTGTTGTTGCTTGAAATAGCTTGCTTAGGGTTCGTAGAGCATTGCTTGTTAGTTATTTAGCAATTTTTACGGTCGAAACAACGTATTTGAAATTGGGGAAGAACATGAATAATGAATTATGAATAGTAAATCCTAGAATTTCAGATTTTGATTCGAATTGCGATTGCTTGATTTGGATAGATGTCATTAATGATAGAAAGCTAAAATGTGAAATAAAAACGGATCGGCCTTTGTTAAAATTGAAAATTAGACAAAGAAACGTAAAGGGGCCGTTTGACCAAAAGTTGACCGTGCTCGAATTGAGTTCGGGGTTTCACAATTGAGGGTATGGAAGCACTTTTGGTGATATTGTGGCGTTGATTGAATGACTGGTTAGTATAGTTGTAGTTCAAACGCAGTAGGTGGACTTTCAGGCCTCGGGTGAGAAAGTGAAGTTTAGTGACATAGAAACGTGTCTTGTAGTGCCTGAGTGAATGTAGTGAAATCGGTTTCCTAATCCCGTAGCTCGTTTTCTCGTAATTGTCTTTGGAAGTTAGGGATTGAATAGTGATATTTGTTGTTTTCATGTTTGAACTGCTATTACTTATTTAATTGGTGTTATTCTTGCTTATTATGCTTGAAACGTTAGTTGAATGCTAGTATTGATTGTGATTGCTTGTTATCTCGTTTGTTGTCACTAGTTTGTATTGTTGTGCTATCGCTCGTTTATTGCCTTGTATTGAGTTTTGCATTGCATAGTGTCCAGCGCGTGAGTGATGGGCCTCTCTGGGTAGTCTCGGGTTGCCAGTGTTGGTTGCTCTAGCTCCGTAGCTATTCCCTCTTCTCGCTTGGGTTGCCTCCCAAGAAGATTTGGGTCGTAGATTGATGGATACTTCCGGGGTATTCTAAACTGGTGTTATAAGGTGGTTGCGCGCTTATTGTCATCGTTGTCAACGTCAAGCTCGAGATTGATGTATCGCTCATGAAATGGTATATTACTCGTAAGAGTGAACCATAGCCTTCAGAGTGTGGTATAGCTTTGAATGGTTGTGTTAGTGCTTTCAGTAATTGCTTATTGTATTGATTGGTTGTCTCGATTGCTTACTTATCAGTTATATTGCTTAACTGTCTTATTTGCATTGCACGACTTTCTTTCTCTCCACCTCGATATATGTCTCGCCCTCACTGAGTATACGTGTTGTGTATACTCACTCCTCACAACCACATTTCAGGAAATGTCATGTTAGCTGGAAAGTTCGTGATTTCGTGAAAGTTCGTGCCTGAAGAGTTGTCTTGCGTGCCTATGTGGCTTGAGTGTCGAAGTTGTAAAGATATATGCTTTCATATGTTGTATGTATTTATTGTTAAAAGAAATGTAATTTAAATCTAGCTAGGTAGTTGAGGTGAATTGATAAGCTAGTTTATGTAATCAGTTAGCACAGCTTAACTTCAAAGCATGTTTGTAATGTCTAGAGGAAAAGAGTTAGAATGGCATGATAGTTTATTTTATGCAGTAGCTTAGTATGGTTTAATTGTCTAGTTTGAATGTACTTGTCAAAAATGAAAAGAGATAGGTTAGCTTTTAAATTGGAAATGTATGTATACTTGCTAAGTTAAAATTGTTGAGAACTGAGGCTCAGATGGCCTTGAGGAAGTTTTGTATGGTTGGACACGGTGTTGGTCCATTTATATGCTATTACAGGTTTTGCAATTTGCCTAGAAACAGGGGAGACTCTGTCCGTCTTTCCCTAAAATTTTGGCCGGGTTTGGATTTGGATTGTGATTAGATCGATTGATAGAACTGCTGGTCTCAAGAGGGATCGGGGTATCACACTTTCTAACCAAGTCTAGACACCCAAATCACAGAGTTGTTGACCCATATATAAGATCTCACCCATAGTGACTCAAAGTGCAAGAACCTGACTTCGTTAGTTCATCCACATATGCTCAAGATCAAGAGTACTGGCCTACCTAGAAGCTTGTAAGTATAAGTGACTTTTTTTTTATAGTACGTATTTAGAGTTCACACCTACGGAACCCATCCAATGCATACACATGCATAAGTGTAATAAGTCTGGAAACCTTATTCATGATCAATGCAGATCACCTTACTATAAAGGGAACTTATTCACAATAACTTCTACTATAGTAGAGTACAACTCTACTACTTAGTTATGAACTAAATAGTTCTGCTTAACATGTGACGCCCTAGATTTTTGCCGTACATTCATTTACTGTTGCATCCACTAGTTGCCATTTCTTCTGTGCTTTATTTACTGTCTTCTTTGGTTAATATTCATTCCAATTTTCAACTGCATAATTACCATGAATTAGCAATTTTCTTAAATCATATTAATTGTTTTAGGAATGAGAAAAATGTGAGTTTGAGATAAATGCATTAGGAGGCTTCGTTTAGAAAATGATTTGTTAAAATTAATGAATAGTATTACGTAATGAAACTTTATGTTTTAGTTAGCTCACTTAACTAATGCGCATTAGACTAGTTTTCAAGCTAACTAGTCTCACCTTTTATAGACATTTCATACCTTAACTTGGTCCTACCCTTTTATATGCTCAACATAAGCAACTTAAGCTCAAAAACCACAAAAAAAAAAAGCTGAAAAGAAGTTGTGAAACCCGACAACCTTTCTTGAGGAGGAGGAGGAAATTTTGCTCATCAATTCACTATTCCAAGCCAAGACAAGCTAGGTGCAAGTGCTTTAGGGTATCTACTAGCCTCCTAGGAGTTTCTACGTGCATTGGTGAGGGATTTCATACCTATTTTTACATTTGAAAAATGTGACAACTTTCTTGAATTCTTAGATTTGCTATCAAATGCTTATGTAATGCTTAAATATACTAATGTATGTTGTATACAGGTAGTAGAGACCTAATTTATGCTATTGTTTTATAGTTTAAATGGTTAAAATTGCTTGTTGATCGTATGACATGAATAGTGATGGAAAAACTAGGGTTTTGTGAAATTGAACCTTATAGCTGGAATTAATGGTTCTAATAGATGCTTTAGGTGCCAATGAAGGTAGTGTAAAGGCCCCGTAGAGTTTAATTGCTCGTAACCTAATAAAAGCATAAAATAGTCGACTTTTAGAAAGGGGTTTTGGAGTTATTGGGAATCCGGGTTGAATTGGACTCCACATTTAGTATTCCTAGGCTATATAGGTTCTAAATAAGCCTTGCTAGCTTCCATTTGAGTCTCGGTTGAGGTACGTGTAGTACAAACTCATAAGGAAAAAATTGGGGTTTGTGTGCTAAATGTGGGAATTTGGGTGACTTCGAGGGTCCTAAGGGTGTCTAAGGGGTTAACTAAAAGCATGGAATAAACCACTTACTAATCTAGGACAATAGTTTGAGTTTGGAAGGAAAACGGGTTGAGTTACAAAGGGGTTTAAGCACAAATTCAATTGTCTCACGCTTCTAAGACCTTGTCATGACTCCTTGAGGGTCTAAATGTGTTTTCAAGATGTTCTGGAGCTTTTGGTATAGTTCTATGTGAATCTTGATTATGCCCCTTTGTAATCGCTTAGTTATCTATATGCTGATGCTTCTATTCTAATTGTACCGTCGTCAACCTACTTTGTTGATCCTCCTATGTGTTATTACTTCTATTATTGATATTATATTGCCATTGATAAGTGCATTGCATAGTGGTTGCGCAACCATAGTATCAGGGGCGATTATATTGAATATCGGCTGGGCGGCAGCGGGCTTGCCAGTGGATATTCGATCTCCGTGCCCTATTCTCTCACTCGCCTGGTCCGGAGATTGCCAGGGGGTGTTGGGTCGTTGGTTTATCAGGCTACATCTGGAGCACTCCCACTGGAGTGATTGGGGATTTGCCGACACATTGATCGTGGTTCGTGGATCGTGGTTCGTGATCAAAGATAAGAGAATTTTGGAGTGTTGGGCTAAGTGTATCATATCATTTGACATGTGTGGTTATTTACTGTTTCAAATGTACTTTACTTGCCTTTTTTGTTTAATTGTCTTTATCCCTCACTGGGCAATAGTGGTTGCTCATACCTCGCTAACATGTTTCAGGAGACGCTGTGGTTGAACCCCAGTTAGATTTGGATGAGGGAGAGGATCCAGAGGTCCAGGCTGATCAATTACCTTAGTTGAGTATCTATTTGCTTGTGGTGGACTTATGGTTCTTGTGGTTATATGGAAATCCCGCTTGTCTACTTTATGTCCTATGTTGTAGCCTAAGTGCTTATGTATATATTAATGTCGTTGTAAGCTGGAAGCTAGATGATTATCGTAGGAGATGTGGAACTATGACATGTAATAACTTATGTTTGTACTTCTAGCTACTTTGCATGCTTGGGTGTGAATGTTCTGATGCATGGTTGTTTTCAATTTTTAAGAATGTTTCAATGCTATCATGGAGTGGCATGATAAGAGGTTTTGTAAAGAAGTTAAGTTATGAATGCATGCTTGTATGAATCTGAACTATTGTATGTCTTATGGCTCGGATGGCCTTTAAGCTAAGATCTTTAGTTAAATAAAATTCATGTTATGTTATGGCTTTATTGAGCGTTCATAGGTTTTCAGAATGTCCACGGTACAGGGGAGACTTTGTCCATTTATTGGGTCCAGACTTAACCTTTAGCGTGGTGTTGGGTCGGGGTGTGACATTTAGGTGGTATCAGAGCTATTAGAATGCATGAGCCGGGATAGGTTTCTCGGTCTGTGGGTAGAGGTCTATTATGTGATTGCGTGATTGCATGAATCAGTGATTCTTTGATTGACTAAGTGAAAATGGAACTAGTAATGAACATGCTAGCATGGAGTTGGAATGTGAAAGGTTTAGATTGTAAAGTATGATTAAGTGACTTATATGTACTTCTTGAATATGAAATATTTCTATGACTTTTATATGTGACTTTATGTGAATTTATTTTAACTTTTTCCTTATGTGTCTACTTGTAAACTACATATATATATACCTGTCATAACACTTTGTATTCTAGATATTCGAGATGGGCCCTCGTCGACAAAACAAAAATCAGAATGTCGGGGATGAAGAGGTTGACCAGCGTACACTCAATGCGCAGTTGACCGCCGCTATAGGGCAGATTGCTTAGGTACTTCAGAGGCAGGGAGGTGATGTTCCCGTGGGCAATCCGATTCGGGGTCAGGTTGGAGCAGAGGGTAGAGGTAGTAACTACCTTGAGAAATTTCTGCATCGTGGACCATCTAGTTTCTTTGGGGAGCTAGATGATATGCAGGCTGAATAGTGGTTGAACAAAGTAGAGAAAATTCTTACAAGCCTCGAGTATACTAATGCGAGGAGAGTTGCATGTGCTGAATTTTTGCTCGAGGGAGATGCCGAGCAGTAGTGGTACACCGTTAAATCCAGGTGGGAGACGGAGGTTATACCTCAGACTTGGGATGAGTTTGTTAGAGAGTTATGGGAGAAGTACATCATAGAAATAGCTATCGAGAGGCGAGAACAAGAGTTCATTAATTTGAAATAGGGCAACATCACTGTTGACCAGTATGATGCTGCTTTCACCCATCTGTCCTGTTATGTGCCTGCACTAGTTCTGCCAGAGAGCAAGAGAATCCAGAAGTTTGTTATGGGGTTGATGCTTGATATCTCTTTGAATCTGTCCACTCAAGACTATCCTTCCTATGCAGCAGCTGTCAGAATAGCCGCCAGATGAACCGAGCCAGCTGAGTAAATGGCTACACCAGACTCAGAGTCAGGGATTTTAGAGACAAACTGTTTCAGTTGGTCAAAGTCAGCAGCCGAGACAGACTCAGAGTTATACAGTACCTACACAGACTCAGGCACGACCAGTTCAGAGTCAGAGTCAGGGGCAACCTCGTCCAGTTGCAGCTCGATCTCAATAGGGTAGTTTAGCTACCTCTTCTTACAGAGCTCATTTGGGAGGCACTGTTGCAAGATGCCACAAGTAGTGCAGCTTTTGTTAGCGTCAGGGCCATATAGAGGAGATCTGTTGGAGGAAATTGAACAGGTGTACAGGCTGCGAGAGTGACCAGCACATAGTGAAAGATTGTTTGAAATTCAAGAATACCAGGGGTCAGATGTCTGGTCAGAGTTCTCAGACTAGGGTACCAGCTGCAGCACCAATACCATGGGGGCACGCCTGAGTATTTGCTTTGGATGTAGAGGAGCTATCGGATACAACTGCTGTGGTAGAAAGTGCTTTCCTTCTTAATGATCAATCCGTTAAGGTTTTAATTGACTCCGGGGCTACTCATTATTCATTACTCCCACTTGTGCACAAAATGCTAAGTTGAAACATGATACATTGTTGCATGAGATTGTGGTTTATACTCCTATGGGTCCGAAGTTTGTTACTAAATCTATTTGTAAATCATGTAATGTTTATATTGAGGGTCGTGTATTTCCTGCTGATTTGATTATTCTACCCTTCAATGACTTTGAAATTATATTGGGGATGGATTGGTTGGGGAGATATTATGCACAGCTTGACTGTAGAAAGAAGATTGTGAAATTAGAAATGCCTGACCAACCTGTAATTGAAATAGTTAAAAGTAGAAAATCAACTGGAACTCCTATCATTTCTTCTATTAAGGCATCTAAACTGTTGAGCAAAGGTTGTGAGGCTTATCTTGCATATTTAATTAATCAACCTGGGGATAAGTTGAAATTGAATGATGTGCCTATTGTGAGAGAGTTTCCGGGGGTTTTTCCTAAGGAATTGCCTGGTTTACCACCCGATAGAGAGATAAAGTTCATGATTGATTTGTTACCGGGGACAACACATATCTCTAGAACTCCGTATAGAATGGCTCCACCCGAATTGCAAGAATTAAAAGTTCAGTTGTAGGGTTTACTTGAGAAAGGATTCATTCAGCCGAGCTCTTCACCTTGGGGTGGACCGGTTCTATTTGTTAAGAAGAAAGACAGATCTCTCTGTTTATTTATCGACTATCGGGGTCTCAATCAGGTAACCGTCAAGAACAAATATCCTTTGCCTTTAATTGAAGAGTTATTTTTTCAGTTGCAAGGCTCCAGGGTATTTTCTAAATTCGATCTAAGGTAGGGTTATTATCAGTTGAGGATTAAGAAGGATGATGTACCTAAAACTGCTTTCAAAACTTGCTATGGTCATTATGAGTTTGTTGTCCTACCATTTGGTTTAACTAATGCTCCTGCTGCATTCATGGATTTAATGCAGAAGGTATTCCGTCCTTATCTGGACCAATTTGTGGTTATCTTTATTGATGATATTCTTGTATATTCTAAGTCTGAGGCAGAGCATGAACAACATCTCAGGATTGTATTGCAGACTCTTCAAGAGCATCAATTATTTGCAAAGTTCAGCAAATGTGAATTATGGTTAAAACAAGTTGCTTTTCTTGGTCATATTATCTCACAGGGTGGTATTTCTGTTGATCCGGCGAAGATTGAAGTGGTATTAGCTTGGAAACCACCAGAAACTGTTACTGAGATCCGTAGTTTTCTTGGTTTAGCTGGTTATTATCAGGGATTTGTCAAGGATTTCTCTAAAATTGCAGGGCCTTTGACTCAGCTTACTCAGAAGAAGTCAGTGTTTGACTGGAATGATAAGTGCGAGGCTAGCTTCCAGGAATTGAAGAAGAGGTTAACCACAACTCCTAATCTTGTTTTACCTAAGGGTTATGATAATTTGGTGATCTATAGTGATGCTTCTAAGGAAGGCCTGGGCTGCGTATTAATGCAGAATGGAAAGGTTATTGCTTTTGCTTCCAGGAAACTGAAACCTTATGAACTCAACTATCCGACGCATGATCTTGAGCTCGCAGCTATTATTCTTGCATTAAAGAAATTGCGTCATTATCTCTGGGCAACAAAGTTGAAATCTTTACAGATCATAAGAGCCTGAAATATCTGTTTTTACAGAAAGAGTTGAACATGAGGCAGAGGCGTTGGCTAGAGTTACTTGAGGACTACAACTGCACTATTAATTATCTTCTAGGCAAGGCCAATATTGTTGCTGGTGCTTTGAGCCAAAATACTACTATTGCTATCTTGATTATCAAAAATTGGGAGTTCATGGAAGAACTATGCTTATGGAAGCCTAAGACTTTAAATTCTGGTATTCAATTTGCAAGTTTGCAGATTCAATCTTTATTGCTATCTAGTATTTGAGAAGCTCAGCAGACTAATCCTCATTTGTTGAAAATCTTAGAGAAGTCAAAAGAGGGAGAGTCGGATTTCAAACTGCATGATGATGACTCTTAAGTTTAAGGGTATAATCTGTATTCCGAGTGAGCCAACTTTAAAGAAAGATATACTTGCTGAGGCTCACAGTTCAAAGTATACTACCCATCCAGGCAGTACAAAGATGTACAAAGATTTGAAACATAACTTATTGTGAAGATGGAGATTGCCGACTATGTTGCTAGGTGTCTTACATGTTAGAAAGTTAAAGCGGAGCATCAGAGACCAGCAGGGTTGTTACAGCCTTTGGCTATTCCGGAGTGGAAATAGGATCATATTACCAAGGATTTCATCTTAGACTTGCCGAGGTCTTCGAAGGGTAATGACTCAGTTTTGGTTGTTGTTGATAGATTGACCAAGACTTCCCATTTTATTGCTAAAAAGAAGACTGATTCTCTTGATAAGTTAGCGGAGTTATATGTTGAGAATATTATCAGACTTCATGGGATTCCAAAGAGTATTGTGTCAGATAGAGATCCCAGGTTCACATCTCAGTTATGGCAGAATATTCAGAAAGCTTTGGGCACAACTTTGAGCTTCAGTACTGTTTATCACCCTCAGACGGACGGTCAATCTGAGAGAACTATCTTAATCCTTGAGGATATGTTGCAAGCTTGTATTCTGGACTTCGGTAAGAGTTGGGAGAAATATGTTCCACTCGCAGAGTTCGCCTATAACAATAGTTATCAAACTACTATTGGTATGGCACCGTATGAGGCACTTTATAGGCGTAAATGCAGGTCTCCTCTCTATTGGGATGAGGTTGGTGAGATGAAGACTATCGACCCTACTCTTTTGCCTGAGATAAATAGAATGATTGATCATGTGCAGCTTATAAAAAAGAAGATGCTTACAGCTCAGAGTCAGTAGAAGAGTTATGCAGATAGACGTCGCCAAGATTTAGAGTTTGCTTTGGGTGATCGAGTATTTCTGAAAATCTCTCATCGAAAGGGTTTGATTCGTCATGGCAAAGGGGGTAAACTCAGTCCAAGATATATTTGACTGTTTGAAATCACTGAAAGAGTTGGTACATTGGCATATAGACTAGCTTTACCTCTTAGTTTGGGCAGAATTCATGATGTCTTCCATGTATCTATGCTTCGGAAGTTTCAGCCAGATCCTTCTCATATTCTTGAGCCAGAGCCACTAGAGATTAGTGAGACTTTGACTTATACTGAGAAACCTCTACGGGTTGTAGATCAGAAGGTTCAAGAGCTTAGGACGAAAAGCATTCGATGGTTAAGGTACTGTGGGATTATCACGGGTTAGATGATGCTATATGGGAGAGAGAGAATCAGATGCGGGATCGCTATCTAGAGTTGTTCGCCGAAGCATGTAAGAATTGTGTGAACGCAATTTGTTTAAGGGGGAGAAGGTGTGACGCCTGAGATTTTTGCCGTACATTCATTTACTGTTGCATCCACTAGTTGCGCATTTCTTCTGTGCTTTATTTACTGTCTTCTTTGGTTACTATTCATTCCGATATTCAACTGCATAATTACCATGAATTAACAATTTTCTTAAATCATATTAATTGTTTTAGGAATGAGAAAAATGTACGTTTGAGCTAAATGCATTAGGAGCCTTCGTTTAGAAAATGATTTGTTGAAATTAGTGAATAGTATTACTTAATGAAACTTTATGTTTTAGTTAGCTCACTTAATTAATGCGCATTAGACTCGTTTTCAAGCTAACTAGACTCACTTTTTATAGACATTTCATACCCTAACTTGGTCCCACCCTTTTATATGCTTAACATAAGCAACTTAAGCTCAAAAAATACAATAAATAAGAAATAAAAGCTAAAAAGAAGTTGTGAAACCCGACAGCCCTTCTTGAGGAGGAGGAGGAAATTTTGTTCATCAATTCACCATTCTAAGCCAAGCAAGCTAGGTGCAAGTGCTTTAGGGTGTCTACTAGCCTCCTAGGAGTTTCTATGTGCATTAGTGAGGGATTTCATGCCTATTTTTACATTTGAAAAATGTGACAACTTTCTTGAATTCTTAGATTTGCTATCAAATGCTTGTGTAATGCTTAAATATGCTAATGTATGTTGTATACAAGAAGTAGAGACCTATTTTTTGCTATTGTTTCATAGTTTAAACGGTTGAAATTGCTTGTTGATCGTATGGCATGAATAGTGACAGGAAAACTAGGGTTTTGTGAAATCGAACCTTATAGCTAGAATTAATGGTTCTAATAGATGCTTTAGGTGCTAATGAAGGTAGTGTAAAGGCCCCGTAGGGTTTAATTGCTCGTAACCTAATAAAAGCATAAAATAGTCGACTTTTAGAAAGGGCTTTTAGGGTTATCACGAATCCGGGTTGAATTGGCCTCCACATTTAGTATTCCTAGGCTATATAGTTTCTAAATAAGACTTGCTAGCTTCCATTTGAGTCTCAGTTGAGGTACGTGTAGTACAAAGTCATAAGAGAAAAATTGGGGTTTTTGTGCTAAATGTGGGAATTTGGGTGACTTCGAGGGTCCTAAGGGTGTCTAAGGGGTTAACTAAAAGCATGGAATAGACTGCTTACTAATCTAGGACAATAGCTTGAGTTTGGAAGGAAAACGAGTTGAGTTACAAAGGGGTGTAAGCACAAATTCGATTGTCTCACGCTTCTAAGACCTTGTCATAACTCCTTGAGGGTCTAAATGTGTTTTCAAGATGTTCTGGAGCTTTTGGTATAGTTCTATGTGAATCTTGATTATGCCCCTTTGTAATCGCTTAGTTATCTATATGCTGATGCTTCTATTCTAATTGTTTCGAGGTCAACCTCCTTTGTTGATCCTCCTATGTGTTATTGCTTCCATTGTTGATATTATATTGCCGTTGATAAGTGCATTACATAGTGGTTGCGCAACCATAGTGTCAGGGGCGGTTGTATTGAATATCAGCTGGGCGGCAGCGGGCTTGCCAATGGATATTCGATCTCCGTGCCCTATTCCCTCACTCGCCTGGTCCGGAGATTGCCAGGGGGTGTTGGATTGTAGGTTTATCGGGGTACATCCGGAGTACACCCACTGGAGTGATTTGGGATTTGCCAGCACATTGATCGTGGTTCGTGAACGAAGATAAGAGAATTTTGGAGTGTTGGGGCTATGTGTATCGTATCATTTGACATGTGTGGTTATTTACTGTTTCAAATATACTTTACTTGCATTTCTTGTTTAGCTGTTATAATTGTTGCATTGCACGTCCCGAGTAGTCTTTATCCCTCACTGGGCAATAGTGGTTACTCATACCTTGCTAACATGTTTCAGGAGACGCTGTGGTTGAATCCTAACTAGATTTGGGTGAGAGAGATGAGCCAGAGGTCCACACTGATCAATTACCTTAGTTATAGTGTCTATTTTCTTGAGGTGGACTTATGGTTCTTGTGGTTATGTGGAAATCCTTCTTGTCTACTTTATGTCCTATTTTGTAGCCTAAGTGCTTATGTATATATTAATGTCGTTGTAAGCTGGAAGCTAGATGATTATTGTAGGAGATGTGGAACTATGGCATATAATAACTTATGTTTCTACTTCTGGCTATTTTGCATGCTTGGGTGTGAATATTTTGATGCATGGTTATTTTCAATTTCTAAGAATGTTTCAATGCTATCATGGAGTGGCATGATAAGCGGTTTTGTAAAGAAGTTAAGTTATGAATGCATGCTTGTATGAATCTGAACTGTTGTATGTCTTAAGGCTCAGATGGCCTTAAAGCTAAGATCTTTAGTTAAATGAAATTTCTGTTATGTTGTGGCTTTATTGAGTATTTACAGATTTTTAGAATGTCCACGGTAAAGAGGAGGCTCTGTCCATTTGTCGGGTCCAGACTTAACCTTTTACGTGGGGTTGGGTCGGGGCGTGACATGACAAGTAACCATGACTTAGATTTTCTGTATGTAACCACCACGTACCTAAGTCAACATTTGAAGTAAGGACCTTATATTCACACACACACACACACACATATATATAATAGTCAACCACATAAGAGAGAAACATGCTCATGAAAGTAAGATGACAATAATTATTCATTGCAAACATCCAGATATATCAATGACAATGTGCTACTGGTCTTTTGGACATACTATTCCCAACAGACTCCCACTTACACGAAAGAGCACTAGGTTACGTTATGTAACGATTTAACCCCCACTGACTCAATATCTATAGAAGAGACCTTCTTCGAAAGAGTCTTAATAAGAAGAACTGCTAAGTCACTCGCAAAGGCAATCTGTAACACCCTGATCCCTCACGAGACCAGTGCCCTGATCCAAAACCCAAGGTCACGAAAAATGAGGGAAAACATACAGAGTTTTCCCTGTTTATAGGACTATTCACAAACCTGCACTTAGAAGAAATAACCACAACGATAGTATTAACATTCCTAAACATAACTTTTTAGATTCCTGAGGCTATCCGAGCCTTTTACTAACACAAATAAGGCATACAAGCATGCAATATCTTTAGTTACTGAAACACTAATGTCATGATTTCGATTATCATACCACTCTAATCTTTTCTATTTGACTTTATTAGATTTTAAGTCAACCAACCATCATTTACTTAACCTATACAAGCATGAAAACCACAAAGCAATAAAGTAAATCATTAAGTTATTACATGCCAACTACATCTATCAAATCATACGAGACTTTAATACAATCCTCCCAACCAAATACAATTACATGCAAGACCTCTACGATCTCAAAATAGATTACAAGCCAAGCTTTTCAATACTTTACATAAATTCACACATAACAACCAACTAAAGCTAAACATCCACTCAAAGAGACTTCCGAACCTTCTCTTTCTCAATCTCTGAAGGACCCGAACCTGAAAGGGTTAGAAAGAGGGAGTGAGCAAACAATGTTGCTCAGTGAGGGAGGGGAAACAGATATCCGGGGAGTTTCGAAAACCTTTTGTGAAATGAAACAACTAACAATAAATTTACACCACTAGACTACTTACAATAAGCAACTATCAATATTCAATAAAGAAGTTAAACAACATGATAAAACAAGTACGAAATTAACCTTGGGAATACAATTTCAATTCAACGTACTATTTAAGAATAATAAACTAGATAATACACATAAAAGAGTTTATCCAAAGGTAACTCTTTAAGGACTTAAGGCCCAAGCGAGAGTTACATAATAAAAGGATACGATCTTAATAACCCCAAACACTCGAAAGTCTTGATCTCGATCACGAACCTCGATCCACGAACCATGAGCTCAATCAATGTGCTGGCATAAACCCAAATATTTCAGTGGGTGTACTCTAGATGTACCCTGAAATCCTACGACCCAACACCCCCTAGTGATCTCCGAACAAGGCGAGCGAGGGATTAGAGTACGGAGATTGAATATCCACTGGCAAGCCCGTTGTCGCCCAGTAAATACTCAATACATCCGCTCCGACGATATGGTTGCACAACCAGGATGCAATATACTCAAGATACGATAAGCAAGATAATTCAAAAGCCACATAAACAAGGGACAACAAAGTAGGTTGCCTTCGCATATAACAATCAATAAGCAATATAACAAGAATTGGACAATATTCATTTAAAGTAACGATGTAAACCAAATCATGAAACTTTAGCAAAAGAATAGACATTCAATGCAAATACATTAAAACTCTTAACTAAACAATTGAAAGCCATTTACTAGCCATTAACTCCCTTTTCCATTACCTAGCCCCTTTAGTCCATTTCAAGCTCATACTAAATGAAACTCTAGCAAACCACAATCCAATCATTCTACCTTTCTAATGACACTTTATGACACCCCTTTAAGGTATGAAAACACGCTTTTAACCACTTATACCATAAAAGCCCTGTGGTCTATTTGAATTACAACTACCTAAACTACCTTTCAAATCAATGCCATAAAAGCATTTTAAGCACTACCACACCTAATAAACAATAATTATAGCATTCAAGTACACCCGATCAACAATTATACGCAAAACCCCTTTTGAACTCAAGCCAATTACACAAGTTCAATCAAGTTTATTCAAATTATATTCATTCTAATCACTAACCTAGGTTTAATAGCACCTATGGCATCATTAGATAGCATATAATTAAGCTTAGAATCAACATTTAACAAAAACCCTAGAAATTCACTATTCATCATCTTCTACATTCAACCATTTGCAATAAATCATGAACTAAGCCATTCAATCACATAAAACTAGTCTCTATAGCATGTAGTCATTATGATAAACCATAATCAAGCTTTACATTACCAAATATCAACAAATCTAAAAATTGTAACATAAGATATAAACTTTAAAACTCATGAAAAATGCAAAATCCTTCACCTAAACTAGTAGAAGTTAGGAATGGCTCTAGGGTGACTCAAGATTACATCGAACAAGCTTGAATGGCACCAAATGGATCAACCTTAACATTTTTCTTCTCTTTTTCCCCTCCTAAAGCTCACAGCTTTTGGCCTTCTTTTTTTTTTTTTTCTATTTTTGGCTATTTTTTGTGTGTATTTTGTGTATATATGTATATATATATATATATATATATATATATATATTAGTTGGGCTTTATTTTAGTTGAGAACTATGCCAAATAATCTAGTTTTAAAGCCCAAATGTTGAGTTAAGTTAAAAGAGGCCCAAAAAAGCAAACTAGTTTCTACTATTCATACGATAGATATAACAATTTTTCTACCCAGCTTCCCGAAGTGCTTTGCAAGTAAAAATTATGAAGGTATGTCCAAAATCACTTATATAATAAGGGAAAAATACTAATTTTCTAAAATAAAATATTTTAATTTTTACCCTAGGGCTCGTTTTAAAATGATGAAAATTAGTCTTCTAGGTGTTAGGATCAATCCTGTGTAATATAAATGACAAAATAATAGCTAAAATATTTTATTTAGATTAATTATATGTTAATGCACTTTTAAAGAAAATAGGAAAAAATAGACTATTAGGTAAATTCAAGAACCAAATTAAACACTTATGCATATAGAATCACTTAAATAACACTTAATTATATGCAAATATATATAATATACTACATGCTAGGTCCGGGACATTACACTCTCCCCCCTTTCAAACAATTGCATCATCGCAATTCCTTACTCATAAGAAAGCTTTATATCAACGACAAGAATTCTAACTCAATCTGCCCAAACCAACTTAGAGTCTCAACTGTGATTACTTATTGCTGCTTGCTGAGCAAGAACTCTATACAAGAATGCCAAGAAGAAAGCCTCAAAAAAATACCAAGAACGCCTCGGGGAAACCTCTAGAAAGGAGGCCAAATAAAGGCTCCAATGTAATATCTAACAGAAGTTCGGATAGAAATCCTACTGAAGAGGAATATCACATGAATTCCCAATCAAGAGTGCCAAGAACATACCAACAAGATCCTCGGAGAAACACAGATACTACCAAAATCCTAATAAGAACTTCCAAATAAAATATGTTGAGAATTCCAATAAGAACACCAACAAGTATATTAATAAAAATACCTTTGAGAATCACCATAAAGCACTGAAGAAGACGTCCTTTACGAATTCCCAAATAAAGAGATCAAATAAAGATCCTTACTGTGAATTGAGATTGAACATCTTCGAATTGAGAATTCCTTTGAGATAGTGCTATATAAGAATACCAATGTGACTGTTACCCAAGAAGTCCAATAAAACCTGTAATAGGAGCTAATGGAAGAAGGAAAATTTGATCAATCTCAATGTGCCATTCAAGGACGACAAGAAAGTTACCCCATAAAAATTCCAAAGGAAAAACCCCAATTAGAAGTGCTGAGAAGTATCAATAGGAAATCTGTACATGAATACCACGGATACAGTCGCGCAAGAACCTAATAGGAATTTCGAAGAAGATTACCAAAGAATATACCCAATGAGAATCCCATACTTGCTTCTCAAAGTAGTTCTTGTTGATCACTGACATAAACTACGGCCGGCTCTGTTGATTCACATCTTCAGGAGACCCACTTCTGGCTTTCTCTATAAGGGAAAAGTTTACCTACCAATTCAAGGGACAATGCATGTATGCAATTGGGTTGATGTAAAATAAACACTTAGTACGCAATATTACAAATAACTAAGGTAAGTAGCTATTCAAGGAATGACTTAGATGCACGCATAATCACATAATTAAACATATCATACAAGTTTCACTTATTGCACAACAAGGTTACATAGGTGCATATTTGATCACATAGTTACACATATCACACATTCTTCATATTTCACATAAGCAAATCACAAAGAAACACATTTTCATTCAAGTAACACGAGTCTCACATACAAGCACACCACTACTTAAAGTATATTTCATATACACACACTCGAAGTTCGCTACCTAACAGACTAAGGACCATATCCCGGCTGAGAGCTAATTAAGCTCTGATACCATCTGTAACACCTTGATCCTTCACGAGATCGGTACCCCGATCCAAAACCCAAGGTCACGAAAAATGTGAAAAATGGATAGAGTTTCTCCGATTTATAAGACTATCCACAAACCTGCACTCAGAAGAAATAACCACAACGATAGTATACAACATTCCCAAACATAACTTTCTAGATTCCTAAGGTTATCCGAGCCTTTTACAAACACAAATAAAGCATACAAGCATGCAATATCTTTAGTTACTGAAACACTAATGTCATGATTTCGATTATCATACCACTCTAATCTTTTCTATTTAACTTTCTTAGATTTTAAGTCAACCAACCATCATTTACTTAACCCATACAAGAATGCAAACCACTAAGCAATAAAGTAAATCATTAAGTTATTACATGCCAACTATATCTATTAAATCATACGAGACTTTAATATAATCCTCCCAACCAAATACAATTACATGCAAGACCTCTACGATCTCAAAATAGATTACAAGCCAAGATTTTCAATACTTTACATAAATTCACACATAACAACCAACTAAAGCTAAAAATCCACTCAAGGAGACTTCCGAACCTTCTCTTTCTCAATCCCCGAAGGAACCGAACCTAAAAGGGTTAGAAAGAGGGAGTGAGCAAACAATGTTGCTCAGTGAAGGAGGGGAAACAAATATCCGGGGAGTTTCGAAAACCTTTCGTACAATGCGACAACTAACAATAAATTAATACCACTAGACTACTTATAATAAGCAACTATCAATATTCAATAAAGAAGGTAAACAACATGATAAAACAAGTACGAAATTAACCTTGGGAATACAATTTCAATTCAACGTACTATTCAAGAATACAAAATTAGATAACACATATAAAGGAGTATAACCAATGGTAACTTTCCAAGGACTTAGGGCCCAGGTAAGAGTAACATAATAAAAGGATGCGATCTTAATAACCCCAAACGCTTCAAAGTCTTGATCTCGATCACGAACCTCGATCCATGAACCACAAACTCAATCAATGTGCTGGCATAAACCCAAACATTTCAGTGGGTGTACTCCAGATGTACCCCAAAATCCTACGACCCAACACTCCTTGGCGATCTTCGAACCAGGCGAGCGAGGGATTAGAGTATGCAGATTGAATATCCACTGGCAAGCCCGCTGCCGCCAAGTAAATACCTAATACATCTGCCCTGACGTTATTGTTGCGCAACCACGATGCAATGCTTTCAAGATACAATAAGCTACATAATTCAATAGCCACATAAACGAGGGACAACAAAGTAGGTTGTCCTCGCATATAATTATAATCAATAAGCAATATAACAAGAATTGGACAATATTCATTTAAAGTAACCATGCAAACCAAATCATGAAACTTCATTAAAAGAATAGACATTCAATGTAAATACATTAAAACTCTTAACTAAACAATTGAAAGCCATTTACTAGCCATTTACTCCATTTTCCATAACCTAGCCCTTTTAGTCCATTTTAAGCTCATACTAAACGAAACTCTAGCAAACCATAATCCAATCATTCTACCTTTCTAATGACACTTTATGACACCCCTTTAAGGTATGAAAACACGCTTTTAACCACTTCTACCACAAAAGCCCCGTGGTCTCTTTGAACTACAACTACCCAAACCACCTCTCAAATCAATGTCATAAAAGCATTTTAAGCACTACCACACCTAACAAACACTAACTATAGCATTCAATTACACTCGGTCAACAATTATACACAAAGGCCCTTTTGAACTCAAGCCAATTATACAAGTTCAATCAAGTTTATTCAAATTATATCCATTCTAATCACTAACCTAGGTTTAATAGCACCTTTGACATCATTAGATAGCATATAATTAAGCTTAGAATCAACATTTAACAAAAACTCTAGAAATTTACTATTCATCATCTTCTACATTCAACCATTTGCAATAAATCATGAGCTAAGCCATTCAATCACATAAAACTAATCTCTATAGAATGTAGACACTATATTAAACCATAATCAAGCTTTTTATTACCAAATATCAACAAATCTAAAAATTGCAACATAAGATATAAACTTTAAAACTCATGAAAAATGCAAAATCCCTCACCTAAACAAGTAGTAAAAGTTAGGAATGGCTCTAGGATGACTCAAGATTGCATCAAACAAGCTTGAATGGCACCAAATGGATCAACCTTAACATTTTTTCTTCTCTTTTTCCCCTCCTAGAGCTCACGGCTTTTGGCCTTCTTTTTTCTTCTAGTTTTTGGCTATTTTTGTGTGTATTTTGTGTATATATGTATATATAAAATATATAGATAGATATAGATATTAGTTGGGCCTTATTTTAGTTGAGAACAATGCCAAATAATCTAGTTTTAAAGTCCAAATGTTGAGTTAAGTTAAAAGAGGCCCAAAAAAGTAAACTAGTTTATACTATTCATACGATAGATATAACAATTTTTCTACTCGATTTCTCGAAGTGCTATGCAAGTAAAAATTATGAACTTATGCCCAAAATCACTTATATAATAAGGGAAAAATAATAATTTTGCAAAATAAAATATTTTAATTTTTATCCCGGGCTCAAGGCTCATTTTAAAATGATGAAAATTAGTTTTCTAGGTGTTAGGATCAATCCCGTGTAATATAAATGACAAAATAATAGATAAAATATTTTATTTGGATTAATTATATGTTAATGCACTTTTAAAGAAAATAGGAAAAATATAGGCAATTAGGTAAATTCAAGAACCAGATTAAACACTTATGCACATAGAATCAGTTAATTATTTGCAAATATGTTTAATATACTACATGCTAGGTCCGGGACGTCACACAATCTATCACTATGTCTCATTTTCTGGATGTATCCCTAGATTAAGTGATATTTTCTTTCAAGGTGTTTTCCTTTCCTACATTTCCTTGACTCTTTATTCAAGTGCTAGTTTATTATATCATATACTCAACTCGGTGGACTAACATATAGTCCTTGTTCTTTGAAGATATATGCTATGCTACACTACCACTTAGTAAGCTTGTCCTGAGTTTGATTGATATCTATCTAGATATCTGGTTGAGTACATAACATGGCATACATGAGACTGCCAACTATTAACGCATTTGGAATTCGTCTCATGCTCTCTTTCTTATTAGATATCTTGTGGTACTGATATCTAGAAAATGTAACTACAAGCCTGGAGGGCAACAAACCCTTCTTGAAATTTTACATGTTAAACTTAACCAATATCTTCTCAACATATGTAGCTTGGGATAATGCTAGTACCTTGTTCTAGTAATCTCGTATGTGCTTAATCCGTAGAACGCAACTAGCTTCTCTTAAGTTCTACATTAACAATTTGAAAAGACAGTCAAACTTCTATAGATGACAACATCCTTACAACGTCCCCAATTAGTAGGATGTAATCCACATGAAGACAAGTAATACAACATAGTTACTATTCATTTTCTTGTACACGCATGGATCATCAATGTTCTGCTCAAAATCAAAGACTTTGACTGCTAGATTGAATGGAATGTTCCAAGTCTTAGATGCTTACTTAAATCCATAGATGGACTTCTAAAGCTTATTGACCAAATTCTTTTGGTCTTTCGCAATGAATTTGTTTGGCTTTTTTATATAGATGCCTACGTTAAGATTTCTATAAAGGAATACAGTCATGATGTTCATTGTAATGCCCTAACCCCTCACAGAATTAGGTCCCTGATCCCGAAACGCCAAGGCACGAAAAACAGGAAAAAATGGACGGAGTCTCCCCTGTACATAGGCCAAACCAAAAACCTACATGCAGAAGAATCATCCCAAAACACATCCACAACATATATATAATAAGTTTCATCCTTGGTCCATATTATGATTCTAGCTTTCTTTTCCTTTAGACAAGATACATACATGGATTGAGACTTAAACAATACTAATCTAATGCCTTTACTAAGTTATCATACCACTCTAATCAACTTTTAATTCAAACTTTACTTACATCTCTTTACATAACAATTACATTTGAGATCACAAAATAGAATACAAGCCAGGATATCCAATTTACTTTACACAAATTCACATAACTATCCAACCAAAGATACAAGCAATCAAGGGACACTTGATCTTCCTCTTCTACCTCTCGAGACTAACTCCGCCAAGCTTGTAAAATGTTTAAAAGAGGGGTGAGTAGAATACCATTGCTCAGTGAGGGAGGGAAACAATTATCTGGAGAGCTTTCGAAAACATTTCGTGCAATGCAAACAAACAATTATAGGGTTAAATAACAATACTAGACAGATAAGCAAATATTCAACTAAATAATACACCTTTAAAGGACACAGGAGGACAAGTACAAAAACAATCTCGAGAATACAACATCAATACGAGGTAACATACAAGAACATGAAACTAGATAACACGTATAAAAGGATACAATTCCGATTAACCCCATACACTTTAAGTTTATAATCACGAACCATGAACCATGAACCACGAACATGATCAATTTGCTGGTATAACCCTAATCACTCCAGTGGGTGTACCCGGATGTACCCTAAAATCCTATGACCCAACACCTCTTGGCGTTCTCCAAACTAGACGAGTGAGGGAATAGAGCATGGAGGTCGTACACTCATTAGCAACCCTGCTGCCGCCGAGTGAATGCCCAACACATCTGCCCCGACAATATGGTTGTGCAACCACGATACGATACATATATGATAGCATAATCGAGGGACAACAAAGTAGGTTGTCCCCAACACATAGCAGTAGAAATTATTCAATTATTAACAAATTCTACATTAACGCGTAACCCAAGTAATCATACAAGTAATTGAGTATGGATGAGTGACACGATAGCACAACTAATTCAATGGACTAAAATCAATTATACAAGTTCTAAAAGACTACTTTACAAGCTCAAGGAAACAAAAGGAAAAAGGCTAACACTAAAGTGGCCATCTGGCCGAAACTACACACACATACAACACTTGAAATTTTCCTTGAATTCTTGTTCATAAGCTATGTTAGGCATATCCAAGGCAATATTACACATTCTACACTTCATTCAAGCAATTGTACAAGTACTTGATCTCCAACTCTTGTATTTAACCAACTAGATTTCATACATATTTCCAACTACTTGATTAGCTAGTAATACTCACAAAAGAATGTTATACTATCATTATGAACACCAATAGATAAGTTAGATATGCACAAAAACACTTTACAATAACTAACAATTCAACATTCTTTAACTAGTCTCTTTTACTTCCTAACAACTAAACAAGCTATTTAACATCTAGATCACCCCACAAGCACATTAGACACCCGATATCACTAACTAACCACAATCAAGCTCCAATTAACTCACACACACCCACACGGCCAAGATATACACACGGGGCCCTTTATGTTCAATAAATTCTAACCAAGTTCCAATCATATTCTAACTAATTTAAGCATTAGTCTAGTCCTATAAGCACCTATGGTGTAACGACCTCAACTACCTAACCCTTCTCAGGTTCAGGTGGAGGATCTGAGCAAGCAAAACTATTAACATAAGACAGGTAAACTAAGGTGTTATTTATATTATAAACCTTTTCTTGATACAACCAGGGCTACATCCTTTCGACTTCTAGACCTTACAAATAACAAAATGAGTCTGGAAAACCATCATATCTACTCATATATATAATCGTAGTACACAACTTAGATAGTCATACATGGCCCAAAGCCTATATCTATTAATACATTGTTAACTATCGCATCATAGACCAAGTGATGAGGAACATCAAGATCCACATAATCTTTGTCAAAGAGGTAGTGGCGATGTACTATAACGTCAACATTCCTCGGTATAAGATGATCCAAGTTGCCTAACAAACAAATCAGGCACATCTTCGCTAGTTGGTACTATGGTCTTCTCAGTTTCACCTGTAATAAGGGGGTAGGAATGGGTGGTTTTGAAAACATTTTTGAGCCTTTGAAAACCATGACTGATGCAACCTAGTGGGCGTGTGAAAAATGTGTAAAATAAACCAAGTTTAAATACCTGCAAGTGCACAGATGTTGTAGTATAATGTGCTCTAAGTGCGGAGTCGAATTCCACATGGAGGCTCGTTAGTTAGTTAGTGAAGTATTGTGCAAAAGTGTTTAAAGTGGAAGCGTAACATTTTGTACAAGACATTTTTTTAAAACTATACTACAACTAAAGCTAAATTAAGCTAACTAAGTATGAATACCCTCGTATTGATCCAGGGGTTGAATATGTAAATGAGGCAATTAATATTGGCTTGGCATCCAGGTTATCTAATTCTATGCAAGGGCTTAAGTTACAGGCATACACCCGGCTATACTAAAGGCTATAGACCTAGTTAATCTACTTAGTTTATTTTAACCAAGTACAACAAGGCAAACTAAACTAAGGAATTAACTTTACAGATAGAAACTATAGTACAACCTATAGTTTTATAGAATCTATGGTACAACCTATAGATTCATGATTAAAACAATTATATGGCATGAAAATAACGCAATCATAATATCAACTACAAGTATAATATTATGACATGAAAGTAAAGCATTCATATCGTCTACTTGAAAGCATTACGTATGAAATACTGAATTAAAGCAATCAATACATTGCAATTTAGAATTGAATAAACTGAATCCAAGACCATATATTAAAAGACTAACATTTACAATATTCTCCCTTAGATATCAATCTACTAGAACATAAATGAATACGAATTATGTCAATAAAAGAGAGTCAAGAAAAGCTCCCCTATATTGACGAACGCGTTTTTCTGATTCTTGAAATTTGAGCAGAGGTCTGACGTAAAATAGTTATTCGAGCGGAACTAATTTTCCCCGAATAAGAGCTACTAGGGATGAATTTTCCCTGAATAAGAGTTTTTCTATTAAAAGCTATTCGTGTAGAACTTTCCCTGAATAATAACTATTTGGGTCGGATTTTCCCCTTAAAGTAGCTATTCGAGCAAAATTTTTTCGAATAAGAACTACCTAGGTGAGACTTCCCCTGTATCCTACTAATTTAAATTAACTAATTAACTACAACTAAAATTAAAACTAACTAGAATTAATACAAAATTATGCCAAAAATATTGACAATATTACAAAATTAATTACAAAATTCGGATGGAAGGGGGGCTATTTATAGACAAATTTTCAGAGGCGCGCTCGAGCGCCCCTGGTCTTCAGCCAATCGCCACGTGCCATGTCAGCTTTTTGGAAGGTTCCTGAGGCACGCTCGAGCGCGCGTTTGCTCTACCATCAATTCTACGCCACGTGTTTTCTTTTGAAAAGTTGTAGAAATTTCTCTGAGGGGCGCTTGAGCGCCCTTTTGCTGACTTATTGCCTCTTGAGTTTTGACTTTGACTGGAGCGTTGACCAAGGCCATTTTCGGGCGTTTTTCATTGTTTTGACCCTCCAAACGTTGGAATTTGGCTAAAATTATGTCGCGCGCATGAAACTTGCGTTTTGTTCAGAAGGCTGTTTCTACCCAAAAAACTTGTATGATTCGTCAAAAACAGACATAGGTCACTATTCAAGATCATCCAGGTCAATGTTTTGAGTTTGATTTCGCACTGGTTTAGGCCAAATTTCTTCTCTATGAACTTCATTCTTTCACCGGTTCCCGTGCTTCCCCGTTCTTACTTCTTGACTTGCAATTTGGATCATTTTAGGTTTGACTTTCCACTTTTCAGTACTTTCCTACATTGCATTGAAAGTATAAAAGTGTTGCATTTATTCTAGAGTTAAGATGCAAATGCAGTAGAAACACAAAGGTTTAAGTGCTGCAAATACAGTCACATCAACATCCCCAGACCTAAACCTTGTTTGTCCTTAAGCAAAACTGTCTTTAAAACCAATTCAAAGTGAAATTTTCTGAAATGTTAACAAGTCAAAAACAGGTGAAAATAATCTAACTTATCCTTTTTGTCAAAATTTTCCAACATGAAACATAAGGAATACAATTCATTACCTTTAACCTATTTAGTAGTTAATGATAAACATGATAAAAGAACCTTTGTACATAGTTTTCTCAAATAGATACTCGTATTGAAAATGGACTATTGAGTGCTTCGGAGTACATATTTAGAAGTAAACTAAGCAAATTAACTTCATTCAATTCCCAACTTTCAAGTTATGCAAACAGATTGAACTTTGATATTCTCACCTTATTTGTAATCAAACTCTTGATCATGCCTTAACCCTTTTTACATTTGCCAGAAAATATATAAAAGTAAAACATTCTACTATCTCTTTATAGTGTTCAGTTCCCTTTGCTTTATGAATATCCCATGTAGCGGGCTTTAAGGCCAACAATCCCCCGCCATTATGACTGAGGTTGCCAGTTTTAAAGGGACCCATACGTGCCTTAATCACCCTAGATATCCAGGCTCAAAATCTTATACTATAGCATATATCCCAAATTACAATGTCTAGGATAGTGGTGCTTTAGAGATTTACAACATATTTACACCAAAATTATTTCAATCAACAAAGGTATGTACAACTCTTTTTCTTTTTCTCTTTTTTTTCATTGTTTTCTTTGTTTTTCTCTTTTTTTTTCTTTTTCTTTTTCTTCTTTTTTTCAGAGTGTACATATAACTAGAGTAACATAACATACTATACAGACATGGCATAAGGGTTCAGATTTCAATCACAATAAATTATCATAGCAAACGGTAATCTTATCTCAGTCTTTTCATAATCATATAGCTATCAATTGAAGAAAAGAAGAACAGCTCGGCTTACAAATAAATACAGTACCCTAAAGTTTTTCTTACAGAGTCTCCTCAGAGTTTTTCACAATACATAGCTAACAACACAGGTTCTCAAATCATCTAAATCATCTTCTTTAAACAAGTAAGGTAGAAAAATACCCTTTCTCATGAACAAAATGGTGTAATTCTTGCATATTTTGAAATATATGCACCCTCACACTGAAACTTTACTTGTCCTGAAGCAAATAGCAATGTAAGATAGTGAGAGTGCAATATGCAAGCAATAACATAATGACAAATGCTACATCCCCAAACCTATGGTTTGCTTACTCTATAGCGCATGTTGATTAAGTATAAAGGGAAATGTAGTAAGGATATCACCTGATGTGAATCATTTCTATGTTGATATCAAAGCTTTTCTACTAACTTTTGTCAAAAGATGTATCATTCTGCAATTAAAGATTAGTAGACAAAATATTTTATAGATTATCATCAATACAGCAAAAATTAGTTATACTAAATAAAAATAGACAAACAAATATATAGGGGAAAAACCAAAAAGAGATATGGTCATGGAAAATAACTAATATATTAAGTAAATTATTTAACTACCCATAACATTTATACTCTTTTATGGGGTTCAAGAGTTATCTATAAATACATAAATGAAGTAACTACAGAGGACTAAGGAAATCATAAAATCACACGGACAAAGGAAAATAAACACACATAAGCATTTTAAAAATCTAAGTTGCCTTCTAGTAGCGCTGAGTTTTACGCTCTCAGCCGGGCGCCAATGTTAGAACAATCTATGTTTAAAGCTCTTCGGCACATATTGTCTGATAATCGTTTCAGCACAATTCTTGAAAGGAAAAGGATCATGCAACAGGCGATGGTTCATTGTTCCTACAGAACATGCATTTTCCAAGTCACTTTGAAAAAGTGACAATTCCCATCCCAATGTGATGTGTGTGGGAATGTTCATGACTATGTTATCAGGGGCCATAGTATGTTGTAAATCAGTGTGTCCCAATTGGTCAACCCATAAGTTAAAAGATGTATACAACATATTGTTAAAAAATGGGTCAAATCCAAATTGTGCCTCCATGGGAAATGTTGTGAGTTGCACAACAGAAGAAGGCTCATCAAATGAAGAACTAAGATGACTTTCAACAAGAGCGAGGATGGATGTAGAAACTTCATTTTTAGTGTTATAATCAGTTGAAAAGGACATGGAAGCATTGGACTCATTCTCTCGGTCAATTAGTTACAAAGGTTGGTCAATCTCATTAACATCTTCTTCAAGTGTCAAGAAGGATGGAGGGATGAAAGTAAACTCAATAGACTCATCCTAAAAGAGTAAAGACTATAAGGAAAAGTGTACACTCATCTTCCTTGAAGAGGTATCAAAGTCGGGTTGAGTCATTATATTACTAAGGTTATCCTTTCCTTCTAAACGAGGCATTTTATTATTTTCCTCGAATTCATTTTCCTTATTAGATGTCTTCCAAATAATCTTGCTCATATCATTAGTCTATTTACATGTTATTTCATCAAAGGTGCTCATAACAGACTGAATGTGTTGATCTAAAGATTGAAGCATGTGAGCATTAGATTTAATAAGTTGATAAAGTTGGTCATACTTGTCATTGGATTCAGGAGCAGAGTCAATCAAATCATCCTATTGATCATTTTGTTTGAAAAGATTAAAGATAGGGTCAATAGAAGTTTTAGATTGAAAAGGTGCAGGGACTTTGTAATGCCCCCGCTCCCCGGGTGGAGCCCACCACGGAGTCTCATGGGACACGTCACTACAACAATATTGTCCGTTATTGGCAGTCCCTGGCCCGCAGACACAGGTCCCTCACGGCTTTGTTTCTCCCACGATTTCCCATGGGAAAAGGCCTTGTTGCTAATACAAAGGACTTCGTCCTATATATTCAAGAGGATCACTTCAAATCTTCCGATGTGGGATTGTGTTACCACATTCCACCCCCCTTAAGAGGCCCCCACGCCCTCGCGGGCATGAGCACAAGGGAAGACCCACTCTGATACCACTTTGTAACGCCCCCGCTCCCCGGGTGGAACCCACCACTGAGTCTCACGGGACACATCACTATAACAATATTATCCGCTATTGGCAGTCCCTGGCCCGCAGGCACAGGTCCCTCACGGCTTTGTTTCTTCCATGGTCTCCCATGGGAAAAGGCCTTGTTGCTAATACAAAGGACTACGTCTATTCAAGAGGATCACTTCACAATCTTCCGATGTGGGATTGTGTTACCATAGACTTGACTTTCAAAGTTTTGAGAAAAATTTTCTTGACTCGAAAGTGATGATTGGTTTTGCCATTCTAGAGTGTATGCCTCAAACATGTTGTCTACCTCATTTCTAATGTTATACTCTCTACCCTGATTATCTCCATTAAACACTTCTATTTCCTCAACAACCTGGTTTTGGATAGTTTCGTGATGAACGAAACTATATCGGTCTTGTGAACTCATAACAGGTTGAATAGAGTGCTCTTCTTTTTCCCACCCATTTATGCTCTCGACTAGTTGACCGATTTAGTCTTGTAGCCTATCTATGGATTGATGGTTAGATTCGACGAGTTGGACAAGTTGGCCGAACTTGTCGTCGAAGTTTGGTTCAGGAGAAGAGAATTCAACCGAGTTAGGATAGCTAAAGTTTTGTTTGAAAGAATTACTTTGAAAACTTTCGCAAAACTCGGAAGAATTGGGGTTTTGAGATGCACTATTTTTAAGATTTTGAGGCAGAAAAGATGCATCATTTTTATCCCAAAATGAATTTTGATGATTTTGCCACTTCGGATTATATGCATTATAATACAAATCTTTGTTTTGAAAAATAACCCTGAATTGTAGAATCATTACTATGTAAAAACATGGGAGGTTGGGGCGAATTTACCAAGGTATGCCTAAATTGAAAACAAATTTCACATGTATTTGGGATATGGGGATGGGTTGTTACATTAAAAGCCTATTGATCAGATGAAACATTAAAATTAGTCATTTCCCAATCTTTCAAATTTTTTCCAATATTTTTTTTTACATATAGAAAAGTGGATAAAATAAACACTTAAACAAGTTCACATATACTTTTATGAAAAACTAAACTATACCGTGCTTTCCTAGTAATGGCGCCAAAAACTTGATACAACCCGGTAGGCGTGTGAAAAGTATGTAAAATAAATGAAGTTTAAATACCCGCAAGTGCATGGATCATGTAGTGTAGTGTGCTCTGAGTGCGGAGTCGAAATCCACAGGGAACTGCATTAGCAAGTTAGTGAAGTAGTGTGCAAAAGTGTTTAAAGTGGAAGTGTAACAGTTTGGACAAGGCGTTTGTTTTAAACTATACTACAACTAAATCTAAATTAAACTAACTAAGTATGAATACGAGGGGTAGTGAGCTAGGGGTTGAACATATAAATGAGGCAATTAATATAGGCTCGGCATCCAGGTTATCTAATTCTATGCAAGAGCTTAAGCTACAAGCATACACCCGGCTAAGCTAAAAGCTAAAGACCTAGTTAATCTACTTAGTTTATTTTAACCACGTACAACAAGACAAACTAAACTGAGGAATTAACCTTACAGATCGAAACTATGGTACAACCTATAGATTCATTATTAAAACAATTATATGACACAAAAGTAACACAGTCATAATATCAACTACAAGTATAATATTATGACACGAAAGTAAAGCATTCATATCGTCTACTTAAAAGCATTAAGTATGAAATACTAAATTAAAGCAAGCAATACATTGCAATTTAGAATTGAATAAACTGAATCCGAGACCATATTACAATTTCTCCCCTAGATATCAATCTACTCAGACATAAATGAATACGAGTTATGTAAATAAAAGATAGTCAAGAAAGGCTCCCCCATATTGACAAACGAGTATTTCTGATTCCCAAAATTTGAGCAGAGGTCCAATGCAAAATAGCTATTCGAGCGGAACTAATTTGCCCCGAATAAGAGCTACTTGGGCTAGAGTTTTCTTTAATAAGAGCTTTTCTATTAAAAGCTATTCGGGTAGAACTTCCCCGAATAAAAACTATTTGGGTCGGATTTCCCCTTTAAAGTAGCTTTTCAGGCAAAATTTCTCCGAATAAGAACTACCTAGGTGGGACTTCCGCTGTATCTTACTAATTTAAATTAACTAATTAACTACAACTAAAATTAAAATTAACAAGAATTAACTCGAAATTATGCCAAAAATATTGACAATATTCCAAAATTAATTACAAAATTCGGATGGGAAGGGGGGCTATTTATACCTGGTCTTCAGCCTTCTGGTAGATCCAAAATAGGTGCGGTAGTCAGTTTGTTTTTCAATTCCTGGAAACTACCTTTGCACTTGTTGTTCTATTCAAATATTCAAATATTAAGTGGTCCTGCTATCTTCAAAAAATCATTTACAAAGCATTGATAGTACCCTACTAGTCCAAAAAAACTTCGTACCCTTGTGACATTCTCTGGCTTCTTCAAAGACGATATTACTTCAATTTTCATTGGGTCCATTGCTAGACCGTCTTGGGAGATTATATGTCCTAAGAATGACACCTGCTGAAGCCAAAATTCACATTTACTGAATTTGGCATATAACTGATGCTCCCAGAGCTTTTGTAGCACTATATGTAAATGTTGCTTGTGCTCCTTCTTAGTCTTGGAGTAGACTAGTATATCATCTATGAATATTACCACGAATTGATCCAAGTAGTAGCGGAATATCCGATGCATCATATCCATAAAGGCTGCGGGTCTATTGGTTAGTCCAAAAGGCATCACGATAAACTCATAGTGCCCATACCGAGTTCAAAAGGCACTCTTTGGTAGATCCTCCTTCTTAATCTGAAACTGGTGATAGCCTTGCCTCAGGTCAAATTTAGAGAACACTTTTGCTCCTTGTAATTGGTCAAACAATTCATCAATTAAAGGCAAAGGATAATTGTTCTTGATTGTTACCTAGTTCAAACCTCGTTAATCAATACATAATCTCAACGAACCATCTTTCTTTTTAACAAATAGTACTGGCGCTCCCCATGGTAAAGAACTGGGTTGAATGAAACCCTTCTCCACTAAATCTTGTAACTGCACTTTCAGTTCTTTTAACTCTGCTGGAGCCATTCTGTAGGGAGCTGTAATACCCCCATCCCTCTCGAGACCGGGAGTTCTATTAATCAATCTAATCGCAACCTAATTCTAAACCCGGGCAAAATTTTTAGGGAAAATGGACGGAGTCTCCCCTGTTTCTAGGCAAATATGAAAACCTGCGACAGCATATAAGTGGACCAGTACCGTGTCCAACCATTCACAATTCCTCAAGGTCATCCGAGCCTCGGTTCTCAACAATTAAACACAACAAGTATATATACATTTCCAAGTACCCAAACTATTCTAACTCTTTCCTTTAGACAATACAAACATGCATTGAATCCAGAACTTACTAACCTATACATAAAACTTAAATGACTTTTCTTTACACATTGATTATATACATCTCATGAAAGTAAAATCTTTACATCTTTGACAACTCAAGCCACATAGCACGCAAGGCAACTCTTCAAGCACGATCTATCACATAACCACGGACTTTCCAGCTAACATGGTATTTCCTGAAATGTGGTGGTGAGGAGTGAGTATAGAGAACAGGTATAGTGAGTGAGGGAGAAACAGATATCGAGGTTGAGAGAAAGAAGATGGTGGAATGCAAATAAGAGAGTTAAGCAATATAAGGGAGAAGTAAAGGAATGAATATAACCAACAATACAATAAACAATTAATAAAAACATTAACACAACCATTCAAAGCTATACCACACTTTGAAGGCTATGGTTCACTCATACGAGCAATGTACCATTTCACGAGCAATACATCAATCTCGAGCTTGATGTTGACAATGATGATAATAAGCGTGCAACCACTTTATAACTTCTACTAGGTGTACTCCGGATGTACCCCGACACATTTATGACCCAAATCTCCTAGGGCGGCATCCCTAGCGAGAATGGAAATAGGACACGGGGCTAGAGCAAACCAACCCTGGTAGCCCGAGACTACCCAGAGAGGCCCATCACTCACGCGCCTGACACTATGCAATGCAATACGAGATACAAGCAATAAACGAGCGATAGCACGAAAGTGCAGATTAGTGGCGATATACGAGATATCAAACATTTATAATCAATATTAGCATTCAATTAACTTTTCAAGCATGATTATCATTAACATCAACAAGAACATCAATTAAACATGTAATAGTAGTTCAATCACGAAAACGACAATATCACTATTCAATCTCTAACTTCCAAAGGCAATTACGAGCAAACGAGCTACAAGATTAAGAAACCGATTTTACTACCTTCACTTAGGCACTATAAGGCACGTTCCTATGGCACGAAATCTCACTTTCCCAACCGAAGCCCGAAAGTCCACCTACTGCGTTTGAACTACAGCTATGTTAACCGGACACTCAATCAATGCCACAACAGCGCCAAAAGTGCTTCCATGCCCTCAATAGCAAAACCCCCAACTCAATTCGAGCACGGTCAACTCTTGGTCAAATTGTCCCTCTATGTTTCTTTGTCTAATTTCTAATTTTAATAAAGGTCAATCCATTTTTATTACACATTTATCTTTCTAGCATTAATGGCACCTAACCAAATCAAGAAAACACGATTCGGATAAAAAATCCAAAATTCTAGGATTTTACTATTCAAAAACACTATTCATTATTCTTCCCCAATTTCAATTTGCGTTTCTAGCCGTAAAAATCTCTAAATAACTAACAAGAAATGCTCTACGAACCTTAAGGAAGTTATTTCAAGCAATAATAGGTATTACAACGCGATAAATATCAAATCTAAAAATTTGAAACAAAAATCAAATTCAAATAAAAATGCACAAAAACGTGAAAACTCTCACTAAGATTGAAGATGAAGACTTGCAAGGACCCTAGCCACGATCCTCGTCCAATTCCACGCAAGATTGTAAAAGAAAATGGAAGCAAAAATCTTTTTTTTCTTCTTTGGGAGCTTCGGCCATGGGGCGCAAATTGGCCATTTTCGCTTTTGTTTTGTTTTGATTTTTGCCTTGTTTTATTTATAAAAGATGACAAAAGGCATTTTGGTTCTTTTGCAAAGTCAAGCTTAAGTGAAAATATAGTCAAACAAGCTCATTTGATGACATTTATTCTAGCTCAAGCTAAAACAATGCAATTAAATGAAAAACAACTAAAACTAACTCAATTAAGCTACACATACTATTCACTAAATTCAGAAAATATTTCTCTAGCTCTCGTTTTCGATGCACTATGATCAAACGGTCAATAAACGACCACTATTAAAATGATAAACAATTTCTTAAAAATATAATTTTTGAAAAGTAATTTAGTTTAAAATTCACTCCGGCTCGGAGTTACTTTTCTCATTTAATTGAAAACCGAGTAATTAAATGCAAGAAAATAAAATCGATTATTAAAATAATCAAAATAATCAATATTCATTTAAAAATAAATAATTTAACTATTTCTAGAATATTTTAAAAAATTATGAAATTAATGCTAAGATACGAATGAACAAGTTAATATAAACACGTAATCAAATGCAATTAAATACTAACATTTAAGATGACACTTAATTAAATACAAGAAAATAAATCCAATTACTATAAACAATAAAAATAGGTAATAATCTTTTAAATTAATCAATATAAAAATTATTTGAATATTTTTAAAAGAAATATCAAAATAGTGCAAAATGGATGATTTAACTAATTAAACACTTAATTAAATGCAGTCAAATGCTATTAAATGCGTGCCGGGTTCGGGGTATCACATCGTTCCTCCTTTAAAACAATTGCGTCCTCGCAATTCTTCTTCCAATAGAACTCTGCATCCACTGAATCCAACTCTGATTAATCTTCATCGGTTGCTGAGCAAGTATACTAAACAAGAAGGCCCATAAGGAAGCTTGAGAAGAAATTTCAAGTAATAAGGCCAAATAAAGACTCATATTGTAACGCCCCGATCCCTTACGAGACCGGAGTTCCCAATTCCATTCCCAAGGCACAAGAAACGAGGGGAAACGGATGAAGCCTCCCCTGTTTATAGGACAATTCAAAACTTGTAAACAATATTTATAACTACAAAACTATGGTCTAACTCCATTCACCCAATCAAGCATACACGACCAATAAACAATAATATAGTCCATTAAGCTATTACAGACCACCTACAAATCAAATACAAACAAGATCCAATACAATTGCAAGCCGAGTTTCTATAGTTCCAATCAAATTACAATTCAAACCACTTTACAAATTCACATGGATTCGCAGGTACTAATAATGGAAGTCATCACAAGCAAATAAGGTAACTCTCGAGCTTTCCCTATATCATCTTGCAAAGGTGTTGAACTTGAAAGGTGAGCTTTCCCTATATCACCTTGCGAAGGTGTTGAACTTGAAAGGTGTTAGAAACGAGGGTGAGTATACAACTGGTTAACTCAGTGAGGGAGGGGGAACGGGAACAGTATATCAGGGTTCGTGCAATGCAGCAACTTAACACAATTAATGCAATAAATAAACAATGAATAACAATTATAATACCACATTTTAATAGGATACAATCAATAACCCTTATCACTCCAAATCTTCGATCCCCGATCCACGAACCACGATCTCAATCTCGATATGCAGGCATTCCTTACACCAATGGGTACTCCAGATGTACCCGATCCTACGACCCAACACCCATTGGCAATCTCCGGACCAGGCGAGTGAGGGAATAGCAGACGGAGCTAAGGCAACCAACACTGGCAAGCCCAATGCCGCCCAACAAGGCCATCGCATCCGCCGCGACAATGAGGTTGTGTAACCACGATGCAATGCAAGAATGATAACAATGATAATATAATCAGGAAACACATTTAAGGACAAAAAGTAAGTTGTTCTCACACCAAGTTACAATTTAGCAACAATAAGCATATATCAATTACGCAATTATACTAAACAATATACTCTTTTAGAAAGAAAATAAACTATAATGCACGTAAGGATGCAGGTCCCTCACCTTTACCGAGCTCCAAGATGTAAGTTTGAATCGCAGCATTTCCAGTCACCTTGATCCTATGAGCAAACATTACTTCAATTACTCTTTAACTACAACATCCATTAATTATTCAGCTAGGTTAGCTAACTTATAACTTCGCTTATTTAGCATATATACAATATCTATTAGAATTCTATTTTTAACAAAACACCACTTTTATTTACTTTAACTTAACATATCTTCCATATTTTCAATAGTCTACAAGTTATTTAAGAAGATAGTTCAAAAACTTAAAGGAGAATGATTCAACCAGCATGTTATAACTAGATATAAACTGAGCTAGAATTTAGTTTAGTTAAAATCAACACATGAGCCTGCAGTTACTCATACTATTTCTTATTTTACTTTAGTTAATAACTTGTACAAGAAACTAAGTCACTCCACATAACATTAAACTAGCCATTAACTCAACTCAAACAATTTCTCCAAAGAATTTATAGATAATAAAGGTTAGGTTACTTTCACGAACCACGATCTCAATCTCAATATGCCGTGCTCCCTCGACTACCATAGTGCCTATTCCCTTCTCGCTGAGGCATACTCCACTACCCCAGAGACGTGGTTCACCTGCTGGGCATGGACCTACCTCAAGAGAAAGGGTCGTAGGATCGATGTGGTGATCACATCCCACATCAGAAGGCTTGGAGCTGGGCCAACTGAATATATAGAGATGTCTCGTATATTCGTGCATGCGCCTTTTCTAGTGTGGGGTTCCACTTGGGAATGGACAAAACTGTGAGGAGTATGGGCTCCAAAGCGGATAATACTGGCATAATGCGCTTTCGGGTCCACTTGTCATGGCCTCGGTGCTCGCTTGGGCCCTAAGTCTAGGGAGTATCCTGCAGGCGTGGAAGTGTTAGTTCGGGGCGTTACAAAATTGGTATCAGAGCCAACCTTTCTTTGCCCCATTGGCCCGCGAGGGCGCTGGGCCTCCTTAAGGGGAGGGGGGGTGGATGTGGTGATCCCATCCCACATCGGAAGGCTTGGAGTTGGGCCAACTGAATATATAGAGATGTCTTGTATATTCGTGTAGGCACCTTTTCTAGTGTGGGGTTCCACCTGGGAAGGGACAAAACCGTGAAGAGTATGGCTCCAAAGCGGACAATACTTGCATAGTACACTTCCGGGCCCACTCGCCATGGCCTCGGTGCTTGTTTGGGCCCTAAGTCCAGGGAGTATCCTGCAGGCGTGGAAGTGTTGGTTCGGGGTGTTACACATATGAAGATACTGTACAAAATCCGAATAAGAATCCTGCTGGGACGAATACCGAAGAAGAATAAAACCCCAACTAAGAGTGGTGAGATAGTACCAACTAAAGACTGAAGCAAGGATACTGCACATATTATCAATGCCACATATTATTGACAAGAAGAATATCGAAGGAATATCCTATATATGAATCCCTAATAGAAGTCCAACAAGTACCAAATAGGAAGCCAAAGGATAGCCAGAGTAGATGCAACACATATAAGACCAAACTCCAAGACCTCATCGCCATTTGCCGAGTGCAAACTTTATACAACTTACCACCAAGAAAGCCCAAAGTATTCGATAGCATAACGTAAGCAATATGAGATAATAAGTCTGAACAGGATTCAAGTGTAAGACTTCCAATAAGTGCCAACAAGGAAAATACTAGTAGAATGCCCACTAAGAATTCCAAAGAATACCGTAAGTAGTACTATACAATAAGTCTGATAGGAATTCCAAATACCAAACCTACTGAGGAACACTAAAGAAAATACCCAAAACAATGCTCTAGTAAGAAAGTACCAAGGATTGCCCAATAAGTAAGTACTAGATAAATGACCACTAAGAATTCTATAGAATGCCATTGAAGAATTCGCAGTAAGGGGTGCCAGTAACACATCAATAAAGACTGAGACACAAATGCCATAGATAATACCATGCAGTAAGTCCGATTGAAACCCCAATAGCCAAGTCTACCAAGAAGTGCCAATAGAAGTTCCAAAGAATACCCAATAAGAAAACCAAAGAATACTTCAGAGAATAGCCAAATAGAACCCCAAAAGAAAGCTACTCTTTCACAACTATTAAGCACAGAGGAGGACCTTAGAGATTCGCCAATAACCGAGCTCCAAAAGCAAACACCAACTCCCAAATAAAGGCTAGTCAAATACTGCTCATTCCTGTCAATCCATATAACTTGGAGGGCCTGCTACTAACCACTTCTCTTCAGGGGAGGAAGAAGTCTTTCTTACCATTTCAACGGGACATGTATGAATGCCAAGATATCACATTTATACATACATGCCTTAAACTATTATGCAAGCAAGTTTATAAAAGAATTTATAAAACAGTTTAATCATCAAAGTCATTCAAACATGACAATCAATTCAAGCACAACATAATCAATTCAAATCATGGCACAACCAATTCAAGACATTCCAATACACACATTACAAGCAATACTTCAAATAAATAACAATTCACGAGGTCGATTCGATTCACGATGCCAATTCAATACACGAGTAGTCACTTCACTTCACGTAACACACCTTTAGCACATACCACATAACTACATCACGTAGGTACACACATTCAATTCAAGACACACAATCTCATATATAGGCAAACACTTTCAAGACATACTTAACAAGCATACAACCAAGGGTTATTACCCGACAGACCGAGGACCCTGTCATGGCTTATGAGCTAAACAAGCTCTGATATCACTTGTAACACCCCGATCCCTCTCGAGACTGGGAGTTCTATTAATCAATCTAATCTTAACCCAATTCCAAACCCGGGCAAAATTTTTAGGGAAAACGAACGGAGTCTCCCCTATTTCTAGGCAAAAATGAAAACTTGCGACAACATATAAGTGGACCAGTATCGTGTCCAACCATTCATAATTCCTCAAGGCCATCCGAGCCTCGGTTCTCAACAATTAAACGCAACAAGTATATATACATTTCCAAGTACCTAGACTATTCTAACTCTTTCCTTTAGACAATACAAACATGCATTGAATCCAGAACTTACTAACCTATACATAAAACTTAAATGACTTTTCTTTACACATTGATTATATACATCTCATGAAAGTAAAATCTTTACATCTTTGACAACTCAAGCCACATAGCACGCAAGGCAACTCTTCAAGCACGATCTATCACATAACCACGAACTTTCCAGCTAACATGGTATTTCCTGAAATGTGGTGGTGAGGAGTGAGTATACACAACACGTATACTCAGTGAGGGCGGAGCATATATCGAGGTGGAGGAAAAGAAGATCGTGCAATGCAAATAAGACAGTTAAACAATATAACCGACAAGTAAAGCAATCAATATAGACAACAATACAATAAACAATTAATAAAAGCATTAACACAACCATTCAAAGCTATACCACACTTTGAAAGCTATGGTTCACTCATACGAGCAATGTACCATTTCACGAGCAATACAACAATCTCGAGCTTGATGTTGACAATGATGACAATAAGCGCGCAACCACCTTATAACTTCCACTGGGTGTACTCCGGATGTGCCTCGACACATCTATGACCCAAATCTACCAGGGCGGCATCCCTATCGAGAATAGGAATAGGACACGGAGCTAGAGCAAACCAACCCTGGCAGCCCGAGACTGCCCAGAGAGGCCCATCACTCATGCGCCTGACACTAGGCAATGCAATATGAGATACAAGCAATAAACGAGCGATAGTACGAAAGTGCAGATTAGTGGCGATATACGAGATATCAAACATTTACAATCAATATTAGCATTCAATTAACTTTTCAAGCGTGATTATCCTTAATATCAACAAGAACATCAATTAAACACGTAATAGCAGTTCAAACACGAAAACGACAATATCACTATTCAATCTCTAACTTCCAAAGGCAATTACGAGCAAACGAGCTACGGGATTAAGAAATCGATTTCACTACCTTCACTTAGGCACTACAAGGCACGTTCCTATGTCACGAAACCTCACTTTCCCAACCGAAGCCTGAAAGTCCACCTACTGCATTTGAACTACAACTATGTTAACCGGACACTCAATCAATGCCACAACACCGCCAAAAGTGCTTCCATGCGCTCAATAGCAAAACCCCCAACTCAATTCGAGCACGGTCAACTCTTGGTCAAACGGCCCCTTTACGTTTTTTTGTCTAATTTCTAATTTTTACAAAGGCCAATCCGTTTTTATTGTACATTTTATCTTTCTAACATTAATGGCACTTATCCAAATCAAGAAAATGCGATTCGAATAAAAAGTCCAAAAATCTAGGGTTTTACTATTAAAAATACTATTCATTATTCTTCCCCAATTTCAATTTGCGTTTCTAGCCGTAAAAATTGCTAAATAACTAACAAGCAATGCTCTACGAACCCTAAGGAATTTATTTCAAGCAATAACAAGCATTATAACACGATAAATATCAAATCTAAAAATTTGAAACAAAAATCAAATTCAAATAAAAATTCACAAAAACATGAAAACCCTCACTGAGATTGAAGATGAAGACCTGCAAGGACCTTAGCCACGATCCTCGTCCAATTCCACGCAAGATTGTAAAAGAAAATGGAAGCAAAAATCTTTTTTTTCTTCTTTGGGAGCTTCAGCCATGGGGGGCAAAATGAGCATTTTGGCTTTTGTTTTGTTTTGATTTTTGCCTTGTTTTATTTATAAAAGATGACAAAGGGCATTTTGGTCCTTTTGCAAAGTCAAGCTTAAGTGAAAATATGGTCAAACAAGCTCATTTTGATGACATTTATTAGCTCAAGCTAAAACAATGCAATTAAATGAAAAACAACTAAAACTAACTCAATTAAGCTAAAAACCCTATTCACTAAATTCGGAAAATATTTCTCTAACTCTCGTTTTCGATGCACTACGATCAAACGATCAATAAATGATCACTATTAGAATGATAAACAATTTTTTAAAAATATAAATTTTGAAAAGTAATTTAGTTTAAAATTCACTCCGACTCGGAGTTACTTTTCTCATTTAATTGAAAACCGAGTAATTAAATGCAAGAAAATAAAATCGGTTATTAAAATAATCAAAATAATCAATATTCATTTAAAAATAAATAATTTAACTATTTCTATAATATTTTAAAGAATTATGAAATTAATACTAAGATACAAATGAACAAGTTATACATGTAATCAAATGTAATTAAATACTAACATTTAAGATGACACTTATTTAAATACAAGAAAATAAATTCAATTACTATAACAATAAAAATAGGTAATAATCTTTTAAATTAATCAATATAAAATTTATTTGAATATTTTTAAAAGAAATATCAAAATAGTGCAAAATGGATGATTTAACTAATTAAACACTTAATTAAATGCAGTCAAATGCTATTAAATGCGTGCCGGGTTCGGGGTATCACAGGAGCTCTAGAGATTGGTTGGGTTTTGGGCAGTAGCTCAATGGTGAAGTCAATTTCTCGTTTTGGCGGTAGACCGAGTAATTCCTCGGGAAATACATCTGGATATTCTTTTATTATAGCAACTTCCTCTAGTTTGGCTTTATCAACCGACTTATTAACCAGATATGCGAGAAACCCTGTTCCCCCTTTCAATATAGATTTTGCGGCCTTTATTGCCGAAATGATAACATCGCTTGTGGGGTCCTTTTTTCCACTTGAGATTTCTATCACCGGCCGTCTAGGTACTTGCAACCTTAACATTTTGGTCCTACAGTCCAAGTATGCGTGATGAGTAGATAACCAATCCATACCTAAAATAACCTCATATTTCTCGAAAGGAAGAAGAATTAGATTGGCGGAGAATTCACAATTCTCAACTTGAATCCTACAAGCCTTGCATGCAAATTCAGTCATAAATTTATTACCCGTTTGGGTACTTACCTCGACACCATAACACAATTGACTAACTGGAATACCAATTCAACGCACACAAAGGGGAGTGATAAATGAATGAGTTGCCCCAGTGTCAATTAATGCTTTAACAGGCTGAGATAAAATTGAGATATATCTTCTATCACAGCGGCGTCGTTGGGTAATTCCTGCTGTTCAATTGCATAAACTTTAGCCTGCACATGCTGATTTGTCATAGGCTTATTCTGGTTCCATATCCCTTGCCATTTCAAGTAGTCCTTAATCTGATGTTGATTGCTTCCACAACCGACACACTTTCCAGCTTTCATCTAACACTGCAACTCAGTGTGTCCTTTTTTTTATCACAAAAGGCACATATATCTGTTTAAGTCTTAGTGCCCGTTGGTCCTCGGGCTAAGAAGGCTACCGGCCTACTTGACTGCGGCCGGTTAACCATTGATCCCGCTTGACTATGTCACTGGTTAGGATAACCTGAACTTGTTCTTTGCTATACCGAGGGCTGCTGAAAGAGTTTCTTGTTGGGTTGACTTGGACCACCCCTAGTTTCCATCTTCCTTTTCTCCACTCGTGTAGCTGCTTCCATGGTATCTCCATATGTTTCAAATTTTAGTATGACCAGACTATCTTGTATTTCAACCCTTATTCCTCTTATGAACTTCCAAATTGCCCGACTTGGTGGCTGCATTAGCTCAGGCACATATTGAGATAATTTGTCAAGATGTGCCCCATACTGGACAACGGTTATGCCCCCCTGCCTTAGTGTCATAAATTCTTCCTCCCGTTTCTCCCTTGCAATAGCCGAGATGTATTTCTCCTTAAAGACGTCAGTAAAGTTTGCCCTGGTATAGGGTGTGTGATCTTCTTCCCACCGACACTTTACTACTTTCCATCATTGCTCTGCATCCCCTTTGAGCAAGAATGCTGCAAGTGTAACCTTTCATTCACCATTATATTCCAAAGTATCATAAATTTTCTCCACCTCAGAAAGCCATACTTTTGCCTTTTCATCGTCTAGTTTCCCGAAAAATTTTGGGGGGTAGTAACCTAGGAATTCTTTAAGTGGACTTATCATGTTTCCTCCATTGTCGTTGTTTTCCCCGCCTTCGACGTTGTGGGGGTTAACTACCTCCCTTGCTTCCTGACGCTCTAAAACTCTGGACATCCTGTCCATTGCCATCGCCATTAGATTGAACATGGCTATTCTTGGATTATTCTGACCAGGTTCTTCTACTGGTTCAGCATTCCTGTCAGTTCTCCGTGTACTTGGTCCAGTCATCCTGTCTAAACACACGCAAGTACTCTCATTTGTTTAATACACATTTAAGATATCAAGATATAGCACATAGACATGCAATATAGACACGTAATTCTTATGTACACACATATAGGCACATTCGTAAGACCTTTAACCCTTCGCCCAGATTTCTAAACCCGGCTTCTAAGGCAATACTATGTTCTGATACCAATTGTAATGACCCCAACTACCTAACCCTTCTCAAGTTTAGGTGGAGGATCTGAGCAAACAAAACTATTAATATAAGACAAGTAAACTAAGGTGTTATTTATATTATAAACCTTTTCCTAATACAACCAGGGCTACATCCTTCTGACTTCCAGACCTTACAAATGGCAAAATGAGTCTGGAAAACCATCATATCTACTCATATATATAACCGTAGTACACAACATAGATAGTCATACACGGCCCAAAGCCTATATCTACTAATACATTATTAACTATCACATCATAGACCAAGTGATGAGGAACATCAAGATCCACAGAATCTTCGTTGAAAAGGTAGTGGCGATGTACTATAACATCAACACTCCTCGGTATAAGGTGATCCAGGTTGCCTAACAAACAAATCGGGCACATCTTCGCTAACTAGTACTATGGTCTCCTCAGTTTCACTTGTAATAGCGGGGTAAGAAGGGTTGTGAGCTCAAAAGAACTCAGTACGGGGAAGTCACAGGGGTGGTTTTGAAAACATTTTCGAGCCTTTGAAAACCATGATGCAATGCAATATAAGTATAACAATAAATGAATAATAATTACAAATCACGTTGCAAATGATACATTTTGTCTTCACTTCACAAGGTGGCCGGTCGGATCAAGATCACAACTCCTTATTTCTCCTAAGAGGGTACTCCACAATTTACCTACAATCTACGACTCAACTCTTCGAGAGTGGAATGCCAAGCGAGAGAGGGAGTAGGACTACAATAGTCATAGGAGAACCGGTAAGCCCTATGCCGCCCGGCGTTCGCACTTGAGGTTACAACCCTTATATAGCACACAAGCATGCACAAGTAACCATGTAACACACGCGTACACAAGTGGTGAACATGAGAGAACGACAAAGTAGGTCGTCTCCCGTGCATATATACATGTAGATATTGGAGGTAAAATAAACTCATTGTTGCCATTTAAAATATCCAGTCTAACTGTTAGCAAATAGATAAAACAGATGCAGTTGAAAACAAGTTGACAAGCAAGATAGAGAACTTTTAGGTAAACCCTAATTACCTAGTTATATTAAACTTCTTCTTCCTTCTTAACTCATTTACTTGGTTAGTGTAAGTAGTGTTTTTAGTGAATGACTTAAGTGACTATTCAACCTATCCATAGTAATGGCCAGTGGTTTCGGCTAAGATAATGCATAAAGAAGAAGAAGTTACAGCTAGATCTTACTTTCACATTTACCAGGTTTTAGGGAAGATAGATTATTTGGTTTTCGAGTTATCACATCTCCTAAATTATACCAACTAGTTAATACCTACTAAGTTGATATCTAATCAAAAGCACATTATGGTTATAGTTCTTTGTTTAAGGCCAAGAATATATACCTAGTAATAAAAGGGCAGATTGGTATGTTATATAAAATATTGAAACTTCTACATAGATATTTATATATATCCTGGCAAATATAATACCAAGTGGTTAATACTCTTAAAAGAAACCTACACTCTAGTTAATTCATACAATTTAATCTATAAAACTCGTCACATATCTCATAATACTGTTAGATCAACTATATGATACGCCATAACTATTCACATATTTCATAATTCGACTAACTATTCAGATATTTCATAATTCGATTACATTAATTGCCACGTTTATAGTTCATTATACACGTAGCCATATAACCGAAACTACAATGCTTTTAAATAGAAAAGACCCGCACAATAAACTCCACATATATAGTTTGCACAATAAAAAGTTAACAATGCAATTTAAAAAAAAAATAGAAACCCGCACCTGGTTGAGCTAAGAAGATTTCAAGAGTTATGAGAATTTTGTTTGTTTTTGTGCTTTTAAACTCTGAAACATTACAGCTCTTATATAGGTGCTTTTATGTGATCTAATTGGCTCCTACGCTAATAATGACACTATAACTATAGCTCAAATGAAGCAGGCAGCTGCGTGCCTCACTTCATGATTTTAACCGCATACAAACTCATGGAAATGGACAGCAGGAACCGCAAAGTGGTGGTAGCTTAGGCAGGTGACAATTTCTCAATTTCCTAAGTTCCTACGCGTGGTGCCAGCGATGTAGGTCAATGGCTGATTTATAACTCAGTTCGCTTGTTCTTTTAACAGCTACATCATGCTAGTAATTGAGGTAATCATTGCGGAAAGTAGATGGCTAGTCCTTGAACTTCATAGCTGATTACGTGTGCCTCTTGCATGGATACTAGCTTTGGCAAGTCATTAGCTAAAGGCTTTTAATCAAAGCCATCTGTTAAGACTACTTAACGTGGCTTAAGGAGAAAACAAAAGTAATGATGGCGATGGTGATGACAATCGAAACATTAGCCTGGCACGTTGCTAGGAATAATTTAGTTGTAAGTTTCCAAGCTGATGCGTGCTCACTAGATGTGAACTACTTCATGCAAGACTACGGGTGGCCTATGGTTTTGAGGAAAAGAGTAGCAGCTTAAGCAGACTAGTGATGGTTCTTTGATAATGCCGTGTGATTGGCGTCCAAAATTGGTGAATTGCACAAGTTAATCTAATTATTGACAAACTAGTTATACTAATTCTTACCAGTGCCTACAACAAACTAGTTATATTAATTCTTAATAAACTAGTTATAAATATCTAAATTATCTCCATATTAATCCTCTATTCAAGTTAAAAATTATCCTATCTATTAATTTGTAATAGCATTCTGGTTTGGCTAATCCCGTATTGTCATTCACCATTTTCACCTAAATTATTTTGTATGAATGAGTGTCCCTAATTTATTTGAAACTTTTAATGCAACCTTGTAACTATTTGGGATCTTTATTGTCAACCGTAATGTTCCTATATTAGTTTCAACTTCTTTAAGAGATATCATACTACCTTAACTATAACTCACAAGTTCTATTATTTCTTAGGGTACTGGCAAAGCGGTCAACCGAGTCAACACAGAACAGCCTACAAAACAAAGAGAAGGGCCAACAGTGCGACTTATGGCGACAAAGTGCCTGCCTTGAGGATTGTCTTACCATAACAACGATACCAACCACAACTGTGTCCCACTCATAATATAGAGTAACATGTCTAGAGATCCATGGCGGTTACAGACAGTGTGGCCACTAGCCTGCCATATTAGGCGGCACTACAATAAGAAAATAAGATAAACAAAACTGAAAAATTAAGAAGAATATACCTGAAGAAAGAAGTGTTCTTCAATTGATTTGTAAAATATACAATGGTTAAAAACTGAAAGAAAAGTAATAGGCTGCTCTCTAGAGCTCTGCCAACGAAAACTAAAAGCCCTGAATTTATACAGTTGGGCGGAACTCAAAAGAAAATTAAAAACAACTCAGACCGGATTTGAAAACTTTGAAATCCGGGGACTCTGTACAATACGTGTCTATAAGACAAAAACTTTATAAAAAGTAAATAGGAATTATCCTAAAAGTAACAACAGTGACATTCCACCGACTGTCGGTAGCCGACAGCTTTTTCAAAAGCAATTTTGCTTCCCCGCAAAGTTCGGCTTTTTCTTTTGTCTCATCCGAAGTTTCATCAGATTCCTTCAGATCATATTTCCTTTTCCTTTATCTTTGGCTTTCCGTAATAATTCATCCTTCAAGCTGTCAAACAGATCTTCTGCCAACACATCTTGAGCGGATGGGATATCCTCATTAGGATCTTGGGATTCCCCTGGTAGACAAGCAAAAGCATTTGTAGACTTCATCGAAGTGTCTTCTGATGTAGAATCAGTGTCCACTGCACTTTTAAAATACCTTAAGAAATCTTCCTTGACTTCATCCAGATATGATGCCATAACATCTTCATGAGAGCTTATCTGTTTCCTTATTTGGATTTTTCGTAAAATATGAGAAAAAGGAGATTCCTTTTCTTGAGTCTTTTTCTTTGTTTCTTCCATTTGGTCTTGATAGAGTGCTATCGTCTGAGAAATTTCATTGATATTGGGTTGACCATAAGGTTTCTTTGTCTCAGGATCATTTTTCAAGAGTTTTGCCCAAAATTTTGAAAGAAATTTTCTTTTCAAACAAAACATTTTTTCTTTATTTATCTCCGCGACAGGGATCCATTTCCATATCCATGGGAGACCAAATTCCATAAAGAAAAATAAAGAGCTTGATCCTTCAATATAAAGATCAGGATCATTTCCAATATGGGGACAAATTGCCAACCATTCAGTAAAAAGTCCTTTATAAGGATCAGGGAGAATTTTGATAGGGGGTCCAAAACTTTTCCACCATTGATGGATCCATGCAGGGAATCTGCGGTTCTGAAATATTTCAGGATTGAATTTTATAAACCAAGAATGTTTATACTGTGGGTTTTCACATAAGAAAACTTTGGAAAATACTTTTACATAATCCCAATAATTAAAATGATAAGTAATTTTATCAAGAATAAATTGCCTTTCATTTAAGGTACTGATTCCCCATTCATTTGGAGAAAGAATTTTTCTAATATAAATTTACTATAAGTATAAATTGGAAGAGTATTATTCTTCTTAAAATGTTCAATATCACATGAATTTGTGACTTGTAAAATTGATTCAAAATATACCCTGAACTTGTAATAAAGTACAGGAAACATATAATTATTTAAATATCGTTCCATAAGGTACCAATGATCATTGATCTACTGCTTATCAGCATTTTCAAGAGGTAAAATTATTTCCTCATGATGAGATATCTCAAATGAGTCATCAGACTCTTCATGATCAACCGCATGAGCATAAGATGATGATTGAGCAGTATTACTGCTTTCTTCAATAACCTTTTTGATTTTATCAAAATCAGGATGTGATGGATCAATAGTGATCCCACCTAAATTAACTAATTTTTTGCCTGCAATGACCCTATTAGGATCAAGGTTACGTCCTCTTCCTCTTCCCCTATTAGGGTTAGAGGATCCTCCCCTAGTGGGGATCATCCTGCAAAAATTCATGGGTAAGAAAATCAGGAAGAGAATTATTATTCCCTTTAATATAATCAATATCAAAATCAAAAGGTGCAAGATTAGCTTGCCATCTCGCAAACATTTGTTTTGAAACATCATGCTTAAAATCTTTATTGAACATATATTTTGCTGCTTGACAATCTGTTTTTATCAAAAAAATTTGACAATATAAATCATCTTGAAATTTTAACACACATTTAACAATCGAAAGAATTTCTTTCGCAACAGTCGCATATTTTTGTTGACTATTATTCCATTTTCTTGAATGAAATCGAACAAGATATTCTTGTTTTGTTTCTGGTTGGACTTGTTTTAAAATTCCTCCAAACCCAATCTCTGAAGCATCTGTTTCAACAATTTTATTCTATGTAGGATTAGCAAGCATTAAGCAAGGCAAATTTTTAACCTTAGATTTAATTAACTTAATTTTTTTAGTATGAACATTTGTCCATGGTCCTGGTTTCTTTTTGAGTCTATCATATAAGATAGCGGTATCAGTAGCAAGATTTTTATAATATGGTAGAATATAATTTAAGCTACCAAGATATCTCTGTAATTGAGTTTTATCAGTAATTTGATCAGGAAATTTAGAAGCAAATTCAATACTTCTATTAATAGGAATAAACTTTCCTTTTTCAATATTATGACCAAGAAATCTGACCTTAGTTTGGAATAAAAGCATTTTTGGTTTGGAAATAACAAGACCATTTTGTATAACAATTTTCTTAAATATATCAAGATGTTTAAAATGTTGTTGTATGTCTTTAGAAATGACTAAAATATCATCAATATATACGATAATAAAATCGCTAAAAGGAATAAATATTTCATTCATAATATTCTGAAATTCGGAAGGAGCATTTTTTAATCCAAATGGCATAACATTCCATTCATAATGTCCAATGGGAACAGCAAAAGCAGTTTTATATATGTATTTTTCACTAATCTGTATTTGCCAATATCCAGATTTAAGATCAAAATTTGAAAATATTAATGCATTATGCAATCGATCCAAAAGATCTTTCTTATTAGGAATAGGATACCTAATTCATTTCAACACTTTATTAAGTGGTTTATAATTTATAACAAGTCTAGGATTACCTCTTTCTTGTTCTGCATGTTTATTGACATAAAAATCAGTACAACCCCATGGAGAATACGATTTTCTAATAAGATGCTTATCTATAAGATTAGCTATTTCTTTTTTACATAAATCAAGATATTCCTGATTCATCTGACAAGGATGAGCCTTAGTAGGAATCATCTTCTCATTAAAATCAATTTCATAAGGTAAAGAAACAATATGCTTCTTTCTATCCCAAAAAGCATTTGGGTGGTCATTACAGATTTGTAAAGAAAAATCATGAGTAAGATGTTTAATCTTATCCTGTAATTTAGGATTTTTCAACATATTATCAATATTATTGATATTCATCTCATGTTTTAAGAAATTCAAATGTGATTCCTTAGCTTTCATTAAATTAGCTATCTGGCCTAAGATTTTCTCTCTAGGTTCAGTAATAAAATGAAATATCACAGGTTTTTTATTATAAGTTCCTGTTATTCCATGATTGTCTATGCCTAATATTGGCATAATTTCATTTATAAAAGGAGTTCCTAAAATTATAGGACACGTCATGTTTTCAATTAAAAGAAAACTAATAGATATACAAACTTTTTCATAACATATAAATGCTTGAGGTAATTTATATTTAACCCATAATTTTTATCCTGATGCAGAAGAAATAGAATGAGCAGTTTTCTCAAAATACTGAGTTGGAATTAATCATTCCTGTATACAATTAAGATCAGCACCAGAATCAATCAAAGCAATCATATCTTTAATCATATGATTTGGTTGAATAAGTAAATTAATTCTAACCAACCATTTTTGCGTAGTAATAACCTTCAATATATTAAGAAGATTTAAATCTACCATAACATCTGGTAAAGTATTAGAGGAACTAGGTTCCTGATGAACAAACATATCAATTTGTTCTTTAATTAATTGATTTTCTTGTCTAAGATCATTGATCTGACTTTGAAGTTTATTAACTTCCTGTTTTAATTCATAATGAGTGATAGGAATATTTTTCCCTTTTTTTATCATTTATTTGATTAATAACATCCTTAATATTATAACCTTGTTTTGAACTGAAAATTTTCTCTATGGGTTTTTCAACAAAATTTTCTTTGGAATAATGTTCCAAAATCTTTAATTTTAAATAATCATCTTTAATATCTTCTAATAGTTTTAAAACATCTAACCACTTATCAGCAGTAATCATATTGACTTTTAAATCATCAAATTGAGATAATATCTTATAATATTCATCATTAATATTATTATCTTTACAAGCACATGGAGAATCCTCCTTAGAAGATATATTATTAACTTCATCAGAAGAAGATTCATTATCTGAGCTATCTGAGCTAGAACTAGACAAATTCTCTATATCAATAAGTAATTTTGCTAATTGTTCTTTAGTATGATCATCAAGATCTAAAGCATTTATCTTCTTTCGGAATTGCCGACATTTATTAGCATAATGACCTTTTTTACCACATCTATAACACGTGGGAATAGGCTTAGGCTTAGGTTTATATCCCTTTCTTTCATTTCTCTCTCTTCTTTTTCTAGTTTTTCACTTATATTTAGGAGATGTATAATATTCCTTAGGCTTTTTAGGCCCTTTAGACTTAGTAAGTCTATGAGTAGATGGAAGTTCCATCGTAAATTATTCACAAAATTGACCTACTGTCTGTCTATCTGTTAGACCTTGTTTTTTAATCTGATAGTTTAATTTAATCTGATTGCAAAGATCTAATCATTCTTTGACACATACACCTATTAATTCACCATAAGTTTACATATTGTAAACAATATTATTGTTTGTATCTTTAATTAAGACTTTTCTAATTTTTTCTGCAAATAATGCAGGTAAACCATCAACAAATTGTGCCTTCCATTGACTATCACTAGCTTCTGGAAGTTCAAAAACTCTAGAAAGAAAAACATCTTTATACCATCTAAAAGATGTGAGAGTAGGACAACGAAAAAAACGTAATAATGTCCAAGGACTATCATAACTACTACTAAATAGACTACAAAAATGTTCAAGAATAGTAGCGCACATTGTGTAAACAGCATTAGAAACTATAACACCATTTTCTTCTCTAGTGGCTTGAGCAATTTCTTGTCTCATTTCCAATGTAACACAATTATCAAACCAGCCTTTTAATTGACCAGACAATCCAGATAATATAGCTTCGCATATCACTGGTTCTTGATTACCAACTTGTTTACAAATCTGAGCATACATAAGCATGCGTTCAACAACTCTTTTAATTTGTTTATCAGTCATACCATCTATATTCCATTCATAAATAGTACAATGATCAAAACTAGCATTTTTACTAAAATTAGTAGTATCTTCCTCATATAAAATATCTTGTGGAGTAGGACGAGGGTAATAGTACCTATTATTCTTGGGTTTACTAGAAAATTTACTAGATTCTCCTCTTTCTATTTTATTTACTTCCTCTGAAATATTCATTATTGATGATTTATCTTGAGGAATTAATTCATCTTTTGACTGAGAACTATCAGAATTGATCTGTGTAGATCTATCCGACCCTAGATCAGATAATAATCCAATATGTAAATGAGCTAAATTTTTATTAATCAAATTATCAATTTTTAACTCAGGATCCATCTTAAATCCTTCTAATTTTGGAGCAGGTTGAAAACCTGTTTTCTTAGCTTGAGAAGAAGATGTTTCTTCTAATTTCAATTTTCCTGTATCCTGGAGTGTTACCTTTGAAGGTTTCTGTTTTAAGGAATCTAATATTTGATTAACCTTTTTTTCTAAAATAAGTAATCGTTCTCCTACAATTTGTAGAGTACAATTAGTATAATTTCCTTGTTGAACAAGAGAGTTCAAATCCTGTATCATAACAGAAGCATTACCATTTTCAAATAATGTTAGAAAAGCTTTAGATTCAATTTGAAAATCATCTTTTCCCATCATTAATGGTTTAGTCGAGGGGGAAAACAGATTTTTCCTTGTTACCTTGGACATCAGTCCATTCTCTCTATGGTATTAATAGCAAAAGAAATATAATGATCAATAAACCAAGGAACGAATTTATAAATTTTTTGTTGTTTGCTCATAAAATCATAATATTGATTTTTAATATTTTGCCATTGGGTTTTATCAAAAGATGAAGAAATCCATTCCCTAATAGGTTGCCAGTGAGCATTTAAAAATTCATTGTTAACATAAGTTTTTTCCTAGCTTCCGGGACAAAAAGTGAGTTTGGTCGTCATCATACGTGAAAACTCATTTAAGATGGAGTAATATCCTCCTTATTAATCCCATGAGGAATTTGATTATGTGAAATTCTTATTGCATCTATCTTTTCGGGTTGAACTATTTCACCCTCTTCAGATGGTGGTTTAAACCTATCTAGTTCCTTATTAGGATCTTCTCTAATATAAGAAGTAGAGGCTATTGATGACTGAGGAAATTCCACAATTGGAGATATATAAGAGTGATTCGATGAAAAAGACCTAATTAATGAAGGTTCTTGTTTAAATCTAAGAAAGTCATCGCCTTCAATTGTCTGAACAACTTCAGATAAATCTGATTGAATTCTAGGTTGACTAGGAGTCACCTTTTCTAATTTCCAATTTTCAGGAAAGTCTATTTCTTCCCATTTAATCATCCTTCTAGTAGTAATTTTTGATTTAGACAAATTAGTCTCTATCATAACTGTTGTTCCAGCTTCATCCTGTAATTTACAGTTAGGATTCAAAGTATGTAAAACCTTATAATAAATTCGATAACAGATACTCATAGTTTCTGAGTGAGGCATATAATTATATCCCTTAGTTTTTACATATAAAGTAATAGCTTCTTGTATATTTCTATCAGATAAAGAAAGCTGTAAATTAGGACGAACATTAAAATAGACTGGTCCATATGCCAGAGTAGAGTGAGTTATTCCCATTAAAGATTGTCTCCGAACTAGGGTCCTAGCTTCCCTAACAACTACAAAAAAACTTTCAATTAATCCTCCTAATGTAAAAGGCTTAAAGGCTATTTGAATTAAACCTATATGCAAATAATTATGCGTAGAATCATGACACAAAATATCATCATTAGACAAAAATTTAATTGTTAACTCATCATCTTCCATAGGGATTGATTGTTCAACAGTCTTAACAACATGCTTAAGACCCATATTTTCAAACATACCGTATTGGCAAATAGGATTGGGCTGCACATATGGAATAGTCCATTTATTTAACAAATCTAATTGTTTTGGAAGATCATATTCTTCCTTTTTAGCATTCTTTATATTATTTTTCTTTCTGAATGTAGAAAGCATGATTAAAATTGCCGTACTGTCTGCTTCCAACCATGTTTACTCTAAGTAACCTATAAAAAGCTCCATGGCTCTGATACCACAAGGAGGCCCAAGTATGGGGATCTAGTTACTGGATTTATAGACATAACTCACTCTGGCAAAGCGGTCAACCGAGTCAACACAAAACAGCCTACAAAACAAAGAGAAGGGCCAACAATGCGACTTATGGCGACAAAGTGCCTGCCTTGAGGATTGTCTTACCATAACAACGATACCAACCATAACTGTGTCCCACTCATAATATAGAGTAACATGTCTAGAGATCCATGGCGGTTACAGACAGTGTGGCCACTATCCTGTCATATTAGGCGGCACTACAATAAGAAAATAAAATAAATAAAACTGAAAAATTAAGAAGAATGTACCTGAAGAAAGAAGTGTTCTTCAATTGATTTGTAAAATATACAAGGGTTAAAAACTGAAAGGAAAGTAATAGGCTGCTCTCTAGAGCTCTACCAACGAAAACTAAAAGCCCTGAATTTATATAGCTGGGCGGAACTCAAAAGAAAATTAAAAACAACTCAGACCGGATTTGAAAACTTTGAAATCTTGGTCTCTGTACAATACGTGTCTATAAGACAAAAACTTTATAAAAAGTAAACAGGAATTATCCTAAAAGTAACAACAGTGATATTCCACCGACTGTCGATAGCCGACAGCTTTTTCAAAAGCAATTTTGCTTTCCCGCAAAGTTCGGCTTTTTCTTTTGTCTCATTCGAAGTTTCATCAGATTCCTTCAGATCATCTTTCCTTTTCCTTTATCTTTGGCTTTTCGTAATAATTCATCCTTCAAGCTGTCAAACAGATCTTCTGCCAACACAACTTGAGCGGATGGGATATCCTCATTCGGATCTTGGGATTCCCCTGGTAGACAAGCTAAAGCATTTGTGGACTTCATCGAAGTGTCTTCTGATGTAGAATCAGTGTCCACTGCACTTTTAAAACGCCTTAAGAAATCTTCCTTGACTCCATCCAGATATGATGCCATAACATCTTCATGAGAGCTTATCTGTTTCCTCATTTGGATTTTTCGTAAAATATGAGAAAAAAGATATTCCTTTTCTTGAGTCTTTTTCTTTGTTTCTTCCATTTGGTCTTGATAGAGTGCTATCGTCTGAGAAATTTCATTGATATTGGGTTGACCATAAGGTTTCTTAGTCTCAGGATCATTTTTCAAGAGTTTTGCCCAAAATTTTGAAAGAAATTTTCTTTTCAAATAAAACATTTTTTCTTTATTTATCTCCGTGACAAGGATCCATTTCCATATCCATGGGAGACCAAATTCCATAAAGAAAAATAAAGAGTTTGATCCTTCAATATAAAGATCAGGATCATTTCCAATATGGGGACAAATTGCCAATCATTCAGTAAAAAGTCCTTTATAAGGATCAGGGAGAATTTTGATAGGGGGTCCAAAACTTTTCCACCATTGATAGATCCATGCAGGGAATCTGCGGTTCTGAAATATTTCAGGATTGAATTTTATAAACCAAGAATGTTTATGCTATGGGTTTTCATATAAGAAAACTTTGGAAAATGCTTCCACATAATCCCAATAATTAAAATGATAAGTATTTTTATCAAGAATAAATTTCCTTTCATTTAAGGTACTGATTCCCCATTCATTTGGAGAAAGAATTTTTCTAATATAGATTTTGCTATAAGTATAAATTGGAAGAGTATTATTCTTCTTGAAATGTTCAATATCACATGAATTTGTGACTTGTAAAATTGATTCAAAATATACCCTAGACTTGTAATAAAGTACAGGAAACATATAATTATTTAAATATCATTCCATAAGGTACCAAGGATCATTGATCCACTGCTTATTAGCATTTTCAAGAGGTAAAATTATTTCCTCATGATGAGATATCTCAAAGGAGTCATCAGACTCTTCATGATCAACTGAATGAGCATAAGATGATGATTGCGCAGTATTACTGCTTTCTTTAATAACCTTTTTGATTTTATCAAAATCAGGATGTGATGGATCAATAGTGATCCCACCTAAATTAACTAATTTTTTGCCTGCAATGACCCTAATAGGATCAAGGTCACGTCCTCTTCCTCTTCCCCTATTAGGGTTAGAGGATCCTCACCTAGCGGGGATCATCCTGCAAAAATTCATGGGTAAGAAAATCAGGAAGAGAATTATTATTCCCTTTAATATAATCAATATCAAAATCAAAAGGAGCAAGATTAGCTTGCCATCTCGCAAACATTTGTTTGGAAACATCATGCTTAAAATCTTTATTGAACATATATTTTGCTGCTTGACAATCTGTTTTTATCAAAAAATTTTGACAATATAAATCATCTTGAAATTTTAACACACATTTAACAATCGAAAGAATTTCTTTCGCAACAGTCGCATATTTTTGTTGACTATTATTCCATTTTCCTGAATGAAATCGAACAAGAGATTCTTGTTTTGTTTCTGGTTGGACTTGTGTAAAAATTCCTCCAAACCCAATCTCTGAAGCATCTGTTTCAATAATTTTATTCCATGTAGGATTAGCAAGCATTAAGCAAAGGCAAATTTTTAACCTTAGATTTAATTAACTTAATTTTTTCAGTATGAACATCTGTCCATGGTCCTGGTTTTTTTTGAGTCTATCATATAAGATAGCAGTATCAGTAGCAAGATTTTTATAATATGGTAGAATATAATTTAAGCTACCAAGAAATCTCTGTAATTGAGTTTTATCAGTAATTTGATCAGGAAATTTAGAAGCAAATTCAATACTTCTATTAATAGGAATAATCTTTCATTTTTCAATATTATGACCAAGAAATCTGACCTTAGTTTGGAATAAAAGCATTTTTGGTTTGGAAATAACAAGACCATTTTGTATAACAATTTTCTTAAATATATCAAGATGTTTAAAATGTTGTTGTATGTCTTTAGAAAAGACTAAAATATCATCAAAATATACGATAATAAAATTTCTAAAAGGAATAAATATTTCATTCATAATATTCTGAAATTCAGAAGGAGCATTTTTTAATCCAAATGGCATAACATTCAATTCATAATGTCCAATGGGAACAGCAAAAGCAGTTTTATATCTGTCTTTTTCACTAATCTGTATTTGCCAATATCCAAATTTAAGATCAAAATTTGAAAATATTAATGCATTATGCAATCGATCCAAAAGATCTTTCTTATTATGAATAGGATACCTAATCCATTTCAACACTTTATTAAGTGGTTTATAATTTATAACAAGTCTAGGATTACCTCTTTCTTGTTCTGCATGTTTATTGACATAAAAAGAAGTACAACTCCATGGAGAGTATGATTTTCTAATAAGATGCTTATCTATAAGATTAGCTATTTCTTTTTTACATAAATCAAGATATTCCTAATTCATCTGACAAGGACGAGCCTTAGTAGGAATCATCTTCTCATTAAAATCAATTTCATAAGGTAAAGAAACAATATGCTTCTTTCTATCCCAAAAAGTATTTGGGTGGTCATTACAGATTTGTAAAGAAAAATCATGAGTAAGATGTTTAATCGTATCCTGTAATTTAGGATTTTTCAACATATTATCAATATTATTGATATTCATCTCATGTTTTAAGAAATTCAAATGTGATTCCTTAGCCTTCATTAAATTAGCTATCTGCCCTAAGATTTTCTCTCTAGGTTCAGTAATAAAACGAAATATCACAGGTTCTTTATTATAAGTTCCTGTTATCCCATGATTTCTATGCCTAATATTGGCATAATTTCATTTATAAAAGGAGTTCCTAAAATTATAGGACACGTCATGTTTCCAATTAAAAGAAAACTAGTAGATATACAAACTTTTTCATAACATATAAATGCCTGAGGTAATTTATATTTAACCCATAATTTTTCTCCTGATGCAGAAGAAATAGAATGAGCAATTTTCTCAAAATACTGAGTTGGAATTAATCCTTCCTGTATACAATTAAGATCAGCACCAGAATCAATCAAAGCAATCATATCTTTAATCATATGATTTGGTTGAATAAGTAAATTAATTCTAACCAACCATTTTTGCGTAGTAATAACCTTCAATATATTAAGAAGATTTAAATCTACCATAGCATCTGGTAAAGTATTAGAGGAACTAGGTTCCTGATGAACAAACATATCAATTTGTTCTTTAATTAATTGATTTTCTTGTCTAAGATCATTGATCTGACTTTAAAGTTTATTAACTTCCTGTTTTAATTCATAATGAGTGATAGGAATATTTTTCCCTTTTTTTATAATTTATTTTATTAATAACATCCTTAATATTATAACCTTGTTTTGAACTGAAAATTTTCTCTATGGGATTTTCAACATAATTTTCTTTGGAATAATGTTCCAAAATCTTTAATTTTAAAGAATCATCTTTAATATCTTCTAATAATTTTAAAACATCTAACCACTTATCAGCAGTAATCATATTAACTTTTAAATCATCAAATTGAGATAATATCTTATAATATTCATCATCAATATTATTATCTTTACAAGCACATGGAGAATCTTCCTTAGAAGATATATTATTAACTTTATCAGAAGAAGATTCATTGTCTGAGCTATCTAAGCTAGAACTAGACAAATTGTCTATATCAATGAGTAATTTTGCTAATTGTTCTTTAGTATGATCATCAAGATCTAAAGCATTTATCTTCTTTCGGAATTGCCAACATTTATTAGCATAACGACCTTTTTTACCACATTTATAACACGTGGGAATAGGCTGAGGCTTAGGTTTATATCCCTTTCTTTCATTTCTCTCTATTCTTTTTCTAGCTTTTCGCTTATATTTAGGAGATGTATAATATTCCTTAGGCTTTTTAGGCCCTTTAGACTTAGTAAGTCTACGAGTAGATGGAAGTTCCGTTGTTCACAGAATTGACCTGATGTCTGTCTATCTGTCAGACCTTGTTTCTTAATCTGATAGTTTAATTTAATCTGATTGCAAAGATCTAATCCTTCTTTGACACATACACCTATTAATTCACCATAAGTGTACATATTGTAAACAATATTATTGTTTGTATCTTTAATTAAGACTTTTCTAATTTTTTCTACAAATGATGCAGGTAAACCATCAACAAATTGTGCCTTCCATTGACTATCACTAGCTTCTGGAAGTTTAAAAACTCTAGAAAGAAAAACATCTTTATACCATCTAAAAGATGTGAGAGTAGGACAACGTAAATTACGTAATAATGTCCTAGTTCTATCATAACTAGTAGTAAATTGACTACAAAAATGTTCAAGAATAGTAGCACACATTGTGTAAACAGCATTAGAAACTATAACACCATTTTCTTCTCTAGTGGCTTGAGCAATTTCTTGTCTCATTTCCAATGTAACACAATTATCAAACCAGCCTTTTAATTGACCAGACAATCCAGATAATATAGCTTCACATATCACTGGTTCTTGATTACCAACTTGTTTACAAATCTGAGCATACATAAGCATGCGTTCAACAACTCTTTTAATTTGTTTATCAGTCATACCATCTATATTCCATTCATAAATAGTACAATGATCAAAACTAGCATTTTTACTAAAATTAGTAGTATCTTCCTTATATAAAATATCCAGTGGGGTAGGACGAGGATAATAGTACCTATTATTCTTGGGTTTACTAGAAAATTTACTAGATTCTCCTCTTTCTATTTTATTTACTTCCTCTGAAATATTCATTATTGATGATTTATCTTGAGGAATTAATTCATCTTTTGACTGAGAACTATCAGAATTGATCTGTGTAGATCTATCCGACCCTAGATCAGACAATAATCCAATATGTAAATGAACTAAATTTTTATTAATCAAATTGTCAATTTTTGACTCAGGATCTATCTTAAATCCTTCTAATTTAGGAGCAGGTTGAAAACCTATTTTCTTAGCTTGAGAAGAAGATGTTTCTCCTAATTTCAATTTTCCTGTATCTTGGAGTGTTACCTTTGAAGGTTTCTGTTTTAAGGAATCTAATATTTGATTAACCTTTTTTTTTCTAAAATAAGTAATCGTTCTCCTACAATTTGTAGAGTACAATTAGTATAATTTCCTTGTTGAACAAGAGAGTTCAAATCCTGTATCATAACAGAAGCATTACCATTTTCAAATAATTTTAGAAAAGCTTTAGATTCAATTTGAAAATCATCTTTTTCAATAATTAATGGTTTAGTCGGGGGGGAAACAGATTTTTCCTTGTTACCTTGGACATCAGTCCATTCTCTCTCTATGGTATTAATAGCAAAATAAATATAATGATCAATAAACCAAGGAACGAATTTATAAATTTTTTGTTCTTTTCTCATAAAATCATAATATTGATTTTTAATATTTTGCCATTGGGTTTTATCAAAAGATGAAGAAATCCATTCCCTAATAGGTTGCCAGTAAGCATTTTAAAAATTCATTGTTAACATAAGTTTTTTCCCAGCTTCCGGGACAAAAAGTGAGTTTGGTCGTCATCATACGTGAAAACTCCTTTAAGATGGAGTAATATCCTCCTTATTAATCCCATGAGGAATTTGATTATGTGAAATTCTTATTGCATCTATCTTTTCGGGTTGAACAATTTTACCCTCTTCAGATGGTGGTTTAAACCTATCTAGTTCCTTATTAGGATCTTCTCTAATATAAGAAGTAGAGGCTATTGATGACTGAGGAAATTCCACAATCGGAGATATATAAGAGTGATTCGATGAACAAGACCTAATTAATGAAGGTTCTTGTTTAAATCTAAGAAAGACATCGCCTTCAGTTGTCTGAACAACTTCAGATAAATCTGATTGAATTCTAGGTTGACTAGGAGTCACCTTTTCTAATTTCCAATTTTCAGGAAAGTCTATTTCTTCCCATTTAATCATCCTTCTAGTAGTAATTTTTGATTTAGACAAATTAGTCTTTATCATAACTGTTGTTCTAGCTTCATCCTGTAATTTACAGTTAGGATTCAAAGTATGTAGAACCTTATAATAAATTCGATAACAGATACTCATAGTTTCTGAGTGAGGCATATAATTATATCCCTTAGTTTTTACATATAAATTAATAGTTTCTCGTATATTTCTATCAGATAAAGAAAGCTGTAAATTAGGACGAACATTAAAATAGACTGGTCCATATGCCAAACTAGACTGAGTTATTCCCATTAATGATTGTCTCCAATCTAGGTTCCTAGCATCCCTAAGAACTATAATAAAACTTTCATTTAATCCTCCTAATGTAAAAGGCTTAAAGGCTATTTGAATTAAACCTATATGCAAATAATTATGCGTAGAATCATGACGTAAAATATCATCATTAGACAACAATTTAATTGTTAACTCATCATCTTCCATAGGGATTGATTGTTCAACAGTCTTAACAACATGCTTAAGACCCATATTTTCAAACATACCGTATTGGTAAATAGTATTGGGCTGCACATATGGAATAGTCCATTTATTTAACAAATCTAATTGTTTTGGACGATCATATTCTTCCTTTTTAGCATTCTTTATATTATTTTTCTTTCTGAATATAGAAAGCATGATTAAAATTACCGTACTGTCTGCTTCTATCCATGTTTACTCTAAGTAACCTATAAAAGGCTCCATGGCTCTGATACCACAAGAGGCCCAGGTATGGGGATCTAGTTACTGGATTTACAGACATAGTTCACTCTGGCAAAGCGGTCAACCGAGTCGACATAGAACAGCCCACAAAAAAAAAAAAGGGCCAACAGTGCGACTTATGGCGACAAAGTGCCTGCCTTGAGCATTGTCTTACCATAACAACGATACCAACCACAACTGTGTCCCACTCATAATATAGAGTAATAAGGAGGATATTACTCCATCTGAAATGAGTTTTCACGTATGATAATGACCAAACTCACTTTTTGTCCTGGAAGCTGGGAAAAAACTTATGTTAACAATGAATTTTTAAATGCTCACGGGCAACCTATTAGGGAATGGATTTCTTCATCTTTTGATAAAACCCAATGGCAAAATATTAAAAATCAATATTATGATTTTATGAGAAAAGAACAAAAAATTTATAAATTTGTTCCTTGGTTTATTGATCATTATATTTCTTTTGCTATTAATACCATAGAGAGAGAATGGACTGATGTCCAAGGTAACAAGGAAAAATCTGTTTTCCCCCCGACTAAACCATTAATTATTGGAAAAGATGATTTTCAAATTGAATCTAAAGCTTTTCTAAAATTATTTGAAAATGGTAATGCTTCTGTTATGATACAGGATTTGAACTATCTTGTTCAACAAGGAAATTATACTAATTGTACTCTACAAATTGTAGGAGAACGATTACTTTTTTTAGAAAAAAAGGTTAATCAAATATTAGATTCCTTAAAAAAGAAAAATTCAAAGGTAACACTCCAAGATACAGGAAAATTGAAATTAGGAGAAACATCTTCTTCTCAAGCTAAGAAAATAGGTTTTCAACCTGCTCCTAAATTAGAAGGATTTAAGATAGATCCTGAGTCAAAAATTGACAATTTGATTAATAAAAATTTAGTTCATTTACATATTGGATTATTGTCTGATCTAGGGTTGGATAGATCTACACAGATCAATTCTGACAGTTCTCAGTCAGAAGATGAATTAATTCCTCAAAATAAATCATCAATAATGAATATTTCAGAGGAAGTAAATAAAATAGAAAGAGGAGAATCTAGTAAATTTGCTAGTAAACCTAAGAATAATAGGTACTATTATCCTCGTCCTACCCCACAGGATATTTTATATGAGGAAGATACTAGTAACTTTAGTAAAAATGCTAGTTTTGATCATCGTACTATTTATGAGTGGAATATAGATGGTATAACTGATAAACAAATTAAAAGAGTTGTTGAATGCATACTTATGTATGCTCAGCTTTGTAAACAAGTTGGTAATCAAGAACCAGTGATATGTGAAGCTATATTATCTGGATTGTTTGGTCAATTAAAAGGCTGGTTTGATAATTGTGTTACATTGGAAATGAGACAAGAAATTGCTCAAGCCACTAGAGAATAAAATGGTGTTATAGTTTCTAATGTTGTTTATACAATGTGTGCTACTATTCTTGAACATTTTTGTAGTCAATTTACTACTAGTTATGATAGAACTAGGACATTATTACGTCATTTACGTTGTCCTACTCTCACATCTTTTAGATGGTATAAAGATGTTTTTCTTTCCAGAGTTTTGAACTTCTAGAAGCTAGTGATAGTCAATGGAAGGCACAATTTGTTGATGGTTTACCTGCATCATTTGCAGAAAAAATTAGAAAAGTCTTAATTAAAGATACAAACAATAATATTGTTTACAATATGTACACTTATTGTGAATTAATAGGTGTATGTGTCAAAGAAGGATTAGATCTTTGCAATCACATTAAATTAAACTATCAGATTAAGAAACAAGGTCTGACAGATAGACATACATTAGGTCAATTCTGTGAACAATTTGCGATGGAACTTCCATCTACTCATAGACTTACTAAGTCTAAAGGGCCTAAAAAGCCTAAGGAATATTATACATCTCCTAAATATAAGCGAAAAGCTAGAAAAAGAATAGAGAGAAATGAAAGAAATGGATATAAACCTAAGCCTAAGCCTATTCCCACATGTTATAGATGTGGTAAAAAAGGTCATTATGCTAATAAATGTAGGCAATTCCAAAAGAAGATAAATGCTTTAGATCTTGATGATCATACTAAAGAACAATTAGCAAAATTACTTATTGATATAGACAATTTGTTAGTTCTAGCTCAGATAGCTCAGATAATGAATCTTCTTCTGATGAAGTTAATAATATATCTTCCAAGGAGGATTCTCCATGTGCTTGTAAAGATAATAATATTGATGATGAATATTATAAGATATTATCTCAATTTGATGATTTAAAAGTCAATATGATTACTGCTGATAAGTGGTTAGATGTTTTAAAACTATTAGAAGATATTAAAGATGATTTTTTAAAATTAAAGATTTTGGAACATTATTCCAAAGAAAATTCTGTTGAAAAACCCATAGAGAAAATTTTCAATTCAAAACAGGGTTATAATATTAAGGATGTTATTAATAAAATAAATTATAAAAAAAGGAAAAATATTCCTATCACTCATTATGAATTAAAACAGGAAGTTAATAAACTTCAAAGTCAGATCAATGATTTTAGACAAGAAAATCAATTAATTAAAGAACAAATTGATATGTTTGTTCATCAGGAACCTAGTTCCTCTAATACTTTACCAGATGCTATGGTAGATTTAAATCTTCTTAATATATTGAAGGTTATTACTACGCAAAAATGGTTGGTTAGAATTAATTTACTTATTCAACCAAATCATATGATTAAAGATATGATTGCTTTGATTGATTCTGGTGCTGATCTTAATTCCATTCAGGAAGGATTAATTCCAACTCAATATTTTGAGAAAACTGCTCATTCTATTTCCTCTGCATCAGGAGAAAAATTAAAGGTTAAATATAAATTACCTCAGGCATTTATATGTTATGAAAAAGTTTGTATATCTACTAGTTTTCTTTTAATTGAAAATATGACATGTCCTATAATTTTAGGAACTCCTTTTATAAATGAAATTATGCCTATGTTAGGTATAGATAATCATGGTATAACAGGAACTTATAATAAAGAACCTGTGATATTTCGTTTTATTACTGAACCTAGAGAAAAAATCTTACGTCAGATAGCTAATTTAATGAAAGCTAAGGAATCACATTTGAATTTCTTAAAACATGAAATGAATATCAATAATATTGATAGTATGTTGAAAAATCCTAAATTGCAGGATAAGATTAAACATCTTACTCATGATTTTTCTTTACAAATCTGTAATGACCACCCAAATACTTTTTGGGATAGAAAGAAGTATATTGTTTCTTTACCTTATGAAATTGATTTTAATGAGAAGATGATTCCTACTAAGGCTCGTCCTTGTCAGATGAATCAGGAATATCTTGATTTATGTAAAAAAGAAATAGCTAATCTTATAGATAAACATCTTATTAGAAAATCATACTCTCCATGGAGTTGTACTGCTTTTTATGTCAATAAACATACAAAACAAGAAAGAGGTAATCCTAGACTTGTTATAAATTATAAACCACTTAATAAAGTGTTGAAATGGATTAGGTATCCTATTCCTAATAAGAAAGATCTTTTGGATCGATTGCATAATGCATTAATATTTTCAAATTTTGATCTTAAATCTGGATATTGGCAAATACAGATTAGTGAAAAAGACAGATATAAAACTGCTTTTGCTATTCCCATTGGACATTATGAATAGAATGTTATGCTATTTGGATTAAAAAATGCTCCTTCTGAATTTCAGAATATTATGAATGAAATATTTATTCCTTTTAGCGATTTTATTATCGTATATATTGATGATATTTTAGTCTTTTCTAAAGACAAACAACAACATTTTAAACATCTTGATATATTTAAGAAAATTGTTATACAAAATGGTCTTGTTATTTCCAAACCAAAAATGGTTTTATTCTAAACTAAGGTAAGATTTCTTGGTCATAATATTGAAAAGGGAAAGATTATTCCTATTAATAGAAGTATTGAATTTGCTTCTAAATTTCCTGATCAAATTACTGATAAAACTCAATTACAGAGATTTCTTGGTAGCTTAAATTATATTCTATCATATTATAAAAATCTTGCTACTGATACTGCTATCTTATATGATAGACTCAAAAAAAAAAAAACCAGGACCATGGACAGATGTTCATACTGAAAAAATTAAGTTAATTAAATCTAAGGTTAAAAATTTGCCTTGCTTAATGCTTGCTAATCCTACATGGAATAAAATTATTGAAGCAGATGCTTTAGAGATTGGGTTTGGAGGAATTTTAGAACAAGTCCAACCAGAAACAAAACAAGAATATCTTGTTCGATTTCATTCAGGAAAATGGAATAATAGTCAACAAAAATATGCGACTGTTGCGAAAGAAATTCTTTCGATTGTTAAATGTGTGTTAAAATTTCAAGATGATTTATATTGTCAAATTTTTTTGATAAAAACAGATTGTCAAGCAGCAAAATATATGTTCAATAAAGATTTTAAGCATGATGTTTCAAAACAAATGTTTGTGAGATGGCAAACTAATCTTGCACCTTTTGATTTTGATATTGATTATATTAAAGGGGATAATAATTCTCTTCCTGATTTTCTTACCCGTGAATTTTTGCAGGATGATCCCCGCTAGGGGAGGATCCTCTAACCCTAATAGGGGAAGAGGAAGAGGACGTAACCTTGATCCTAATAGGGTCATTGCAGGAAAAAAATTAGTTAATTTAGGTGGGATCACTATTGATCCATCACATCCTGATTTTGATAAAATCAAAAAGTTGAAGAAAGCAGTAATACTACTCAATCATCATCTTATGCTCATGTGGTTGATCATGAAGAGTCTGATGACTCCTTTGAGATATCTCATCATGAGGAAATAATTTTACCTCTTGAAAATGCTGATAAGTAGTGGATCAATGATCCTTGGTACCTTATGAAACGATATTTAAATAATTATATGTTTCTTGTGCTTTATTACAAGTCCAGGGTATATTTTGAATCAATTTTACAAGTCACAAATTCATGTGATATTGAACATTTCAAGAAGAATAATACTCTTCCAATTTATACTTATAGCAAAATCTATATTAGAAAAATTCTTTCTCCAAATGAATGGGGAATCAGTACCTTAAATGAAAGGCAATTTATTCTTGATAAAAAATACTTATCATTTTAATTATTGGGATTATGTGGAAGCATTTTCCAAAGTTTTCTTATATGAAAACCCACAACATAAACATTCTTGGTTTATAAAATTCAATCCTGAAATATTTCAGAACCGCAGATTCCCTACATGGATCCATCAATGGTGGAAAAGTTTTGGACCCCCGGTCAAAATTCTCCTTGATCCTTACAAAAGAACTTTTTACTGAATGGTTGGCAATTTGTCCCCATATTGGAAATGATCCTGATCTTTATATTGAAGGATCAAGCTCTTTATTTTTCTTTATGGAATTTGGTCTCCCATGGATATGGAAATGAATCCCTGTCGCGAAAATAAATAAAGAAAAAATGTTTTGTTTGAAAAGAAAATTTCTTTCAAAATTTTGGGCAAAACTCTTGAAAAATGATCCTGAGACTAAGAAACCTTATGGTCAACCCAATATCAATGAAATTTCTCAGACGATAGCACTCTATCAAGACCAAATGGAAGAAACAAAGAAAAAGACTCAAGAAAATGAATCTCCTTTTTCTCATATTTTACAAAAAATCCAAATGAGGAAACAGATAAGCTTTCATGAAGATGTTATGGCATCATATCTGGATGAAGTCAAGGAAGATTTCTTAAGGCATTTTAAAAGTGCAGTGGACACTGATTCTACATCAGAAGACACTTCGATGAAGTCTACAAATGCTTTTGTTTGTCTACTAGGGGAATCCCAAGATCCTAATGAGGATATCCCATCCGCTCAAGATGTGTTGGTAGAAGATCTGCTTGACAGCATGAAGGATGAATTATTACGAAAAGCCAAAGATAAAGGAAAAGGAAAGATGATCTGAAGGAATCTGATGAAACTTCGGATGAGACAAAAGAAAAAGCCGAACTTTGCGGGAAAGCAAAATTGCTTTTGAAAAAGCTGTCGGCTACCGACAGTCGGTGGAATGTCACTGTTGTTACTTTTAGGATAATTCCTGTTTACTTTTTATAAAGTTTTTGTCTTATAGACACGTATTGTACAGAGACCCCGGATTTCAAAGTTTTCAAATCCGGTCTGAGTTGTTTTTAATTTTCTTTTGAGTTCCGCCCAACTGTATAAATTCAGGGCTTTTAGTTTTCGTTGGCAGAGCTCTAGAGAGCAGCCTATTACTTTTCTTTCAGTTTTTAACCATTGTATATTTTACAAATCAATTGAAGAACACTTCTTTCTTCAGGTATATTCTTCTTAATTTTTTAGTTTTGTTTATCTTATTTTCTTATTGTAGTGCCGCCTAATATGGCAGGCTAGTGGCCACTGTGACACCCGAGAATTTCACTTTAAATTTATTATAATCGTTGCATACTTATGTGCGCATTTCTACGTGCATCATTTTTTCTTGCTTAATTGTTTTTATTGTGGATCACTATTCATAAAATTTTTTTGACTGTTCCGAAAGCTTGATTTTAAATTTTTCCTAGGTCACTCGACATTTAAAAGGAGCCAAGAAATTTTCGTTTTGAACTTTCGAGCTTAGGAGTATGCGTTTGAAAAATAATTTCCGTGAGCCTTGAATAGTGTTACGTTAGAATAGTGATAGTATTTAATTAGAAAGCAATTGTAATTGCAATTAGCTTTAATTGATTAAGTTTTGAGATTTAATTGCTTAGAATATTAATTGTCTACAACACATAAAACAACTACCTCATAAAATAAAATAGAACATAGCATTTTAGTCATCAAAAAACAATTTCAGAAATGCCATCCTTGTCCTCCTGCTGGCCGTCCACTTCAAAGAGGGAAAAGAGAGATTTTTGCTTCTTCATCCAAGCACTTTGAGCTCATAGTTTGATCTTGGGAGGTTATTGAGCAACTTAGGACCTTCAACAAAGCTTCTACATCTTCAAAATTGTGAGGGAGTCTTACTTGTTTGAATTTAAAGTTTGTTTGCATATGTTCAAATTTATTGAATTGTCAATTATAGCAATATATCTTGTGTTGAATGCTTCCTATGAGTTATTTAAAGCCTCTAGAGCTAACTTTTGTGGTGTGATAACAAATTAAACGGTTGAATGTTGAGATTGATCAAAGAGACAATGAATAGTGCCTAAAACTAGGGTTTTGAGAAAATTTGATAATTGACTTGAATTGATGCCTCAATTAGGTGCTCTAGACCCTAGGGAAGGTAATTGAAAAACCACGTTAGAGTGAATCACCCTAATTCCAACTTTAGTGCATAAATAGCTTACTTTAAAAAGGGGGTTTTGCACGTTAGGCAATCCGGGCAAATTTGGGCATCGATTTGGGTATCCTTGAGCTAAGGAAGCACCTTTGGTGCTTTCGTTTCGCGAAATTGGGGTTCGGTTAGTATGGCTATAGTTCAAACCCGTTCGGGGCCTTCCCGAACTTTTGCTTCAAAAATGAGTTTTAGTGACTTTAAAGGGTACCTTTAAGCTTAATTAGGAATATAGAAAGACTAGGGAAGGATTGAGAATCTCGAACTATGCTTAGGAGAAAGAAAGCCCGATTAAAGAAAGGGGAAAAGTAGCTTTTAGCCATTTTAGTTGCAATTGGAACTTGTTGTGTGTTAGTAGTGCCTTGCATAGAATATTTAGGATGTATTTAAGTTATTTGAGTAGATTATTGGAATTAATTATGTTGATGGTTTTCTTTTGACATCTATTAGTTAATATCGTGCTTATATGAGCTTTTATCGTGCATATATGTGAGGGCGGCCTACTTTGTCGTCCCTCTTACGTGTTATGTGATATTATTGCTTGCTTGTGACTTGTATTGGGTTGCGCAACCTATATCGGACATGGTAGCGTCGAGAAACACGGGCGGCATCGGGCTTGCCGTGCTCCCTCGACTACCATGGTGCCTATTCCCTTCTCGCTGAGGCATACTCCACTACCCCAGAGGCGTGGTTCACCTGCTGGGCATGGACCTACCTCGGGAGAAAGGGTCGTAGGATCGGGATACATCCGGAGTATCCCAAGTGTGGTGTTTGGGTTTTGCCGGCATAATCGTGATACTCGTGGTTCGTGGCTCGTGATCGAAGACTTGGAAGTGGAACCGTATCCTTTTTAAAGTGATTAATAGTTTGATTTATTGTCTTGATGGTTATGTGTCTTGTATATATGTTTATTTGTGTTGCATATCATATTGCACGTTTACATGCTGCATCACCTCCCTCGCTGGGCAACTTTGTTGCTCACTCCTCATCTAAAATGTTTCAGGAGAAGCTGAGGTGAATCCCCAGCTATTAGAGGTAGAAGAAGAGGAAGAAGTTCAAGTAGATCAGAATCAGTGATCTTGTGTGCTGAGGTGGATTTATGTGCTTCTTATGTGGAGTTCTTGGTGTTAATGTATTTTGAGACCATAGAGTCTTGTATATATATGTCTAGTAAATGTGTATTAAGAGTTAAGAAAGTTGTTGGAATGTAATAATGAATTCTAGACTTTATTTTCTCTTGCATGCTTGGAGTGTTTGTAGATCTTCATATGGAACTTAGAAGTTTATTGTAATTAACTACTTATAACTAAAACCAACTTATCTCGCATGCTTGTGTGCTTTAGTAGAAAATTTTGCTCCAAGGCTCGGATGGCCTTGTGATTGTGTTTTGGCTTCGGAGTTATTGTGGATAAGTTGTTGCTTTTAGTTCGGATGTCTTGAATGAATGTTTGCAGGTATCAGTTTGTCCTTGGTACAGAGGAGACTCTGTCCGAGTGACGGGTCCGAGCCTGACTTAGCGTGGGGTTGGGTTCGGGGCGTTACACCTTAAGTGGTATCAGAGCTACTAGAATGCTTGAAGCCGGGTTAAATTCCTTGGCATGTGGGTAGAGGTCTATATGTGGAAATGAATTATGTGAATATGTAAGTGTTTAGTTGTTTAAGTACTTAGATATAAGACATGCTAGCATGAAAAAGAAGGATAAAGCTTAATATGATAAGAATATGAAAAGTTAGTATTGATTGTTGTTAAGTGTTTTATGTGTTCTAATGTGAGTAAAATGTTTGAAAACAATGTGTAAATTATCTTGCATAGTTTATTTGCCTATTATAATATGATGTTCTTCTAGCATTGTGATGAGGAGACGGGGTAGACCACGGGGTGAGCCGGATGAGGCTCCTAGACAGAATGTACCAGGGCAGAATGCTGGGGCAGCTGGGAATGTACAACAGGGTCAGGAGCCGAGCACTGCCCAGATTTTAGCTACTATGGCTACTGCGATGAATACCATAGCACAGTTTGTGGTTCAGCAGGGTACAGCAGGTACCGGCGGAGGTAATCAGACTGCCAGAGCAGAGGGCAGTGGTACTGCGGGAGGTAACTTATTTGATAAATTTCTGCATCATGGAGCATACAGTTTTTATGGTGAACCAGATGATATGAAAGCAGAGTTGTGGCTGAGTAAATTCGAGAAAGTTGCTGCAATACTTGAGTGTGACGATGAAAGAAAGATCAACTGTGCTACGTTTTTAATGGAGGGTGATGCCGAGGCTTGGTGGCGCACTATTAGAGAAAAATGGGATGCTGAGAGGGTTCAGCATGTATGGGCTGATTTTGTTCGTGAGTTTCGGGATAAATATGTATCGGTTGTAGCCCGTGAGAGGCATCAGGATGAGTTTATAGCTTTGAAACAGGGGAACATGACTGTAGACCAGTATGAGGCTACCTTTACGAGACTATCTCGATATGTGCCTGCTTTAGTTCAGCCCGAGGATGTGAAAATTCAGAGATTTATTACAGGGTTGAGGAGTGACATCATGCTTAACTTGTCTTCACAAGATTATCCGAGCTATGCTGCAGTAGTTCGGGCTGCATCGAGATATGAGAAACGTAAGGCAGATGTGTTAGCTCAGTCTAGTCAGTCAAGCAAACGGCAGTTTCAGTCTCAGAGTCAGGGTTATCAGAGGCAGACTCAGCAGCCTAGGCAGACTCAGAGCTACCCAGGACCAGTTCAGGTACAGTCACAGCCGAGACCAGCTCAGAGCCAGCCACAGGGACAGTCACAGACCCGACCAGTGACTGCTAGATCTCAGCAGGGCAGTTCTGCCACATCTACTTATAGGACCCCTACAGGAGGAGCTGCTGCTAGGAAGAATTTACAGTGTACTCATTGCAATCGTAAGGGTCACACAGAGGCTGAGTGTTGGAGGAAGCTAGGCCGTTGCACGGGCTGTGGCAGTGATCAGCACAGAGTTAGGGATTGTCCCAAGTTTAGAGGTGGTCAGGGTCAGACTTCAGGCCAGGGTGCCCAGACGAGAGCTTCAGGAGCAGCTACCGTACCACGAGGTCAGGCACGGGTATTTGCACTTGACCAGGAGGAGCTTCCAGAGACGACAGTGGTGGTGGAAGGTACTTTTCTTATTAATAATCAGCCGGTAGTAGTTTTGATTGACACCGGGGCTACACATTCATTCATTACACCTGCATGTGCACAGTCTGCTACATTAAAAGTTGATAAACTGCCGTATGTGATTGAAGTAGGTAATCCTATGGGAACTAAATTTGTTACGGAGTCTGTATGTAAGGATTGTAATATTTGCATTGAAGGTTGCATGTATCCTATTGATTTGATTATCATGCCATTTCGGGACTTTGAGGTTATCTTAGGGATGGATTGGTTGGGGCGATATTATGCATGTTTGGACTGGAGGAGGAAAGTTTTGACTTTAGAACTACCTAACCAACCTGTTATTAAAGTAACTGGGAGTCGGAAGTCTACTGGGACTCGTATTATATCATCCATTAAAGCTACTAAAATGTTGAGTAAAGGCTATGATGCATACTTAGCTTATTTAATTAATCAGCCTGGAGATAAATTTAAATTGAATGAAGTACCTGTTGTAAAAGAGTTTCCGGGGGTTTTCCCTGAAGAGTTGCCTGGGTTACCACCTGATAGGGAGATTGAATTTGTGATTGACCTGTTGCCGGGAACTAGTCCTATCTCGAGAACCCCGTATAGAATGTCTTCCCCTGAGTTACAAGAATTGAAAATTCAGCTTCAGGGTTTGCTTGAGAAAGGTTTTATTCAGCCTAGTTCGTCACCGTGGGGTGCTCCCGTGTTATTTGTGAAAAAGAAAGACGGTACTCTGCGTTTGTGTATAGATTATCGGGGTCTGAATCAGGTAACGGTGAAAAACAAATATCCTTTGCCTTTAATTGAGGAGTTGTTTGATCAACTACAGAGTGCTATTGTGTTTTCGAAATTTGATTTGAGGCAGGGTTATTACCAGTTGAGGATCAGGAAAGAGGATGTACCTAAGACTGCATTTAGAACTAGGTACGGCCATTATGAGTTTGTTGTTTTACCATTCGGGTTGACAAATGCTCCAGCCGCTTTTATGGATTTGATGCAGAGAGTATTTCGACCCTATCTTGATCAATTTGTGGTGATTTTTATTGATGACATATTAGTGTACTCTAAATCTGAGTCAGAGCATGAAGAGCATTTGAGGATTGTACTTAAAACCCTGCAAGAACACAAGTTGTTTGCCAAATTTAGCAAATGCGAATTCTGGTTGAAACAGGTTGCCTTTTTAGGTCATATCATTTCCCAGGAGGGAATATCTGTTGATCCTGCTAAAATTGATGTAGTCATGTCGTGGAAAAGACCTGAAACTGTCACGGAAGTCCGTAGTTTCTTGGGATTAGCGGGCTATTATAGGCGATTTGTTAAAGATTTTTCAAAGATTGCAGGGCCTTTGACTACTTTAACTCAGAAGAAAACTGTGTTTAATTGGGATGATAAATGTGAAGCCAGTTTCCAGGAGTTGAAAAAGCGACTTACCACTGCACCTATCCTTGCTTTACCTGAGGGAACCGAGAACTTGGTGATTTATAGTGACGCTTCGAAAGAAGGGTTAGGTTGTGTTTTGATGCAAAATGGTAAAGTCATAGCATATGCCTCTAGGAAATTGAAACCATATGAACTCAATTATCCTACTCATGATTTAGAGCTTGCAGCTGTTGTCTTTGCTTTGAAGAAATGGCGGCATTATTTGTGGGGCAACAAATTTGAAATATTTACTGACCATAAAAGTTTGAAATATTTGTTTTCTCAAAAAGATTTGAATATGAGGCAAAGGCGTTGGCTAGAATTGTTGAATGATTATAACTGTACCATTAGCTATTTGCCGGGAAAAGCTAATACTGTTGCAGATGCACTGAGCCGGAAAGCTTCTGTGTCTAGTTTGATAATCAAGGATTGGGAGATTGTGGAAGAACTGTGTTTATGGAAACCGAAAGCTTCTAGATCAGGTATTCAATTTGCTAGTTTACAAATCAAATCTTTATTGCTATCTAGAATCAGAGAAGCGCAACAATCAGATTCTCAGCTATTGAAGCTTTTAGAGAAGTCAAAAGGGGGAGAGTCCGACTTTAAGATGCATGATGATGGGCTTCTCAGGTACAGGAACAGAATTTGCATTCCTAGTAATTCGATTGTGAAAGATGAGATTCTTGCTGAGGCTCATGCTTCTAAATATACAATTCATCCTGGAAGCACAAAAATGTATAGAGATTTGAAACAGAATTTCTGGTGGAACAACATGAAGAGAGAGATAGCTGAGTATGTAGCTAAATGTTTGACTTGTCAGAAAGTTAAGGCAGAGCATCAGAGGCCAGCAGGATTGTTGCAGCCGTTGGAGATTCCGGTCTGGAAATGGGATCAGGTTACTATGGATCTTGTGTCGGATTTACCGAGATCACCACGAGGTAATGATTCGGTGTGGGTTGTAGTAGACAGGTTGACGAAGAGTTCGCATTTTATTGCTACAAAGAAAACAGATTCTCTCGATAAATTGGCTGAGCTTTATGTTGAAAATATTGTGAGACTGCATGGAGTTCCATCTCAGATAGTGTCAGACAGGGATCCCAGGTTTACATCACAGTTCTGGCAGAAGCTACAAAAGGCTTTGGGGACTAATTTGAGTTTTAGTACTGCTTATCACCCGCAGACGGATGGTCAGTCGGAGAGGACTATCAGGATACTGGAGGATATGTTGAGAGCCTGTGTTCTGGATTTTGGCAAGAATTGGGAGAAATATCTGCCTCTAGCAGAGTTTGCTTACAATAACAGTTATCAGGTGTAACACCCCGATCCCTCTCGAGACCGGGAGTTCTATCAATCGATCTAAACACAACCCAAACCAAACCCGGGCATAAATTTTCAGGGAAAACGGACGGAGTCTCCCCTGTTTATAGGCGAAATGCAAAACCTGTAATAGCATATAAATGGACCACCACCGTGTCCAACCACACAAAACTTCCTCAAGGCCATCCGAGCCTCGGTTCTCAACAATTTAAACTCAGCAAGTATACATACATTTCCAATTAGAAAACTAACCTATCTTTTCATTTTGACAAGTACATTCAATCTAGGCAATTAAACCAAACTAAGCTACTGCATAAATAGACTATCATGCCATTCTAGTTCTTTTCTTTTGGACATTACAAACATGCATTTGAAGTTAAGTTATAATAACTAGATACATAATCTAACTTATCAAATTACTTCAACAATCTAACGAAACTTAAATTACATACTTTTAGCATTAAATACATACAACATATGAAAGCATATATCTTCACAACTTCGACACTCAAGCCACATAGGCACGCAAAACAACTCTTCAGGCAACAACTTCCACGAAATCATGAACTTCCAGCTAACATGACATTTCCTGAAATGTGGTGGTGAGGAGTGAGTATACACAACACGTATACTCAGTGAAGGCGAGACAGATATCGAATTGGAGAGAAAGAAAGTCGTGCAATGCAAATAGACACAGCTAAGCAATAAAATCAATAAGAAAGCATTCAATACAAACGACAATATATTAAACATTCAAGAAAGCATTAACACAACCATTCAAAGCTATACCACACTCTGAAGGCTATGGTTCACTCTTACGAGCAATATACCATTTTACGAGCGATACATCAATCTCGAGCTTGATGTTGACAACGATGACAATAAGCGCGCATCCACCTTATAACACCAGTTTGGAATACCCCGGGAGTATCCATCAATTCTACGACCCAAATCTCCCTGGGAGGCAACCCAAGCGAAAAAAGGGAATAGCAGCGGAGCTAGAGCAACCAACACTGGCAACCCGAGGCTACCCAGAGAGGCCCATCACTCACGCGCGAGACACTATGCAATGCAAGACTCGATACAAGGCAATAAACGAGCGATAGCACAACAATACAAACTAGTGACAAGAAACGAGATAACAAGCAATCACAATCAATACTAGCATACAACTAACTTTTCAAGCATAACAACACAGATAGAGGAGATAAACGAGATACCAAGCATTATACAACAATTGATAAACATTTCAATCAATAAACAACCATAACAAGCGTAATAAGCATTAACAAGCATTTGCAATCAAACAAGTAACAAGAAGAACATCAACTAACATTATCAAGCAATAACAAGTATTCTATAGGCATTATAAGCATTCTATAAGCATTATAAACATTCTATAAGCATTATAAACATTCTATAAGCATCATAAACATTCTATAAGCAACATACTATGAAATCACACAAAATTCCAAAAATGACCCCAACTTTCAAAACGCTACTACTTTCAAACGAGCCACGAGCTTTGGAAACTGACTTCACCAATCCTCCTAGGTCACTATAAGGCACGTCTAAAGACCCCGAAACTCTACTTTACCCTAGAATTCACGCAAAGTCCCGATTTCCCCCTTTGCTCGTTTGAACTACAACTATACCAACCAAACACCCAACCAATGCCATAATCGCACCAAAAGTGCTTCCATGGCCTCCCGAAATAATGCCAACACGCAAAACGAAAAATTGCTAAACTCGACCTAAACGACCCCGACTTTCACCAAGGCGTTTTTCTCATTTTTTTCCATTACGCAACCTAAACAAATCATACATTTAGACATTCTAGCATACCTAGCACCTTTTCACATCAACAGAAAGCATAACAGCGCAACTTCATCGAAACGGGGGTTTACTATTCACAATTTACTATTCATTACACAATTTATATTTCAATTTCAATATTCAACCGCAGAAAATGTTAAAAAGCTATAAATACACGTTCTACAATTGCTAGAGAACATTCTTTAAGCAATGAAACGGACAAAATAACAACCTACAGTTAAATCACAAAAATTAAAGTTTACGTTCAATATTTTCAAATGCGCAAATAACGATGAAACCCTCACCTTAGATGCTCCTAGACGCTAGGAAAACCACGCTGGATGCCTCGGAAACCACCCCGCACAAGCTCTCGCGAAGAAATTGAAGTTTGAAGTTGAAATGTTTTTTTTTTCTTTTTTCCTCCATGGTTTCAGCCATGGCCTTCTTATTTACTGATTTTTGCTCTTTGTTTCGTATTTCACACTTAAATAAAAAAAATGACAAATGGTCAAAGCTTCGGTCAACCCGCTAAACCAAAACAGCTATGCGCGACCTTACGAAAACGGCCATAACTTCTTCTAGAAAACTCCAATTCACGAACGGTTTGAAGCCTCAGAAACTAGACTCATAGAGCTTTCCAACCATATATAATTTTCTCCCTAACTCTTCCCTAATTGGTTCAGATTTAATTCCAAAGTTGACCCAAAATTTGACTAACTTAACATTGCATTTTTAGGCTAAAACAACTAACGAAATATCAATTCTAGCTAACAACAATTAAATTATAAAAATTAAGTCACTAAAATACTAGTTTCACTATTTGCTGAGGACTCGAATTCATTCCTAACTATCTCTCTCGATATGCTATGCACTTTGCGTCAACCAAGAAGTGACAATTAAACCTCAAAGAATCTAAGAAATATATCATTTTTGGAAAGCATCATAGTTTAAAATTTACTCCGGCTCGGAGTTACTTTCCTCATTTATTTGAAAACTGAGTGATTTTAATGTAAGACAACCAAAACCGATTATTAAAATAATCAAAACAATCAAGGTAATCAATATTCATTTAAAATAATTAATTTAACTATTTCTAGAACATTTTAAAGAATTATGAAGTAAATGTTAAGTTACAAATGAACAAATAAATATAAACATGTAATCAAGTGCAATTAAATATTATCATTTAAGATGGCACTTAATTAAATACAAGATAATAAATTCAATTACTATAATTAATAGAAATAGATAATAGTCTTTTAATTATTCAATATACAATTACTAAATGCTTCCAAGAGAAATATTAAATTAGTGCATATTGGTTGATTTAACTAATTAAACATTTAATTAAATGCAGTCAAATGCTATTAAATGCATGCCGGGTTCGGGTTATCACATCCTTCCCCCCTTAAAACAATTGCGTCCTCGCAGTTCTTCTTCCAATAGAACTGAGCATGATCTGAAATCCAATTCTGACTAATCTTCATCGGTTGCTGAGCAAAATAATATATAAGAATGCCCGTAGGAAATCCCGAATAGAAATTCCAATCAAGAATGCCGAGGAAATACCAACTAAAGACTGAAGCAAAGACACTGTAGATATCATCAATACCACATACTAATGGCAGGAAGAGTACCGAAGGAGTACCCTATTTAAGAATCTTCAATAGAAGTCTAACAAGTACCAAATAAGAAAGTTAAGAGATAGCCAGAGTAGATACACCTCATGCAGTACTGACTACCGTAAATATACCCAGCTGAAAGTTCTGTAAAGGATTATAGAGAAGAATACCAAAGGCCAACCTCTAATTGAAATCTTCCAATCACTGTGTTCCTACCGCAACATCTTAGTCAAACAGCAAATATAGATTCCCCTGAGTGGAAAGGCCGAAGGAGAAGCCGTAAACAGTACAAGATAATATGTCCAAGCAGAATTCCAAGTGTAGGATCTTCCAATAAATGCCAATAAGGAAAAATACTAGTAAAATGCCCGATAAGGCTTCCAAAGAATACCGTAAGTAATATGAGATAATGAGTCTGATAGGAATTCCAGTTACCAAATCAACTGAGGGATGCCAAAGAAAATACCCGAACAATGCTCCAGTAAGAAAGTACTAAGAATTGCCCAATAAGTAATACTAAATAAATGGCCACTCAGAATCCTAGAGAATGCCATTGAAGAATTTTCCAATAAGGAATACCAGTAGCACTCCAATAAAGACCAAGACACATATACCATAGATAATACCATGCAGTAAGTCCAACTGAAAATCCAATAGCCAAGTCCACCAAGTAGTGCCAACAAAAGTCCCAAAGAACACCCATTAAGAAAACCAAAGAATGCTCCAAAGAACAACCAAATAAAACCCCAAGAGAAAGCTGCTCTTTCACAACTGTTAGGCACAGAGGAGGACCATAGAGATTCGCCAATAACCGAGCTCCAAAAGCAAACACCAATTCCCAAATAAAGGTTAGTCAAATACCATTAATTTCCTGCCAATCCATACACCTTGAGAAGCTAGCTGTGAACCACTTTCTTCAGGGAGGAAGAGGACTTACTTACCATTTCCATAAGACATGTATGAATGCCAATATATCACAGTTATACACATGCCTTAAACTATTATGCAAGCAAGTTTACAAAACAGTTTATTCAACAAAGTCACTCAATCACGACAATCAAGTCAAGCACAACATAATTAATTCAAATGACGGAATAGCTAATTCAAGACATTCCAATACACACATTACAAGCAATACTTCAAGCATATACTAATCCACGAGGTCGATTCAATTCACGATGCCTATTCGATAGGTCAATTCAATGCACAACTAGACACTTTACCTTACTTAGTACACAATTAACACATAACACATAACTATATCACATAGGAGCACACATTCATGTCAAGACACATAATCTCACATACAAGCATACACTTTCAAGACACACTTAACAAGCACACATTCAAGGGTCACTACCCACCAGACCGAGGACCCTGTCCCGGCTTATGAGCTAGACAAGCTCTGATACCACCTGTAACACCCCGATCCCTCTCGAGACCGGGAGTTCTATCAATCGATCTAAACACAACCCAAACCAAACCCGGGCATAAATTTTCAGGGAAAACGGACGGAGTCTCCCCTGTTTATAGGCGAAATGCAAAACCTGTAATAGCATATAAATGGACCACCACCGTGTCCAACCACACAAAACTTCCTCAAGGCCATCCGAGCCTCGGTTCTCAACAATTTAAACTCAGCAAGTATACATACATTTCCAATTAGAAAACTAACCTATCTTTTCATTTTGACAAGTACATTCAATCTAGGCAATTAAACCAAACTAAGCTACTGCATAAATAGACTATCATGCCATTCTAGTTCTTTTCTTTTGGACATTACAAACATGCATTTGAAGTTAAGTTATAATAACTAGATACATAATCTAACTTATCAAATTACTTCAACAATCTAACGAAACTTAAATTACATACTTTTAGCATTAAATACATACAACATATGAAAGCATATATCTTCACAACTTCGACACTCAAGCCACATAGGCACGCAAAACAACTCTTCAGGCAACAACTTCCACGAAATCATGAACTTCCAGCTAACATGACATTTCCTGAAATGTGGTGGTGAGGAGTGAGTATACACAACACGTATACTCAGTGAAGGCGAGACAGATATCGAATTGGAGAGAAAGAAAGTCGTGCAATGCAAATAGACACAGCTAAGCAATAAAATCAATAAGAAAGCATTCAATACAAACGACAATATATTAAACATTCAAAAAAACATTAACACAACCATTCAAAGCTATACCACACTCTGAAGGCTATGGTTCACTCTTACGAGCAATATACCATTTTACGAGCGATACATCAATCTCGAGCTTGATGTTGACAACGATGACAATAAGCGCGCATCCACCTTATAACACCAGTTTGGAATACCCCGGGAGTATCCATCAATTCTACGACCCAAATCTCCCTGGGAGGCAACCCAAGCGAAAAAAGGGAATAGCAGCGGAGCTAGAGCAACCAACACTGGCAACCCGAGGCTACCCAGAGAGGCCCATCACTCACGCGCGAGACACTATGCAATGCAAGACTCGATACAAGGCAATAAACGAGCGATAGCACAACAATACAAACTAGTGACAAGAAACGAGATAACAAGCAATCACAATCAATACTAGCATACAACTAACTTTTCAAGCATAACAACACAGATAGAGGAGATAAACGAGATATCAAGCATTATTCAACAACTGTTAAACATTTCAATCAATAATCAACCCTAACAAGCGTAATAAGCATTAACAAGCATTTGCAATCAAACAAGTAACAAGAAGAACATCAACTAACATTATCAAGCAATAACAAGTATTCTATAGGCATTATAAGCATTCTATAAGCATTATAAACATTCTATAAGCATTATAAACATTCTATAAGCATCATAAACATTCTATAAGCAACATACTATGAAATCACACAAAATTCCAAAAATGACCCCAACTTTCAAAACGCTACTACTTTCAAACGAGCCACGAGCTTTGGAAACTGACTTCACCAATCCTCCTAGGTCACTATAAGGCACGTCTAAAGACCCCGAAACTCTACTTTACCCTAGAATTCACGCAAAGTCCCGATTTCCCCCTTTGCTCGTTTGAACTACAACTATACCAACCAAACACCCAACCAATGCCATAATCGCACCAAAAGTGCTTCCATGGCCTCCCGAAATAATGCCAACACGCAAAACGAGAAATCGCTAAACTCGACCTAAACGACCCCGACTTTCACCAAGGCGTTTTTCTCATTTTTTCCATTACGCAACCTAAACAAATCATACATTTAGACATTCTAGCATACCTAGCACCTTTTCACATCAACAGAAAGCATAACAGCGCAACTTCATCGAAACGGGGGTTTACTATTCACAATTTACTATTCATTACACAATTTATATTTCAATTTCAATATTCAACCGCAGAAAATGTTAAAAAGCTATAAATACACGTTCTACAATTGCTAGAGAACATTCTTTAAGCAATGAAACGGACAAAATAACAACCTACAGTTAAATCACAAAAATTAAAGTTTACGTTCAATATTTTCAAATGCGCAAATAACGATGAAACCCTCACCTTAGATGCTCCTAGACGCTAGGAAAACCACGCTGGATGCCTCGGAAACCACCCCGCACAAGCTCTCGCGAAGAAATTGAAGTTTGAAGTTGAAATGTTTTTTTTTTCTTTTTTCCTCCATGGTTTCAGCCATGGCCTTCTTATTTACTGATTTTTGCTCTTTGTTTCGTATTTCACACTTAAATAAAAAAAATGACAAATGGTCAAAGCTTCGGTCAACCCGCTAAACCAAAACAGCTATGCGCGACCTTACGAAAACGGCCATAACTTCTTCTAGAAAACTCCAATTCACGAACGGTTTGAAGCCTCAGAAACTAGACTCATAGAGCTTTCCAACCACATATAATTTTCTCCCTAACTCTTCCCTAATTGGTTCAGATTTAATTCCAAAGTTGACCCAAAATTTGACTAACTTAACATTGCATTTTTAGGCTAAAACAACTAAGGAAATATCAATTCTAGCTAACAACAATTAAATTATAAAATTTAAGTCACTAAAATACTAGTTTCATTATTTGCCGATGACTCGAATTCATTCCTAACTATCTCTCTCGATATGCTATGCACTTTGCCTCAACCAAGAAGTGACAATTAAACCTCAAAGAATCTAAGAAATATATCATTTTTGGAAAGCATCATAGTTTAAAATTGACTCCGGCTCGGAGTTACTTTCCTCATTTATTTGAAAACCGAGTGATTTTAATGTAAGACAACCAAAACCGATTATTAAAATAATCAAAACAATCAAGGTAATCAATATTCATTTAAAATAATTAATTTAACTATTTCTAGAACATTTTAAAGAATTATGAAGTAAATGTTAAGTTACAAATGAACAAATAAATATAAACATGTAATCAAGTGCAATTAAATATTATCATTTAAGATGGCACTTAATTAAATACAAGATAATAAATTCAATTACTATAATTAATAGAAATAGATAATAGTCTTTTAATTATTCAATATACAATTACTAAATGCTTCCAAGAGAAATATTAAATTAGTGCATATTGGTTGATTTAACTAATTAAACATTTAATTAAATGCAGTCAAATGCTATTAAATGCATGCCGGGTTCGGGTTATCACATCCTTCCCCCCTTAAAACAATTGCGTCCTCGCAATTCTTCTTCCAATAGAACTCAGCATTATCTGAAATCCAATTCTGACTAATCTTCATCGGTTGCTAAGCAAAATAATATATAAGAATGCCCGTAGGAAATCCCGAATAGAAATTCCAATCAAGAATGCCGAGGAAATACCAACTAAAGACTGAAGCAAAGACACTGTAGATATCATCAATACCACATACTAATGGCAGGAAGAGTACCGAAGGAGTACCCTATTTAAGAATCTTCAATAGAAGTCTAACAAGTACCAAATAAGAAAGTTAAGAGATAGCCAGAGTAGATACACCTCATGCAGTACTGACTACCGTAAATATACCCAGCTGAAAGTTCTGTAAAGGATTATAGAGAAGAATACCAAAGGCCAACCTCTAATTGAAATCTTCCAATCACTGTGTTCCTACCGCAACATCTTAGTCAAACAGCAAATATAGATTCCCCTGAGTGGAAAGGCCGAAGGAGAAGCCGTAAACAGTACAAGATAATATGTCCAAGCAGAATTCCAAGTGTAGGATCTTCCAATAAATGCCAATAAGGAAAAATACTAGTAAAATGCCCGATAAGGACTCCAAAGAATACCGTAAGTAATATGAGATAATGAGTCTGATAGGAATTCCAGTTACCAAATCAACTGAGGGATGCCAAAGAAAATACCCGAACAATGCTCCAGTAAGAAAGTACTAAGAATTGCCCAATAAGTAATACTAAATAAATGGCCACTCAGAATCCTAGAGAATGCCATTGAAGAATTTTCCAATAAGGAATACCAGTAGCACTCCAATAAAGACCAAGACACATATACCATAGATAATACCATGCAGTAAGTCCAACTGAAAATCCAATAGCCAAGTCCACCAAGTAGTGCCAACAAAAGTCCCAAAGAACACCCATTAAGAAAACCAAAGAATGCTCCAAAGAACAACCAAATAAAACCCCAAGAGAAAGCTGCTCTTTCACAACTGTTAGGCACAGAGGAGGACCATAGAGATTCGCCAATAACCGAGCTCCAAAAGCAAACACCAATTCCCAAATAAAGGTTAGTCAAATACCATTAATTTCCTGCCAATCCATACACCTTGAGAAGCTAGCTGTGAACCACTTTCTTCAGGGAGGAAGAGGACTTACTTACCATTTCCATAAGACATGTATGAATGCCAATATATCACAGTTATACACATGCCTTAAACTATTATGCAAGCAAGTTTACAAAACAGTTTATTCAACAAAGTCACTCAATCACGACAATCAAGTCAAGCACAACATAATTAATTCAAATGACGGAATAGCAAATTCAAGACATTCCAATACACACATTACAAGCAATACTTCAAGCATATACTAATCCACGAGGTCGATTCAATTCACGATGCCTATTCGATAGGTCAATTCAATGCACAACTAGACACTTTACCTTACTTAGTACACAATTAACACATAACACATAACTATATCACATAGGAGCACACATTCATGTCAAGACACATAATCTCACATACAAGCATACACTTTCAAGACACACTTAACAAGCACACATTCAAGGGTCACTACCCACCAGACCGAGGACCCTGTCCCGGCTTATGAGCTAGACAAGCTCTGATACCACCTGTAACACCCCGATCCCTCTCGAGACCGGGAGTTCTATCAATCGATCTAAACACAACCCAAACCAAACCCGGGCATAAATTTTCAGGGAAAACGGACGGAGTCTCCCCTGTTTATAGGCGAAATGCAAAACCTGTAATAGCATATAAATGGACCACCACCGTGTCCAACCACACAAAACTTCCTCAAGGCCATCCGAGCCTCGGTTCTCAACAATTTAAACTCAGCAAGTATACATACATTTCCAATTAGAAAACTAACCTATCTTTTCATTTTGACAAGTACATTCAATCTAGGCAATTAAACCAAACTAAGCTACTGCATAAATAGACTATCATGCCATTCTAGTTCTTTTCTTTTGGACATTACAAACATGCATTTGAAGTTAAGTTATAATAACTAGATACATAATCTAACTTATCAAATTACTTCAACAATCTAACGAAACTTAAATTACATACTTTTAGCATTAAATACATACAACATATGAAAGCATATATCTTCACAACTTCGACACTCAAGCCACATAGGCACGCAAAACAACTCTTCAGGCAACAACTTCCACGAAATCATGAACTTCCAGCTAACATGACATTTCCTGAAATGTGGTGGTGAGGAGTGAGTATACACAACACGTATACTCAGTGAGGGCGAGACAGATATCGAATTGGAGAGAAAGAAAGTCGTGCAATTCAAATAGACACAGCTAAGCAATAAAATCAATAAGAAAGCATTCAATACAAACGACAATATATTAAACATTCAAGAAAGCATTAACACAACCATTCAAAGATATACCACACTCTGAAGGGTATGGTTCACTCTTACGAGCAATATACTATTTCACGAGCGATACATCAATCTCGAGCTTGATGTTGACAACGATGACAATAAGCGCGCATCCACCTTATAACACCAGTTTGGAATACCCCGGGAGTATCCATCAATTCTACGACCCAAATCTCCCTGGGAGGCAACCCAAGCGAAAAAAGGGAATAGCAGCGGAGCTAGAGCAACCAACACTGGCAACCCGAGGCTACCCAGAGAGGCCCATCACTCACGCGCGAGACACTATGCAATGCAAGACTCGATACAAGGCAATAAACGAGCGATAGCACAACAATACAAACTAGTGACAAGAAACGAGATAACAAGCAATCACAATCAATACTAGCATACAACTAACTTTTCAAGCATAACAACACAGATAGAGGAGATAAACGAGATATCAAGCATTATTCAACAACTGTTAAACATTTCAATCAATAATCAACCCTAACAAGCGTAATAAGCATTAACAAGCATTTGCAATCAAACAAGTAACAAGAAGAACATCAACTAACATTATCAAGCAATAACAAGTATTCTATAGGCATTATAAGCATTCTATAAGCATTATAAACATTCTATAAGCATTATAAACATTCTATAAGCATCATAAACATTCTATAAGCAACATACTATGAAATCACACAAAATTCCAAAAATGACCCCAACTTTCAAAACGCTACTACTTTCAAACGAGCCACGAGCTTTGGAAACTGACTTCACCAATCCTCCTAGGTCACTATAAGGCACGTCTAAAGACCCCGAAACTCTACTTTACCCTAGAATTCACGCAAAGTCCCGATTTCCCCCTTTGCTCGTTTGAACTACAACTATACCAACCAAACACCCAACCAATGCCATAATCGCACTAAAAGTGCTTCCATGGCCTCCCGGAATAATGCCAACACGCAAAACGAGAAATCGCTAAACTCGACCTAAACAACCCCGACTTTCACCAAGGCGTTTTTCTCATTTTTTCCATTACGCAACCTAAACAAATCATACATTTAGACATTCTAGCATACCTAGCACCTTTTCACATCAACAGAAAGCATAACAGCGCAACTTCATCGAAACGGGGGTTTACTATTCACAATTTACTATTCATTACACAATTTATATTTCAATTTCAATATTCAACCGCAGAAAACGTTAAAAAGCTATAAATACACGTTCTACAATTGCTAGAGAACATTCTTTAAGCAATGAAACGGACAAAATAACAACCTACAGTTAAATCACAAAAATTAAAGTTTACGTTCAATATTTTCAAATGTGCAAATAACGATGAAACCCTCACCTTAGATGCTCCTAGACGCTAGGAAAACCACGCTGGATGCCTCGGAAACCACCCCGCACAAGCTCTCGCGAAGAAATTGAAGTTTGAAGTTGAAATGTTTTTTTTTTCTTTTTTCCTCCATGGTTTCAGCCATGGCCTTCTTATTTACTGATTTTTGCTCTTTGTTTCGTATTTCACACTTAAATAAAAAAAATGACAAATGGTCAAAGCTTCGGTCAACCCGCTAAACCAAAACAGCTATGCGCGACCTTACGAAAACGGCCATAACTTCTTCTAGAAAACTCCAATTCACGAACGGTTTGAAGCCTCAGAAACTAGACTCATAGAGCTTTCCAACCATATATAATTTTCTCCCTAACTCTTCCCCAATTGGTTCAGATTTAATTCCAAAGTTGACCCAAAATTTGACTAACTTAACATTGCATTTTTAGGCTAAAACAACTAAGGAAATATCAATTCTAGCTAACAACAATTAAATTATAAAATTTAAGGCACTAAAATACTAGTTTCACTATTTGCCGAGGACTCGAATTCATTCCTAACTATCTCTCTCGATATGCTATGCACTTTGCGTCAACCAAGAAGTGACAATTAAACCTCAAAGAATCTAAGAAATATATCATTTTTGGAAAGCATCATAGTTTAAAATTTACTCCGGCTCGGAGTTACTTTCCTCATTTATTTGAAAACCTTGTGATTTTAATGTAAGACAACCAAAACCGATTATTAAAATAATCAAAACAATCAAGGTAATCAATATTCATTTAAAATAATTAATTTAACTATTTCTAGAACATTTTAAAGAATTATGACGTAAATGTTAAGTTACAAATGAACAAATAAATATAAACATGTAATCAAGTGAAATTAAATATTATCATTTAAGATGGCACTTAATTAAATACAAGATAATAAATTCAATTACTATAATTAATAGAAATAGATAATAGTCTTTTAATTATTCAATATACAATTACTAAATGCTTCCAAGAGAAATATTAAATTAGTGCATATTGGTTGATTTAGCTAATTAAACATTTAATTAAATGCAGTCAAATGCTATTAAATGCATGCCGGGTTCGGGTTATCACATCAGGCCACTATTGGCATGGCACCCTACGAGGCACTTTATGGGCGAAAATGTCGGTCTCCGTTGTATTGGGATGAGGTAGGTGAGATGAAAACAGTTGATCCTGCTATTCTTCCGGAGATGGTTAAAATGGTGGATAACGTGAGGCTTATAAAGAAGAGGATGCTTACAGCTCAGAGTCGACAGAAGAATTATGCTGATAGACGTCGACGGGACTTAGTATTTTCTAAGGGTGATCATGTTTTCTTAAAAGTCTCTCCGCGGAAAGGTTTGATTCGGCACGGCAAAGGAGGCAAACTTAATCCTAGATACGTGGGACCTTGTGAGATCACTGAGAAGGTGGGAGATTTAGCTTATAGATTTGTCTTACCTCAGATTTTGGCTCGGATTCATGATGTTTTTCATGTGTCACTGTTGAGAAAGTATAATCCTGATCCGTCGCATATCATTGAGCCGGAGCCGTTGGAAATTGATGAGTCCTTAGCTTATGTTGAGAAGCCTCTTCGAGTGGTTGACCGAAAGATTCAGGAACTTAGGACTAAAAATATTCCTATGGTAAAAGTTCTCTGGGATCATCATGGGGTTGAGGATGCCACTTGGGAGCGAGAAGATCAGATCAGAGAGAAGTATCCGGAGCTCTTTGCCGAATCATGTAAGAATTGCGAGGACGCAATTAGTTTAAGGGGGAGAGGGTGTGACACTTGAGAATTTCACTTTAAATTTATTATAATCGTTGCATACTTATGTGTGCATTTCTACGTGCATCATTTTTTCTTGCTCAATTGTTTTTATTGTGGATCACTATTCATAAAATTTTTTTGACTGTTCCGAAAGCTTGATTTTAAATTTTTCCTAGGTCACTCGACATTTAAAAGGAGCCAAGAAATTTTCGTTTTGAACTTTCGAGCTTAGGAGTATGCGTTTGAAAAATAATTTCCGTGAGCCTTGAATAGTGTTACGTTAGAATAGTGATAGTATTTAATTAGGAAGCAATTGTAATTGCAATTAGCTTTAATTGATTAAGTTTTGAGATTTAATTGCTTAGAATATTAATTGTCTACAACACATAAAACAACTACCTCATAAAATAAAATAGAACATAGCATTTTAGTCATCAAAAAACAATTTCAGAAATGCCATCCTTGTCCTCCTGCTGGCCGTCCACTTCAAAGAGGGAAAAGAGAGATTTTTGCTTCTTCATCCAAGCACTTTGAGCTCATAGTTTGATCTTGGGAGGTTATTGAGCAACTTAGGACCTTCAACAAAGCTTCTACATCTTCAAAATTGTGAGGGAGTCTTACTTGTTTGAGTTTAAAGTTTGTTTGCATATGTTCAAATTTATTGAATTGTCAATTATAGCAATATATCTTGTGTTGAATGCTTCCTATGAGTTATTTAAAGCCTCTAGAGCTAACTTTTGTGGTGTGATAACAAATTAAACGGTTGAATGTTGAGATTGATCAAAGAGACAATGAATAGTGCCTAAAACTAGGGTTTTGAGAAAATTTGATAATTGACTTGAATTGATGCCTCAATTACGTACTCTAGACCCTAGGGAAGGTAATTGAAAAGCCACGTTAGATTGAATCACCCGAATTCGAACTTTAGTGCATAAATAGCTTACTTTAAAAAGGGGGTTTTGCACGTTAGGCAATCCGGGCAAATTTGGGCATCGATTTGGGTATCCTTGAGCTAAGGAAGCACCTTTGGTGCTTTCGTTTCGCGAAATTGGGGTTCGGTTAGTATGGCTATAGTTCAAACCCGTTCGGGGCCTTCCCGAACTTTTGCTTCAAAAATGAGTTTTAGTGACTTTAAAGGGTACCTTTAAGCTTAATTAGGAATATAGAAAGACTAGGGAAGGATTGAGAATCTCGAACTATGCTTAGGAGAAAGAAAGCCCGATTAAAGAAAGGGGAAAAGTAGCTTTTAGCCATTTTAGTTGCAATTGGAACTTGTTGTGTGTTAGTAGTGCCTTGCATAGAATATTTAGGATGTATTTAAGTTATTTGAGTAGATTATTGGAATTAATTATGTTGATGGTTTTGTTTTGACATCTATTAGTTATTCTCTTGCTTTTTTGAGGTCTTATCTTGCATATATGTGAGGGCGGCCTACTTTGTCGTCCCTCTTACGTGTTATGTGATATTATTGCTTGCTTGTGACTTGTATTGGGTTGCGCAACCTATATCGGACATGGTAGCGTCGAGAAACACGGGCGGCATCGGGCTTGCCGTGCTCCCTCGACTACCATGGTGCCTATTCCCTTCTCGCTGAGGCATACTCCACTACCCCAGAGGCATGGTTCACCTGCTGGGCATGGACCTACCTCGGGAGAAAGGGTCGTAGGATCGGGATACATCCGGAGTATCCCAAGTGTGGTGTTTGGGTTTTGCCGGCATAATCGTGATACTCGTGGTTCGTGGCTCGTGATCGAAGACTTGGAAGTGGAACCGTATCCTTTTTAAAGTGATTAATAGTTTGATTTATTGTCTTGATGGTTATGTGTCTTGTATATATGTTTATTTGTGTTGCATATCATATTGCACGTTTACATGCTGCATCACCTCCCTCGCTGGGCAACTTTGTTGCTCACTCCTCATCTAAAATGTTTCAGGAGAAGCTGAGGTGAATCCCCAGCTATTAGAGGTAGAAGAAGAGGAAGAAGTTCAAGTAGATCAGAATCAGTGATCTTGTGTGCTGAGGTGGATTTATGTGCTTCTTATGTGGAGTTCTTGGTGTTAATGTATTTTGAGACCATAGAGTCTTGTATATATATGTCTAGTAAATGTGTATTAAGAGTTAAGAAAGTTGTTGGAATGTAATAATGAATTCTAGACTTTATTTTCTCTTGCATGCTTGGAGTGTTTGTAGATCTTCATATGGAACTTAGAAGTTTATTGTAATTAACTACTTATAACTAAAACCAACTTATCTCGCATGCTTGTGTGCTTTAGTAGAAAATTTTGCTCCAAGGCTCGGATGGCCTTGTGATTGTGTTTTGGCTTCGGAGTTATTGTGGATAAGTTGTTGCTTTTAGTTCGGATGTCTTGAATGAATGTTTGCAGGTATCAGTTTGTCCTTGGTACAGAGGAGACTCTGTCCGAGTGACGGGTCCGAGCCTGACTTAGCGTGGGGTTGGGTTCGGGGCGTTACAGCCACACTGTCTGTAACTGTCATGGATCTCTAGACATGTTACTCTATATTATGAGTGGGACACAGTTATGGTTGGTATCGTTGTTATGGTAAGACAATCCTCAAGGCAGGCACTTTGTCGCCATAAGTCGCATTGTTGGCCCTTCTCTTTGTTTTGTACGCTGTTTTGTGTTGACTCGGTTGACCGCTTTGCCAGAATGAACTATGTCTATAAATCCAGTAACTAGATCCCCATACTTGGGCCTCCTTGTGGTATCAGAGCCATGGAGCTTTTTATAGGTTACTTAGAGTAAACATGGTTGGAAGCAGACAGTACGGCAATTTTAATCATGCTTTCTACATTCAGAAAGAAAAATAATATAAAGAATGCTAAAAAGGAAGAATATGATCTTCAAAAACAATTAGATTTGTTAAATAAATGGACTATTCCATATATACAGCCCAATACTATTTACCAATATGGTATGTTTGAAAATATGGGTCTTAAGCATGTTGTTAAGACTGTTGAACAATCAATCCCTATGGAAGATGATGAGTTAACAATTAAATTGTTGTCTAATGATGATATTTTGCGTCATGATTCTACGCATAATTATTTGCATATAGGTTTAATTCAAATAGCCTTTAAGCCTCTTACATTAGGAGGATTAAATGAAAGTTTTATTGCAGTTCTTAGGGATGCTAGGAACCTAGATTGGAGACAATCTTTAATGTGAATAACTCAGTCTAGTCTGGCATATGGATCAGTCTATTTTAATGTTCGTCCTAATTTACAGCTTTCTTTATCTGATAGAAATATACGAGAAGCTATTACTTTATATGTAAAAACTAAGGGATATAATTATATGCCTCACTCAGAAACTATGAGTATATGTTATCGAATTTATTATAAGGTTCTACATACTCTGAATCCTAACTGTAAATTACAGGATGAAGCTGGAACAACAGTTATGATAGAGACTAATTTGTCTAAATCAAAAATTACTACTAGAAGGATGATTAAATGGGAAGAAATAGACTTTCCTGAAAAATGGAAATTAGAAAAGGTGACTCCTAGTCAACCTAGAATTCAATCAGATTTATCTGAAGTTGTTCAGACAACTGAAGGCGATGTCTTTCTTAGATTTAAACAAGAACCTTCATTAATTAGGTCTTTTTCATCGAATCACTCTTATATATCTCCGATTGTAGAAGTTTCTCAGTCATCAATAGCCTCTACTTCTTATATTAGAGAAGATCCTAATAAGGAACTAGATAGGTTTAAACCACCATCTGAAGAGGGTGAAATAGTTCAACCCGAAAAGATAGATGCAATAAGAATTTCACATATTTACTTACGTAAAGGTTAATTAACTAATTACTTATAAACTTTGAATAACAAAACTAAGTATTACTCTTAAAATAGAATGGTTCAGCTATCACCCCATTTTTTTTTTCCCTTTACACAAGCTAATCCTAATACCCTATCATAACCTAACTGTAAGGTCAACTATTCCTAGTTATTAAGTTGTTAAATCCAAATAGTAGATAAAATCTAACTCTTTTAATTGAAATGAATGCTTAGCGTGATATGCTAAATTTAACACATATACTTAGTTTAAGTTAATTCTTTAGCATGAAAACGCCAAGCACATAAATAATTTTTATATCTTACTATTCGGGATTTAGGTACGAGTTCTTACATATGGCACATGATCCAAGCATTAGAACAAATATATAAGCTTCAACTATACACTTATATCAATTTCACTATTCATCATCTTCTTTAAAATTCCACTAACCATATCTAGCTATACAATTGCAAAATAATCATAAAAGTTAGTTCTACACTCTTAATAACTCACAATATAAGCAAAACAAGCCATAAATTCAAAATTTATAACAAATCAAGATTTTACATAGTCAAGATTTAAGCTTTGAATGCATATAAAATCCAATCCATCACATCTACCAAGCTTAAAGATGTAAGGAATAAGCTCAAACCACCTCACACAAGCTTGGATTGCTCAAGATCAACCCTAGGATTGCACAATTTTCTCCTTTTTTTCTTCTTTATGGATGACGGCCCTAGCTTTTTTGTTTTTGTTTTTGTTGCTTTCTAATGCATTATATGTGTATATAAGGTATATATGTGTATATAATGTATGGTTGGACTTGGGTTAATGGGTTTGGGCTAAGCAAAATTAATGAAATTAGCTAAGAAGGCCCAAATGCAAGCTAGACTACAAGAAGCCCAAAAATGAAATCTAGATATTACTATTTATACGGGACACTAACTATTTTATATCTTACGCTTGCGATATGCTATGCACATAAAATTTATGAACGAATGCTTTGTGTAACGCCCTAACTCGACCCCTCCTATAAACAGTCGGGACAGAACAGAATTTCGGTAGTATAACGACAGTAATTAAGACACCAATGCTCTAAACCAACCTCTTCGCAACTCATACAACCAACTCCACAAATAATTCAACAATAAACAATGCAACCATAATATACATTAAACATTCTTTTACCATTGCATCCATAGGTTATACGTTTCCGTTCCAACATCATACATTTACTATATAACATACATTTCCAAAATAGATTATAACCAATGTAGCAACCTAATCATGTTCCAAAACAAAACTACTAAGCTAGCAACATTTAATCAATTATCTTTACAACATATTATACATCATAAACTTCTAAGTAAATACAAAACAACTAGTTTTAATATACAAGATAACAAAAGAAAACTACATCTCAGATATCAAGGACAAGACTCTGGCACATAGGACTCGTCCACATATGGCACATTCTCAGCTTCCTGAGGCATGTGCCCGTGATCTTGTTAAATTTCACATGTATGCATGCAATAATTGAGAGTGAGTTTATATAAAACAAGCCCAGTGAGGATTCGATAGATCTCTTAACAGTATTTACTATACTCATTGAAAATCATCCTTTGAGCAGTAAACACATAATATTCATCAATAACGATATAAGCACATTAATAATAATAACCAATCAATAAAGGATACTCTAGTTGGTGTAGCTCCAAACGCCATCACGATCTCAACCATCTTCTTATAACTCCCCATTATTCACGCACCCGAGGTACCTCACTAGCCCCTCCCTCCATGGCACCTCTACCCATGCGAGCTGGGGGTAGCCTATGATAGTCATGTCGTTATCAACCCGACAGCCCGACGCTGCCCGAGATGTGCCACACATATACCAAGACTCATGAAAATAATAATAATCATTCATATATCAGGAGGACAACAAAGTAGGTTGCTTATCTCCCGGCTTCATCAATAATCAATAATCAACTAATAACATTTTAACAACATATCATCAATTAAACAATTAACAACTCAACAACTAAGTTAGATGACAAAGTAGGCCATCCAACTTAACATGCATTAAACCACTCAACCAACCCGATTCTAACCAACAACAACCCATAATTCAACCAATCAAACACCACCCAAACCACTAAGGACATTATTTCAACATTTAAAGAAAGACAAGCCAAACTTCTAAAAGTCATAACTTACAATCTACTAATCCAATGACCTCCAAACAAGTTTCTATCACTCACCCACTCAAGAAACTACATTAGCCCTCTCGGAGACCAACCACAATCCATCCAAATTTAGCCCAATAGCCCTAAAACCTCAATGCACCATGACTGAAATTTTTGGACTTTCACTACGACATCGCAATCAAAATTTCGGCATTACAACATTACTACCACGAATTTAACAAACTTTTAGAACCTAACAGCAATCAATTCCAACAACCACAACAACAAATATTCAACAAATAGCCAAATTCTCAATTTTAATACCCGAAAAATAGAAATATATGTTACCACGGTTCAAAAAAGCTATAAACCAATATAATCAATCCTTAGCATCCACTGAGCAATAATCTAAAAACAGTTTAGCATTTCACTAGCTAAATAAACAATTATATGAAAAGACATAAAAATAGCACTTTAAGATCTAAAAATTTTCTCTCACCTTTGATGTTATGTGATGCAAGAAAGGTGTAGAATGGATGGCCAACAAGTGCAATCAAACTTTGGTTCAAGTGTAAAGGCTTTGTATTGTAAAATCTATTGAAAAAGTTGATCAAAATTCAAGCAAAAATGGCCTTAAGAGTTTCGGCCATGTGTGTGAGATTTGAGTGGGTTTGAGATTTTGTTTTATGAGTTATTTAGTGTATTATACATATATAAGCAAAGTCAACAAAAATAATAAAAGGTGAAAGGTGAACACTTGTTAGTTTATTTCCATAACACAAACCATGAGCATATCCTTCAAAATCTAAATAGTCCTCTCAGACTGATCATCGGCCTGTGGATGATACGCTATGCTGAAGTTTAACTGAGTACCCAAAGTCTCATAAAGTTTTTCCCATAAAAGAGAAGTAAATCGAGGATCTCGATCTGAGACAATACTAGATGGAATCCCGTGAAGTCTAACAATCTGATCCAAATAAAGATCTGTCAACTTCGCAACCTCATCTCCCATCCTCATCGGAATAAAATGAGCGCTCTTCGTCAAACGGTCCACAATAACCAAAACTGCATCGTTTCCTCTCGGTGTTCTAGGCAAACTAGTGACAAAGTCCATCGTAATATGCTCCCATTTCCACTCTGGTATTGCCAACAGCTAAAGTAACCCTGCGGGTCGTTGATGTTCTGCTTTCACTCGCTGACAAGTCAAACATCTGGATACAAACTGAGCAACCTCCATTTTTATCTTATTCTACCAATAATGTTGTTTCAAATCCCGGTACATCTTGTTTCCACTGGGATGAATGGTGTACTTAGAATTATGAGCCTCCTCCAGAATACCTCTCCTCAAACCCGGTTCATCGAGAACACAAACCCAATTTTGAAACCGAATTTGAAGTCGAACTGATCATCCGTGATCTGATCCTTGATCTTCTGCAGTTTTGAATCAAGTTGTTGAGCTTCTCTGATTTGAGACAGCAATAAAGGTTGAATACGGAGATGTGAACACATCACCCCAACCCAAGTCAACTCCGGTCTCCAATAACTGATTTCCTCAAGAACCTCCCACTTCTTGACAACTAAACAAGAAATACTCGTCTTACGACTAAAAGTGTCTGCTACCACATTTGCCTTCCTAGGCAGATAACTGATAGAACAATTATAATCTCCAAGAAGTTCTATCCACCTCTGTTGACGCATATTCAACTCCTTTTGTGAGAACAAATACTTCAGACTCTTATGATCGGTGAAAATCTCGAACTTACTGCCCCACAGATAATTACGCCATTTTTTCAGCGCAAATACAATGGCTGCCAACTCAAGATCATGAGTCAGATAATTTACCTCGTACGGCTTCAACTTTCTAGAAACATAGGCAATAACCCGGCCATTCTGCATAAGTACACAACCCAAGCCCTCCTTGGATGCATCGCTATAGATAACCATATTATCGGTCCCCTCTGGTAGAGCAACTACTGGAGCAGTAGTCAACCTCTTTTTCAACTCCTGAAACCCACTATCACATTTCTCATCCCAAATAAAGTTGGTTCGTTTATGAGTTAACTTAGAAAGTGGCCCTACAATCTTAGAAAAGTCATTCACAAACCTACGGTAATAACCCGCCAAGCAAAGGAAGCTACGAACCTCCAAAATATTTTTCGGCTGTTTCCAAGATATCACCATTTCAATCTTAGTGGGATCTACTGAAATACGGCTCTGTGTAATCACATGGCCAAGAAAAGATATTCGTTGCAGCCAAAATTCACATTTGCTGAACTTCGCAAACAACTGATGCTCTTGCAGCTTCTGTAAGACAAGCCGTAGATGTTGCTCGTGCTTCGATTCAGACTTAGAATAAACCAAGATATCATCAATAAAGATTACCACGAACTGGTCCAAGTACGGCTAAAAAACCCGATGCATAAGATCCATGAATGTTGTCGGTGCATTAGTTAGTACAAAGGGCATAACTACAAATTCATAATGCTCGTACCGAGTCCTAAAAGCAGACTTCGGAACATCTTCCGTATGAATCCGAATCTAATAATACCCTTGCCTCAAGTCAAATTTAGAGTAGACTTTGGCTCCCTGAAGTTGATCAAACAACTCGTCAATTAGTGGCAAAGGATACTTTATCTTGATGGTCACCTGATTCAAACCACGATAGTCGATACATAATCTCAAGGTACCATTCTTCTTCTTCACAAATAAAATAAGTGCTCCCCATGGTGAAGAACTCTGTTGAATGAAACCCTTCTCTAATAACTCCTGCAACTGTGCTTTCAGCTCCTTAAGTTCAGCTGGTGCCATTAGGTACGCTGATTTAGAAATAGGTTGAGTACTGGGAATCAAATTAATTACAAACTCAACATCTCTCTCTGGCGGCAATCCTGGCAACTCCTTGGGAAATATATTGGGATATTCCCGAATTATAGGAACTTCCTCCAGCTTTAGCTTATCAGATGGTTTGTTGATCAAATAAGCTAGATAACTCGAACACCCCTTACTTACCAGCTTAACAGCTTTAGTTGATGAGATAATAAAACTCGTCTTAGCATCCTGGTTCCCCGTTACCTCAACCACTGGCTGATCTGGCAAATGAAATTGTACTACCTTTGTTCTACAGTTTAACTGAGTATCATACTTAGAAAGCCAGTCCATACCCAGGATAACATCATACCCCCGGATAGGAAATAAAATAAGGTTCGATGGAAAATCCTGACCCTTAACATGTATTTTATACTCTTTACATACTAAATCAGTCACATACTTATCAATTAAAGAAGTATTAATCTCAACCACATAAGGCAATCTTTCAGGTTAACACGTTACACACAAGTAGGCGTAATGAAAGAATGCGTAGCACCAGAATCAATCAACACTTTAACAAGTTGATTGAGTATAAGGAAGTTACCTTCTACAACTGCCGCTGCCTCAAGTATTTCTTCCAAATCCACTGCGTAGGCCCGAGCCTGAACCCACTGCTGCTGAGGTGCACCACCGGTAGGTTGACCCTAATAACCCTAGGTTTCTGCCCGACCCTCAGACCTCTGAAATCTAGGGGTATCCCTCGCCCTGTGATGATTGCTGCCGCAACCCAAACATGTTCCTGCCTTCACCCTACAGTCAGCCTCCATATGGCCTTGATGTTTGCAGTAAGTACACTGCGGTGACGAAGCACTAACACTGCTCCTCGAAGACCCAAAAGCTGAGTAAGTGGCTATGCCAGCCTACTGCTGGGGTCTCGCAACACTAGGCCTATATTGACCCTGAGACTGGGCCGGCCTGTACTGTGACTGAGCCTGGAAGGAGCCTTGCTGAAACTAGGGCCTGTAGAAACCCTGCGGTCTAAAAGTGCTCTGCTGAACTGGCGGCCTGTACACAACCTGCTATACTGGAGGCCTATACATACCCTGCGACTGAAATGGCCTCTTACTAGGCTGACTAGGTCCAATCTGTTCCCCTTTCCTCTTTTCCAACCTAGATGCCGCCTCAAAAGCCTTAGAAAATACATCATACTGATTCAGGGCCATTGCATCCTGAATCTTTAGCCTCAAACCCAACATAAACCTCCGGGTCTTACGCTCCTCATCAGCTACAAATTCCGGTGCATATCGGGACAGTCTAGTAAAAGTGGCCTCATACTGAGCCACCGTAGCACCCCCCTGAACCAAGGACAGGAACTCCGCCTCTCTCATTTCCTGTGCAATCCTCAGGATGTACTTAGCCCGAAACGCTCTAAGAAAGGTATCCCAAACATAAGGAGTACCTCTTGCTTCCCAACCGGCTCTCACTGTGCGCCACCACTCCTCTGCTTCATCATTAAACAAATAGACTGCAAAAGTGACTTTCCTCTTGTCAGTGTAGTCCAAAGGATCAAAAACCATCTCTATCTTATTAATCCATGCCTCCACCTTCCTGTCATCTGGTTTATCCTGGAATCTAGGTGGATAGTAACCCAAGAATTCCTTCAACGTATTTCGCCCATGGCAACCACCCTGTGTATTCACCATCTGTGCCTGGGCAGCCTGCCCTGCTAATAACTGTGTCTGTCTTGCCATGATTTCCGTCATTCTATCCACAGCTGCAGCAATACGGTCATCACCCCTATCTCAGCCCGATGCTACATTACCCGGTGCCTTATTATCTACCTCCGGCCTACCTCTTATTCTTGATCTACCCGTCATTCTACTATCAAAGAGTTAGCACAGGTTATAGTACATAGACAGGTTATAAACAATTATTAGCAAATAAGTAACAAACTCACGTAAAACACATTAAGCACTTAAGTATCAATCACATAAACAAATTGATCACATAATCACATAATCATATTAACACATATTTCATTTTTCTTTCACTTCATACATACTTTCATGCTAAGACCATTACCCACATTCCGAGAATACCCCGGCTGACAACTAAACATAAGCTCTGATACCACTTAATGTAATGCCCCAACTCGACCCCTCCTACAAACAGTCAGGACACAACAAAATTTCGACAGTATAACGACAGCAATTAGGATACCGAGGCTCTAAACCAACCTCTTTGTAACTCATACAACCAACTCCACAAACAATTCAACAATAAACAATGCAACCATAAAATACATTAAACATTCTTTTACCATTGCATCTATAGGTTATACGCCTCCGTTCCAACATCATACATTTACTATATAACATACATTTCCAAAATAGATTATAACCAATCTAGCAACCTAATCATGTTCCAAAACAAGACTACTAAGCTAGTAACATTTAATCCATTATCTTTACAACATCTTATACATCATAAACTTCTAAGTAAATACAAAACAACTAGTTTTAATATACAAGATAACAAAAGAGAACTACATCTCAGATATCAAGGACAAGAGTCTGGCACATAGGACTCGTCCACATATGGCACATTCTTGGCTTCCTGAGGCACATACCGGTAATCTTGTTCAATTTCACCTGTATGCATGCAATAATTGAGAGTGAGCTTATATAAAACAAGCCCAGTGAGGATTCGATAGATCTCTTAACAGTATTTACTATACTCCTTGGAAATCATCCTTTGAGAAGTAAACACATAATAATCATTAATAACAATATAAGCACATCAATCATAATAAACAATCAACAAAGGATACTTTAGTTGGTGTAGCTCCAAACGTCATCACAATCTCAACCATCTTCTTATAACTCCCCATTACTCACGCACTCGAGGTACCTCACTAGCCCCTCCCTCCATGGCACCTTCGCCCATGCTAGCTGAGGGTAGCCTATGATAGTCATGTCGTTATCAACCCGATAGCCCGACGCTGCCCGAGATGTGGCACACACATACCAAGACTCATGACAATAATAATAATCATTCATATCTCAGGAGGACAAAAATGTATGTTGCCTATCTTCCGGCTTCATCAATAATCAATAATCAATAATCAACAATCAACTAATAACATTTCACCAACATATCATCAATTAAACAATTAACAACTCAACAACTAAGTTAAATGACAAAGTAGGCCATCCAACTTAACATGCATTAAACCACTCAACCAAACCCGATTCTAACCAACAAAAACCCATAATTCAACCAATCAAACACCACCCAAACCACTAAGGACATTATTTCAACATTTAAAGAAAGACAACCCAAACTTCTAAAAGTCATAACTTACAATCTACTAATCCAATGACCTCCAAACTAGTTTCTATCACTCACCCACTCAAGAAACTACATTAGCCCCCTCGAAAACCAACCACAATCCATCCAAATTAAGCCTAACAGCCCTAAAACCTCAATGCACCATGACTGAAATTTTTGGACTTTCACTACGACATCACAATCAAAATTTTGGCATTACAACATTACTACCACGAATTTAACAAACTTTTAGAACCCAACAGCAATCAATTCCAACAACCACAACAACAATTATACAACAAATAGACAAATACTCAACTTTAATACCCAAAAAATAGAAATACATGCTACCACAGTTCAAAACAGCTATAAACCCATATAATCAATCCTTAGCATCTACTGAGCAACAATCTAAAGTCAGTTTAGCATTTCACCGGCTAAATAAACAATTATATGAAAAGACATAAAAATAACACTTTGAGATCTAGAATTATTCTCTCACCTTTGATGTTATATGATGCAAGAAAGGTGTAGAATGGATGCCCAACAAGTACAATCAAACTTTGGTTCAAGTGTAAAGGCTTTGTATTGCAAAATCTATTGAAAACGTTGATCAAAATTCAAGCAAAAATGGCCTAAAGAGTTTTGGTCATGTGTGTGAGATTTGAGTGGGTTTGAGCTTTTGTTTTATGAGTTATTTAGTGTATTATGCATATTTATGCAAAGTCAACAAAAATAATAAAAGGTCAAAGGTGAACACTTGTTAGTTTATTTAGTATTTTTAGTCTTTTAATTTAGTTTCTTGACTATGTTTGCTCACAACATGCAATTGACACTTAGACTAATTTAAGTAGAAAATTTTTGGGCAACAACAATTTTCTCATGCAAAGACATTCACCCGACTCGGTTAAAAACACAATTTTTGTAAAAGAAAGTGTAAAAACCTTTAAAATTTCAAAATCGATTCAAAATTCGTTTTAATTAGACACAGGTCTATTTATATCCGAGGACTAGGTTTTAAAACACTTAAAACACCCTTGTAAAAATTTTTGTGGACATGTGTTCAAAACATTATTCACAAAAATCGTCGATAAAATTTCTGATGCCGATTTTGATGAAAATTTCATGAATGCACACTTAGCATGTAATAGGAATATAAATCACAGAATTAGCACATTCTAAATCATATAACACATAAACAGGTCAAAATACGCAAATCGAGGAAAAGATCACACTTTGGAACAAGTATATAATGAGGGAAAAATATGAAATTCGTAAAATAAAATACGTTAATTTTTGCCCCGGGCTCAGAGCTCATTTTTAAATGATGAAAACTAATTTATTAGGTGTAAGAAAGTAATTCTACATAATAAAAATAATAAAATAATAGATTAATTATTTTATAAAAATTATTTAAATAGTATTAGCACATTTGGAAGAATTATAGAAAAAAGTAAAATTACTAAATAAATGCAAAGCTAAAGTAACACATAATCTTATACAAACACTTTAAATAAACATACAATTATATGCAAATAAATACTATACACTATATACTAGGTCTGGGGTATCACATTCATCTGCCATGTTTCGTAGTCATAATGACAAGCGATGACCAAGAGAATCATTATGGACTTTTGCATGGCTACTAGTGGGAAAGTCTCCTCATAGTCGATACCCTCTTTAGAGTGTATCTTTTTGCCACCAGCCTTCTTTTCTTGTCCACTCATCTCTTTCTGTTGTAGACCCGTTTGTACACTAAGGGTTTTACCCTTTCCAAGTGTAACTACAAGATCCCAGACTAAATTGGAATACGTGGACCCTAACTCAGATTCCATTGCCTTATGCCAATGGTTAACATCTACGTTCGTTACTGCTTCATCGTTACTAGTGGATTTGTCTAGGGATGGCAACGGATAAATGCTAAAACTGACGGGTATCCGCCCAATAAAAACTCGATAACAAAAATCGACAAGTAAACCGATAGGTTTTGATTTTCATAAGTAGTAACCAATAGGTAAATCGATAGGTTTTGGTTTTATATGTTAAAAAAACCGAAACCTGAAATCCGATTATTAAATTATATATATATATATATATATATATATATATATATATATATATATATATATATATATATATTATACATATGTATATTTGCATATACAATAAATGTTTAAAGTTTAAAAAATAATAAAATGTACTACATTTTTTAAAAGTTTTATAGTAAACCTAATATTACCATTTAAAAAATAAATAAAAAGTCTTTTGTTTTCTAAATAAAAAAGTCTAATAATAAAACAAGTAAACAACCAAGGGCTATAACATAGTCATTTACACTAAAAGAGGTCAACAAGTCAAAGACTCAAAGGACTATAAAGATAAAAGATATAAAATAATAAAATACTAATATATTATATACTTGCCCTAGTCCTCAAACACTTATTAGTTTCTTTTCTCTTCCAATATTCCAATGTTGCACCTCATACCTCAAGCTCAAAGCTTCGATATACATTATTCAAAGTTCAAAATCAAAATCTCTAATCTTCATCCAACAATGTATAGTGTCACACCCAAACCAGGTCCTTCGGAAACCAAGCCCAATCATGACAACACACGGACATTATAACGCCTGTAATATGAACAACCAACACAACAAAGAATACACAACATTCATTCTCAAAGGCTCGCGTCATTCATACAACAACATTTCATCATTCTCTTGCAGAATACACTAATCTTACATTCATTCATGTGGGCAAAAGTAGACAACACTTTCATAACCAAAGCATAATTGAATATAAACATATGACAAGACATAAGCCTAACTAATTGTGATCATGATCCAACACGACCAACCATATAGATACATAAAAAAAATCTAGGCTTCACAATATTTCAAACTAGCCAAATACTACTCCGTAATAACATCTACTAAAGCAAGTAAAACATAGTTTCAAAGTCAAGTACATCAACTACTCATGAAGCACATGATTAACCTCATTATTTCCTTCTTCACGCACATAATCAACATCATGTACACCTGTAACATGCATTAAAGAGGAGTGAGCTAAACAAGCTCAGTGAGGGAGGATAAAAAGAAGTTTGAAAGCTTTAACCCGAAAACCTTTTGAAGTACATTAGAAACAACATAACACATTAACGACCATGTACTCACATTTGCCTATCAACTTTGAAACATTCACGCTAAACAACACATTAAGAAGTTACCATTTTAGAACACTCGTTGAAGCCGACACCTTATAACTCCGTCACGAACTCAACACTTCTCTCTCCCGTGTGTGTACTCATGATGTACACGAACCTATGACCAATCTCATTATAGCCTTCACCGACCACATGAGAGAAAGGACTAGTACATGGTAGTCATGCAATTACCGGTAAGCCCTACGCCGCCCAGAACGACACGAAGCTACCATGACTGATTAAGGTTGCAGCCCGACACTTCACATCACATCTCATAACACATTCATTACTCAACAAGACATTCATTACGCTACAACACATTCATTGCACTATAACATATTCATTATTCAACCACACTTTCATTCATCTAAAACTAAGTTTCACTAAAATATATCCAACACATTAACACCAACCTTTAACTATCAAAGAACATGATATTTACAACACATTAACACCACCTAAGCTCATAAGAACATGACCTTTACATATTAACACCTATTAAGCCTTAAAAGAACATGATTTCTACAAATCAACTCCAACTTCTTGACATCATTTAACCACCCTATGAATCTCTACAATACATAACCTCAACACAATCAATATAGTAACCAACTATAATGCATTATGAATTCATTACAACAACAAAACCAAGTATTAAACAAGCCAAACATGCCAATCTCTAAAATTGCATCATTGCTGGAATTTTAAGAAATTCATCAAAATAAACCCCTAAATTCACCAAATTCACACCAAAGCCATGAAATCATATCCCAATCACATATATATAATTATAAACACCAAATCCAACTCAAATTATCAACTTCTAACCAACAAAGTTAGCATAAAACCAACTCTTTTGCCTCAAACAAGTTCATATGCATATATAAAGCTCTCAAATCACTACTATAAACATATATTCATCTCTTCAAGCATTTATAACACAATTATATATGATTTCCATGGATTAAAGTAAGCATACACATGTAATAGCTTGAAACCCTCACCTAAAAATTATTGGAAAAGGCAAGATATGACAAGAACTACCTATGGAGAACAATCTTTGAGCTATTTCCACTTTGATTTGGCTTAAAATTGCAAGAACTCTTCTTCAAAAAGATCAAAAACCTTGTTTTTTGTTCTTTATTTTTTCTCTCCTTGGCCGACTCTTCAAGAGTTTTCTAGGCTTTTGTGTTGCTTTGTGTTATATTATATAATGTATAAGATGATAATAATGACTAGTGCCCTAGTTATTACTCTTATTACTACTATGTTTGGCTTCCCAAGATCCGATAGCACTTACTATGTAGGGAGGCTATTACCTATCTTGAGTCGAGTATATATACAATGCCTTATGGGATTTCTTAGATAATCTAGACTTGAGCCTTCGTAGGGAGGTTACTCTTATCAATATCTATAAGGTGATCTATAGCCTAGAACTCCATCGTAAGGTGGTCGCTCCTCTAACATCTTTTATGTGAATTCTCAATTTAGATCATTCTGCTAAGTCTAGGAATAATGTCATCCTTCGTAGGGAGCATACCGTATGGTAAGGTGAGGTGACATTACCCTTTAACATGGTCCGAATATGGAAAACCGTGGGATTTTCTAGCTCCCTCTCTTACTCGATTATTTGGACTAAGGGTTTTTACTTATGTGATTTTCTTCAATACTTAACTCTGGTTTTTCAAAAAACTAGATTAAAGCCCATAATCATTTTGTCTAAAACCTTCAAGTATAATATTTTAAATCACATAAACCTATTTCGGGTTATTATCCTAACCCTAGGTAAGGCCTTCTTTAAGTTTCTAGTCAAGTCTAGGTTTTTAAGTTACAATAGTTATCTTAATATTTTCCTTAACCAATTTCAGTATCTAATTTAATTAATCTGTAGACTTTAATATTTATAATCTAATGTCTAGATTAATTATCTGACTTGACTGTCAAGAACTTAAATTTTTTTTTATATATATTTATAGGATTGCCTATAATGTAATCTTATAAGGTAAACTTAATGCTAGACAATTTTGCACAATTGAGCAAAAATAAATCAATTATGTAAAACCACAAAATTTAGCAAGATTATATTTCTAGCATTTAATAAATAAATAATTATTAACAACTCCTATAATAAATAATATCTAAATTGTGCTAAGACAAAGTATTCGTAATATTATTATTCATATTTAATGTACGCAAATAAACAAAAATAAATAAATAATGAGGAAGGGGTGTGCCGCGTGCATGAGCCACACGTGGCCGCGCGTATCTCCATGCGCGTACCCTTTTTCATTTTTTTGTGTTGACACAATCTTTGATTAACATGGATTAACTTTTTCCAAGTTGTCTAATCCAATTCCATAACCAATATTCGCATTAATATGAACTTTTAACATCACAGGAATTTTTATAGCAAAAACTCAGAAAAACCTGTTTTTCATAAATTCCTATATTAATACTAGGGAGTTGATAGTGGTTTCCAAAGCTATTAGTTGTAACCTTTTAAACTACTATTAAACAAGTAATTTAAACAAAGTTCAATTCCTAATCAAAACCACATAGAAATTAATTATCAATAATTAATTCTAATAATCATAGAAACTAATTAGAACACATAATTCAATTAATCAAAAACATATAAACAAATCTGAATTTTTTAGTGTTCTAACATTATTTCTTAGTTTCTGTGGAGTTTAATTATCCCAAGAATAATTAAAACACAATAATTTTTATCATAACTTTCAGGAAAAATAACTTCCTTTAATTCCTATGTAAATTCTAGAGAGTTCCAAATGGTTTTAAATTTTATTTATTATAACCTTCTAAACAAATTAATTATCAAGAATTAATTTAGTAAACATAGAAACTAATAAGAACACAAAATTCTATGCGTCAAAACCATTAAACAAATCTGAATTTTTATGGTGTTCTTAGATTATTTCTTAGTTTCTAACACTTAAACAATTAAACTAGTTAACTATTTCATGATTTAATTTGTAGTGGTTCTAATATCACTGAAGGAAAATGCTATAATGCACGAATCAAAATTTTATAATTACAAGAATAAGGCAGAAACATTCATGCATGGATCTTTAATATGAATAAATCATGCAATAATTATTTGAAAATCTAAACAGTTCATAGTTTAATTCTAAAAATAAATAAAGTTTTCAGGAATACCTTATTGCGAAGAACGATGAAAGAAAATTTCACCTTTTGATGAACAAGCTCCACGTGCTTGGTTGCAGCTTTTGCTCCTTAACTTTGATCTTTCCCTTTATTCCAAATTCCTATCTAAAGTGTTGATCTAGTTGTGGGACTAGATCTTGCAAAACTAAACTAAAGAAAACTAATACGAGTTTCTTCAAAGAGTTGAAGCTTACTCGTGAGAAAGAGAAAAATATATCTCGAAGGAGATGGTATAATTGTAAAGCTTGGGGTAGGGGCCTTTATATAGGGGAGAACATGCAAGGTAATTATGTTAGAATTCTAATGTGGAAAAGGATTAGTGCTTTGAATTGTCCTCTAATTCCATATTAAAATAAAAATCCTTCCACCTTGCATTCACACTTGTCCTAGGCGTCCGACCTACGGAATGGAGCCTAGGACCTTACGCCTAGCCTTGGTTCGCAAGCCAAGGCTCTGGCTCAGTCTTATATACTTTATTCAATTAATTAATTAATTCCAATTAATTTCCAAGTCAAAATCTAGTCTATTATTTAAGAATATAACTTTTCTCCAATTTCAGAAAAACTATCTTAAATATTTTAGTAGACTTTAATTAATTAATTATTTATTTATTTATATAATCCAATTTACAGTCAATAATCAAAATATAAACTCATTTCCCAAAATAGAAAAGATTATTTATGACTTCTAATTGCCAATGGATTATATCATCTCTTAATCAAAGCAACAACCAAGTTCAGTAATAACACTTATAAGGTAAATGGCTAGAAGGGAGACCAAAGACATAATTATTCTTCCACTGAAAATGACCAAAATATTCTTGCTAGTCTCCTAGCAATATTTTACATTTTAATCTTAGTCTATTCCACTAAAAGACAATGACTGCACTCCAAGATAATTATTGTATGAACAGGAGTTAGTCAATAATATATGACGCTCAGTCTTTAGACCAACTAAGTGATAATGACCATGCTGCCCTTCTATACTTACTCATAGCCAAGATAGGTTCACTGATTGTACTATCACCTCTTTGACTACATCTTACTCCTTAGAACCTCTAATCCATAATCTAACTATCCTCCGAAAGTTATCCACTTGACCACGGGAGCAACCCACAACTGTAACAACCAATACATCATGTATTAATGTGCACACATATTTAGGATGATCAACCTTGATCATTCTAAGTGAGTGATTGTTGTATAGATTCCTTATTGCATATGCATGTCCGTTCCAACCAAGTGCAGATACCCAAATCACAGAGTTGTTGACCCATATATAAGATCTCACCCATAGTGACTCAAAGTACAAGAACCTGACTTCGTTAATTCATCCATATATGCTCAAGATTAAGAGCATTGGCCCATCTTGAAGCTTGTAGGTCTATGTGGCCTCTTTCTTTAATAGTACATATTTAGAGTTCACACCTACGGGACCCATCCAATGCATACATATGCATAAGTGTAAAAAGTTTGGAAACCACATCTATGATCAAGGCAGATCACTCTACTATAAAAGGATCTTATTCATAATAACTTATAGCATAGTAAAGTACCCAACTTTACTACTTAGTTATGGACTAAATAGTTTTGTTTAACAAGTAACCATGACTTAGACCTTCTGTACGTAACCACTATATACCTAAGTCAACACTTGAAGCAAGGACCTTATATTCACACACACACACACACACACACATATATATATATATATATAACAGTTAACCATATAAGAGATAAATATGCTCATGAAAGTAAGATGATAATAATTATTCTTTGCAAACATCCAGATATATTAATGACAAATGTGCTAGCGGACTTTTGGGCATACTATTTCCAACACAAAGCACTTGACTTTCGCATAAGCCGTTGGACTTCCTTCGCATACAAGTAAACGGCTATGCATGACTCCTATACGTTATCTCTAATTCGATAACATTATAGTAAAAATTTAATGGTAAGATTTTAATTTGATTATAGGAGTATGGTTGATGCATTGCCATTTTGAACGTCATATAGTTTAGGCCGGGTCGGATTATACCTATAATACCTATGTTACTCCCTGAAATAATTTTTGCTTCAACAACATTTTCTTTTAATTTACAGCCTTGTTCCGTTGCATAAGCCATTAGACTGATCAATATTTCTTAACAACATCACAAGACTCCAACCTTGAGTTTCAACCTGTCGTTAAGCTTTTAGAAACGAATTTAGCATTTCAACCATTTCTTGTGTCTAGGGGCTCAACCCAAAGTGAGTCGAGGCCCTTATCAGTCTAGGGCCCTGTCTGGACTTATGGGTCGGACTCTTGGTATTTGGGGGGGTTAATGGACATGCCCACTATAATAACTACACATATACGTCATTGTTATTAGAATATTACAGTATATCACTTTATTTTTAATACCCAGATACCACTTCGTATATGAATTCTTAGTTGGCATGCTAAAATAACAAACTTTTTAATTTAATAACAAACTTTTTAATTTATTTTTCTTCTTTTAGTATACCAACTAAGAATACACATAGGAAGCGGTATTTAGGTGATAGAAGTAATGTGGTATTTAACATTATACCTTTTCATTCTCTTCCTCTATTATTGCCATTGCTACTAAGGCTACATTGCTTTAGATAAAGCGTGACATGCAAATCACCAGACTTTTGCATAAGCCACTAGACTTCATTTGCATACAAGTAGACGACTATGCACGACTCCTATACGTTACGTCTAATTTGATGTCATTGTAATATAAATTTGTGGTAAGATTTTAATTTGATTATAGGAGTATGGTTGATGCATTGTCATTTTGAGCGTCATATAGTTTGGCGGATGGAAATGGCATTCATCATCAAGAATGGCCAAGACCCATCTGCAAAAATGTTCCCACCATCTTCAAACATGCCTCCATGTTGATACCAAGTCCAATATGAATTTATTAAACTATGAGAAAATGTCATATTTAGTCCCTATTATTTAAAAAAAAAATTAATTTGGTTCTTGTTGTTTGAATTTCTCAATTTTATCCCTAATGTTTCCCCAAGAGTTATAATTTTATCCCCATTATTTCTAAAAGTTTCAATTTATTGTTTCCCATACATTTTAAAATCATCCCTATTGTTTAAAATTAATCAATTTAGTCCTTATTATTTAAAAAAAAAAAACCAAATTCGTCCTTATTGTTTATCAAAAAATTACAATTTAGTCCTCAACTAATATGGACGAATTTGAAACTTTAAGAAAATAATAAGGACGAAATTGAAAATTTTGAAAAATAATAGGGATGAAATTAAAACTTTTGAGAAACAATAAGGATGAATTAAAACTTTTGAGTAAATAATAGAGATGTGATTGAGAAATTTTAAACAATATGGACGAAAATTAATTTTTTTTTAAACAATAGGGACTAAATGTGATTTTTGGCTTAAACAATTACATATAGCAGCAAGAAGTTGAAAGTAATAGACCTTATCAATAACAACATTTATAAATAAACGAACTTTGGCTAATTAATGAATGACCAATGCTATATATCATCCCTTCACCTAACACATTTCCTTATATAGTTGAATTTTTACTATATATAGGGGAACTTGATATTTGAATACATGAATTCTTACCATACAAAAAAATGGTAAAAGGGTAAATGTGTGATATAAAACATTACTCTTAATGAAGTGTTTCCTCTTATAGTTACTTTTGCCTGAGTGAATGTGCAACATCAGTCCATATTGATATATAAGAAAATTCTTATTTTTTAGGCTTGAAAAAAGCCTTGGATTTGTACTTTGTCCTTTGTCTTTGTTCTTCTTAATAAAGAAACTGAAAATAAGTGGGCAATAATAAAACCAATAATGAAATTTACAGTTTGCGTGATGATTGTATGCCACTTAATTATCATCTTAAAAATAAATGGTAAAAATCGTCCTTCAATTTGGCTTTGTCCTATAAAAGTTAGTGGGCTATATTGTTAACCTACTATAAAGACAGAATCATTCATGAATATTGTCACGTCCCAATTCGACCCCACTTACATTCAGTCATGACGCAACGAAATTTCGGCAATATAACGTCTGTAACATGAAGTTCAGGATTCTATCCAATCCTTTTAAAACATAACACAAGCAACTCCAAGTTCAGCAACAACTCCAACATCCATTCAACAAATACAAAGTCATTCACTTAACATCCATACGACATTCCAACATAAGTCATAAGCCTTCGTTTCAACAACATACCACAAGTTATACTATTCATTTGCAAAATAGATTATAAACTACTCTAGCAACCTAGTCATATTCAAAAGGAAGACTACTAAACTAGTACTATATAAACCATCATCTTTGAGTAAGTTATACAATATAACATACTATAAAAGCTAAGGCAAAAAAATGGAGCACTCCAACATAACTCATGGATAAGACTCCGACACATAAGACTCCTCCACAGAAGACACAAATTCAGCTTCCTGAGGAACGTACCCAAAGTCTGGCTCAGTTACACCTGATGACAATAAACGAATGAGGGTGAACTTATATATAACAAAGCTCGGTGAGGATTCGAAAGATGTTTTGAAACCCTTTACTTTACCACTTGGGAAATCATCCTATGAACAATAACACACATTAAACATCATTATTATCATCATTTCATTTCAAACCACATAAATAACCATCCAATTGAGAAAGGATACACTAGTTGGTGTAGCTCCATACACCATCACGATCTCAACCAACTTCTTGTAACTCCTATAATACATAACCAAGGTACCTCATCTAGCTCCTCCTTCCATGGCATCTCCGCCCATGCAAGCTGGAGGTAGTCTATGATAGTCATGTCGTTATCAACCCGACAACAAGATGCTGCCCGAGAGGTGACACACACTATTATGACTCATGACAATAATAATAAACATCTCATATTTTGGAAAGACAACAAAGTAGGTTGTCCTCCAGATCATCATCAATCATCAATCAGTTAACAACATTCCAATCAACAAAACATCAATTAAACAACTAAGACGACAAAGTTAGATGACAAATTAGGCCACCTAACTTATCACACATATCAACATACATTCCAAACCCGATTCTACGCAACAACAATCCAAGAATCAACTACTCAAACACTACCACCTAACAAAAGATAACATTTTAACAATTCAAAGAAAGACTACACAATCTTCCAACATTCATAACTTACAATCTAGAAATCCAACATCCTCCAAACCATTTCCTATCATTCCACCATACATGCACCCACATTAACCACACCGAAAACCAACCAAAAGCCATCCAAAGCAAGTCCAACAACCCTATTTTTGGCAATGCACCTAGGCTGAATTTTCAGACTTTTGCTATGATATCCAAATTGAAAATTCGGCATTACAACATTACTACACAATAATTAACAAACTTATAGAAGCAACAACCATTCAATTCCAACCACTACAACAACAATTATTCAACTATAAGCCAATAAATTAATTTTAATGTCCGAAAATTAGAAATACATGCTACTACCGTTCAAAACAACTATAAATACATATAAATGGTTCTTGGCAACTATTAAACAATAATCTAAAGGCTATTTAACAAAACATCGGATAAATATGCAACTATAGAAATTTAACAAGAAATAGCATTTCTAGATCTAAAATTTTTCTCTCACCTTTGATCCGAAATAATGCTAGGAATGTAAAGAACAGATGTCCAACAAGTGGAATCTAACTCGGAAGGAAAAGCTTTGGACAAAAATTGAGTTTTCTAAAGAAAAATTGCTTTGAAAAACCTTGAAATTTTTCTCTCTTTTCCTCCCTCAACCTCACGGCAATGTGTGTGTTTTTGTGTGGTGTTTTGCTTTTTTTTATTGTGTGTTGATGACTTGTAAGCAAAATTCAACAAAAATAAAAAGGCCAAAGTTGAATACTTAGTCTTTTAATTGTATTTTTAGACTATTTTGCTTATAAATATGTAAACTACTATAAATACTATATTTATTAGACTTAATTTAGTTGACAACAATTTTCATATGCATACATATACACACAACTAGGTACAAAACTCAATTTTTACAAAAAAATGTGTAAAATCCCTTTTAATTCCTAACTCGTTTTAAAATCCGTTTTAATCAGACACATGTCTATTAATATCCGACGACTAGGTTTTAAGACATTAAAAACACCTATGTTAAAATTTTAGCGGACGTGTTTCAAAAATACTATTCACAAAACTCGACGATAAAATTTTTAATGCCAATTTTTATAAAAATTTCATGGACGCTGACATAGAATGTAATAGGAGTAGAAATCACAAAATTAGCACATTTTAATTCAAATAATACATATACAAGTCAAAACACGCAATTTCACTCAAAGACGAAATTTCGGGTTTCACAAATACCTCTTTAATTGAGAAATCCGATCAAATAGAAAAAAATACCAATAAAAGATTTGAAAGCAAAGGTATATCTAATATAAATTGAGTGGGGCTTTATTACGGAAGAGTCCTCCTAGCCTATACTTCTAGTTTTGAATGTCTTTAAATCCCATTGTTCAAGGGATAATCTATTGTATTATTTTATCGTTATCAAGACTCTAAGTATGTAGTACTTGTATCTATTTATACTGCTTAGCATGAAGTAATATAATTTAACTTTGCTTCACCATACTCGACTATCTCTTATATAGTATCGAGAGCTTTTTTGCTCTAATGAGATTGTTCATGATCCTGGTTTTTCTTTTTTGGGTAAATTGTGCAAATAGTTCTTTTTGTTTACATAATTTTTCAAGTTGGTCCTTAATGTTTTTAAAAAATCATATTAGTCCCTAATATTTATAAAAGTTATTCAAAATGGTCTCTATTGTTCAAAACTAGCCAATTTAGTCCCTATTATTTTTCAAAAATTTTAAATTAGTCCCTAAATATGGATCTAAGTTGATTTTTTTTTTTTAATAATAAGGACTAAATTGAATATTTTAAAAAATAACAAGGACCAACTTGGCTAGTATTGAACAATAGAGACCATTTTGATTCACTTTTGCAAACATTAGGGACTTATATGAATCTTTTGAAACATCAAGGATGACATTGAAAAATTATGTAAACAATAAGGATTAAATGTGAAATTTACCCTTCTTTTTTTCTTCTGCAACAATAACATCCAGCTCAACCTCCGCAGACACTTCATATCCTTTTGTGACCACTAATCAACCCACACTATCTTTTGATCAATCTTTTATTTCCATTAACGCTGCTAGCCAGCTTTCTCACAAATTGACTCCTAGGAATTATTATTCCTGGAAAACACAATTTGATGCCCTGCTTTTCGGTTATGATTTGTTTGGCTACATTGTTGGCAGTCATCTGTGCCCTACCCCTACAATCACTATGGCTGGTAAATCAGTCCCGAATCTATATCACAGGTTTTGGATGCACCAAGATAAACTTCTGTTGCTTGGCATCATCGGCTCTCTAAGCTCGACTATCATGCCAGTCATTCATTCGTGTGCCACTTTGGTTGCTGCCTGGCAACGCCTTGCGAAGAACTACACCAATCCATCGTCATCTTGTATCATGGGTCTCACGAAGCAACTCACTCGTATCTCTTGTGGGACTCAATCCGTATCTAATTATTTGGCTCAGCTTCGAGACCTTGCTGATGAGCTAGCTCTTGTTTAGTCTCCGGTTCCCTCCCAATACTTAATCACCCACAATTTGAATGGCCTCGGCCCTAGATTGAAAGAACTTGTTGCAGTTGTCCGAGCCCGTGATTCAGATAAGCTTTGACGAATTAACCGATAAGCTTATTGAATATGAGCAGTTTCTGAAGAGTGAAGAGCAGTATTCTAATGGTGGTGTTCTTGGTCCGATTACTGTTAACACATCCTCAAGAAGAATCACAATGCAAATAAAGGCAATTACAAGCATGATGGTTCCAACTCAATGTGTGGACTTGGCATGTTGATTGCAAAATGCAAGCTCAGGGTGGAAAATGAACGCCCAGTCCGATAAGCCATTTTCCACGGTGAAATTTTGGAAAATGCAAGCTCTTACCGTAACTTAATTGGAAGTCTTCAATACCTATTGCTCTCAAGACCAAATTTAGCATACACAATTAATCGGCTATTACAATACATGCATGCTCCAAAATTGCAGCATTGGACTGCCGCCAAGAAGCTCCTGCGATATCTTAAGTCCACGGTGTATTTTCGGTTATTTATCACCAAGTCTTCTTCGCTTGAATTAACTACTTATATTGACGTTGATTGGGTGGGAAATCGAGATGATCTTACCTCGACTTTGGCTCATATTTTTTTTCTTGGTTCTAATCCTATATCATGGTGTTCAAAGAAGCAATGAATAGTAGCTCAATCATCTACCGAGGTTGAATATCGCTCGGTTGCTTCTACTGCTGAATTAGCCTGGCTCGTAAACTTGCTACACAAGCTTCGTGTGCCTAAGTTGGCTCCACCCAAGCTACTCTGTGACAATATCGGTGCTATCTATCTATGTTCCAATCCAGTTTTTCACTCCCAAATGAAGCACTTAGTGTTGGATTATTATTTCTACGGGATAAAGTTGCTGAAGGATACTTGCAAGTCCAACATGTCTCGTCCACTAATCAATTGGCTGATGTCTTACGAAGCCACTGCCTAAGTCACGTTTTGAAGATCTTCGATCTAAGATAGGTGTGATGGCTCCACCCTCTTACGGGGGCATATTACGAAAGAGTCATCCTAGCCTATACTTCTAGTTTTGAATGTCTTCCAATCCCATTGTTCAAGGGATAATTTGTTGTATTATTTTATCTTTATCAACACTCTAATTATGTTGTACCTATATCTATTTATACTGCTTAGCATGAAGTAATAGAATTTAACTTCCTTTCACCATACTAGACTATCTCCTATAAGCTTGTAGTCCATACTTAACTTAATATATAAATATTAAATTATATGATTTTAGTCTATACGTCGATAAGATCTTTTTCGAGTAAGATCTGTTGAGAACTTCCAAATTTTGAATGCAAAAATAGATATTTTGTCATGACCCCATTTTTCACTAATACCGTCTCTGATACCATAAAGAAAAAAATTGATATTCAAGCCTACAAGAACATCGAACCAATTGGGATCGTGATGTCACGGGTTTAAGAAGATCACTCCTCCTAAGTCCGCTAAGGCATGTTATATTAGCGCGAACACTATTATTCATAAAACAATATATCAAAGTTATTAAACCTTTCAAATACATTCAAGAGTTTGTTACAACAATCGTTCACTTCAATACTTCAATGCCAAAGAATACATTTCCAAATTATCCTTCATTACATCATAACCTACATAACTTCACAAATAACTTATAATCCTCCTCCAAACTTGATCACCTGTACCAAGTCCATCATTACACTTGAATCATAACAATTATATTGATTCCAAAATAAAACTCCAACTAGTAACCAAGCCTTTTATGATACCACAAATCCATAATCTAACACTTAATATATACGCAATAATAAAGTCTCCCGAAATAGGTAACTAAAGCTTAACATATAAGACATAACCCAAGAGTCCTTCATATCAATATAAGCTATACAACTTCATAACAACATAAATAACTTCCAATAAGCAAGCCAACATCACATTCACTTATAATCTCCTTGAGGGTTATGACGGAAGGTATTATAACGGCTGAAATATGGCCTCCTAAAACACATAAAAAAAAACCTCCATAACAACTCATAATCCACAAACAACCAACATACAACCCTATATAGCCTCCACCACAACACTTCAATCATAACCATAAAGATACATACCGCATATTATAAAGAACTTCAAAAGCCTACCTACCTATACGTGGTAAAAGGACTTATGAAATTACATGCAAGTCTTCTAATTTAAAAGAAAACAACTTAACTTAACATATTGTACATAAAATCAACAAACTTAAGAAATAACATCCTAAACTTAACAAATATTACATAAGTCAACAAGTATCCATACTAATAATTACAATAAGATTCATGGACATAGATATCAACAAGCAAGCAGACTAAGCCTCAGATTCAATAACAGGATCAACAGGCATGTATTGCACATATTGCACCTCAAGTTCACTTGAAATGTTAGCAAACAGGGATGAGTTTCCACAAACTCAGTGAGGGTGAATAAGGAAGGTTTTGAAAGCATTTAGATTTTCCAAACTCATTTCGAAACGATGACATGACAAGAACATGCAACAGTTATAAAGGTGCAAGAATGTAAATATTCACATAGTTAGGATATGCTCGTTCTGTTGATGTCGGACCCTTATACGCCATCACGAACTCTTCCCCTATACGCCAACACGAATGTACTCCGTATGTACATCAATCCTAAGGACCCTATCACAACCCCAATTTTTAAACTCTAATGTATGTATTCTGATACCACGAAAGCAGAATAAGTTCAAGCTTGTATATACTTCAACATCTTGGGATCGTGATACCACAAGCTTAGGAAGATCATTCCGCCTAAGTTCGTTAAGGCACAAGACAGTAGCCCGAGCACTATTAGCCATAAAACAATCCAACCTTATACAAAAGAACCCAATACTAACATTCAAGTTATAAGAGTTACATAAATCGAGCAATACTTGTTATACAAACTTCATCACTAAAAGTTAAAGTCATAATCCAAATACATAATTATAAACCCGTATCCATTAAATGACAACTTGTAATCCCTCTAGTACAATTAAGTCCTCAAGAATCATAAATCGATTAATTACACAAATTCAAATCCAAAAGGAGAAACAAGATAACAAGATAGTCAAATATACAAAATATTTCCCATGAGCGAGCAAGTAGAGCATGAAGGTAGAAAATCCAAATCATCACGTTAACGGGGCTTCCATAAACAAGCAGGCTCAACTGAACCTGAGATGTTAAGAAAAAAAAATGGGTGAGCTACAACTAGCTCAGCGAGAGATAAGGGAAACGGGAATTTTCGCAAACCATTTTCCATTTTGAAATCATTTGGAAAACCATGTCATGCACACAAGTTTATAGCAAGCAAGACCTTCGTGTATTAACAAGCGTTTGTATAACATGTGGTAACATGCAATAACACGAAGCGGATATCAACATGATAGTAAACCATCAAGGGAACTATACACATGATAGGTGATACATGATATTAAACACATAACCCAACTCACCAAGGGAAAAGGCTCCTATTGGGAGTGGTCACATAATATTGAAATTCGAGTCACGTATTAATAAAAGTAACGACGTTTAGATAAACATTCAATCTTCCTCCCCAAGGTCCTCCAAGGACCAAGCGAGAGTGCTTAATCACATAATAAAAAGGATATGGATGTACGATCGTTGTTGGAGATGGCCAGTCTCGAGTCTTCAATCAATATCTTCTCATTTCACCAACATTAAACACCGAGGACCATGGTAGTCGAGACCGACTGGTAGCCTGATGCTACCCAGAGGAAACGAACGCCACCATGCCAATAATTGTGGTTGCAACCGCTACGCCCATAATTGTTAACATGATAAGCAAAATATATGCATCAACATGAAAGGGAGGCAACAAAGTAGGTTGCCTCCGACCACATAAGCATGTATTTAACCTTGAACATATCTCAACATACAAATGTGCAAACAATTATAACATCTTGTATTTAGAATTCAGAGACACAATGTGGAGGTCAACAAAGAATGTTGTCTTATCATGCAAGTGTTTAACCATGTAGCGACTTCAATGCTTCTACATTAGCCTAACTTAATCAATTAATTTACCTACTTTCCTAAACTCCAATTAATCGGATTTTGGTATAGAATTAAATCTTGTCAAAAATGGATAGTTCTAGAATCAAACGGAACTCAATTCGAAGTTGAATTGATTGAGATATGGTCTTTATAAAAAAGCTGCGCAAACATGAGAGGGCAGTCGGACGAGGGAGTAGGACGAGGGTCTCGACCAACTCCTTCGACCGACTCCTACTGGTTGAGTTGGTTGAGGTGAGTCGGTCGAGGCCCTCGACCGACTGGGGAAAACTCCAGCAAACACAAGCAAAAAATGGCAATTTCTTGCTTCTAAAAAACTCTTCCTAACTCCAAATCCACCTCTACCAAATCCCAAACCTCTTCACAATCATCCAATAATGCAACATTTATCTACCCTACAACACAATTAAGCTCAACAACTACTTGATTCTCCAAGGTTAGCAACAATCAACAACCACTAAACTTAACCTTCAAGCATAATTTGTGTTCTAAGGTATGAATTCTAACTTCCTAGCTCAATTCCAAGTGTAATCATCAAACCTTATAAAGGTTTATATAAATATAAGTAAACATGAGATAGCAAGTTACATAGCCATATAACATCAAACACCCTTCACAAGTTCAAAACCCTCAACTAAGCTTGAATGTAAGACATAAGCTTATATAATCTCTAAATCAAGCTCAACACACATATATATCCATAAATTATGCCCAATATAACTTTGAAAAACATTTGAGAAAACAACCATCACCTCAAATGGAGCAACAAATGCAAAATAAAGCTTGTAGATGGTGGAAAATAGCTTGAAAGTGCCTAGAAATAGCTTGTACTTCTTTCTTCTTCTTCTTCTTCTTCTTCTTTCTCTTTTCTTTCTTCTCTCTTCTTCTTCAAATCGTGTGTATGAGTATGTGTAGTGTGTACATAATTTTTGTGTGTATATATGGTGTAATGTGTGTGTATTTAGTTGGTAGGATATTATAGAATGCCCCAAATGACCAACTTGCCCTCCTAACTTAATGTTTATTTCTAGTTTGTCACCTTGCTTTGTTTCAACTATTTTAGTTAGCTATTGCAATTGGGTAGTAATTAATTAATTCCTACAACACCTAAAATATCCAAAACGCACGTTAAACGATACTAATGCACATAAAACGATACAAATGCGTATAAAATCACTCAAATGCACATAAATCAATAAAAATGCATATTAAATGATATGATATGGATATGATGTTTCATGTGGGGCTTCACAAACCCAGACCCTGTGAATTCTCCATTATCGACGGGATAGGGATTAGAACCCCGATAGTCATGTCATCGCCTGGCAAGCCCTATGCCGCCCAGTGCAATATGAACACTACCGTGTCTGTTTTAAAGGTTGTAACCTTTCGCATCACATCGTATACGCATGCACACATTCACACATACCACATTCACACATCATGACAAATAAGGGAGAACAACAAAACAAGTTATTGACACGAGCACTTACACATTTCATAATCATTTCATAAGGCATCAACCATGTAGCCAAGTATCTAAGTTACATTTAGCATGAACACAACCTCTGCAACTAAGCTAAACACATTGACATCTATTCGAGACTTGTCAGTAGATTTAACAATAAAAATGAACTTTGAAAAATTAGTTAAAAAAAGCCCATCACCTCAAAAAGGACAAACATGTAAGAATCTAGCCAAGAACCACTTCAAATCTTCTCTCATTGCACCAATTTTCTTTCAATTACTACTCAAGACCACTACATAACCACAACAAAACTTCAGTAACTTTAAAGACAACTCAAACCACTTTATAACAAGTCAACTAGCATACAATGAACTATCATTTAGCACTAAAAATAGCAATAACTCTTCTAGCAATTACTCTTTCAATTTCAAGTCTAGACTAGCACATAAACATAATTAGAATCTCTTTAAAAACTTAACATACCAAGGCATAACATTATCATACATTTAGATACTATTTAGCAACAACATATATTAACAAGAACCTACAATTCCACCATTTGATAATACCAATTAACAATATCAATTAACAATCTAACTAAGATATTTCCCAATTTCTAGCGGAAGCCTAACTTTATCAAATTAGTTACCTATGCTAATGACCTCCAAATATTCTGATATTTATTTTTAAACGAAGCTCTTTGAGTTAGATAGATTTAGGATCAAACAGAACTCAATTCCGGATTAAATTCCATAAGTTGTGACCATTTTCGTGCAACTACTCCTAACTATCCAATTTTAGTTATTTCAAGCTACCTTACGGAAATGGCTTTGTGAGAGGGTCAAAACGATTGAATTAAACTCTTGATCCAAAAGAAAAGTTTATTCTTCACTGAGACCTCTAGCTACTGTAAAAGTTTCATTCAATTCCAAGCACGTTTACTATGTCAAAAATACTCTAAAATTCAGGTACAAAAATCTGTCCACAAAAGAGAACACATACACTCCCATGCTACACTTGTTTCCATTGCTCATTGATTGCATTCCCCTTTTGGTTAGGTTGTAAACTAGTTCATAAGCTAAATTAACTTTCTTTTAGGCATAACAACAAACACTACACATGCATTATATAATCTTCTTTCAACTTCAACAACCATAACAACTAAGATAAAATCTTCCAAGTTAATTAGCAATAACACCTAATATTCACATAATCAACACATATAACAAGCTAGATAGCTAATACAAGTCATAAACCAACTCAATTCAACTTTTATACAAATTTACCATCACTGCAATCCCCTCACCAAAATCATGCTAGAAATGCACAAAAGAGCAAGTTGATGAGCTTTTTTGCCTTTTTTTCTTCTTCTTTCCCTCTTGAAGTTGTGTATGTGTGTGTGTATTTTTTTATTTATGTGTGTGTGTTTGGGTGTTATACCAGATTGTGTGTATGTGTGGAGTGATATGTTTGTGTTTTTATTTGTTTTATGTGTGTGTATGTTAGTTATGTTGCTAAAATGCTAAGTCAACAAGTCAAATAGCGTAGGAAATATCTAGAATGCCAAGTGACAACTTTTTAATTTGCTAAATGGTACAATTACGCACTAAGTGGATACTAATGTTCACAGGTGTTACTATTCATGCGATACACTATTTATTCAGGAACCTCCCGAAATGCAATGCACATAATTTTCTCAATGAACGTGCTCATGAAATAGGTTAGATAAGACGAATATGTATGTAAAATAATAAAATAAAATAAAATAAAATAATCTCCGAGCTCGGAGCTGCACATTCAAATAATGAAAACTATTTATTAAATGCAAAAAAATAAGTTCAAATAATACAATTAATAAAATAATAAGTTTATCATTTTATATAAATTAATTAAATAAAAATTGTACGTTTTCAAAGAATATGAAAATAAATGCTAATAATTTAAATGCAAACAATTAAAGTAAGCACATAATTATACACAAACACTTAAATTAAACACGTAAACATATGCAAATAAATAAATTAACTATATGCTCGGTCCGGGGTGTCATATATTTCTTAAATAAAAATCCTAAATTCATCTCTTATTGAAAATATAGGATTTCTTTTCTATAATCTACTCTTGTATCCCAGCCGCCTTCTACACCCAGTTTTGCTAAGCGATAATTACTTCTATTGTTAATTTAAGAAAACTTTGAGGTTGGGGTTGATAAATGTTTCAGAATCACAAATAGGGAAGAAGATGTTTAAGTTGCAGACTAGTTGACAAATTAGTTGGCAAGTTGGAATATGATTAATTGGGTTTTTTTTTGCATAATATATTACTATATACTTAACTCTTTCATCAATCTCTTTGCAAACTGAATACGACTTAGATACATTAATAAGCCCATTAATCTCAAGTATATAAGTCAACCTCTATGTCCAGCAGGACACACTTTCATCTCATCTCTAAAACATTATTAATATAACCACATAAGCAAACAACAGTATCAAATCCTCTGTCACTATAATTAGCAACGTAACAACAGGCCTTTATTCAAGTAGTACACTTCTCATTGTGGGTGTAAGAAATTATAAGCTCAATTCTCATGACTCGTGACATTTTTTTATTTGTGTTCAACATTAGTAACGTAATTATACTACTACCACCATTGTTGTGTAAGAATTAAATAAAATGAAAAACAAATTAATTGTGAGACCTGAGCGTGAACATTAAGCATTTATCTATTTTAATTGTTATTTCAAATAATATGTTTATTTAATTACTTATTCTATCATTTGAATCTACTTGTGGATTTGAAATTGCATTTAATTCCAATTTGAATTACATTTCGTCTACATTGCCTAGGAGGGTAAACTTGTCATTTCACTATTGAATATCTTTAGTAGAAGAAAAAGAAAAATGTGCTGGATTAAATGCATTAAAATAATGCTGAAATGCATTTGAATAATGCTAAAATGCATTAGAATAATGCTGGTGCAAATGTATTGAAAGCAGTTGAATGTGGGGAATAAAGCATTGCTAATGATTATTTTGAATAGATGAAGAATGCTAAAGGCTGGATGTTTAACAACTGAAATGCATTATTGATTCAAAATGTAGAGTAATGCTTGAAAAAGCAACGTCCATTTTAGCTCAAAAAACGTAAAATGCATTGGTATTAATTTGCATAGTTTTTCCTCGTGGCTTTATGTCGACATCGTGGCCTCCTTTATGATGGAGATTAATGGTCAGACGTCAGCTTCCTATAAATACCAGCTAATTGCAAAGGCTTATGGGGACTTAGACCTTCTTAGAATTCTCTGGTTAAAATTTCTTTCTAGCAAATCTTTGTTTTCAGTTGAGAGAAGTTTACACTGTCAAGTTTGTAAGCTTTCATGCTTTGGAGTGCCACCTACATGAAAGGTCAATCGTTATATCCTGGGAAGTTTTTGCAAAAAGGAGACGTTAACATGTTATGTAGTGATAAAACTGAAAGTCTAACTTATCATTATTGTGCGGAATGGATCGTTAGATAAACAAGTTGTATACAACTAGTACATACCAAGATAAGCTAGCATTTTAAAATTTTTGGCATGTAAACACTTTGTAACAACAAGTTAATCTAATAGAAGCTCTTAAAAACACCATGCATGTAACTACTATTCTAACAACAATATACATCTACAAATATATATATATATATATATATATATATATATAAAAGAGTAGAATAGAGATATACCTCTTGTAATCACAAGTGAAGATGAAGCTTTGAAGACTAGCTTGAACCCTTCTAACTTGAAGGTTCTAGAGAAGTCCACCAAGCATCCAAAGTCCACCATGCTTGAAAGCTAAAAGTGCTAGTATACTTTCAAGATATATAGCTATATATGTGGTTTGCTTTTTTCAAACGAAAAATTCCTTCTTTCTTTCTTATCTATGACCAAAAATCACAAGCATGAAGAAGATGAAATTTTTTCTCTTTCTTTACTTGGTTTGGCCTTGTATTTCATGCAATGGAGGAGAGAGAATGGTTATCTTATTATTATAATATAATCACTATTATATTATAATCTTGCATGCATAATCATCCAATCAAAATTAGCATTAGTTGAGTGCATGATTGGATAAACTTGTGCATGGCTTTGGATTGTAATCATTACAATCCAAAGGTTGTATTTTTCTCTTTCTTTCCTATGCTTTGCTATGTATGTGCATGAAAAAGATAGAAAGTTATCTTCATTTAATTATTATAATATCTATTACAATCTAATCTTGCATGCATAAACATCCAATCAAAATTAGCTTTAATTGAGTGCATGATTGGATAAGCTTGTGCATGGCCTTGGATTGTAATCATTACAATCCAAAGGTTACCTTTTCCTCTTTCTTACAAGTTGCAAAAGTAATCATTATCATCTAAAGGCAAAAAGGTGTCTTGATTTAATCAAAATTAAATCTCCACCTTTAAGTCAAATCATTGGATAAGATTAATCCTAGGATAGATGACATGGACAATCCAATCATCCTAATAGCCGAGTCATACACCACATGTGCTACTTTATCCAATAATTTATTTTGTCATTTGATGACTAGGATTGATGATGTGGCATTTCTTAAATCATATCATCTTTACTTATATATATATATATAAACACATATATATTTAATTACTTTTGCTTATTCTAATCTCTATTAGAATAATTACATTGAAACAACTTTTCAATATTTGCAGTTTAGCCCTAAAACTTTTGGTATTTATGTTTTGACCTCAAAACTTTGCAAAATTATACTTTTGGCCCAAAACCCAATCTAGATGACTCTAAACACTTTAAAGTCATTAACCACATTATACAAGCTGCCCACAAACTCATTCTTGATGCTTATTAGTGTATGACTTTCTAGATTCATAACCACATACCGATGAGGGACCATTAAACCTCTTAATCTATTTCGGGAATGTCTCCGTCATTACCCAAAATACTCTTATGTTCATGAGTGATGCACTAGCAACAAACGTACCATGAAAATGTATGCGATAATGAAAACTCAGTCTTTTTATGAATCTATTTACTGTTGGGAATTACCATGCAATCCGATCCTTCTATTAAAATGTTCCGATCGGGAAAAGGACCATGAATAGATCCAAAATGGCGAAACGAGAGATAATTACCATGCAAAAGCTATTTTCCATCAATCTCATACTTGCCTTGGCCAAGGACTTCCTCATTTATCAACCGATTTTAGATATCATAGGATATCGCCCCTCGACGGAGGTTAACATATCATATCTTGACAATTACCTGTCAGTCTATATCTCAAGACTAAAATATGAAAGACTGTAACTCATCTTATAGAAGGCAGGTACAGTCCAGACGCTATATTTAGACCCTGATATATCCGGCAGTTGTAATTTCTCAAGTCTGAGGACTAATTTGCACAATTCTCAACTAAATAGTAAACTATTAACCTGAAATCATGTATTTCACTATTTATCATCATATTCAATGATCTGTACCACTGACGATCACTCATATGTATATTAGTCCACATCATCATGTTGTTCTGACACTTCGCATACCATCCTTGATCATTAACATCACTATGTTAATCAAATGTATATGATAACCCGTACTTGACTATTCTAGTCCCGGTCAAATAATCTGAAAGACTATGATTCAATTCTTAATGGTTATCATATCGAAGAAAAACAACGAAGTATTCTAAACTCTTTTAGAAAACTTTTCATCTCTGATAAACACTAGGGACACATTCATATCATGCCGGAAAATATGAACATCCATAAACATCATTGTGTATACAAACACATATATTCTTATTAAAACCCTAATTAGGTCATCTAATCTATAGCATTAGGGCATATCCCTAACAAAAACCTAAAGGATATCGAGCCAAGCTCAAGCCTCTATTTTATAATTCCGGTTTGACATTCTGTTTATTCTTATTTCAATTTTCAATTCTATGTTATTTTTATTTCCAATTTTACTTATCCTTTAATTTCTTTTCAATTTTGTCTGTTTCCTGAATGTGTACTGTAATAGAATAAAATAAAATGAATTTTTTGCTTCTTAGCTTTTCATAAGATTCTTGATCGCATGTTAAATAAATTGATTCACATTCAAAGTCTACATATGCACTGACTGAGTTCTATGCATATAGCATCAAACATTTATTATAGTATATCCAATAATATGTTCATGAAATATGTGAAATATATCACAATAGACTAATTAAACCTTACAAAATGTCCAAAAAATAAAAAGAAAAAATTAAATCTGCCTAATTAAGTACTACCTCACTAAGAGAGAGAATGTCGATCTCTAGCAAAGATAATTATTTAGAAAAAGAACTAATAGTAAAAAGGCAAAACTTCTTGGAAAGAGTTTAGTATGAGCAGGGCTATGAGATCAGCTCTAGATCAAAGAGTTTGAGCACAGCTTCAAAACTCCAAGTTCTAAGATTTTACTTTAGATACAAATCATCTACGGGACCCAGGTCCTCCATAATGAATCATTAAAATGCATAACCTTTGAACCTATTACATTTTTTTTCAATCGAGAAGATCAGAATTTCATTAAAACAAAACGAAATTATAATTTACCCATTTTCAGTATAACGAACCAATTGTTAGAACAGAAGTCATTATGAGTTGAACTTGAGTGTGTCAAATATCAGAGTACTCCACAAAATGAGTACTCTAATCTAGGTATATGGTATTGTCAAACATTTTCCTTCTAGAAATAAACCCTTGGGGTGTAAATGGATTTTCAAAAGGAAGATGAAGACAAATGGTTCAATTGATAAGTATAAGGCAAGACTTGTAGTTAAGCGTTACAGAAAAAAAGAATGTCTTAACTATTTTGACACATATTCACCAGTGACGAGGATAACATCTGTTCCGATGTTGATAGCAATTGCTGCTATAAATAACCTCGAAATACATCAAATGGGTGTGAAGGCAGCCTTCTTAAATAGAGATTTAGATGAAGACATCTATGTGAAATCCCACTTTTCTATCATGTCTTGTTTTGTGTACTTTATCTCGTTTTGCGTGAATTGACCTGTTTATGTGTTATATGACTTAGAATGTGATAAGTTTGATATTAATACTCCTAAAACATGCTAAATGTGCATTCATAAAATTTTCATCAAAAATGAAATCAATTATTTTATCGTCGACTTTTAGTGAATAGTATTTTTGAAACACGTCCGCTGTAATATTGAAACTGGTCTTTTTAACCCTTCTAGACCTAGTTCTCGGACTTTAATAGACCTGTGTTTGATGAAAATGATTTTCAAATCAGCTTAAGAATTTATTAGGGTTTTTACACCGACTTTTGCAAAAATTGAGTTTTAAGCCGACTCGGGTAGAATTGCTTGAATGTAAAACTCTTAGTTACCTAAAATATATTGTCTAGAATTAGTTTAAGTGTTAGTTTAATGTTTGAGCAAGAAATAGCCATTAAATGAATTAAAAGACTAAAAAAAATACTAAATGCTCAACTTTGACTTTGCATTTTAATTGTTGACTTGCCTTATATATGCTAAATAACTAAAAATAGCTCACAAAATAAAGCTCAAAACACCACAAACACACACACACATGGCCGAAACTCTCAAGGCCATTTTTGCTTAGTTTTTGTTCAATATTTCTCTTATAAATTGCAATCCAAGGCCAAAACTCTTGAACCAAAGTTTGTTCTTGCTTGTTAGGCACGCATTGCATGCATATCTAAACTTATATCGCATCAAAGGTGAGAGAAAAATTCTAGATCTCAAAACTCATATTTTGTGTTTATGCGTATAAATGATTATTGAACCATTAGAATGTTAATTTGAAGTTAGATTATTGCTCCATGCATGCTAGGGATCATTTATATGTAATCTTACGAGATTTGAACCGTTGTAGCATAATTATTTATTTTCGGGTATTTAAAATTGATTAATTTGCTAAATGTTGAATATTTTGAGTAGTGTTAGTTGAAATTGATTGCCGTCGATTTTTAAAAGTTTGTTAATTACGTGGTAGCGCCTTTGTAATGCCAAATTCTCGATTGAGAGGTCGGTGCTAAAGTCCAAAAATTTCAGCCATAACACACTAGGGTTTTAGGGTTTTTGGGCATGTTTTGGATGTGTTTTGGTTGGTTTTCGAGGGGGCTAATGTAGTTGATTGAATGGGTGAGTGATAGAAACTGGTTTGGAGTTGTTTGGATTAGTAGATTGTAAGATATGAATATTTGAACTTTAGGTTGTCTTTCTTTAAAATGTTAAGTTATGCCTTTAGATGATTGGGTGGTGTTTGAGTGATTGAATAGTGAGTTGCTAATGGGTAAAATAGGGTTTGATTATATTTGTTGGATGTGTAGTTGGATGGCCTACTTTGTCATCTAACTTAGTTGTTTATTGTTTAAATGATTACTTGATGCTATATTGATGAAATAATGATTATTGATTGATTATTGATTGATGATTGATGAACCGGGAGCTAGGCAATTCTTCTAGATTGTCCTCCTGTGAATGATTGATGTTTAATATTATTGCTGAGTCATTGGTATGTGTGTGCCACCTCTCGGGCAGCATTGGGCTGTCAGGTTGATAACGGCATGACTACCAGAGACTACCTCCAGCTCGGATGATGGAGGTGTCATGGAGGGAGAGGTTATTGAGGTACCTCGGGTGCGTGAGTTTATGGGAGTCACAAGAAGGCTGTTATGATCGTGATGGCGTTTGGAGCTACACCAACTAGAGTATCCTTTATTGAATGGTCATTATAGATTATGTGATGATAGTATTATTGATGTTATTATGTGTTTACTGCTCAAAGGATTATTTCCAAGGAGTTTAGTAAACATTGTTAGAGATCTATCGGATCCTCACTGGGCTTATTTTATATAAGCTCACTCTCTATTATTGCATGCTTACAGGTGTTGTAGAGCAGGACTACGGGTACGTGCCTCCTGAAGAGGAAAATGTGCCTTTCGTGGATGAGTCTTATGTTCCGGAGTCTTATCCTTGATGTTGTATTGTTTTGCTATCTTGTATTATAACCTAGTTGACTTTAATATGCTTTGTAGTTTATAATGTACGAGATGTTGAAAAGTTAATGAATTAGTTGATGCTAACTTAGTAGCCTTCTTTTGTTTATGATTAGGTTACTAGGTTGGTTCAATATATTTTTGAAATGTATATTAAGGTTCATGTATTATGTTGGAACGGAGGTGTATAACAAAGAATGATTATGGTGTAATATGGTTATGTTGTATGTTGTTATTTTATTGAGGAGTTGTTTGTTGTATGGTTTATGGAGTTGATGTATGATGTTCTAGTGAGGTTGGATTAGAGGCTCGGTATCCCATTTACTGTCGTTATACTGTCGAAATTCCGTTGCGTCCTGACTGATTATAGGAGGGGTCGAGTTAGGGCGTGATATTTAAGTGGTATCAGAGCACATGTTTAGTTGTCAGCCGGGGTATTCTCGAAATGTGGGTAATGGTCTTAGCATGAAAGTATGTATGAAAAGAAAGAAAAGTGAACTATGTATTAATATGATTAAATGATTAAGTGATTAAGTGATTATGTGATTTAGTGCTTATGTGATTATGTGATCAATTTGTTTATGTGTTTTATATGAGTTTGTTGTTTATGTGTTAATAGTTGTTTATAACCTGTTTACGTGCTATAACCTGTGCTAACTCTTTTATTTGTAGAATGGCCGGTAGACCAAGGACCAGAGGTAGGCCCGAGGTAGTAGATGAGACTCCTGGTAATGCGGCACCGGGCCGTGATAGGGGTGACGATCGTTTGGGGGCAGCTATGGATAGGATTGCTGATTTAATGGCCGGACATGCACAGTTGATAGCAGGGCAGGCTACCCAGACTCAGGCTTGGCAGGCTCAATTATTGAATGTGCAGGGTGAAAACCACAGTCGTGGTGCCCTGAAAGAGTTCTTAGGGTATCATCCACCTAGATTTCAGGGGGAACCCGATGATCAGAAGGTTGAAGCGTGGATTAATAAGGTGGAGAAGATTTATGATCCTCTTGATTACACCGATGAGCGGAAGGTTACCTTTGCCGTGTACTTATTTGATGATGAGGTAGAGGAATGGTGGTGCACAGTGAGAGCTAGCTGGGAGACTCGAGGTGTTCCTTATGCCTGGGATACCTTCTTGAGAGCTTTTCAGGAGAAGTATGTCCCGAGGATTGCACGGGAGAGGAGAGAGGCTGAGTTTCTGTCTCTGGTACAGGGGGATGCCTTAGTGGCTCAGTATAAGGCCACTTTTACTCGATTGTCCCGGTATGCACTGGAGTATGTGGCTGATGAAAAGCGGGGGACTCGTAGATTTATGTTGGGGTTGAGGCCCGAGATTCAGGATACGATGGCTCTGAATCGGTATGATATATTCACTGAGGCCTTTGATGCAGCTTCTAGGTTAGAAAAGAGAAAGGAGGATCAGCTTGTGTCTAGTCAGCCCAATAAGAGGCCGTATCAACCACAGTTTCAGCAGGGTATGTATAGGCTTCCCGTACAGCAGGTTGTGTACAGGCTGCTAGCTTAGCAGGGTTCTTTTAAGCCATAGGGATAGCAGAGTTATTATCGGCCTCAGTTTCAGCAGGGGTCATATCAGGTTCAGTCCCAGTTTAGGCCAGCCCAGTCTCAGGGTCAGTACAGGCCATGTTTGGTAAGGCTTCAGCAGCAGGCTAGTTCAGCTGTTTCTTCAGCTTCTGGTTCTTCCAGGGGCAGTGTTAGTGTATCATCACCGCAGTGTACACACTGCAAGCGCACGGGGCATGTGGAGGCCGATTACAGAGTGAAGGCAGGGACGTATTGAGGATGTGGCAGCAATCAGCACAGGGCGAGGGATTGCCCTATATATTCGAGGACTGAGGGTTGGGCAGTGACCCAGGGTTATCAGGGTAAACCTGTGGGAAGTGTACCTCAGCAGCAGCGGGTTCAGGCTCGGGCCTACGCAGTTGATTTGGAGGAGATGCCTGAGGAGACTACAGTGGTGGAAGGTAACTTCCTTATACTTGATCAACTTGTTAAAGTGTTGATTGATTCTGGTGCTACGCATTCTTTCATTACTCCTGCTTGTGTGCAACGTGTTAATATGCAACCTGAAAGATTGCCTTATGTAGTTGAGATTAGTACCTCTTTGACTGATAAGTATGTTACTGGCTTAGTATGTAAGGATTGTATAATACATGTTAAGGGGCATAGTTTTCCTTCGGACTTTATCTTATTTCCTATCCGGGGGTATGATGTTATCTTGGGTATGGATTGGCTTTCTAAGTATGATGCCCAGTTAAACTGTAGAACCAAGGTAGTACGGTTTCGATTGCCAGATCAGCCAGTAGTAGAGGTAGCAGGGAACCGGGGTGCTAAGACGAGTTTTGTTATCTCAGCAACTAAAGCTGTTAAGTTGGTAAGTAAGGGGTGTTCGGGTTATCTAGCTTATTTGATCAACAAGCCATCTGATAAGCTACAGCTAGAGGAAGTCCCTATTATTTGGGAATATTCCAATGTATTTACCAAGGAGTTGCCAGGGTTACCGCCAGAGAGAGATGTAAAGTTTGTGATCAATCTTGTTCCCGGTACTCAACCTATTTCTAAATCAGCATACCGGATGGCACCAGCTGAGTTGAAGGAGTTCAAAACTCAGTTGCAGGAGTTATTGGAGAAGGGATTTATTCAGCAGAGTTCTTCACCTTGGGGAGCACCTGTTTTATTTGTGAAGAAGAAGGATGGTACCTTGAGATTGTGTATTGATTACCGTGGTTTGAATCAGGTAACCATCAAGAATAAATATCCTTTGCCACTGATTAACGAGTTATTTGATCAACTTCAGGGAGCCAAAGTCTACTCTAAATTTGATTTGAGGCAGGGGTATTATCAGCTTCGGATTCGTACAGAGGATGTTTCGAAGTCTGCCTTTAGGACTCGGTACGGGCATTATGAGTTTGTTGTTATGCCCTTTGGATTAACTAATGCACTAGCAGCATTCATGGATCTTATGCATCGGGTTTTTCAGCCGTATTTAGACCAGTTCGTGGTTATCTTTATTGATGATATCTTGGTTTATTCTAAGTCTAAATTGGAGCACGAGCAATATCTACGGCTTGTCTTACAGAAGCTACAGGAGCATCAGTTGTTTGCAAAATTCAGAAAATATGAATTTTGGCTGCAACGCATATCTTTTCTTGGTCATGTTATCACACAAAGCGGTATTTCTGTACATCCCACTAAGATTGAATTGGTGATGTCTTGGAAACGTCCGGAGAATGTTTCTGAGGTCCGTAGCTTTCTTGGCTTGGCGGGTTATTATTATAGGTTTGTAAAGGACTTCTCGAAGATTGCTGGGCCACTTTCTAAGTTGACTCAGAAACGGACTATCTTTACTTGGGATGAGAAATGTGAGAGTGGGTTTCAGGAGTTGAAAAATAGATTGACTACTTCTCCAATACTTGCTCTACCAGAGGGGACCGATAATATGGTTATTTACAGCGATGTATCGAAGGAGGGCTTGGGATGTGTTCTTATGCAGAATGGCCAAGTTATTGCCTATGCTTCCAGGAAATTGAAGCCTTAGGAGGTGAATTATCCGACTCATGATCTTGAGTTGGCAGCAGTTGTCTTCGCACTGAAGAAGTGGCGTCATTATCTGTGGGGCAGTAAGTTCGAGATTTTCACTGATCATAAGAGTCTGAAGTACTTGTTCTTACAGAAGGAGTTGAATATGCGCCAACGGAGGTGGATGGAACTTTTTGGGGATTATAATTGTTCTATCAATTATCTTCCTGGCAAGGCAAATGTTGTAGCAGATGTTCTTAGTCGTAAGGCGAGTATCTCTTGTTTAGCTGTCAAGAAATTGAAAGTTCTTGAGGAGTTCATTTATTGGAGACCGGAGTTGCCTCAGGTTGGGGTGATGTGTTCACATCTCCGTATTCAGCCTTTATTATTGTCTCAGATCAGAGAAGCTCAGCAACTTGATGTTAAACTTCAGAAGATCAAGGATCAGATCACGGATGATCAGTTTGACTTTAAACTGCATGAGGACGGTATTCTTCGATTTCGAAATAGGGTTTATGTTCCCGATGAACCGGGCTTGAGGTGAGGTATTCTGGAGGAAGCTCATAATTCTAAGTACACTATTCATCCCGGTGGAACCAAGATATATCAGGATTTGAAGCAACACTATTGGTGGAATAACATGAAGAGGGAGGTTGCTCAGTTTGTATCTAGATGTTTGACTTGTCAGAGGGTGAAAGCCGAGCATCAATGACCTGCAGGGTTACTTCAGCCGTTGGCAATACTAGAGTGGAAATGGGAGCATATTACGATGGATTTCGTCACTGGTTTGCCTAGAACACCGAGGGGTAATGATGCAGTTTGGGTTGTCGTGGATCGTTTGACGAAGACAGCTCATTTTATTTCGATGAGGATGGGAGATGAGGTTACAAAGTTGATGGGTCTTTATTTGGATCAGATTGTTAGACTTCACGGGATTCCATCTAGTATTGTCTCAGATCGAGATCCTCGATTTACTTCTTGTTTGTGGGAGAAACGTCAGGAGACCTTGGGTACTCAGTTGAACTTCAGTACCGCGTATCATCCACAGACCGACGGTAAGTCTGAGAGAACTATTCAGATTCTAGAAGATATGCTTAGGACTTGTGTTCTGGACTTCAGGAAGAACTGGGAGAAACATCTACCATTTGCCGAGTTTGCCTATAACAATAGTTATCAAGCTACTATTGGGATGACACCTTTCGCAGCTCTTTACGGTCGTAAGTGTCGTTCACCTTTATATTGGGACGAGGTAGGAGAGATGAAGACTATTGATCTGACTATCATGCCAGAGTTTCTTGAGAAGATTGAGAATGTTCAATTGTTTAGGCAGAGAATGCTTACGGCGCAGAGTAGATTCAAGAGTTATACTGATAAGCGTCGTCGGGACTTGGAGTTTGCAGTCGGAGATCGGGTTTTCTTGAGATTGTCTCCTCGTAAGGGGTTTGCTCGTTATGGTAAAGGTGGTAAGCTGAGTCCAAGATTTGTTGGGCCGTTTGAGATTACTGGCAGGGTTGGTAAGTTGGCATATCGGTTGGCTTTACCGGAGAATTTCTCTAATATCCACGATGTATTTCACGTGTCTAATTTGCGAAAATATAATCCGGATCCTTCTCATATTCTTGAGCCAGGGCCGTTACAGCTTCGTGAGAATCTGACTTATGACGAGCGTCCGATTCGTATTCTTGATCAGATGGAACGAGAGTTGAGGTCAAAGAAGATTCCGATGGTTAAGGTGTTGTGGAAGCATCATGGCATTGAGGAAGCTACTTGGGAAAGACGAGATCAGATGCATCAACAATACCCAGATCTGTTCAGTACATCAAGTAAGAATTTTGAGGACGAAATTTCTTTAAGGGGGGGAGAATATGAAACCCCACTTTTCTATCATGTCTCGTTTTGCATGCTTTATCTTCTTTTGCGTGAATTGACCTGTTTATGTGCTATATGACTTAGAATGTGATAATTTTGATGTTAATACTCCTAGAACATTCTTAATGTGCATTCATGAAATTTTCATCAAAAACGGAATTAGAAATTTTTTCGTCGACTTTTAGTGAATAGTATTTTTGAAACACGTCCGCTATAATTTTGAAACTGGTCTTTTTAACCCTTCTAGACCTAGTCCTCGGACTTTAATAGACATGTGTTTGATGAAAACGGTTTTCAAATCGGCTTAAGAATTTATTAGGGTTTTTACACCGACTTTTGCAAAAATCGAGTAGAATTGCTTGAATGTAAAACTCTTAGTCACCTAAAATATATTGTCTAGAATTACTTTAAGTGTTAGTTTAATGTTTGAGCAAGAAATAGCCATTAAATGAATTAAAAGACTAAAAAAAATACTAAATGCTCAACTTTGACTTTGCATTTTAATTGTTGACTTGCCTTATATATGCTAAATAACTAAAAATATCTCACAAATAAAGCTCAAAACACCACAAACACACACACACATGGCCGAAACTCTGAAGGCCATTTTTGCTTAGTTTTGTTCAATATTTCTCTTATAAATTGCAATCCAAGGCCAAAAATCTTGAACCAAAGTTTGTTCTTGCTTGTTGGGCACACATTATATGCATATCTAGGCTTATATCGCATCAAAGGTGAGAGAAAAATTCTAGATCTCAAAACTCATATTTTGTGTTCATGCGTATAAATGATTATTGAACCGTTAGAATGTTAATTTGAAGTTAGATTATTGCTCCATGCATGCTAGGGATCATTTATATGTAATCTTACGAGATTTGAACCATTGTAGCATAATTATTTATTTTTGGGTATTTAAAGTTGATTAATTTGCTAAATATTGAATATTTTGAGTTGTGCTGGTTGAAATCGATTGTCATCGATTTCTAAAAGTTTGTTAATTACGTGGTAGCGCCGTTGTAATGCCGAATTTTTGATTGTGAGGTCGGTGCTAAAGTCCAAAAATTTCAGCCATGACACACTAGGGTTTTAGGGTTGTTGGGCATGATTTGGATGTGTTTTGGTTGGTTTCCGAGGGGACTAATGTAGTTGATTGAATGGGTGAGTGATAAAAACTGGTTTGGAGTTGTTTGGATTAGTAGAATGTAAGCTATGAATATTTGAACTTTAGGTTGTCTTTCTTTAAAATGTTAAGTTATGCCTTTAGATGATTGGGTGGTGTTTGAGTGATTGAATTGTGAGTTGCTAATGGGTAAACTAGGGTTTGATTGTGTATTTGTTGCATGTGCAGTTGGATGGCCTACTTTGTCATCTAACTTAGTTGTTTGTTATTTAAATGATTACTTGATGTTATATTGATGAAATTATGATTATTGATTGATGATTGATTGATGATTGATGAACCGGGAGCTAAGAAATTCTTCTAGATTGTCCTCCTGTGAATGATTGATGTTTATTATTGTTGTTAAGTCTTTGGTATGTGTGTGCCCTCTCGGGCAGCATCGGGCTGTTGGGTTGATAACGGCATGACTACCAGAGACTACCTCCAGCTCGCATGACGGAGGTGTCATGGAAGGAGAGGTTATTGAGGTACCTCAGGTGTGTAAGTTTATAGGAGTCACAAGAAGGCTGTTATGATCGTGATGGTGTTTGGAGCTACACCAACTAATGTATCCTTTATTGAATGGTCATTATAGTTTGTGTGATGATAGTATTATTGATGTTATTATGTGTTTACTGCTCAAAGGATTATTTCCAAGGAGTTTAGTAAACATTGTTAGAGATCTATCGGATCCTCACTGGGCTTATTTTATATAAGCTCACTCTCTATTATTTTATGCTTACAGGTGTTGTAGAGCAGGACAACAGGTATGTGCCTCCTGAAGAGGAAAATGTGCCTTTCGTGGATGAGTCTTATATTCCGGAGTCTTATCCTTGATGTTGTATTGTTTTGCTATCTTGTATAATAACCTAGTTGACTTTTATATGCTTTGTAGTTTATAATGTATGAGATGTTGAAAAGTTAATGAATTAGTTGATGCTAACTTAGTAGCCTTCTTTTGTTTATGATTAGGTTGCTAGATTGGTTCAATATATTTTTGAAATGTATATTAAGGTTCATGTATTATGTTGTAACGGAGGCGTATAACAAAGAATGATTATGGTGTAATATGGTTATGTTGTATGTTGTTATTTTATTGAGGAGTTGTTTGTTGTATGATTTATGGAGTTGATGTATGATGTTCTAGTAAGGTTGGATTAAATCCTCGGTATCCTATTTAATGTCGTTATACTGCCGAAATTTCGTTATGTCCTGACTGATTATAGGAGGGGTCGAGTTAGGGCGTGACAATCTACATGAAACAACCCGAGGGGTTTGTGGTTCCTGGGAAAGAAATGAAGGTTTATAAACTTGTAAAGTCTCTTTATGGACTTAAACAAGCACCAAAACAATGGCATGAGAAATTCGATAAAGCCATGATGGCAGGTGGCTTTAGAATTAATGAATGTGATAAGTGCGTTTATGTAAAAGGCACAGAAACTTAGTATGTCATTATGTGTCTCTATGTGGACGACATGGTGATTATTGGGAGCAATAATAATGTCATTAAATCTACTAAGAGAATGTTATCCAGTAAATTTGACACAAAAGATCTGGGTGTAGCATATATCATTTTAGGCATTAAAATTTTTAGAATATTTGGAGGACTTGTGCTATCGCAGTCTCATTACATTGAGAAAGTACTTGAACGGTTCCTTAAGGAGGATAAGGAACAAGCAAAAACACCTATGGACATTAGTCTACCTTTAGTCAAAAATACTGGAGAAGGAATATCTCAATTAGAATATTCTCGAGTTATCAGTAGTGTAATATACATCATGAATTATACACGACCCGATATAGCTTACGCGGTAAATAAACTTAGTAGGTATACTAGAAATCCAGGACATAGTCATTAGAAAGCTATTATATGAGTTCTTAGGTATTTGAGATATACCTTAAACTTTAGGCTGTAGTATATTGGATATCCAGCTGTATTAGAAGGATACAGTGATACTAACTAGATATCAGACACTAAGGATACTAAATCCACGAGTAGATATGTCTTTACCTTGGGAGGTGCAACTATTTCATGGAAATCCTCAAAACAAACTTGCATTGCAAGGTCCACTATGAAGTTAAAGTTTATAGTATTGGATAAAGTAGGAGAAGAGGCAGAATGGGTCTGTCACTTCTTGGAGGATATTCCGAATTGGCCAACGCCTGTGCTGCCTATCTGCATTCACTGCGATAATCAATCTCTAATTGGAAGGGCATATGGTAAGTCTAGACATATATGTCGTAGACATAATACCGTAAGACAATTACTCTTCAATAAGGTTATCTCAATCGACTATGTGAAGTCGCAAGATAATATCACAAATCCACTAACAAAGAATCTAACTGGAGAGAAAGTAATGAATTCGTCGATGGGAATGGGTCTTAGAGCCTATAAAACCTGAAAGTCGACATAATGGGAACCCTACCTATATGACTAGAGATCCCAAGAACTAGGTTCAAATGGAAAATCAAATTATGTAAATGCGACTAGGTTAGAACATTATGTGAGTTTTAAAACCTCTTACTCATTCCTATGACAAGTAGACAATGCTGCCTGTAAATGTGGAGGTTAAGCTTTGCTTTTAATGGTTCTTATAACTTAGAAATCTAAGTAGGGTAGTACAAGATACTCTTTATAATAAATCACCTAAATGAGTAAGGAGTAGGTCGCTCCTATGAGAATTCGGAAGGCAAAATTCTTATAGAGTACTCATGAAATTGGGAATTGTTTAGGGCCAAAATGAACACAATATAGAGCCAAAAAAATGTCTGGGGAGATATTGTACGAGCTCTTTTGTCTTGGTATACACGAAAAGCTGAATAGTTCAAGACATCGTATTCACTGATTGGTAAGTATATCCAATAGTTCTCACTAGGGAATATTCAAAGCCTAGCAAACTATCTATCTTGATGCAATATCTTTCCATTTGATCTCTCTCTCGAATCTGCATGGCATGTGCCTACTTTTGGCAAATTCTATTCATGTAAGGGATTGTTGGAGTTAGGTAGTAACCCAACAAGTATGAATGCGAAATTGGATGCTAAGTTTGGCACAAAATAGAGGATCAAGTCGGTCAAGAAAGCCTGTTGAGAGTCTTAACCGACACCTTCTTTTTCGACTCATCCAGAAAGTAAATATGCTCAAGCCAATCAAGTAGCCGGTCGAGTCACTCGACTGGCTAGGTCTCGACCGGCTTGTCCAGTAGCCAAAATAAGAAGGCTGGTCAAATAGCCGGTCAAGTCACTCGACCGGCTCTACTCAACCGGCTTATGCAGTGAACTCCAATGGGAATTTTATTCGTACCCCTACATAAAGTGCTGTCAATGGCTTTTAAATAGCGGGGTCTCTGGCCTGATTTTAGCACATATTTTTTAGAGAAGTTTCATAGAGAATTATTGCATAAACTCAAATTTTGCAAATCATAAACATGTTTAGAGAAAGATTCAAACATTCGAAGGTGAAGATTTTACACCATTGAATCCTGGGAGACTATTACCAAGAGTTTGTCAGTACCACAGCAGGGTAATCACGTCTTAAGGAAACTAAGAAATCAGGCCTCGGTGTTCTTATTTTATGTTTACTGCATTTGTCATCGTTCTTTGTAAGTAAGTTTTTCTTTCTTTTTTTTCTTTGAGTATGTATCTTTTAGTGTCCTTAGAGATGTAGGATAGTTGGTTTGTGGAAATTGTGTTTTGTGTTTCGATTAGAACATAAATTGAGCAAGTAGATAAAGGGGTAAAAGTGTCAAAGTTAAATCTAATGTTAGTAGTTGACTTATAGTTGGTTAATTGTGAGTTTAAATACATTTGGATAGCTTGTGTATTCTAAAAGGATGGTATTGTTAGTTGAGTAGTTAGTTGATCAATGAATGCCATAGCTTAGTTGAATTGAAGTTCTATATATATTGATAGCTTTGGACTTAGTTCTTAGCGTTCTTGGTTTATATATTGATTGTATAGATTGATCCTTATATGTAAAGTGGTGTGTCTAGCAAGATTATAGAGTAATCTTGTGGTTATATAACTTGTCTAATGGTTAGAAAATGTGAAAAGGTTAGTATAAGGTAATTGAATTAGTGGTTGATAATTATCTTGCAATTGACTAGCTATGTATTTAGTTGTATTAATATATAGATGTTCGAAGAGATTCTGGAAGTTAAGAGCTATCTAGTTATGATTTGTAAAATGTATAGATGCGTGGATTGAATATGTTTTATAGTTATTCTAATTGCTAATGTTATATGCCTATCAATTGTAGGATTCATAAAGAATGTTTAATGTGTTGTTTAAATAGTGAATGTAATGCATGCTAAATAAGAAAATGTATTTGATAGTTATGTTAGTTCAAAGTTAATAGTATTAGAAGCATTAGTCAGTTAGACAATTTACTTTCTTGTTCTCACATCCTTTAGTGCAATATAAAGGATTTATGTGTTATAATAGTATTTTAAGTGTTAAATTAAGAGTACATTAATAATTGTCTAAATTATATTGTTATGTTTTGAGTGTCTAAGTGAACTAGAATGTATTCAGAATCTATGATTAACCAAGTTGCTAACTTGTGCCATATATGTCCATAATGCTAAATTAACGCTTGAATTGATTAGAGTATAGTAAGAATTCATTGTAGGTGTTTAAGATTAAATTGGAGCCAAATCTTGCATCTTGGAACTTAGTAAAGGTGAGGGAGTTCTCATTCTTATGTGCATAATAGTCTATTTTCTTGTTCCTAGATTGTATGAATTAGTATAATTATTAAAGTATTGTGTGCTTAATGGTTACCATATTGTGAGTGAGGGCAACCTACTTTGTTGTCCCTCACTTATGTGTTTATTGGCCTTATTTGTTATATTACTTTATCATTGTTTTCTATGGTTGCGCAACCTTAGCGTCGCACAGATGTGATGAGCCTCTCTGGGCGGCATCAAACTTGCCAGAGTTGGTTGCTCTAGCTCCGTAGCTATTCCCTCATTCGCCTGGTCTGGAGATTGTCAGGGAATGTTGGGTCGTAGGTTGGGTACATCTGGAGTACCCATTGGTGTAAAGGGATGATGGCATATCGTGTTCGAGTTCGAGTTCATGGTTCGAGGAATTGGAGGGATAAGGGTTATCAATCGTATCCTTTTAAAAATGTGTGGCATTATATCGTATAATTGTTTATTTATTTGTATAGGTGCTAAACTTGTATTTAATTGTTGCATTGCACGAAATAGTTTTCCAAACTTCCCAGTTATCTGCTTCCCTCCCTCACTGAGTATACATGTATTGTATGCACACCTCTCTTTCTAACACTTCCAGGTTTAGTACGAAGCAGTTGAAGGGCCTTCAAGCTATTTGGATTCCTGTGCATTGAAGTATTGGTTGCTCGTGACAGTATAATTTATAAAGCAAAAGTCTTGTGTATATTTGGTTCATGTTATGAAGGACTGTAATAAATAGTTTAATGTTTGTATGATGTGATAATTGTAATGGTATGTAATAACTTGTAATCTTTACTTTATTGTCTATTAGCTGCATGCTTGCATGTTTTGAATGGTTGGCGGACTTAATTCATAAGAAAGATAGATAGAGAATATTAGAGTGGTAAGATAAGTGGCTTTTAAACATAGAATTTCAAGAGTTGTCTAAATGCATGCTTGTGTGTTTACTTTGTCTTGTTTAAGGCTCGGATGGCATTAAAGTTGGGAGAAGTTGGGTAGTTGAAGTTTGGGAATATGATATGGATGTGGGATTTTGTGTAGTTGTGGCTTTTTCTTTTGTTTACAGGTATCTAGTTAGGCCTAAGGGAAACTCCGCCTATTTTCTCTCATTTTTCGTGCCATGGGGTATTGGATCAGGGCTCCGGTCTCGTGAGGAATCGGCGTATTACATTTTCTCTATTTTAATCTTTTACGAAATAAAATTAAGGTGACCATTTTAACATGTGAATATCTTTTTCTCTAAGAACTATCCTTATATGGGTTATATATAAATACAAAGCAGAACGCAAATGCTACTTTAACAAAAACTCTCTCACATTTACAATTAATTATAAGTTAATAACCAATATATTATATAATCAAAGTTATCAGTTAACACATATAATTAACTTATATATACGAATAAATAAACATGAGTTTACGTAAATCTCCTCACCTAGCAGCATACGAGTTCTCCATTTTTTTCCTTCTTTGCTTATGCTCTTTTGCTTTCTTTTTCTTACTTCTTTGCTTTATTCTTAATATAACTAAATAAAACTAAAGCTAACTAACATCAACATCAAGCTAATGAAGGGATCGGCAGCTCGACAAGGCTTGTCAAGTAGGCTACCATGTTAACTATAAAAACGTTTAGCTTGGCTGTTTTATGGGCGATAAAGGCAGCTTAAGCAAATGTCAGGCAACTTTTATTGGATTAGCAGTGAGTAGGCGGCTCAACTAAAGCTATGGCTTAAAATCTGTTAAAATTCATGGTTTTTGCTAATTGAAATATACATATGTTTGTGTGTTTCTACTTCGATTTGGTTTCTCTTCCTTGGACGCTTCATGCGCAACTATATATATATGCCAGTCAGCTAAGTGGGCGGTGGGTGATGATTGGCTGAGACGAAATCATATAGGCTATTATGTTTAGCTTGGCTACGTGGTTTATGGAACAAGATATCAAGCAAAATGACATCACGCTATGGTGATGTGGTGTGTTTGCGGCGAATGATTTAGCTTTGCTGATTCATTTGTTGGCAATTGGTAGAATAACAAGTGTGTTATAGGTGTTGGCGATGGAGGTAGTTTTGTGGTGTCGACAAGGCTTGGCTTTTTTGCAAGGTGACAGCAATGCTAAGTTAGGCTGCTGCGTTGTTCACTTGGGAAGGTGATGACATGCAATGGCTAAGCTACGTGTTTAAATTGTGTTGAAGGTGAATGGTGAGCTGGTGGTTCGACTATAGAGTTATTGGATGATAATAAAAATAATCATGTGAACAACTAACAAACCTTATTTGAGAGCTAGTGAACCTTACTTAAAGTACTATTTTTAGTCTTTAATCGAAGGAGTAATGTGAGTTAACCAATTTACCTAAAATCATTTTGTAGCATTCCTAACAATTCTAAGCGTATTTCTAAATATTAGATTGCTTAATTGATATATTAACCTTTTTATTATTTATTCTTATAAGTTAAATTTGCTACATTTATGTTTTATCAAATGACAGTATTCCTATGTGATCTTATTATACTTATATTGGCTATCCTAGTTCTGTGACTCCCAAATTCATAGCATTTATAAGCCATATCCAATAAGTCCTATATCCTATCATCGTATTCAAAAGCTAACAAATTTGATAAGCTTAAACTTTTATTCCAAAGAGGAGTAGTATTTAATGTTTCTAATTTTGTTTGTAGAACTGTCGAAATCCTAATATTTCCTAATCATTAAATTACTTCACTAGCATACTTTTATTCCAAAAGTTAGGATTAAATTGCTATATAGTTTTATTACCTAAGTCATTTCCTTTTATAGTTCAACTAAAACGTTTATCCAATGGAGCAAAGCCAACAAAATCATGCTTAAATAGAATATAAGTTATTCAATTAGAGGATAACATACTAGGTTAATATAAACTTCTAGTAATAAAGTTAAGTATCTCTATATCATCCAATGTATCAACCAGATTCAACTACTTATACTAATTTCTTTCTTTATTCTATAAGCTATGTTTGTTATATACCTTGTTATATACCTATTTATCTATGTATTTTCTAACAAATCCAAAATCTTGACCAAGATAATTAACCAATAAAATTATAGAAGCTATTCAAAATGGAAGGTAAAGTACTAGATTTAGTATTTTTAACTTTTTAGCATTCAACTATCCAAATGGTCTTAGCAAGTTAATTAATTTTTTTTTTATTGAAACGAATGCTTAGTTTGATATATTAGGTCCCTAATATTTTCTAAGTTTAAGTTAGGTCTTAACACGAGTGTATAGGGTAATAATGCAATTCAATTATAAATAATACTTAATTAATATGCTAATGCTCAGAAATTAAGTATGGGGCCTCACATCTTCTTTCCTTAGGATTTCCCACAAATTCTACTAAGATACTTCTTCACATGTTGGTGAAACACAATCCAACTTTACAACCCTCTATTGAGTCCACAAGAGAAATACAAGATTATTCAAGTATAGGTGAAGCTAAGAACCTACTACAATAATACTTTGAGTTCACAAGAGATCAATCAAAACCTCTTCAATTGTCAGTGAGCCTTTAAACCTACACCTATGAGTTCACAAATGATTTTTTCACACTTTTCTCTTTATAAGAATTATCTCAATCCTAATATAAAGCCTCAAGAGTATATACAGTATAAAGATTGAGTGTTAAAATGATAATATTGATTCGTGGATTGTACCTTTGATATCCGAAAATAGCAATGTCACTGGTGAAGTTGTAGCTCTCAAACAAGTGATGAGGGATAAGGTTGCCTGGGTTTCTAAGATGATAGAATCTGGGATGATGAAGTACAAACATAACTTTTGTAAGGGAGTTTTACTCGTTCGAGTTGGCACTTGTTGACTCAATTGAGGCATGGTTGTTTTCGCCGTGGTGTGCGTTCATTGGTGACTTTCATGGCTATTTTTTCGATCAGGGTGTAATTGGAGATGAATATATAGATAAATACGTGTATATATATATATATATATATATATATGTATGTATATATGTATGTATGTATATACATTAGATAAAGAAAAAGAGAAGAAAAAAGATAAGGTAAAAAGAAGTTAATACTTAGGATTTGGCAGTGATGGAAGTCACTACTTTATGAATATGAACAGTGACGTGAATGTGACCTACGTCACTGTTGATAATCCTATAAGTTGCCAAAAAAAGAGAAAAAAAAAGCAAAATATTTCTTTAAGTTAATAACAAAATTGCCATTGGGATTTTAAGAAAAATATATACATATTCTTCCAATATTTATGATATTAGAACCTCAAATAAACTTGGTAATTATCATTGTATGTTTGAATTCTAGGCGCATTGAATGCTTTTGAAAACTAAAAAGAAAGGAACAAGAAAAAAAAGAAGGAACCTAATACATGCATTAAGTTTGAAGAAGGAAAAGATAGTTGCCCAGTTGCTGTTATAGTTCCAAAATTTTGACAAACTAAGTATTTACTCTAATTGTATAAAATGGTCCTGAATAAAATACACTTGTATGACTTTGGAATATGATAAATTACGAGCATAATTGTACCATAATTGATGCATATGTTATTTGATCATTTTATGCAATTATGAACTATTGGTATATGAGATACGAAAAGGGTTGTGAAATTATGACCCTTATTGGATGGGGATACATGTCAATATTTACAACCCTTATTGTGAAGCCCCGAACATGACTCATATATATAATTATGTGTTTATGTGATTTTTCTCATACAAACTATGTGTTTAATTAACTTTTATGTGAAATCATATATTTATTTATTTTATAAAAAAATGATAAATGTGCATTCAAACTATTTTTAAAAAGACTTTTTAGAGAAAATTGTTTTTAAAGTGTTTTTGAATTAAATTGAGCCTGGACCCAAAAAAAATTATTTTATTTTTCGAATTTCACATTTTTTTCATTATTACTTGACTTATATTTAGCATACATTCACAAAAATATTGAGTATAACTTATCGGGTACGTGAGTTACAAAAATGTTTTAGCATCATATAAATAGTAAAATCTATATAACATTTTGGGCTTAAAGTAGCATTTCTTGCATTTTCCTTAAACTAACTAAGCCAAACTCATTTTTCAAGCCCAATCCAATATTCATTTACATTATCTACCTTATATACCTATATACGTATACACAAACACCTAATTTATAATACAAAGCAAACAAAAGAAGAAGAAAAAAAGTCATTTTTTGGCCAAGCAAAGGGAAAAAACGGGATTGAGCTTTCAACCAAGGGTTTCCATTCTTGATTCATTCCAAGCCATTCCAATATGATTTCTAGCCTTCCAAGCCTTCTACCTAGCATTTCCAAGTTGTTTTGGTGAGGGTTTGCATTTTATGAGTGTTTTCAAGTTTGTTGCTTAAACTTTATTATTTTGATTTGTGCCTATATGCTTATATCTTGCAAAATATCTTCACAAAGTGTTGTTTACTAGTGCTAGAGACTTGATTGGTGTAATGTTGTAGCTTGTTGTTTGAGTTTTTGTAAAATGACTCTTGAGGAAGAAGATGAATAGTAAAAATATGAATAACAACCCTTGTGTTCTAGCTCAATTTATTACTATATAAGTGTAATTTATGAGTTATTAAACCTAGTTTGGAGCCTCACAGGGTTTGAAAATACTTAGATTGTTTAATCTTTAAATTAAAGTAGGGTTCTTGTATTGAAATTGGGGATTTTGTATAACCTTGCATTAAAGCTCAATTAAATATTATTTAGGCTCAATTTAGGAGTAAATAAACCTAGTTTAGAGACTTGAATGGATTAAAAATGCTTGAAGTGAAGATCATTTAGTTAAAGTTAGTTTAATGGGTACTATTCACTCAAGCCCTTTAAATCTTGCTCAAAACCTTAATCTAATGATAGATATGTGATGTTAGGTTGATAAAACGGTCCCACGTTAAAATTTATCAAATTCCGAGAACATCGATTTTTATGCCTCTTTGTATGCGCACATTAGAATTAATACAATTAGAGCCTTAAATACTAGTTTAATGCTTGGTTTAGGTTCCATAAATGTAGTTGAGGATAGTTAGATACTTCAGTTAACTAAACCTTAGCTAAAACTAGTTTCGGCATATTGAACTTAAAGGAGAAAATGGAGATTTTAGGCCTTATACTTAACTTTAGCTTGTTTATTGTGTTATATTTGTTGTAGAGACTAGGAATGCTTGTTAGATGACTAAAATTAAGATGAACTTCTTAACTTAGTTACATGTGTAGTTGAGTTGTATATAAACGTGCAATGAAGAAGAAAGTGAGTATGCTATATCTTGCTTATATTACTCATATTGCTTGTTAGTTGTATAGTTTGTGTGAGAAAATGAATATGACTTGAATATTTGATTATATGAATGAGTACTTGGATTATGTGTTAAATTGAAGTTATTGTGTTTAGGTAGAGGTTTTGAGTGGTAATGAAAGGAGATTTGGGCAATTGAAGTAGATTCTTGGATTTCTAGAGGTTAGGGAGTTTGCATTTATAGCATTTTAAAGTTTATGTCATCTTTTGAGATTTTATGATTTGTTGATATTAGCTATTGAAATGCTTAAATATTGTGATATAGATGTTTTACATGCTATGTAGACCATGCTTGAGTAGTTTAATAGCTTTTACCATGATTGAATGCTTGAGATCATGAAAGAGATGATGAATAGTGCTTGATTTTAGGGTTTTGTTATAACTTATTATTTAGAGTGAATTGATGATTCCTTTAGGTGCTCTAGACATTATTGAAACTAATTAGAGGCTCATGTGTAGTTAATTTACCCAAAATTGAGTTAAAATGTTAATTTAGCCAAAATTTAAAAGGGGATTTTTCATGAAATGTAAACCGGGCATATTTGGACTTTAGATTAGATATCCAGAGGGCATGAAAGCACTTTTGGTACTTTCGTTGCGTTAAATTAGGGCTCGGCAAGGGTAGTTGTAGTTAAAATTTACTCGGGGCCTTCCCGAGCTTTTATCTTCAAAGCGGGTTTTCAGGACTGAGATAGGTGTCTTTTAATATCCTTAGGAATGTATTATGATTGGTTTATAGATTTGGGGCATTGAATTTCGTATAGAAAAAGATTTGTATAGTTATCAAAGGGGAAAATGTGAGAAATGGATATCTTTGTGCTTGTATGAGCTTGTAGATGCTTGTTATGTGTCTAAATGCATGTCTAAGGCATAATCAAGCTAGTTGCAGAGTTTGAGGAAAAGTATGTTATGTTTCTTTTGAGTTTATACAGTTATTACATGTATAATAGCTTTTATTGTGACTAACTGCGAGGGCGGCCTACTTTTTCATCCCTCTTATGTGATATTTGATATTCTTGGCTCTTGTGATCTTGACTTGGGTTTGCACAACCTTTTCGGACATCTTCGTGTCATGAAACTCTGGGCAGCTTCGGCTTGTCAGTCTCCCTCGTCTACTCTGGTTCCTGTTCCCTTTCTCGCTGAGTCATACTCCTTTACCCCAGAGATATGGTTTACCTCGTAGGGGCATACGGACCTACCTCGGGAGATATGGGTCATAGGATCGGGGTACATCTGGAGAACCCCATTTGGAGGAATAAAGGGTTTGCCGGCATCTACTTGAAGATCGTGGTTTGTGATTCGAGATCGAAGACATGAAGATGAACCGTGTCCTTTTTATATATGTTGTTTAATTGATCCAAATGTTCTGTTTTGAGACCCTTGAGGTCTTGTATGTATTTTTTTGTATGGCTTGTTGGATTGTAAACTAAATTAAGGACTTATGTGATTTGATAGAGTAGTTGGCATGAAATAGCTAAAGATAGACTTTATTGTCATTTGATTGCATGCTTGTGTGACAAGTAGGTGGACTTATCATATAAGTAAAACTTGTGAGTATAGTTAGAGTGGTATGATAAGCTATCTTGTAACCTAGAATTTCAAAGGTTGTGTCATTACATGCCCGTGTAGTTTATGTTTTTTGTCTAAGGCTCGGATGACCTTAAGACTAGAAAAAAAATTAGACGGTTGGAGTTGGGGCGTTGTTATGTGGTTACACTTACTGCGTGCAGGTTTTTGATTAGTCCTATAAATAGAAAAAACTTCGTCCGTTTTCCTTAAATTTTGTGCCCGGGTTTGGATATGGGTTGAGAATAACATGATTAATAGGAGTCTCGGTTCCGTGAAGGATCGGGGTGTTACACTTATTGGCTTGGAATAAATGCCAATATTTAAGAACCTTATTGGCTAAGAATGAAATCCGATCTTTATGACCCATATTGGCTGGGGATAAATGCCAAGGTATATGACTCTATGGCAGATGATAAACGCCAATTTTTGAGTAGTTCACTATTTATCGAACTGAAATTCTGCTTTACACTTATCTCTGACTTTGACTTATGTTTGAAACTAATTGTCTCTTTGATAATTTAGAAGTTTATGATATATGTTTAAATCTTATGACTCTTGGCTTGAACTTGAAGGATTATTTGATTTTGGGAATTCTAAAATTTTTGGCAATAAGCTTTGCTTCGATTTATATCCTTGAACTTTGATAATTATGACTATTGTATTTCTTTAAGAATTAAGTTTAACGCCCCAAGAGATTTTGTTGAAGGTCACCCCTTACTAAGATTTATATTTCATTCTGTCTCTTTTAAAATATTTTCTTGCAGAAGATGGGGAGTAGGCTGTAGATTTGGCTCGTTTGGAAATAGAGACCTTCTACTTTGAACTCTTGAATAAAGCTCTCTTGAGCTAATAGATGTTGGACACTCTATGATTCTTTTCCTACTTTAGACTTTATCTAATGTATATATAAACACACACATATATATATGCTTTATCTAATGTATACACACACACACACACACACACACACATACATGCATATATATATATATATATAAATAAATAAAAGGGCAAAGGAGAAAATAAAGAAAAGAAAAAAAATGAGGTCATTTACGTCTTTTAACAATTTTCATTAAAAACGTTGAAGGAAGGACATGGAGAAGGTACATGTGCTACGTTGTAACACCCCAGACCTAGCATGTAGTGAATAGTGCCTAATTGTATATGCCTATGTGTTATTTTAATTGACTGTATGAACTTATGTGTTTGCTTTAGCTTTTACATTTATTTAGGAACATTAAATTTCATATTTTCGAACAACGTTCGAACTGCGTTTAAATAATTTATATGAGTTAATTGTTTTGGTATTTTATTTATTTGAAATTACCCTTTTTTCATTTGAGGGTTAACTACCATTATTTTTAATTATTTAAACAAGTAGCTTCAAGCCTGGACTAAAATTTTTACTATATTATTTTTTTGAATTCATATTTTTCCCATGTTACTTATCATATATATAGTACTCGTTCACTGGAATTTTGTACATTTCATATTGAGAGCGTGAGTTATAAAAATGTTAGTGTCCTGTATGAATAGTGAAAACTAGAATGCATTTTTGGGCTTCTTGTAGTTAGTTTTGCTTGGGCTAATTTGATCAACCTATGCTATTTTTTCCCTAAGTAACCGAAGCCCAAAAACACTACCAAGCCCGTAACCTATCTAATATACATCTATATACACATATATACACATACAATTCTACAAAAAAAAGAAGAAAAAAACCACCCCTCACCCGTCAGCCATGAGAGGAGAAAAAAGATAGGAAAATTCAACTAGGGCTTCAAGTGTGGTCTTCTCCAAGTGTTCTCCAAGCGAAATCAAGCTTCCATCTTGTTCTCTTAAGGTTCTAAGTGAGGGATTGCATATTTAATTGCATTTAAAGTTTGTATCAAGATATTGCAAATGTTTGTTATCTCATAAATGCTTGATTCAATGGTTGTTGTTACTTGTATTGATTTTTATTAGATGTGTAGAACATTCTTTAAAGCCTTGTACACTTGTTTAGCCATGGACATACAAGGTAGTTAGTTTAGGAAGATGATGAATACTATTTTGATATAAAGAATAGTGTTTGAATGCTAAGTACTTGTTCTAATGCCTAAGTGATGCTATATAAGTGTATATATCATGAAATAAGTGTCCAAAATAGCTAGAATGCGTCAAAGGTTCGTTGTGCATTATGTGTGTTGTTGGGCCGTGTGGGGGTGTGTTCGGCCCAATAGGCCTAGCAACCACGACAGTCCATTGCCGTGGGTTTCTTGTCCCCTCCTTGTGTCCCGAGCATGCTACAAATGGTTGTACTTTAATGTTAAGCATAAATGTAATGTTGGTTAGAAGTTTGAACATGTTCTAGGTTGAGTTACAGTTAAATGATTTGAATGTTTTAGCTTAGTAGTTCTAATATAAAGAAGGTGTTTAGTGAATCTAGATGCTTTACAACCCCGTGTATGTTAAGTGAAATGTTTGAGAATGAATGCAAGTTAAGTGAACTAAGGAGTATAATCAAGGCATACTATGTAGTTTAGAGTATTGTAGCGCACGTTCATTGATTATAGAGCATGTGAGTGATATGTGCACGGGGGGGCCTCTTTTGTCACTCCTCGGTTACATCTTATTCCATGTTTACATGTTACTATGTGATTTCATGATGCGTGCTAAATGTCATTCTCGTGGATCTAACAAGTTTAACTAGCGTTTTGATGGTTGCAACCATCGCGTAGGCCCGGAAGTGGTGATCATCCACTGGGCAGCAACGGGCTTGCCAGTTGGTGCTAACCCTTCGTGGACTAGTCCTTCATTGCATGGATGGAGCGTTCCATGGGCGCAAGTCGTAGGATTATGGGTGCACCAGGAGCCTATTGGCTATAGGGTTTACCGGTACTAAAGTGAAGAGAAGAGTAGTAGAAGAAAAGTAGCCTGCATGGACGGAGTGTTCCATGGGGTTAATGAACTCGCATGGACGGAGCGTTCCATGGAGTTCGTGCGCGATATCCTTTTATTCGTGTTTAATTTGCATTTAAAGTTATAATGTTTTCCAAGCTTATCATGTAAATGTTATATTTTTTGTGATTTATAAAGTAATATATCCTCGCGCATCTTCACGTGATTAGCTAATGTTTATATGAATGCCTTATCTGCATTGCACGAAAAAGTTTACGAAATCCTCCCCGTTTATTCCTTTCCTCACTGAGCATAAGTGTATGCTGACCATTTTCTTCAACAACCTTTCAAATATTGCAAAAATAGAAGGAAAAGTTCCAGTATTCGATAATAGCTCGTTTCTTGATAATGGATGTCATGTGTGAATTATTAGTTGAAATATAATGTAATGTATATATAAAGTGTTTTTAGTGATTTAAATATATGTTATGTTATGTTGACCTTGCATATATTTGTTGTAAGTAGGAATTTGTAATAAGTTTAATTTAAAGTATTAGAGTGGTATGATAAGTTAGCATTTGTATTAGGTTAATATTGTTTAAGTCTAATGCATGTATGTACTTGTCTAAGGAAAGAAAGCTAGAATAGTCTTATGAATTCGAGATGGAACCTTATATATATTTTGGGATGTTGTTGTGTTGATTCTTCTACGTGCAGGTTTGTGGATAGGCCTAAGTATAGGGAAAACTCTGTTTATTTTCTCTCATTTTTCATGCCCGGGATTAGGGTTGGGTTATGATTAGTGGAATGAATATGGGTCCTAGTCTTGCGAGAGATCGGGGTGTTACATATGTTTTTTGAACCATAGGAGGTCTTATGCAGTTTTTGAACCATATGAGGTCCTATGCAATTTTTGAACCATAGGGGATCCTGTGTGTGAAACCCCAAATTTTTGACCTTATCTCGCTTTGCGTGTTTTATTCTCGTTTTGCATGAATTGACCTATCTATGTGCTACATGACTTAGAATGTGATAATTTTGATATCAATACTCTTAGAACATGCTAAATGTGCATTCATGAAATTTTTATAAAAAACGGAGTCAGAAATTTTATCGTCGATTTTCGGTAAATAGTGTTTTCGAAACACGTCCGCTATAATTTTGAAAATAGTCTTTTTAACCCTTCTAGACCTAGTCCACGGACTTTAATAGACCTGTGTTTGATGAAAACGGTTTTAAAATCGGCTTAGGAATTTATTAGGGTTTTTACACTGACTTTTGCGAAAATCGAGTTTTAGGCCGACTCTGGTAAAACTATTTTAATATAAAACTCTTTGTCACCTAAAATATATTGTCTAGAATTAATTTAGGTGTTAATTTATTAGTTGAGCAATAAATAGTCAATAAAATGAATTAAAAGACTAGAAAATATAATTAAAAGACTAAATATATCAACTTTGACTTTGCTATTTTGTTGACTTTGCATATAAAATCTCTACACACACTAAAAACAAAGCAAACACCACAAAAACACATACATTGCAGCCGTGAGTTTCTTGGCATTTTTTAGAGTTTTTCAACTTATTTTACAAAACAATTTTGCCTTAGAAAACTTAGTTTTAGTCCGAATCTTTTCAAACTGGGCTGGATTCCGCTTGTTGGGCACCTATTGCACGCATTCCTAGCTTTACTTCGGATCAAAGGTGAGAGAAAGATTCTAGATCTCAAAATGTCATTTTTATATTTTTGCGTATAATTAATTATTGAACCGTTAGAATGTTAATCTGATGTTAGATTATTGCTCCATGCATGCTAGGGTTCATTTATATGCAATACTACGAGATTTGAACGGATGTAGCATATTTATTATTTTTCAGGTATTTAAAGTTGATTAATTTGTTAAATGTTAAATATTTTGAGTTGTGTTGATCGGAATCGATTGCCGTCGATTTCTAAAAGATTGATAATTATGTGGTAGCGCCGTTGTAATGCCGAATTTTCGATTGTGATGTCCATGCCAAAATCCAAAAATTTCAGCCATGATACACTAGGATTTTAGGGTTATTGGGCATGATTTGGATGTGTTTTGGTTTGTTTCCGAGGGGGCTAATGTAGTAGATTGAACGAGTGAGTGTTTGAAACTAATTTGGAGTTGTTTGGATTAGTAAAATGTAAGATATGATTATTTGAAGTTTAGGTTGTCTTTATTTAAAATGTTAGATTGAGCCTTAGTTGATTGGGTGTGGTTTGAGTGATTGAATTGTGAGTTGTTAATGGTTAGACTAGGGTTAGATTACGTGTTTCATGCATGTTAAGTTGGATGGCCTACTTTGTCATCTAACTTAGTTGTTTGTGGTTTAATTAAATATTGATGTTATATTGATTATTATTGGATACGGGAATCGGGCACTTTTGTTGCTAATCTCCCATATTATTGATTGATTATTATTGAGTATAGGAATTGGGCACTTTTGTTGCTGATCTCCCAGATTATTGATTGATTATTATTGAGTTCGAGAATCGGGCACTTTTGTTGCTGATCTCCCAGATTATGGATTGATTATTGATTACGGGAATCGGGCACTTTTGTTGCTGATCTCTCGGTTTATTTATGTTGAGCCTCATTGTTCTGAGCTTTGATAATGTTGTGTCACCTCGGGAGGCATCCTGGGTTGCGGGCACAGTTATCATGGCTACTCCCTATCTCGCATGGGCGGAGAGGCCATGGGGTGTGGGTCTAGGTCAAGGTACCTCAGGAATTATGTCATTGAGTTTGGAGGGGTTGTTGAGCATGGAATTGGTGTATGGAGCTTCATCAGTAAACGTATCGTATCCTTATTATGTGTTTACAGTTATTACTATTGTTGCATTTATAATGATTATTGATGTTCATTGTGTGTTTACTGACTCAAAGGATTATTCCAAGGAGTTTAGTAGACCTTGCTCGAGATCTATCGGATCCTCGCTGGGCTTATTTTATATAAGCTCACTCTCTATTATTGCATGCATACAGGAGTACCTTCGCATGAGTACGGGTACGTGCCTCCTGAAGAGGAGAATGTGGAAAATGTGTCTTACGTGGATGAGTCTTATGTTTCGGAGTCTTATCCTTGATGTTGTATTGTCTTACTATCTTGTATATTAACTTAGTAGACTTTTATATGCTTTGTAGTTCATTATGTAAAAGATGTTGAAAAGATAATGAATTAGTTGATGCTGTCTTAGAAGCCTTCCTTTTGTTTATGATTAGATTGCTAAATTGGCTAAATATGTTTTTGTAATGTATATTAAGGTTTATGTATTATGTTGGAACGGAGGCGTATAACGAGGGATGATTATTGTATAATATGGTAATGATGTATGTTGTTATTTTATTGAGGAGTTGTTTGATGTATGATATTCTGTTGAGGTTGGTTTAGAGCCTTGGAGTCCTATATACTATCGTTATACTGCCGAAATTCCGTTGCGTCCTGACTGATTATAAGAGGGGTCGAGTTGGGGCGTGACATTTAAGTGGTATCAGAGCTTGATTAGCTGTCAGCCGGGGTATCCTCGAAATGTAGGTAGTGGTCTAAGCATGCAAGTATGTATGAAGTGAAAGAAAAGTGAAATATGTGTTAATATGATTAAATGATTAAGTGATTATGTGATTTAGTGCTTATGTGATTATGTGATCAATTTGTTTATGTGTTTTATATGAGTTTGTTGTTTATGTGTTAATAATTGTTTATAACTTGTTTACGTGCTATAACTGTGCTAACTCTTTGATTAGTACGATGGCCGGTAGACCGAGGACTCGTGGTAGGCCCGTGTTAGTAGATGAGGTTCCTGGTAGTGTGGCACAGGGCCGTTGTAGGGGTGATGATAGGTTAGGGGCAGCAATGGATCGGATTGCAATTTGATAGCTGGACAGGTCCAGTTGTTAGTGGGTCAGGCTGCTCAGACTCAGGCATTGCAGGCCCAGATACAGAGTGTACAGGGTGGTAGTCACGGTCGAGGTACTATGAAGGAGTTTCTGGGGTACTATCCTCCTAGATTTCAGGGAGAGCCTAATGATAGGAAGGCCGAGTCATGGATTAGTAAGTTAGATAAAATTTTTGATCCTCTCGGGTACACTGATGAGAGGAAGGTGACTTCTGCTGTCTATTTGCTTGATGATGAGGCAGAGGAGTGGTGGCGCACTCTGAGAGCCAGTTGGGAGACCCGGGGTGTTCCGTATGTTTGGGATGCCTTTCTGACTGCTTTTAGGGATAAGTATGTCCCGAGGGTTACACGGGAGAGGAGAGAGGCTGAGTTCCTGTCTTTGGTACAGGGAGATTCTACTGTGGCTCAGTATGAAACTACATTCACTTGGTTGTCCCGGTATGCACCGGAGTTTGTAGCTGTGGAGGAGAGGAAAACCCGTAGATTTATGTTGGGATTGAGGCCCGAGATTCAGGATGCAATGGCTCTGAATCACTATGATATCTTCACTGAGGCTTTTGATGCAGCTTCTAGGTTAGAGAAGAGGAAAAGGGATCAGATTGTCTCTAGTCAGTCTAGTAAGAGGCCGTATCAGCCAGGGCCAGCAGGTTATATATAGGCCTCCAGTACAGCAGGTTGTTTACAGGCCACCAGCCCAGCAGGGTTCTCATAGGCCACAGGGTCAGCAGAGTTACTATCGGCCTCAATTTCAGCAGGGGCCATATCAGGTTCAGACTCAGTATAGGCCAGCCCAGTCTCAGGGTCAGTATAGGCCTAGTGTGGTGAGACCTCAGCAGCAGGCTGGTTCAGCTGCTTATTCAGCTTCTGGTTCTTTAGGAGGTAGTGTCAGTGCTCTGATGCTTCAGTGTGTTTATTGTAAACGTAAGGGCCATAATGGAGGCCGACTGTCGAAGAAAGGCAGGGACGTGTTTAGGTTGCTGCAGCAACCAACACCGGGCGAGGGATTGCCCCAGGTATCAGGGTTCTACGAGTCAACCAGCAGTCCAGGGTTATCAGGGTGGACCTGCAAGCAGTATACCTCAGCAGCAGCGAGCTCAGGCTCAGGCCTACGTAGTGGACTTGGAGGAATTGCCAGAGGCGACAGCAGTGGTGAAAGGTAACTTACTTATTCTCAACCAATTAAATATTATACCTCCTTGAGTGCAACGTGCTAAAATGTAAGTAGAAAGTTTGCCTTATGCGATTAAAGTTAGCATGTGCATCATATTAGTTGGCGACTGGGTAGTATGTAACGCTGAGGTATATGGAATTCCGATTAGGGGTCAAGCTACTTTATGACTATACATTGATTATTGGGATTCTTATTTGGTGATTTTATACGACATTCTTCCTCGAGAATTCTGTATGGAGATTCTTATTCAGCATACTTCTTTGGACATCTTCTATGGTATTTTCTATGCGGTATTCCTATGTGGAATTCTGATACGATATTATCGGGAGTTCTTATATTGGGATTATTATTTGGTATTCTCGCTTGGTGATCTTGTTCGAAGTTCTCAATTGGTATTCTTGATTGGTGCTCTATTACGGGATCTATGTTTGGCGTTCTTCTTTGGTAATTTATTTGAGATTCTTATTCAGAAATTCTAGTCAGTGTTCTTATTCAGCGTTCCTATTTAAGCTTCTTGTATGGGGATTTTTATTCGATGATCTTATTTGGTGTTCCTACTTGGTGTTCTTGGTTCGTATTCGGAATTTAGTAATTGGTCTTTCAATCAGTATGTTTGAGTCAGCACCTGAGTTTTCTTGGGATCGATGCATAATTATGAGGACGCAATTGTTTTAAGGAGGGGAGAATGTGAAACCCCAAATTTTTGACCTTATCTCGCTTTGCGTGTTTTATTCTCGTTTTGCATGAATTGACCTATCTATGTGCTACATGACTTAGAATGTGATAATTTTGATATCAATACTCTTAGAACATGCTAAATGTGCATTTATGAAATTTTTCATAAAAAACGGAGTCAGAAATTTTATCGTCGATTTTTAGTGAATAGTATTTTCGAAACATGTCCGCTATAATTTTGAAACTGGTCTTTTTAACCCTTCTAGACCTAGTCCACGGACTTTAATAGACCTGCATTTGATAAAAACGGTTTTAAAATCGGCTTAGGAATTTATTAGGGTTTTTACACCGACTTTTGTGAAAATCGAGTTTTAGGCCGACTCGGGTAAAACTATTTTAATATAAAACTCTTTTTCACCTAAAATATATTGTCTAGAATTAATTTAGGTGTTAATTTATTAGTTGAGCAAGAAATAGTCAATAAAATGAATTAAAAGACTAGAAAATATAATTAAAAGACTAAATATATCAACTTTGACTTTGCTATTTTGTTGACTTTGCATATAAAACCACTACACACACTAAAAACAAAGCAAACACCACAAAAACACATACATTGCAGCCGTGAGTTTCTTGGCATTTTTGAGAGTTTTTCAACTTATTTTACAAAACAATTTTGCCTTAGAAAACTTAGTTTTAGTCCGAATCTTTTCAAACCGGGCTGGATTCCACTTGTTGGGCACCTATTGCACGCATTCCTAGCTTTACTTCGGATCAAAGGTGAGAGAAAAATTCTAGATCTCAAAATGTTATTTTTATGTTTTTGCGTATAATTAATTATTGAACCGTTAGAATGTTAATCTGATGTTAGATTATTGCTCCATGCATGCTAGGGATCATTTATATGCAATACTACGAGATTTGAACGGATGTAGCATATTTATTATTTTTCGGGTATTTAAAGTTGATTAATTTGTTAAATGTTGAATATTTTGAGTTGTGTTGATCGGAATCGATTGCCGTCGATTTCTAAAAGATTGATAATTACGTGGTAGCGCCGTTGTAATGCCAAATTTTCGATTGTGATGTCCGTGCCAAAATCCAAAAATTTCAGCCATGATACACTAGGGTTTTAGGGTTATTGGGCATGATTTGGATGTGTTTTGGTTTGTTTCCGAGGGGGCTAATGTAGTAGATTGAACGGGTGAGTGTTTGAAACTGATTTGGAGTTGTTTGGATTAGTAAAATGTAAGATATGATTATTTGAAGTTTAGGTTGTCTTTATTTAAAATGTTAGATTGAGCCTTAGTTGATTGGGTGTGGTTTGAGTGATTGAATTGTGAGTTGTTAATGGTTAGACTAGGGTTAGATTACGTGTTTCATGCATGTTAAGTTGGATGGCCTACTTTGTCATCTAACTTAGTTGTTTGTGGTTTAATTAAATATTGATGTTATATTGATTATTATTGGATACGGGAATTGGGCACTTTCGTTGCTGATCTCCCATATTATTGATTGATTATTATTAAGTACGGGAATCGGGCACTTTTGTTGCTGATCTCCCAGATTATTGATTGATTATTATTGAGTTCGGGAATCGGGCACTTTTGTTGCTGATCTCCCAGATTATGGATTGATTATTGATTACGGGAATCGGGCACTTTTGTTGCTGATCTCTCGGTTTATTTATGTTGAGTCTCATTGTTGTGAGCTTTGATAATGTTGTGTCACCTCGGGAGGCATCCTGGGTTGCGGGCACAGTTATCATGGCTACTCCCTATCTCGCATGGGCGGAGAGGCCATGGGGTGTGGGTCTAGGTCAAGGTACCTCAGGAATTGTGTCATTGAGTTTGGAGGGGTTGTTGAGCATGGAATTGGTATATGGAGCTTCATCAGTAAACGTATCGTATCCTTATTGTGTGTTTACAATTATTACTATTGTTGCATTTATAATGATTATTGATGTTCATTGTGTGTTTACTGACTCAAAGGATTATTCCAAGGAGTTTAGTAGACCTTGCTCGAGATCTATCGGATCCTCGCTGGGCTTATTTTATATAAGCTCACTCTCTATTATTGCATGCATACAGGTGTACTATCGCAGGATTACGGGTACGTGCCTCCTGAAGAGGCGAATGTGGAAAATGTGCCTTACGTGGATGAGTCTTATGTTCCGGAGTCTTATCCTTGATGTTGTATTGTCTTACTATCTTTTATATTAACTTAGTAGACTTTTATATGCTTTGTAGTTCATTATGTAAAAGATGTTGAAAAGATAATGAATTAGTTGATGTTGTCTTAGAAGCCTTCCTTTTGTTTATGATTAGATTGCTAAATTGGCTAAATATGTTTTTGTAATGTATATTAAGGTTTATGTATTATGTTGGAACGGAGGCGTATAACGAGGGATGATTATTGTATAATATGGTTATGACGTATGTTGTTATTTTATTGAGGAGTTGTTTGATATATGATATTCTGTTGAGGTTGGTTTAGAGCCTTGGAGTCCTATATACTATCGTTATACTGCCGAAATTCCGTTGCGTCCTGACTGATTATAGGAGGGGTCGAGTTGGGGCGTGACACTGTGCAGTTTTGGCAAACCATAGGGGGCTACTGTGCACTTCACCTTTAAAGAATTTGATCGTATTTTTAGTGAGTAAGGCATGTGTCATGCGTATGGTAGGCGTATGGTTTGCATAAACTCAATAAAAAGTGCCTAGATACACTCTTATTGTTGTTAGGCTCTAGAATCTTTTTTGCATGCTAGTAAATCATATCAAAACTCTCTTTATCATATCATATTAAGATACCCACAAATTTTGCAGCACTCATACATCCTCTCTCTCTTTCCCTTACATCTTCTACACCATAAAACTACATAGAACAATTACCACCAATTGTTCATAGCTATTGGCGCAAGAGAAGGGAAATAGGATAGAAGATCAAAGGGTTTGATCCTAGCATGCATTTGGCATGGTGTTGCAGCCCCTTGTTTTTGGTTTCGAATACCTTATTCACCATCCTCTAGTAGATAATTCTAGCATTCTTCAACCCGAATGACATGTCCCTCTAGTAATAAGTGTCTGTTTCAATTATGAAAGCTATCTTCTCCTCATCCTCTGGCATTATCTTAATCTAATTGTACCATTTGAACGTGTCCATGACGGTGAGGAGTTCGCACCCCAATGTGGCATCAACCATCTAGTCTATCCTCGGTAAAGGGTAGCAGTCTTTAGGGCACGCTTTACTGAAGTCAGTGTAGTTGTAACGCCCTGAAACCCTCACTGAACCCTATCCTTGATCCCAAAACCCCAAGGCACGAAAAATGAGAAAAACGGACGGAGTTTTTCCTATTTCTAAGCCAAACCAACCTGCACGCAAAAGAATCATCACACAAGAATTATCATATATATATACATAATTTAGTCCATTCTAGTTTATTAGGTAGTTCCAAGTTCTTTTTCTTAGCAAAATAGACTATAAGTACTCTAATCTAGGTTTTCACAACTAAAACGTTAACTAAAATATTACAATCCACTATTCTAGGTGATTTTTCACTTAATTACATATTTTACAACCAATGAATATACACAAGGCACACAGGCCTCAAAAGAATACATAACATTCACATAAGTACATAGGAAACATCCATCCCAAGCTAACACAAACAATTAGGGCGATTCACGAGCTTCCTCATCCACAGTCTCAAGAGGAACCAAACTTGGCTCACCTGAAAATGTTAGAAGGAGGGGTGAGCAAAACATGATTGCTCAGGGAGGGAGGGAAATAATTATCCGGAGAGTTTTTGAAAATGTTTTCGTGCAATGCATATAGGTCATAGAATCAATTAATAAGATAAAATACTCATTCAAGATAATAAGGCTAGATAATACATTTTAGAAAACTATAACTAGTTAACAAGCCACGTGCAAGCAATAAAAGATAAACAATTCAATCACGGGGTACCACATAAACACGAGAGAATCAAATCAATATTACAAAACAAATAACACATATAAAAACAATACAATCATATGTAACTCTCCAAGGAACAAGGGCCCAAGCGAGAGTTACTTAAAATGATACGGTCTAGATCATGATCACGAACCACGATCACAAGCACGAGCAGGAACACGATATGATAATGACAACGATAACGATAAGCTGGCATGCCTTATCACTACAGTGGGTGTACTCCGGATGTACCCCAAATATCCTACGACCCAAATCTCTCAGGGCGGCATGCCTAGCAAAAGAATGACTGGGTTCCATGGTAGCCGAGCTATACCGGCAAGCCCAATGCCACCCGGTGTTTCCTGACACTACCACGGCCGAAAAGGTTTCAACCTTGACACTCGAGTTATGATTAACACATAACGAGACTTAGAATAACAATTTAATAGCACACAAGCGAGGAACAACAAAGTAGGTTGTACTCGCACGTACATTAAAAAATAATAAGCACATAACTTAAACTATCATACCTTACAATTCCAATCAAGCTAATACAATTAACAATCTGACTACTTCAAAGGTTCAAGGCAGTACAAGCCAAACACCTTATAACAATTAACAATTAAAGACACAAAATAGCACAAAGCGATACACACAAGATAGCAACTAAGTTAACCGTAAATTACAAGTACATTCAAATCATAGACATACACTCTTGCATTTCAAGCACTTCTACTCCAACAATAACATTTAACAACATTTAACTCAACCTTCTCAAACTAACTCTTAACTTTTTAACAACCAAGGTATTTAATAACGAGGTTACTTCGAAGGCATGCTAGGCCACTTATAATTATTAACTAACTATAATTTCACTTCAAACAACTCACACATACACATTCATGGCCAAAACACACAAACACCTATTTATGTTCAATAAATTCTCTACAAGTTCTAATCACATTCTAGCAAATCTAAGCATTAATCTAGTCATTCTTGCACTTATGGCACCTTTTCTAAGCATTGAAACAAGCATTTAACCATTTGCACACAAACACACATTTTCGGCCCTTTGTGTTTAAACAACCTACACTAAATTTCAATCCTATTTTAACTAGTTTGGTGTCAATTTTAGCTATTGTAACACTTATTGCACATGATTCAAGTATTAGAACAACATTTAAACCCAAACTACAAATTTACAAGAAAAGTACTATCCATCACCTTCTCCAATTGAACAATTACAAAATCACATACAAGTTTTAGTTACCCATGCTCAACAAGGTTAAAAGTCTACTCTACACTCCAAAACACTTCCATAGCATGCATATTTAGCTCCAATAACCATTAACTACATAATATCAAAATTTACACAAAGCTTGAAACAATAACATTGTCATATAAAATGCATTCCCTCACCAAATAAAGGTTGTAGAAGCTAGGAATAGGCTTATGATGCCTAGAAATCACCTCCTACAATCTTGGATGACACCAATTTAGCAAACCCTAGGACCATTTTTTCTCTATTTCTCTTCTTCAAGCTCACAGCCTCAAGGCCTTTTTTTTTCTTTGTTTGCTTTGTATGCTAAGTAATATATGTGTATATATATTAGTATATATGTATGATATATGTATAGGTGGGTTAGCTTTAAGGAAATGGTACAGTACAAACTAATTAAAGGCCCAAAACAAAGTTATGTCTACTAATGGCCAAAAAATGCAAACTAGTTAACACTATTCATGCAATACACTAACTATTTTATATCTCATGCTCCCGATATGCAATTTACGTACTTTCAATGAATGAATACTAAAAATAAGTCAAGTGTTGAGGAAAAATTGCAAAATTATAAAATAAAATATTTTAATTTTTACCCCGAGCTCAGGGCTCATTTTTTAAATGATGAAAACTAATTTATTAGATGCAAGAAAATAGTTCCAAATAATACCAATAATAAAATAATGAGTTGATCATTTAATATAAATTAATTAAACTTAGTTTGCATATTTTTCCATAATATGAAAAGTATTCAAATCAATAAACGCAAATCACTAAAGTAAACATATAATCTCATACAAATACTTTAAATAAACATATAATTATATGCAAATAAATACTATGCAGTATATACTAGGTACGGGGTGCCACACTCTCTCCTCCTTCAAACAATTGCATCCTCGCAATTCCTTCTTCATAAAAGAATTTCATATCGGACTGTCGCAATTCTAGCCCAAGTTTTCCACCTGAAGCATCGAGTAACAAACCTCGAATATTTACTGCAGACTGCCGAGAAGAAGTACCACACACGGATACTAATAAGGAAACCCCACATAGGCATTCTTGAACACCCTGGATAAGAATCCACCAAAGCAAATACCATAGAAAATACTAAGAAAGAATACCAAAAGAGCACTTTAAATAAGAACTTCCAAATAGAATCCCAAAGAAAACCACCAACACGAATGCCAACAAGAATCCCAGTAAGAATACTGTTGTAGAATACCGTATGAAAATACCAATAAGAATCTCGGAGAAAATACCGAAGATAATATCATATAGGAATTCCAAAGGAAAATACCAAGGAAGAATATTGAAGAAGAACACCAACATCTAATTACTAAGTGTAACCTTCCGAGCACTAATTTCTTTCACTGATTACCAATAGTCGACTGATCAACCATTCTCTTTTTCTGTTGGTCTACATCTTCATGTAAGCCGCTACTGGTCATCTCTTTATAGGGAAGAGTGATTACTTACCATATTAATAGGCAATGCATGTATGCAGTGGGTTTCATATAAGATAAACACTTAATACACATTATTACAAATAACTAAGGTAAGTAAATTACTCAAAGAGTCACATAGATGTACAAATAATCATGTAAATGTACCTATCTCACAATCTTTGTATATTACGCAATTATGACACATAGGTGCACATATTTCAATCAAAGCCACACAAGTACACACATTCATGCGAAAACTCACATGTCTCGCATGTAGGCACACCTATTCATTCAAAAATACACTTCACATGCACGCACTCGAGGGTTGCTACCCGCTAGACCGAGGACCATGTCCCAGCTGAGAGTTAACTAAGCTCTTATACCAATTGTAACGCCCTGACCCCTCACGGAATCAGGTCCCCAAACCCAAAATCCCAAGGCATGAAAAATGAAAAAAAAAACAGACGGAGTTTCTCCTGTTTCTAGGCCAAACCAACCTACACGCAGAAGAATCATCACACAAAAACTATCATATATATATATATATATACATAATTTAGTCCATTCTAGTTCATTAGGTAGTTCCAGGTTCATTTTCTTAGCAAAATAGACTATAAGTACTCTAATCTAGGTTTTCACAACTAAAACATTAACTAAAATATTACAATCCACTATTCTAGGTGAGCCTTCACTTAATTACATACTTTACAACTAATGAATATACACAAGGCACACAGGCCTCAAAAGAATACATAACATTCACATAAGTACATAGGAAACATCCATCCCAAGCTAACACAGACAATCAGGGTGATTCACAAGCTTTATCCTCCACAGTCTCAAGAGGAACCGAACCTGCCTCACTTGAAAATGTTAGAAAAAGGGGTGAACAAAACTCTATTGCTCAATAAGGGAGGGAAACAATTATCCGGGGAGTTTTAGAAAATGTCTTCATGCAATGTATATAAGTCATAGAACCAATTAACAAGATAAAAATACTCATTCAAGATAATAAGGCTAGATAATACATTTTAGAAAACTATAACTAGTTAACAAACCACGTGCAAGCAATAAAAGATAAACAATTCAATCATGGGGTACCATATCAACACAAGAGAATCAAATCAATATTACAAAACAAATAACACATATAAAAAGAATACAATCATATGTAACTCTCCAAGTGACAAGGGCCCAAGCGAGAGTTACTTAAAAGGATACAGTCTAGATCATGATCAAGAACCACGAACCACGATCACAAGCACGAGCAGGAACACGATATGATAATGACAACGATAACGATAAGTCGGCATCCCTTATCACTCCAGTGGGTATACTCCGGATGTACCCTAAATATCCTACGACCTAACTCTTATAGGGCGGTATCCCTAGCGAAAGAGGGACTAGGTTCCATGGTAACCGAGCTATACCGGTAAGCCCGATGCCTTCCAATGTTTTCTGACACTACCACGCCCGAAAAGGTTTTAACCTTGACACTCGAGTTACAATTAACACATAACAAGACTTAGAATAACAATTTAATAGCACACAAGCGAGGATCAAAAAAGTAGATTGTCTCACACGTACATTAGAAAATAACAAGCACATAACTTAAACTATCATACCTTACAATTCCAATCAAGCTAATACAATTAACAATATGACTACTTCAAAGGTTCAAGGTAGTACAAGCAAAACACCTTATAACAACTAACAATTAAAGACACAAAATAGCACAAAGCGATACACACAAGATAGCAAATAAGTTAACCATAAATTACAAGTACATTCAAATCATAGACATACATTCTTGCATTTCAAGCACTTCTACTCCAATAACAACATTTACTAATCAAATTCAATCCATTTAACAACATTTAACTCAACCTTCTCAAACTAACTCTTAACTTTTTAACAACCAAGGTATTTAATAACGAGGTTACTTCAAAGGCATGCTAGGCCACTTATAATTATTAACTAACTATAATTTCACTTCAAACAACTCACACACACACATTCATGGCCAAAACACACAAACACCTATTTATGTTCAATAAATTCTCTACAAGTTCTAATCACATTCTAGCAAATCTAAGCATTAATCTAGTCATTCTTGCACTTATGGCACCTTTTCTAAGCATTGAAACAAGCATTTAACCATTTGCACACAAACACACATTTTTGGCCTTTTGCATTTAAACAACCTACACTAAATTTCAATCCTATTTTAACTAGTTTGGTGTCAATTTTAGCTATTGTAACACTTATTGCACATGATTCAAGTATTAGAACAACATTTAAACCAAAACTACAAATTTACAAGAAAAGTACTATCAATCACCTTCTCCAATTGAACAATTACAAAATCATATACAAGCTTTAGTTACCAATGCTCCACAAGGTTAAAAGTCTACTCGACACTCCAAAACACTTCCATAGCATGCATATTTAGCTCCAATAACCATTAACTACATAATATCAAAATTTACACAAAGCTTGAAACAATAACATTGCCATATAAAATGCATTCCCTCACCAAATAAAGGTTTTAGAAGCTAGGAATAGGCTTATGATGCTTAGAAATCACCTCCTACAAGCTTGGATGACACCAATTTAGCAAACCCTCGGACCATTTTTTCTCTCTTTCTCCTCTTCAAGCTCACGGCCTCAAGGCCTTTTTTTTTCTTTGTTTGCTTTGTATGCTAAGTAATATATGTGTATATATTAGTATATATGTATAGGTGGGTTGGGCTTTAAGGAAATGGTACAGTACAAACTAATTAAAGGCCCAAAACAAAGTTATGTCTACTAATGGCCCAAAAATGCAAACTAGTTAACACTATTCATGTCATACACTAACTATTTTATATCTCACGCTCTCGATATGCAATACACGTACTTTCGATGAACGAATACTTAAAATAAGTCAAGAGTTAAGGGAAAATTGCGAAATTCATAAAATAAAATAATTTAATTTTTACCCCGGACTCATGACTCATTTTTAAATAATGAAACTAATTTATTAAATGCAAGAAATTAGTTACAAATAATACCGTTAATAAAATAATGAGTTAATCATTTAATATAAATTAATTAAACTTAGTTTGCATATTTTTCAAGAATATGAAAAGTATTCAAATAAATAAATGCAGATCACTAAAATAAACACATAATCTCATACAAACACTTTAAATAAACATATAATTATATGCAAATAAATACTATGCATTATATACTAGGTCCGGGGTGTCACAGTAGTCAACCCAGAGTCGCTACTTGCTAGGGGTCTTTGCTACAAGAACCACACTAGCTAACCATTCTGGATATCCAACATCCCTGATGTGGCCTGCACTCAACAACTTCTTCACTTCCTTTTGTATGTTTTAGTTTCTCTCTACCTCGTATTACCTTTTATTCTGCCTAACAGGTCAGTAGATAGGATCCACATTTAATCGATATACCATCATACTCGAGTCGATACATGTCATGTTAGTGGCAAACCAAACAAATATGTGCTCATCTTTAGCGAGGAAGTTTTTTTTACCTTTACGGAGCTCTGGTGGAAGCACGCTGCTAATCTTCACCTTTCGATCCTTTGATAGCTCTACCTTATCCAACTCCTTAGTCGAAGTCCCTCTCCTCGTGTCCCGCTTATTCTCAGGCAAGTCCAACTGCTATGCCCGGGGGCCTTGGACTTTTAGCGAGGCCGCATAACATTCTCGGGCTACTAGTTGATCTCCCCTTAATGTGGCCACTCCTCAGGACATTAGGAATCTTATAACCTGATAGTAATGGGAGGCCACAGCTTAGAATTTGCTCAATGTCATCTGACCCAGGACTCTATTGTAAGCAGACTTGTAGTTTAGGATCATGAAGTCGGCCTTTATTATGGCATTTCGATCTCCCTCTCCCATGGTGAGGGGTAAGTTAATGACCCCCTCTGGGCAGATGGTCTCACTTGAAAACCCAGACAACGTGCCCCTTATTAGCTGTAACCTCTACGTACTCAACCCGAGCTTAACAAAGGCCTTCAACAATAGGACTTCAGCCGAACTAACCTTGTCCACCATTATTCTCTTCACCAGGTGACCAACTATCGTCTCCTACACAAGCAGTAGGTTATCATGCAGGAGGATAAGTACCTCAAGGTTGGCAGAGGTAAAAGTAATGTGCTCTTCAACCCTTCGTCTCTTATAGGGCAGTTTTCAACTCCCTGACCTAAGGTAGGCCTCCCTCTCGAGGCTACCCTCGCTCTTACATGCTGACTCTCCAACTATGGTTCCTACGACCCTTAGACGGTACTAACTTGGCTTCCTCCAACAAAACTTGAGCTAAGCACGTTTACCATTATGGTGTTCTCAGTGGGATTGCCAACTTTTTTCTATAAACGTTGCCAACCTATTAAGATAAAATCTTCGATATTGGATCTCGGTGAGTTGTTCGACCTATTACCTGCACAACAAACAAACCTGCAGGCTTTCCTTATGAGACCACTTCGATACTCAAGTCAGTTATGTAGTCAGGAGGAGAAAATAGCTTAACAATAAGGTAGGCAAAGAGTGTTTAGACTAGAGAATAAATTACTTGCCAGTGGAATGGTTTTGACTTATTTATACTTACTGAATTTCGACCTTTTCGAACTAAGATTAGGACAAGTTCCTTAACTTAAGGCCCAAGAATTTGTCTCGTTCTTGGATAGGACTTCTCTATAGGAAATGATTCTATCATCCACAGAATCTTCCCTCACGGACCCCTCTTTCAAGGACCTCGGGCTGTCATAACAATACATAGGTTCAAGCAAACGTGTTTGACCTCGACTTGCAAATACATGAGTTCGGATCCCCTCCTCTAACCTAAAAGCATCGTTCCTCTGGATGGCTCGGATAGCTCGAGGAGCATCTGACTGTGCTTAACGAACCTTTCCACAGAGGTCGCTCCATGAGGTCAAGTCAGGAATAATTATGCCACGTCACTTGTAGTTATGTGTGTACTTAATTAGGATGTCAAGAAATGAGAGTGAAATACAAAAAGTTGTTTGACTAATATACATAAGTGATAAATGAGTGACAAAAAATAGAGATATTTAATTTTCTTTTTTTAAAAAAGTGGAAGCTGACAACACCAGTTAGCAAATATAGATCATTTAATATCATATAATATTATAAAACATCTAATAGTGATACTATACCTGATTATTTTAATATAACTACATGAATATATCAGTATTATTAAATTTATTAATATTTTATCATTATTAAACTTCTCTCTTAATATTATAATAATTTGAGAGTTAGCACGCTCCTAAGAATTATTTCTATTTGAAGGCTGGCTACGGTTTCTCCTTTCCTAATCAAGTCCCACTCCACTCCTACGGGACCTACCCATAATTAAAAACGTAAAGTCAGTCTTATGTTATTTATCCAATTCTTCTACCATTTCAATTTGACCAAACCTAACTTCATCCTCACATTGTCTAGAGCAGAACAAGAAAAAGTAAATCCATGAAACCACCAAGAACGCCAACAATCTGTCACCATCTCTTTAGACCAACTTCAAAACATGATCATAAATCATCACTTCATAACACACTTGTTCCCCACCTTTTTGACACCAACACTACATCTGAAAAGACTATAAAAGTTGCATCTTGTGATCTAATTTCCCCTCAACAACTCCATGAAAGAGATGGATTTGCAACCAACTTCAAAACCAGTATTTCACCTAAAAAACACCCAAAAATTGAATCTTTTTATACCCTTTTGCTTAATTCATCAAAAGAATCAAAACCCATTTTCAGAAAACACATTTTTAGTCCAATGGTACAAAAATTGCACCAAAAAAGGCTATTTTCAGCTGAGACATCAGACCCTAATGCTAGTAAACCAATTGATGTTAGTGCCACTGTGAGTGCACCGTTTGAGAGTCAAAGCTCAAGCTCTGCACCCATTGATGCAGGCCGTTCGATGCGAAAACCAATCAGTTTATGGCCTGGAATGTACCATTCACCTGTAACAAATGCATTATGGGAAGCAAGATCAAGTATTTTTGAAAGACTTACTAATGTGGCAGCTGATGCACCTCCACAGAGTGAATTGATTACTAAGACACCATCTAAGAGCAGGACTAGTATTGTGTACAAATTTTCGAATGATTATATACTTAGAGAGCAGTATAAGAATCCTTGGAATGAGATTAGGATGGGAAAGTTGCTTGAGGACCTTGATGCTTTGGCTGGAACCATTTCCTTCAAGGTACCGGAAATTGTCTTTGAAACTCAGAATTTTATTCTTTTTAATGTACATTGGACTATATCCAAGTAAATTTTTAGAATTGGATTAATTGATATTGCTTATTGTATGAGCACTTTAAAAGTTGAAGTTTGGTGGAGATTAAAGGAGGGTGTATGGTTGATTTTATTGCTATATTGTCGTTACTCAAGTCTAAGGTTGAAATTGGATCACTTGTTGATTATTGAGGATTATGATGCTTGATATGTTCTTTCATCCTGTATAAATCGTCTACTATTAGCACTTGGTAGAAGTCATCTTTCTTATTATTTAATGCTCCTGGTTTTGGGTGCAAAATCACACTGCCATTGCCAGTATTATGTTTGATGTCTTTTAAAGGAGGACAATAATCAGGAAACTATTTATATTGGACTTCCTTGCAAGGACAACGTCGCCAAGCTGCTAAATGGTAATGTAGTTTACATGTGTTCTGCACCCACAATTTTGATCTACAGATGCAAAAGATATGAATGCCAGTCATGACACAATACCATGTCGTCATATGAACATAGCATTTCTCAAGAAATAGGAGAGATCACAATGGGAGACATCTAGAGTTGTTATATAGAAATTTAAAAAAGTTGTGAAAGTAAAGCATGATAAAGTAAAAGATGAAGACATCCCAAAGTATATTTTGGAGTTGCTGATAAAAACAACGAATAATTAAAATAAATGTGGACCATTGGTACCTTTCTGAGATAAGGAATTTACTGAGAAAGAGAAACAAATTTATTTTCTGATTTTTCAAACAATTCCTGAAGATTATATAGATCACTGTAGTCAACTGCACGCTGATGGAGTTCGACAGTATGGCTTTATGCATCAATATGCCTTCTACCTATATAGAGTGAGATACTGTGTGGAAACTAGTCAGATAACACCTATTTTCTTGATACATCATATTTTAATAAAGTTAGAGATTTCACTCTTGCTTATGTTCTAAAAGGAACCTTTGAAGGGAAGCTATTTGGCTTTGGACATCTTCTAGTCCTCCAAGACATGTCCCCAACATCTAACTAGTGAGTCAAATTAGAACCGTGCATGTGGCACATGTCTGCATCCGTCATTTATCAGGTTCTGTTACATTCTTCTGGCAGAAGTTTTCTTGCTTCCTTGCTTTTGAATTATGATTTATCAGAAGGAGCATTATTCGTTCGATATCCCCTGCATATTTGTTCATATTCCAATTTCAGAGTTAATGTATTTCAGAAATGATCTTCAGTTGTAGACTTTGTTTTTCCTTTTATCTTACCTATTCCTTCTTCTAAACAGCATTGTTCCAGCAATGATAGCACTACCAGGCCCTTAATATTAGTTACTGCTTCAGTGGACAAGATGGTTTTAAAGAAACCAATTCGTGTTGATGCTGATCTGAAGATAATGGGGGCTGTGACTTGGGTTGGGAGATCATCCATGGAGATTCAGCTGGAAGTGTCTCAGTCCTCAGAGGGTATCTGTTGGAATTCATCGTTTGCCTTTTCCATTTTTCATCATTAGAATTATATACTGTTTCTTTCTTCCTCAAGTAATCATTTTACTATAAGATTAACATCATGTTATATGTTCTATTTCTTCAACAATTAGGTCTAGGAAGTATCCATTCATTTTTGTTTCTCTTGATATATGCCGAGGGATCAGAAGTATTTTTTCAGTCTATTTAAGTTCCATACTCTCCTAACCTGATATCAGAGTCTACTAAACACTTCATGATTTGGAGTGTATTAGCTCTAATCTCTCAGGCATGTATACTTCTAGTTCATCTATATTAAGAGATTGTGATAGAAGCAATGTGCGTACCGTGATGTTAAGAGGGATAGTCAAGAGATTTATCTGATAGAAGATACCCATGAAGGCTTGATCTTATCTGACTACATTCAAATTGTTGAGCTACACAAGTGCAATCGAATTGGGGTTTTGATCTTCCACATTCATTTTACACCTTCACGCATATAGAGATTTGAGGGTAATAAATCTATTACTCTAGATTTAGTGTTTTTTGTCCTTTATGCAACTTCTTTACTGGCTTTTCATGAAGAATCAGAAACTTAATAGATAGAAAAAAGAAATAGCTGAAACATTTCATGCAATACAACAGGAGGTGGGATTTCTCCTCTCGGCATCATTCAAAGGTTGAGATGAGGTGGGATTGCTCCTTTCAGCATCATTCAAAGGTTGAGATGATGAAACAATAAGTATATTAGTAATAGTATCTGAACTTTAATTTTAAAATTTTATTAGGAATACCATGTTGGAGAGGGTTGCGAAAAGTGTGTCTAGTTCTTACCCCTTCTTCAAATTCTGAGTCCATTTCGTTATGCCATTACATCGTACTTTCCCATGTACTCTCTCAAAGCTTCAGATGATGCAGTCCAGTTGTTAATCAACTTTTATAAGATTCAGGAGCTTGATTTAATTATTCATTTCATAAAGATTAAAGATCTTCTCCAATATACCTCTTTTGCCAGTAAGTTCATTTTGTTTTAAGAATTTCCCATATTCTTTTTATGGTTTCTTGTGTCACCATATAATGCCAAAGTAATGCTTATTTTTTATTTCCAAGAGTTTGCAGCTGGTGTGGTATGTTGTTACTTTGATTGTTGACATTTAACTATTTACTTGCAGAAGCATCTGATCCCTCAGACTCGTTAGCACTTACTGCAAACTTCACGTTTGTAGCCCGTGACTCCAAAACTGGAAAATCTGCTCCAATTAACCAGATGTCACCTGAAACTGAGAAGGAAAAATTGCTCTGGGAAGAAGCAGAAGAAAGGAATAAAATGAGAAAAAAGAAGAGAGTTGAACAGAAAAGGGATATGGAGGGTGAGGAAGTGAATAGACTAAATGAATTGCTGGCTGAGGGCCGAATCTTCTGTGACATGCCTGCTTTGGCTGACAGGGATAGCATTCTTATAAAAGATACTTGCCTACAAAACTCTTTAGTTTGTCAGCCACAGCAAAGGAACATCCATGGTAGAATTTTTGGAGGATTTTTGATGCGAAGAGCTTTTGAGCTGGCCTTTGCAACAGCTTATGCATTTGCTGGCAGCGCACCTTGCTTCCTGGAAGTTGATCATGTAGATTTCTTAAAACCTGTAAGTGGCTATTCTTTACCTTTCTCGCATGTCATGGACTAGTTCTATGTAGAACTATGCATGCACTAATAGCTATGTATTCCAGCCAATCATTAAATCTTAAGTTATTCTGTATAGGTCACGTTTCCTGTTAACTTACCAACAAAAAAAAAAAAAGAAAAAAGAAAATTATAGTGCGTTGAAATAAGATCAGCATTTAATTTACCTCGTATAAGCAGTAAAAGAAAATGAAAAACATTGAGCATGATTTCCGTGCCACTTTACGACATAAAGCAGGTGCTGCACATCTTAGCCAGCCCTTGTAAACAAAATACACAACTTACCATACTTTACCTTCTCTCTGTTGCACAGACTGCAAAAGTTCATTCCATGTGATGGTTGAGGTACATTACACAGTGTTGTTAGAGGACTTCACAAAAATTTAACTTTCTTGTTTGCTCTCCTTTTTGATCTTCACCTGTTTATGCTGCAAAATTTGCATTTCTGGCAATCACTATCCACTAATTGCAAAAACTGCTAGAAGAAAAGATAAATATCTTCAAAAGTATTATTATTTGGTGTGAGAAATTCTCTTTGTTTATTGATATGATATTGTGGAACAGAACAGATATATGTTCTGAGTTAATTAAAACTTTTGATCTATCCATATACGCATAACACATGCAAGTTTGGACCAGCAAATGGATATGAAAAACTGCATGATTTTTATACACCTTGGTATTAAGCTTTCCCAAATATTCTATGCAACTTTAACTTTTTATTTCAAAAATAACTTTATTATTTTGCTCACTATAGGTGACAAATAGGATTCTAGATTCCTATAGGCGGAAGATCATTATGCTATGCATGAGCCAGACTTCAGATTCTATTATTCTGTGAGCTTATTCTTCTAGTGACCGGTAGATCTAGTGTTATTAAACACTGGATTTTTTTATCTTGAAGCCCTTTAGATTTCATAGTGTCACTGCATCAGTATACCTTTCAAATTCACTTAGAAATAGCAATTTAACTATCTAAGCATCAGTACTTCGACCCAATTAGTTTGCTAACCCCACCAAACACTTGAACTTGGGCTAGTAGAGCATGCAGTAAGTTTGAGACCCCACTCAATGGCAAGTTCTCATCTATTTTTCTTTTCCTTTTCTGTTTTGTTTCTCTTTGCATTTTTAAGTAACATTGCATACTATCAACATTTCATATATGTGTTAGTCATTCGTAAGTTCTATGATAATTTCTCTATGTTTCTTATGGAGCGCTTATTGAAAACTCTCACTTTGTCCATAAGTTCTATGCTAATTTCTCTATGTTTCTTACGGAGTGCTTAATGAAAAATTTCACTATGTTCAAGAGTTGGAAAAAATTGCAATTAAGCAGTTCACAAGGAACTGCTTCCAGCAACGCAGTACCTCAGAAATTAACTGAAACCAGACATGCTTGCTTGCAACCAAATTCTGTGAAAGCCATAAGATCCCAAAGAGGGATTGTAACATAAAAGCTCTAGTGACAATTGACCACCCCATACATGGAAGGAGCTAGTATCTTTTTGGTGCTAGTTACTGCTTTGAAGTCTTAAATGTTTAGATATAGAGGTATCCGCTTCTGAGACTAAGAATTTAATCTGATGACGCAGGTGGATGTTGGAAACTTTCTTCGTTTCAAATCTCTCATTTTGTACACAGAGCTTGAGAACCCAGCACAGCCTCTGATTAATGTGGAAGTTGTAGCTCATGTTACACGGCCTGAACTCAGATCTAGTGAGGTGCGCGCTCTCTAGTTTGGAAGAATGTCTTTATCATATTAATAATTGTTCATGAAGCATTCAGTTTTCATGTATTATTAGGTACATAAATAACTAGCATAGAACTAAAAGATTGTACAGCATGTCATGCAGAAGAGCCATTCTTTTCCTCTTCGGAAAGCATTTGGATTATTTTTTCTTTTTTTGCTTGGTATTTGGATTACCTTTTCCATCCTCTCTACACTAATATCCAGCTCAGTTATTGACCAAAAATAAATAAATAAATAAAGCTCAGTTGGAAAGTAGGCTGCTACAAATGACACCTGTTCATAAATGAATTGATGTTTGGCTCACTGGAAGGCTTGTTCATGGTTGTTTGTTTATGAAGTGGGCTATGCACAAGCATGAATATATGGGTCCTGTAATAGATGAGCCGAGCACTAGGATTGTAGATGAACAAACTGTTCATGAATGTTTATGAACTACTCGTTATGAGCTGAGAATGAGCACACTTTTTAGGCTTATCATGAACATGAGCCAAGCACTAGGCCAAGTACATCCAGTTACTAAATGAACGTGCCCAAACACGTGTGTGTTAAGGTTCAAGTCAGTTCATTTCCTGCTCTAGGAAAAAGTAATAGGTTTTCTTCAATCCTTGTAATTTTCCTCTCTTTTGCCATCGTAATAGTTCTTCTCTTTCTTTCAATCCCCCCCTCCCTCCCTCTCTTCTGTTTTCTTAATAGGGGTGAGCTGCTTTATAGCCGTGGACTACTTTCAATGTTTAGGTGTTTCATTCCACCCCCTTGTGTTAAACATGAGAGAGAGGAATTAGTCCTCTTTATATTATTTGTGCTTAACATTAGCCATATAAAAACTCTTTCCTGTTTTTCTTTCTGTTCTAGTACCAGAATTTCACATGGCATCCTACACGTATTGGAGATAATATTACTTACATGAGCTACTTCTCAAAAAAAATATTATTTACATGAGCTGATGTTGTTCAATTTCTCCCATGGATCTGCAACTGGATTAAACAAGTCCATGATATGTTCCATAAGTAACTGAGGAGATTCAAGTAAATTGATTCTCCTATTATTGAGATGTCAAATCATTACTTCCAGATGGGCTTCATGTGCCATGAAAACTGAACTAACAAATTATTTTGTCCACATATTCAAACCTTAGAAGATACAAACTTCTCCAAGAGATTTGGCAGACTCTGCTTCAATCTAGTCTTAGTGATTCGGCAGACTCTGCTTCAATCTTGTCCTAGTGATTCGGCAGACTCTGCTATAAGAGCTGAAAATCAAGTCAACAAATCTAGATACACAGAGCTGAATAAGTACAAGTACCAAGTGAATGGGTCTTTCAACTAAGTTTGAAACCATAGAGGTAGCATTTGTATTAGTGGATTTGGATTTGAGTGAGAATTTTTAATTTAATGAATTATAAGCTTTTTCACTTGGTATTTATGAATTTAAAAATCTGTTATTTGGATGATGAAAGGATTTAGTTCTGGATTTGAATTCCTTCAGTCTTAGATGACATAAAAGATAATTAAGTAATAACTAAGTATGAGGATGGATTTCAAATGGCACCAATTCAATGAGGATTTGAATCCATCAAAAAGACTTATAATTAGCAATGGATGGACATCTTCTGAAATTCTCCCGAACATCCTTCTTCTTCACTTGATATCTATAGTCAACTTATAATTAGCAATGGATTTATAAAGAATATAAAATCCATACTAGTTCAAATCATCAAAACACCTACAATGGATTTTTGAGCTATGGATTTGAAATCAATAATACTCAAAAACTAAAATCCTTCAATCCACATACGCCCTAATGTGTTAAATGAATGTGTTGATTCCGAACTCTAGCTCCACCCTGCACTGTCTTAACGACACTCTTGTGCAACCACGTGAAAGATTTGAAAGTTTGGTCCGGATTGTTGCATTGTTCTATGCAAGGGCTGGGACAGAGATTTGCCTCACAACAATGAGAATTAACCTTCTCTGATACATAAAATTAATAGATGGTAGTTATGCTGCTTCCCCTACTTCAATCCCCACATTATACTTATCTATATAATAATACTAGTAACTATTCAGAGCAACTATAGCAACAATAGATATAGTTTAACAATGTCATGGTAGATACAAAGACAATAATGAAGAATTAGTGTGACTCTAAGCAGCAGTCGAAAGGTAAGATGTGGTTAGATAAGAATACTTCACTTTAGAAGAGAATGCATTGAGACATCAAAATGATGAAATGATAAAACTTATTTTTCACTGTGGTTGAATGACCTCTTAAGATTTTAGATCTCATCTGAGCAAAAATTGGCAATATAGAAATTGCACCAATCTTCTTAAAGAAAGCAGCTTGAGGGGGGATTCATTTTTTAACACCTTCAGTTTTTATTCTTCCTCTATACTCTATGAGCCATCTATTATAGACTCGGGTTAATGTGAGAACAGGAGGACCAAATTTACACATTTCAAAGCACTTGAAGATGGAGAGGGTCAGACAAAAAACACACAAAAAAAAAAAAAAAAAGATGGAGAGGATATAGTTTGGGCGCATACTCTTTCCATTCTTTTCTTGGGGGCCTAACTTTTATTTGACATCGTATATATATATAGGAAAACAATCAGGTTCAAGGGGAAAAAGGTTAATCTAATGATTGTTCATTTACTCTTGTGGGCGAATTTATTTATGAAACATTTGTTTTTGTTTGTTATTCTTTATTATCTGGAGATTTGGAAGTTTTTCTTGTTTCCTACCATCTTATTGAGGCACAATATAGTGACTTCGTGATGGTGTTTGTGTACTCCATATCTTACCAGGTCTCCAACAAGTTCTACTTCACATTCACTGTTCGGCCAGAGGCTGTGAAAAATGGTCCAAGAATTCGCAATGTTGTTCCTGCCACAGAGGAGGAGGCACGGCGTGTGATAGAACGCATGGATGCTGAACGGGCACAAATGTGAGATGTTGAGATTTCTGTGCCAAAACGCATTGGTAATGACGGAGTTTAGCCATAAGTTCCTGGAATGTTGTAATTAGGAAAACATGAATGACCAAATTTCAAGTATCTGGATGGCAACAACACATAAAGACTTTTGATTAGTGCTTTGTGCAAGGCTTTATGTTTATGTTCCGAGGCCAAAGCTATATTTGAACAAAATTTTAGCATATGTGACGCTTGAGAATGTTGAAAAAGTTTTCTGCCGGAAGTTTAAATACATTGTTGTTATGCATAACTCGTGTCCTGGTTGCAGAGAACATAAGAAACTAGCCTGCCGGAAGATCTCACGTACGATGGTCAGGTGAATATTGAAAAGTTTGGTGTCACCGGTTGCCACCGTAGTAACCCATGAGCGCACACAAAAGAATTACCAACCAGTTCAGAGGCAAAAATAAATGAGCTGGCATTCCACTTATTCCTGCATGTTTACATGTCAAATTTATGCTGCTTGTGGAAAGCGCTCCAGGTCATATAGCAAATATAAGATGGATGATGTGCCAAAATACCATACCACCAAGCCACATTGCAATCTCAAATGCAGTTTCCAATTGAAATACAAGCGACATATCTAGCAGTTCAATACTATGTTTTATCCTCACTGACATGATTACCTTCTGCTTGTATCTGAAAATAAATATATTACAAGATGTTGTACATGCATTTACATAGGTAGCATAGATAAACAGGGAAAAGAGATTCAACTTCTAAACTCAGCAAATGCCAGAGCTCTTTCATCTCTATTCTCGGTTACAAATTTCCGGGTTAGAATAGAAGAGCCACCTGGCAAACTCTCAGGAGCAAGAGGAGGAAGAGGTTTCATCATCGGAGGAGCTTTGTTCGTGCCTCCCATTGAGACCAGGAAACACGTGCGGAAGGCTGGGATTAACTGAAACTGGAATTTGTCGGCCCGAGCTGACTATCGTTCGCTCATTTATTTTACCAACATCCTTGCATACCTGATCAAGAATGGAAAGAAAGTCTCTAACAACCATGAATATCCTGAACCGATGAGCTTCTTCCTTAGATGAGTCACCATGGAAATACTCAGTTATCTCTTTCACCATCGACAGAGTTCTGCTCTCCTGGGCTTGCATATTTGTAATCTCTTCCTTTGCCTTCCTCAAGAATTCATCCATCGATTCAGAGAATTTCTTGTTACTGTCCTTCAGCGCAAGCTCTTCATTCAATTTCAAGACTTCGGTAATCTTATTTATTCCTGTGGCCAGTTTTGCCACCTCACTGATAAGCACATCAGAGTCCATGGCAGCAGCCTTCTTAACATTGGTAAGCTCGCCACTCAGGCCAGAAACAACTTGAAGCCCAATCTTTCTAAATTCAACTTCATCCCGCAGATCAGATTGCTGATTTTTCTCAGCATTTGGATTCTTATCTGCACTAGAAAGACGAGAACCTTCTGCTCTGATGATTTCGTGCACAACAAAATGCAGAAGTGTGGTTTTCCCATCGGTTCCCTTTACATCTACAAGCTTCAGAAGAGTGTCAAGCTTGAAGGCATGGGCATCTCCTCGGTTGGTCCCAACATTCATACGGTTCCCAGTTTTGAGCACAGCTTCTAGCAGCTTCAGAAACATCCTGCTGTTTCTCAGTTCTTTACAAGCTGCCTGCAATTCAGGAACAGTGAGCAATGTGGCTGGAAATAAATAACATTGTGACTGTACTTGGCAGCTTAAGAATCTCTATTCCTGGACTGTCATGAAATATAAAGCTTATGACATCTCAGAAACCAGGAATAGGCATCCCACATTTCACTACACAAAGATTAGAACCCATTAAAGTGCGACCAACAACACATCTATCTTCCCAAGCTTACATCACTAGAATTATGAAACTATTACTATCATCAGTCACAAATGTTCATAAGTCGTCGGGAAATATGATCATTCAAAAACATATAAAAAGTTAAAGAACTAGATTTTAATAGCATGAACTCAAAAAGGTGCCAAGAGCCAGAAATTATTCTTTTAAGATCATCTCAGTCAATAGAGCAACGTGGAGAATTACAGTTCAGAAGTTTTATCTCATCTTGCTGTGTTCATGGTACAGGTTGAGCATCTTTAGATATATAAAGCTTATTATTTTTTTGATAGGCGTCTCTATTTGTCTGGGGTTTACGGTATTCTAGAACTGCAATTGTCTCGGTATCAACTAAATCTGAAGGTCTGAAGGCAAGACAAGAGGGTTAAGCTCAGTGGGAGCAGCTCTCACTTGAAATCTAAATGGTTTCTAGTTCGAGTCACCTAGGGATAGGTAAGGAACCACTGTTGATCCCCTTTATACAAAGAAAAAAAAAAAAAAAAAAAAAAAAAAAACTAAATCTAAAGGCACAGAGTAAGATGTAGATGCTGAGCAAGCGAGACAAGTACTTGATCAGAAACTGGATTTGGCCCAATGGATTTGCTACACCTCATCGACTACTGTGCATGGAAATTTCAACTTGCTGGAATTTATACATTGAAATAGTGAGAAGATAGAGAAGATGCCCATTCTTTTGGAGGCGGCTGACGATAGAGAAGATGCCCATTCTTTTGGAGGCGGCTGACAAAGTGCAACTTTGACCCATTACTTTGAAGAGAGATTTATTTACACTTATTGCTTAATAAGTAAATATGATTTCAGCTGTTGAAGCTATTTGTAAGATGTCCTCTTAGAACAAAAATCATCATCTATATTGTGCCCTTCAGTTTGCATGCATGACCACTAGGACTGAGGAGCAACAAGTATGAGATACATCATCTAAGGCTGCAGAATAATAAACAAAGCAGCAGCGTGTTGAGAGAGAGCGAGATCTCGGAACGAAATGCATTAACAACTAATGATGAGGAAATAATAGCGTTTACCTCTAGTGTCTCAAATGACCTCTTAAGGTATTCAACCTCTGAGTCAAAATTGGTAACATAAAGCATTGCATCAACCCTCTTGAAGGCAAAAGGTATATCAAGTACTGCCTTCAGAAATTTCTCTGCAGGGCCCAATTTGAATGGTGATTCATCTTTGAACTCCACCAGTTTCTGCTCTTCCACTTTGGTAGGAGACATCTTTATCAAACTCTCAAGAAGCTCTGTTCCCAATGTATCAGCATTTCCTGTTCAAGTGGTAAACAATAGGGAAATAAAACTTTGACATATACAAAGTCCACGTGTGTTGAATCTCAAAGTGTAGTTAGTGAGAGAGAGAGAGAGAGAGAGAGAGAGAGAGAGAGAGAGAGAGAGAGAGGGAAGAGGGAGAGAAGGGGGGATACACGCAAATATTGTAAATCAAAAGCCCAACGATCACATTTGAAATGAGAATACCTACAGTTATCTCACTAGCTGGGACAGCAAAATAAATAAAAAATAACTTCACTACTTTGTGGAAGTTCTGAATTTTTTTTTTCTTTTTTTCAGTCGAGATGGAAGTTCTGCATTCATTATCTTAAAGGGGAGCCAAATCCACAATGAATTTACAGGATTTAGAAAGGCATGGTCTTCGCAGGGAACTCTCCCAAACCAGCAAGAATGATGTCGTGGATATTAAGCTTCCAGTATGGCAGGATATGAATACCAATCCCTTTAAGTTTTACTCATTACCCCAACCAAAGTCAATTTTTACATTTTGCAACAAAGAGTATCAACAGCTCATACTAATCTGATTTCATTAAAATGAGATGCATGTAGTCTCATTTCTGCGGCTATCAAATTGACCAAACATTTCTGCAGATACATGTAGTCTCATTTCTCATTTATACATCTAGACAGTTGCATTACCCCCGGCGATGAAATTCCAAAATGAAATAAAAGACTTAACTGAAAACCAACTACTACAAGTGATGCAATCCATCAAGATTCAGATTCTAAAATGAAATAACACACTTAACTTTAGGCCAACTGCTACAACTGATCACACTCGGTGAACATGATATTAAATATTAAAACACAGTATTTAACATTATCAAGCTTAGATTGGCAGTTTCAGTATTCCCTGTAATTATGAAAAAGACGAGAATAGCAACACAGACAAAGATCAACCGAGAAAATGATACATGCCCAGAATATGAAATTAAGAGAGAGCGACATAGATTGAGAAGGACATAAAAAGAGCAGTTCAAGAAATACGCCAATGCAAGATCATAACTTAATAGGGAAGAGATTTATTGCCGGCTTTATCTTAAATTACACCATAAGGCATCTCTATTTACCTTCTAAAAGTGCTTCACAAACTTCCTCTGCCGTAACATTAAGTGCCCTCAACAATATAGCAATGTTCTGAGACTTCTTCGGATCAAGCACCCGGTTTTCTTGATTCAATCCTGGGGTGATAGGCCGTCGATTGCCATCCTTTTGATTTATATTCGAAGAATTGACCATAAATAACGTCTCAATCATTTCCTCATTCACCCTACAACCAAATCCAAACGCTACTAACTCAAAATACCAATATACCAATCATAACATACTCCACCATATAAAGTTAAGTCAATACTAATGAAACAATCAAATTCATTCCAAAAGAAGAATATACTCCATAAATTATCAACTAAGCACTTTAAGTATCAAAAACTAATATAAAAAGGGCAAGCCAGTGCACAGAGCTCCTGCTACGCCCAGGTTGGGAAGGGTCGGCCTATACTTTAGAATAGAAAAATGAAAAAAAAAAAACAAAAAACAAAAGCGGTCAGTGCAGAAAATCTTACTGAAAAGAGCTAGAGTTCAATTGATCCCAAACCATGGCTCTATCCGTGCTGGATCTGACTTTATCCCATTGCAATGATTTCAACTTTGGCTTCATAAACTCCTCAGCTTTTCTCTCCCCACTGACCGGCCTTGATGGTGCCACGAGCTCTGGCGGGCCCACACTCGGCCCCCGACCACCCACTGGCGCTTGAGCCTCCCAAAACCTCGCAGGTGGCGGTGGAGGAGGTGGCGGAGGATGCAGTTTTACACTACCATAACGGCCTAAAACACCTGGTTTTCCCACTGGAGACTCAGGATTCAGACTGGAAAAATCCGAAACTCGAGAAGGTGAATTCTGGGTATCCCTGGAAGAAGCCGGAGATGACGACAATGCCCTCCGTTCCCGAGGTGGCGGAGGAGGCGGAATGAACCGCGGCGGCGCTGGAAAATTTAGTAACGAGTCTGGTGACCTTGTTGTTAAGCTTGTGGGGCTTAAATTTAACACCACTGATGGACTACTAGAGGAGGAATGCGTTGGTGAATTAAAATTCGTATAAAAATGCGAATCAGTGGCTTTGCTGTGGAACTTTTCGGGTTCCAAACCATCGAAAGCCTTCTTCTGAGGGCTTGATTCAGTGTGGTGAGGACTATCTTTATCACCGGAGGAGCCTCTTGGTGAGTAAAACTCTTCTTCTTCATCATCAGAACCACCTATGTGGGTGTTGTTCTTGTTATTTTGTCGTAAATGCTGACGTGGCAACGGCGGCAGAGGACGGAGCTCTGGTGAGTCAAGCCTTTGATAAGCAACATTGTTGTCATTATCGTTGTTGGTGATGTTGGCATGCTCGTTTACTTCTCTTGAGCTAACTAGTGTGCCAAGGTAGAGGACCTCTGAGCTGGTTGAGGTGGCGGAGTGGTGGGGGAGGGGTGGTGCTGGTGGAGGTGGTGGTTTCTTGGAGATGGTGGTGGTGGTGGTGGTGGTGGCGGCGTCGGACGGGGTGGTGTTTGGTGGGAAGAGGCGGAGACTGTCGGTTCTGGTGTGGTGTTGTTTGTGGTGGTGGTGCTGGTGGAGGTGGTTCTTCTGTTTGTGGTGGAGGAGGAAGGCAGCAATGGCGGCGATGAAGGCGGCTGAGATGAGGGAGACGGAGACAATGATGGCAACGAGTTTACGAGAAAGTGGTTTGGAAGAGGAGGAAGGGGACTGGGGGAGGATGAGGGAAGAGATATTGGCGGGAAAAGTGGTTAAGCTGGCTGATGAAGGCGGCGAAGGTGGTGGTGGTGGAGAGGGGTAAAATGGGAAAAATGGGTTTTGGGTTTGGGTTGTGGTAGTGGGTGGTGACTGATAGGAGAAGGGGTATTTTGGTTGGTGTTGTTGTTGAGGTTGAGGTTGAGATGATGGTGAGGGGAATGGTGGTTGAGGTGTAGGGAGTGCTGTTGGAGGAAGTGACTGGTCAAGTGGAAACAGTGGTTGGTGGAGGATCCGCCGGTAGTGGTGGCTCTTACTGGTGGCGAGGAGAGGTGGTGCAAGGAGGAGTAGAGTTACTATGAAGAATATAGTGTGCATTGTGCGTGTGTGTGTGTGTGTGTGAGAAGTGAAAATGACTGATCTCTACCCCCGTCTTACTCTACAATCTACAATAGAAAGCAAATGCAGAGAGAATATAAAAAAGTACAGAATAGTGGGGACTTGCGGGGTTCTTCAAAGCCTGAACCTCTTCTCGGCTCTTTGGGTGATTTTTGGATTAATTGGTGTTTGGTAGAGGCCAGAGGGGTGTGGAGATGGAAAAACTCAAGACGGACTGTACCGCATTAATGTGAGGGTGGAACTCACCTTCTACGTAAGAGGTGGACTAGTTCGACAGACAGACGAACTAAAGTCCAATATGAGGAGATGTTATGTCTTAAGAGGGGTATGGCTACTGCCTGCTGCAGCTGATACTTTGAGATTGAACAAAATTAAAAATGGAGGACTTGGAGACCTTTTTTTTGCTTTACAATAAATTATACCATTTTCACTCTAAAGCAACAAGACTTATGTTCAAAATTAGTTAAAAATTAAATAATAATAATTGCAAAATATAAATTTTAATTATAAAGAATAGCTATTCAATCACTTTCCTTGGTTTGTGCTAGTAGTTTTACATGGTGGCATGATTGGAAAAGCCAGGAGGCTGGTAATTATAGTCAAAGTTTTAAAACAAAGGAGTAAGCCCCACCAAAGGACAGAGGACAGTGCTTTAAATTACCCTGATTTTACCTCTTACAAAAAAACGAATGGAAAAACAAGTGGTGGACAACACAGCAGCACTGTAGAATTGTACAATATGAAATATGAAATATGAAAGGTAACAGTGAAAAGTCAAATATGTAATGCAAAATACTACTTTACCAAAAAGACAGAATATTAATCATTTAAAAGTAGAATTTTGAGTGATGATGTAAAAAAGATTGAGAACAGGTTTAAAAAAAAAAAAAAAACTTGACAGACAAAGACACAAGTATTGTTCATTGGGATTTTCAACTTTTCCTCTACCTTGCTTTAAGATTCTTGCAGATTTATCTTGTCACAGGTGTACAGCTGTAAACAAACAACACACAAATACAGTAGCTAAGGATTAGATGCATTGTCCATTAAGACCAGTCATTGAAGATTGTTAAAGCATGTTACAGAATAACAGTGACTTTAATTTGAAACATGTTTATTGAGAAATTATCAAGATTTTGGAAGTTTAGATTTTAGATCATTTGTAGAATAGGTTTTGTCTCTTTATTGAGTATAATAAACGGGATGACTCATTTTATAGACTTGTAAATTTTTAATTCTCTAACTTTAGCCTCCTTTGCAAGGAAAAAAACAAAAAAATGATTAGATGGGTTAGGTTTTTTTTTTTTTTTAATATCTTAAAATTACTTTACACAAACGGTCATTATTAATGAACATTAATCACGTTAGAATTATAAGTGATTTTTTACACCTATATATTTTTAAAATCTTGAGTGTTATAATTAATCTCACAATTATACTATAAAATAATAAATTTTACGTAATATAAATTTTTTATAACGTGTTATCATCTAAACTAACTTTTAAAACAGCTAACTCGCTAGCCGTGAATGAAAATGTGTAGGGTGGGGAAGAGAGTAATGAGGACAAAGCCTTTTCACGTTCCATTGTGTGTTTGAAAAAGTAGCATACTGATTTTGGCTTTGTCAAGAAAGTGACAAAAGACATGAAATTTTTGTTGGGTTTATGAAAATTTTGCTTTTAGCAGGCATAGGATCTATGACCCAAGGCCCTTTCAGTGCGCGTGGCTTTTGAGCTGGTCTCTATATTATACGAACCTTCATCGTTATATGATATGAATAGGAATTACAACTATTCGATTAACCGCAAAATCTAAAAAAATTAAAATTAAAACTGTTTAATATAACTTATCCCTAAAATTAAAATCAAAAATTAATGATTTAAAAATTATTATCCAAAATCAAACCGAGAAATATAAAAATATAAAAAAATATAGATAACCGAAACCGAAACAGATAAGAATTTTTTATAGTATTTTTTTAGTTGGGCTAGGCCCAATAGCATTTTTTTATTTTTTTTAAAAGATAGTTGAATTAGGTCTCAAATCTTTTAAAAAAATATAGTTCATTTTTAATTTTCTATTGATATAATTTTAGATATTAGTATAAAATTAGTTTTATATTTTTATCAACTTTAAATATTATATTATATATGTAGATATACACACATATAAATTATATGATAAATTAATAAGCGAGTTTCTGGTTTCGATTTTTTTAATATTTAAAATCAAAACCTCTAAGCTTGCCCATCAATTTTTATTATCGGATTTTTATCGAACGGATATCTATCGATTTCGAATTTAAACCCTACCTGATGTCATCCTTAGATATAAAAAAAACCATGAAGATATTAATAAAATCTCTGTCATCAGTTATGAGAGAGTAAGTAGACATACACGTATCTGAGAATCACTTCATGTAAAGTTTAGACTGATTGATTAATAAATTAGATATTGACTTGTTAATTAAGTATTACGAGTTTAAAATTTTCCTTTGCTAAAATAGTGTGTATTATAACCATATTATTATATTATAAGATTTATAATCTTAGAATTGTTTAATATAATATTATTTAAAATGAGTTTTTCATAATTATTAAAAAAAATAAAAAAAAAAATTGGCTTTTATACAATTGCTATGTACGCTTTTTCTTATTTCTTTTTTTCTTTGTGTCATAATCGGCTATGTATGACCACACGCCTGGAGAAAGGGTTGATATGTAACCGACCCCTTTAAGAGCAACATAACAGATTCTTGTAATCTTCGTGTCACTTTATTTAATTATTCAATTTGAGAATGAGAATGCAATCATTAAAGATACTTTTGTCATTAAAGCACTTTAGGCTCATTTGTCAACATAATGCAATATTATTGGCGTGCTTTAAGGAATGTTGGAAGGCTTTGCTATTTTTCTTCTCTATTTTCAATCTATTTTTGCCTCCTTTTGCAATCTATATTATATCCTACAAAAGCTAAATAAAGGACAATTTGATGCATAAAAATTTTACTACACACAACATTTAAAAAAAGATTAAATTCAATTTGAAGTCTTACAAATATTTAATAGTTTAAACTTTGTTCCACTACTAATTAATTTGAAATTTTAAAATAAAGGTGACAAACAAACTTTTGATCCGTCTAAATTTCTGGTGTGGACTTACACCTCCTCCACCTCTCTTTCGCCAATAACAAATTAGATGGAGTTTAGGGTATCTTCAATAAAATCTGTAACAGATTCTATTGATCAAAATTCATCACTAATGGAAGTTTTTAAAATATTATTTGATCATTTTTGACAAAATAATGACATCACTCAAGTTTTGAATCTCTAAAATAGCACATAGTCTCCATTTTCTTCAACAAATTTGTTGAAGAAAATAGAGACTATACAAGAAGACAAAAATGAGTCTTCAAAAAAAATAAATGTCAGATCTGGAAAAAAAAAAAAAAAAAAGGAGCACAAACAGCAACAAAAAAATTTAAAAAACAGCAAAAAAATTACAAAAAAATTGTTTTTTCAACAAACAGCAACAAAAAAAAAAAGGTAAACACAGAAAAAACAAAAAAAAAAACCCATGTGATGGTGGTTTCGCCAGTGGTGGGGGGGCAGCGGAGAAGAGCAGATTTTAAAACAGTTTTTTTGCCTTGATTTTTAAGTGGGTCTCTAAAATTGATCTTAGTTTCTATATGAATCTCTAAAATAATGGATAGAGACTCATTATAGAGATTCTATTAAAAATAGTCTTAGTGATATTTATGGACTTAATTTAATTGGAATATGACATGACATATGTTTGAAATTTCATATACTCATTTCACAGCAATTGGGAGCAGATTCAATGTGGAATGTGGGACTTTCAGCAGTTGCTGACCCCATAATATTTTAAACTACATTAATCTTTGATATTTTTTTGTCCAACTCTAACAATTCTACTAATTTTCATCTCCAAAGTCACTTAGCTCTCACAATATGGTGGATATTGAGCAAATTACTTCTGACACACAGATCTATAGATATCGATGGAGAATCCTTTAGGAAGAAAGCATTTTTTTTTTTTTCCAATTTCCAAAGCTTTCTGCTCTAGAATCATATAAACGAAATAATAAAACTCTATTATTATAGTTGTAGATACATAAGTACACCTAATATGTTACTCAAATCCCAATGCCAAATTTCATTCTCAGTCTAAACATGATCTTAAATGTGGTTTCGCAACTCAAAATTGGATAATGATCTCGGTTGGCAAACATTATTTTTTTCTCTAATCATTTTTATTGTTAGTAAAAGATAATTAATTTAGGTGAAAGCTTAATTGACTTTTGGTGCTTTCCCCATTGTATTTTTCCTGACAAACAAAAAGGTGTAAGATAAAAATTGACTTATCGGACTGCTTCAGTTTCAAACACCACAAATCGAGGTAAGAAATATTTCTCCAAATCCCTTTAGCAAATGCAAGGCAACCTACCTTAATACTTTCTTTGCCACTGCTTAATGAATGATCCAAGAGCAAAATAGGAAATCTCTCCTTTAATTTTATTACAATATGCTCATTCGCGAGGAAAAGAAACTAGGATGATATTGACGATTGCTTAATATGGCTTTTCTTTTGAACAACACCATGTGTCTTTTTTTTATTTTGTTTTTTGGTCATTACATCATCTCTCCTTGTTCGCTTATTTCTAATTTCGAACTTTATCCCTGGCCGTATCAATCAAGCTAGTCTACAAAAATGACAAATTTAAAAGGGAACAGGCTCTGAAGAGCTCGGATAGGAATATTAAGGGAAGAATACTCAAATAAACAATGTCATTAATACAAATGATTTAGGCTTGGGGTTTTTTTTGGAGATCCCTCCTTTTATGAAGGGCGATGGCGATTTATAGCTCCTTGAGAAATAATGATCTTTGTCTAATATAAGTTGAATTGTGTGCTCGGGAAGATGAGGCCATTAGACTTGTTGAGAAAGCATGAGACATATAACGTAGTTCAATGATGTATGTTGGATTTTAAGAGATTAGGTGCATTGAACGAGAAATATATCAAGTGTCACGTCATGTTATCTTATCTCGGTTCTTGTTTGCGATCATTACTTGACTTGGTTTTGATATGGTGTGGAAGGGTGCCCTTCAGGCTTGCTACATGGCAAGTTCTTAGTGGTTTTGGCACATTTGGCGCTCATCCCTTTCAATTCTAGCAGAGATCTGCCTAAGTGATTCAATTTTCTTTTTCTCCTTCTGTATCATATGGTTGACGTGCGAGAAATGCATAAAATATCTGATGACTGCCAAGATGATATACTACTATTAACTATTAAGTGAAATTGAGCCAAAACGTTACTTTGGGAACATCTGATAAAAAATGGAATAATTATTGAGAAGATTAATTACCATAGGATGATACTGACAAAACGAGGAAAATGTGACAAAACACAGAAAGAACATATGTACAATAAGAAAGGGATGAAAGTGAAAGGAAAAAGGGAAAATTTACTCAAGTTAAAGACTGCCTTCAAATATAGTCCACTATTCAATGATATCGAAGGAAAAATACAAATCAGAAAGTGGCTGTATGGGTACGGTTAACTTTGAAAAGTTGATCGAGTTTGATTTTCTGAAGGCCTATAAAAAGGAAGGAGTTGCAGGGGGTGTGCCTTACGTTAGCACTCCGAAACTTTAGTTAATTGGGTGCTTAAAGAAGAAAAGTATGTATAATTTCAATAAAATGAAATTGTTACCTCCCTTGGAGAGTGTGTGGGCGCATTTATACATTTTGGATAAGAGAGAATCTGACACCTCCGGATTTCAAGGGGTATGTTGGCATTCTATTAAGATTTGGGATGCCATTGGGAGGTCGGATTCGTGACGTCATCGTGAGGTCGGATTTGAGATGTTATTAGGAGGTCGGACTTGAAGCTGCAACAAGGCGTGGAGATCAAATCTTTCATGGAAGACCTGTCATACCCTTTTATTTGAGAGCACTCAGGGGCTTAATAGCCTTTCAGATGAGGTAGGTAATTGTTGGTTATTATCCATGGTTCTATAGCCTAGATTACTAGTGATTTAGGAATCAAAACCTTAATCTAGTGTAGCGGAAGCAATCAAGAACCGATAACCAAGCAAATACATATAAACAAGCAGGCATACATGCATAAAACGCAGTTTAAGATTTCGCAGATAGATTCATTATCTTTAAGTGTTGGTGTCAAAACTCAACACTACAATGATGCTCACCACACGATGGCTGCAACGGATGGACACTACTCCTCCATGCTTGCCTTGGCCTAGAGTTCCACACCAATAGAAAAAGAGATTTGCGGCTACCAAGGGGAAGTCACAATCGATCTTCTCTTCTATTCTAATTCCAAGCTATGGTGATGGGATAATCTCTTTATTTATCTTTATAAATTTCATATCTTTTGATAAAGATAAATCCATAAAATAAAGAGTCCTACAATAATAGCTAGCCTACAATTCCATCTTCTTACTTTCCTAATCCATCCACACGACTTCTTCTTGCCAAATACACACTCCACACGCCATTCATAGAGAAAAGGAAAGTGTACCTACCAATATGGAAATTAGCTAGAAGAGGGACAAAAAGACATATTCGCCCTAGATCTAAAATAACTAAAATGCCCCTGCTAGACGCTAGTTGCATTTTATTCATTTTAACCCTAGCTCATTCCACTAAAGAGCTATGGTTGCACTCTAGTATGAATACTTATTCACATGATGCCAGTCAAACGAGGTTTGACTATGTCTTTGACCTACTAAGTATAAAAGACCACAATATCCCTCTATGTAGAACCCATAATCAATACTAGGTCTTTACTTTGTACTATCCACCTTTCTTGATTACCTCTATACTTTGTGTCTCTAATCCTCTATTAATGATCATCTAGATATTATTCTCTTGATCCAATGAGCGACACACAAGTTCAATATCTAAATATAGTCCCGGTTGACTATATTACTAAGTACTTAGGTTCCGATAATTAACAGAATCTCACAAAAGGGGATAACCCATCGTTAAGATGGCATAGAATGACTTGACACATATACATGTGCCAACTAGTCAAGTCCATGTATCCAAAACATAGAGCTGTTGACCCATATAAGATCTCACCCATAGTCAATCAAAATATATGTTCTTGAGTTTATTGGTCATCCACATATGCTCAAGAACTAGAGCATTGGTCCCTCATAGCATATAGCTTCTGTGTGGATCACCACACACCTATGTCATTCATTCAAATCAAGGAGCCTTAGCATGCATATATGGAGAGAATATTATGAGAGTATAGAGATGCTCATGCAAGATGCACTGATTCTTAATTATTATAATATCCCTTCACTGAGATGTCTTAGTGCTAGTGGTCTTTAGGGCATATAATTCCCAACATACTCCCACTTGCACTAAAGAGCACTACTACCAATATAATCTAGCATCCTTCGCCTTCACCAGAGTATAGAATACTCTCTCAGTGACACTCATGAGTAAAACAGGGCCTGCTAAACTATCTACCGAAGTTATCTTCTCTACCACATTCGCCTTTTCGAGCAAACTCCCGAACTTAGTGGTGCTCTCACTTAACAAACTTCTTATATAGTGGTACCTTAGGTTCCTTTTGGTAACAAGTCCTTATAGTACATAGCTACAAAGCTTCCAGTACTATCGCGAAAACTCTAATTCCATTAAGAATTACCCGAGTTACTTTCTCTCTTCCTTGCAGCTTTCGCTATTACCGCAAACTCTGATCTCCATGGTTGAGCTGACAATAGCAAATTGTCATCCCTCCCAACCATACACAGAGTGAAAACACATCCAGAGATCATTCTCTGGATTCTATATGACTGGTTTTAAAAAATTATGCACCTTTCAGGCATCAGGATACCAGACAGATATATCAGCATATAATCGTTCTTTCTCCCAAGATACTTGATTATATGCATATCCATCACTTAACAACCTGATCTTAGATGCAACAGATATTTGCTTATCATACCCATGGCAATACAAATATCCAACCTGGGACGGAATCATGACATACCCTCGATTTCCAAATGTTGCCACATATGGAAATCCTTTCATCGCTTCTATCTCCTTACTTGTCTCTTAGACAATAATCCTGAGATAGAGATGAAGGATCTCATATATTTAGAGCTATAAACATCAACATGCTAAGAAACAAGCGGAAGCATAACATGAAATTCAAAAATTTCTAGAATTCAAAGCATAATGTTCATATGAAACTCTAATCTTGATATCATGTGATTAACATATGTAAAACATATATATAACAAATATATGTATTGACAAGATATAGAAGAAGAGGATACCTCTTGTAGACAACTCATGGAAGGCATGAATCTGAAATTTTTCCTCACTTGATGGAAGACCCCATCCCTTGAAAGCACAAGAGCTCTAATCCGTCCATACGAGCAAAGAATGGCTTCTCCATTTTCATGGTTGTTTTGTGCTAGATAACCATTAAAGATTTATGAGCTAGTTTGTGAAGAAGATAGAAAAACCATTTCCTTCTTCTTCCTTGTTCATGGCTGCATTTTTATGAAGAAGAAGAGAAGGCAACTTCTTCACTTTTTCTTTATTTTTCAGCCATGTATTTCATAAGATAATGAAGAAGAAAAGACTTCTTCTTCTCATTTTCTTGCTTCATTTTTCTCTTGGTTTTTCAGCCATGGAGACTACACTAAGCTAAGAAGAAGACAACTATTTTCTTGTTCATTTTGTGTAATATAATTTAGCTTGGTTTTTTAGTGGAATCTTGTGTCATCTTCCACTAACCAACTTATTGGAATATGACATAAATCCACTATATAGCCATGCATACAATCATAGCCTTAGATTTGTGCAAGATGAAATCCAAGCCTTTGATTCAAATTTAGTGGACTATAATGTCATCTTCCACGAACAAGACTTAGTGGAAGATCTCATCTTTTTCCACTAACTCAATATAGTGGAATATGATGTCATCTTTCACTATATTAGCAAGATCAAATCTTGGCCTTTGATTTGAATCTAATGAAAACTTAGCCATTGATTTAAACTTTGTGGAATGTGATGTCATCTTCCACTAACTAACTTAGTGGAGAATTACATAACTTTCCACTAACTATTTATATGTGTATATATATACACATATATATATATATATATATACATATATATACATATATATATATACATATATATATATGTATATATATATAATTAAATCAATCCTAATCAATATTAGATTAATTTATTCGAAACTAACTTTTTATATTTATACTTTGGCCTCAAAACTTTTGATAATTACACTTTTGGCCCATTAACGTTTAATGACCAAACACAACCACGTTAACTCTTTAACAATATAAGAGAAACAAAATATAATCGTTAACACTTTAACAATTCAAGAGAAAACTAAATACAATTGTTAACACTTTAATAATTCAAGATAAACTAAATCAAGCTCAATAGAAAACCATTCACTATGCTATATTGTGTGTGACTTTCTAGATTCACTGCTATATAGCACTGAAAAAACGTTGAACACTTTCAATGTTAATCAAACTATTCGATTTGTTTAGAAAATGTCTCCCATCATTCTCAAAACACCCTCAGAATTCTTGAGTGACATTCTAGCTCCTAACGTATCAAGAGAATTTATAAAGCAATGAAGTCTTATTCAAGTGAATCTATTTATGGTCGCCGACTATCGTGTAATCCAATCCTTCCATTAATTGTCCCGTCGAGCAAGAACCATGATCCGATTAAGTTCATAGACTTGAAACAATGCATAGTCCAAATGGTGGAATGAAAGATGACACATGGAAAAACCTTTTTTCATCATTCATGCCTTGGCCAAGGACTTCTTCATTTAACAACCAAACTTGAATCGCATAGGACATCACCTCACGCTAGAGGTTAATGGATCCTTTCTTGACCACTACCTGTTAATCACTATACCGAATGAATGAAACTGCGAGAGGACGTATCTCATCTCATTTTTTGAGATAAGCATTACCCAAACGCTAGAATCAAAACCCAATACATATAACAGCCGTAATGTCTCAAGTCTAAGGATTATATGCACAATCGCAACGAATAACAAATTATTAATCCAAAGTCATGTAATTTGTTATTTACGTCACATTCAGTGATCTATTCAATTAATAGTCACCCATACGTTTGTTAATCGCATCGCTATACTGTTATGGCACGTGGTTCACCATCCTTTATCATTAACATCCGTATGTTAATCAAAGGTAACAACACATGTGATAGTCCGTAATAGATTATTGAAGTCCCGATCAAATAATCTAAGGACTATGAATACTTTAAGTGTTTATCATATTAAGGAAATACGCCAACATATTCTAAATTCTTTTAAAATACATTCCTCTAATGAAAATACTAGGGACTCATTCATACACAGAAAGAAGGAGAGTATAAATGTCCTAAATATGTCAATATGAAAATACACATATAGACACGAATGCCATAAGTAAATGTCAAAATACCCAAAAAAAAAATGTCATCCAAATATATAGCATTAGGGCATATCTCTAACAAAAGATGCTCAAAGTCTGGAAAGTAATGCCCACTTTTCATGGAGACTTGTATGTCAAACCGATTTATGTCTTCTCAAAAATGAATCTTGAAACAATACTAGTGTCTTAGCTTTGCAACCTCGCAAAGACTCAATATCCAAGACACAATTCACTTTATTTAAATCTCTTCATTTTTGTTCCAAGAAGACTTCTAGACCATAATAGTACATGCACACTTGCAGTCAAGAGTGCTTCTTAATAATCTTCTTTGTTCTTTTACACATGCAGGGCTCACTAACATTTTGATAAAAAAAACGAATCTGATCAAATCTAATATTTCCAGTACCCTGGATGTCAACTTTTCATCCAAATAAATGGACCTTCAAGCTCACCGACAGTATGTTCTTGAACCTAATAGCATACTTTTAGATCCATCAAGACTTCTACCTAAAGAAAACTGTCTTGACATCTATTTGTCATATCTGGCATTTACAATGACTACCAATGACAAAAAGTGTCTAGATGGACTCTAGCCTGATCATTTGCAAAGACATCTTCTTATAATCGGTCCATTCATTTCTAAGAGAACTTTGTAATCAGGCTGGCTCTGAAGATTTTCATCTTCTTGATCATCTACTTCACTTGTAGTATACTATTCACATCCTATGGGATTTATTTCTTTGGATGTTAATCGATTCCATATGTCTATATGTACATAGACAACTACTTTGTGATCTGTGGGATCCATTACTAGAATATTAGAGTAAGTTCTGTAGGAAACTCTTTGATATAGCTATCTAGGAATCCAGAATTCCTCCCACTACAAGATAGTTCCATCTATGCGTAAGAACTAGATTACAGACTGATATATTCATATTTTTAGACTTATTTCTTTGTTTTTTTAGAATTAATTATGCACATTAATATAATGTTTGATCACTTTTATTGTGTTTTTGTGCATGTAGGAATTGAAGGATGAAAAAGTATTTGGGGCTGAATTGAAAGAAATTGGATTAAAAAAGAAGACAACAAAAATTTATTTGTGAATGATGAAATATAGTAAAAGAAATGCATAAAAAAAAGAAAAAAAAAAGAGGTTGACCAACGGTTTCCAAGCCTTGGCAGTACATGGCCTAAGTTGGCCATATGACTCAAAGCTAAGTCCACGTGGACTTTGGAAAACATGCCTTGGCCAAAAAGTTGAAGGCCAACAATTGGCCGTGGGTTTAAAGCCCACTCAAAGGCGGTGCTGCAAGATTATAAAAGGAGAGCCACAGGACGTGAAGTGGAGGGGAGGGAGTGAGGCGCAATAGGAAAAAAACTTGACGGCACGAGGAAAAAAAGTGACAGAGAGCTGTGGCGCAGAGGAAAGAGAAGAAAAAAAACAGAGACCAATTAGCGAGCAGCGAAGGAAAAAAACTTTGGCAACGAGGAAAAAAACACAATAGCAAGTTTGGTTTATTTCTTTTGGTAAATTCTTCTTTAATTTTTAGTTGGGATTCAGATTAAATTATTATTTTCAACAAATTCAAATCAATTTATGGAGAAGTTTAATTTACTTTCTTTTTATAATTTTGATTCAGTTTTGTTGAACATGAATAACTAATCTTTTGTTTAGGGTAGGATTACTATGCAATAATTTAATTCTATAGTCTCGAACTTGGTTGGATTATTTTGATGCTATTTATATATTTGATTTACATGTCTTATTATTTATCCTATTAATTTATTATGCTTATAGCTAGTAATTAATAGGAATTCATATGGTAGATCAAATATATAAACTGGGCTTTGTCGTAACAACTATAGGTTGTACCATAGTTGTTCACACTTAATTAATTACCTCGTGAGTCTAGGATTTTAGGACAAATCTATACTCCGGCTAGATAAAGGACTTGGAGATAGCGTTGCACCTCTAAACTAGGTCTAACCCGTTAATTAGTTAACTTTAGGTGATTATTTAATTAATTAGGCTTGTAGTCTAATTTTGTATCAAATTAGGAAATCCTAAGTTCGAGCCTAGAATTCAACTTTGTATAGGAATCCGATCCCTAAACCTTTCCCAATAGTGATCAAACTTCAATTTCAACTTTCATATTTAATTTTAGTTTTCGCATTTAATTTCACTTTTATTTTATTTTTAGTTAACTTTCATTCAAATCACTCAATTTATAATTTAATTTAGTTTAATTACTTAGGCACTTTACTTACACTTTTCTACAAACTTTCAAATTGTCTCCCTGTGGATTCGACCTCGCACTAGCACACTACACTACAATCACTCGTGCACTTGCGAGTTAAAACTTGGCTTAGAATTGACATTAATTTTACCCTAAGCTAAGCACCCATCAAGTTTTTGGCGCCGTTGCCGGGGAAGCACAATATTGTTTTTGGACTAGTGTAGTATTTTGTTTAAGTGTTAGTTTTTAGTTTATTAGTTATTTTTTGCAAAAAAAAAAAAAAACTATATTTCTTGTTTTGCTTTATTATTTTTAGAATTGTGTTATTAGTTGTTTAGTTTAAATAATTATCTTGAATTCTTTATTTGCTTTCTTTATTATTTTAGTAATTTTATTGCTTTTTATTCATTCAATAGTTCATTTATTTTATTGATTCATTATTTATTTATCTGTTTCCTAGTTGGTTATGTTACTTAAATAGTTTACTTCTGGTTTTAGGATTTTATTGCAATTTAGTTAGTTTCCCATTAGTTTGGCTTTTTTGTGTATGCTTGGACGTCGTTCTTTAGGATTTCCTTTAGAACCCTTTGACCCTGAGCCACAAAGAATCCCACACTATAGGAATCAGAAGGTCTTAACTACAATCATGGCGGAGCATGAAGGAAATCTGAATGTGCCTCAAAATGCTAATGATCCTCGGATTCCCCAACTTCCCATTGTCCCCAATAATCCTGATCCTGATGATATACCTCTTAGGCAGCATTTTCTTCCGACCACATATCAGCCGAATATTGCTATCCGACCACTTGCCATCCATAATGTGGACTTTGACATGAAACCTGGTACGATAGCAATACTTCCATCATTTTACGGGAAAAGCAATGAAAATCTACATGCGCATATTCGTGATTTTCTTGAGATATGTACCACTGTGCATGTTCCAAATGTTACTCAAGAAAATATCCGATTGCATTTCTTCCCACTTTCTCTTAAGGACAAAGCCAAAGAATGGCTTCATTCCCTTGAAGAGGGAACCATTACTTCTTGGGAAGAACTGTTGACTCAATTTATGTTTAGATTTTTTCCTATGGCCCAGACCTCATCTCTTCAAGAGAACATCATGACTTTTCCCAGTCCGATCTAGAGTCATTTCATGAAACTTGGGATAAGTTTAATGGACTCATTCGTCACTGCCCACACCATGGGTTCGATAGGCCTAGGTTGCTTTAGTATTTCTATAGAGGTTTGACACCACAGCAGAAAACGATGGTGAATTCAATGAGTAATTGAGGGTTTTATAACCTCACCCCAAATGAGGCATGGGCCCGACTTGACAGTATTGCCAAAGACTCATTTCAAGACTCAACAATGGATAGAATGGGTAAGCCCATTTCTAGGAGGACACTATATGAGGTGAGCACAAATGAGGACTTAAACTCACAAGTGGCAGCTTTGACCATGAAATTTGATCAGTTTATATCTTTAGAGTCTACTTCTTCACCTGCCCTACCAAATGTTCAATGTTGTGCCTTATGTTCTGCAGTGGACCACCCCACACTAGGGTGTCCTCTTGCCTCTCAGTTCCCTGAATTTATTCAGGAACAAGTTTGTGCTGCCCAGGGTTATTCTCGCAATTACAATCCATATTCGAATACATATAATCCTGGTTGGCGAGATCATCCAGCTTTCTCATGGCGTCAAGGGAATCCTGACCCTTCATTTTCGCAGGCTCAAGTGCAAAAGCCTCAATCTAATCCTCCTGGATACTATCATGTGTCTAATAGGCCTCACTTTAAATCGCAACCAGGAAATCAATTTCAGCCTAGCCCTCTTCCTCCTGCCAAGACTGATGATAAGTTTGACAAGTTACTTCAAGTAATTCATGCTCAGCAGTAATCTATTGCTAAGTTGGAAACTCAAGTTGGGCAACTGGCCCAACAAATTACTAGGAGGGATGAAGGTAAGCTCCCTGCTCAGACTGTCGAGAATCCATGTGGTCAGTGTAGCAATGTCCACAATGAGACCACCCATGAGCAAGCCAAAGCTGTTATCACTCTTCGGAGTGGTTACCAGTTAGATAATCAAGTAGATGAGTCTAGTGGAGCAAAGAGAGTGAGTGACAAGAGTAGGGATACAAAAGAGGTTGAGGATAAGGTTGAGAGAGTAGGAAGTGAGTCGGGAGATGAGATAGATGATAGTAGGGAAAACACCATTCCGTCACAGAAAGATATGAAGCAGGTTCTAGATAACAGTAATGATAGTCCTTCTAGGGTGCCTTATCCTACTGCTTTAGAGCGACCTAGGAAAGATGATAAGCAGTCTCGGGTATTAGACCACTTGAAGGATATTAAGATAAACCTGCCTCTTATTGAAGTTATCCAGCAGATACCGGCTTATGCCAAATTCCTCAAAGACTTGTGCATTAGGAAGAGGCAATCCACCCACATTCCAAAGAAGGTGAGGCTCACAGTAAAAGTGAGTAGTATATGTACTAAGGGCCTTCCGCCCAAGCTTAGTGACCCTGGAGCCTTCACCATTCCTTGCATCATTCAAAATCAACAGGTGGACCATGCCCTCCTTGACTTAGGGTCTAGTGTGAATCTCATTCCATTTGCAGTATATGAGCGTTTAGGTTTGGGGGAGTTGACTCCCACAAATGTTACACTTCAGTTAGCAGATCGATCTGAGAGACGACCTAAAGGGATAATTGAGGATATCTTAGTTAGAGTTGGTGAATTTCTCTTCCCGATTGACTTCATTGTCTTAGACATGGACTCAGGACTAGACACTAGGCATGCGACACCAGTTCTTCTACGGAGACCTTTTCTAGCCACAGCTGATGCGGTGATATATTGTAGGACAAGGATGATTGAGTTAACCTTTGGGAATATGAGAGTTAAGGTAAGGGTCGCAGAGGCGGTCAATCGAGTAAGTAGACATTCTGAGGATGAGTGCTTCATGGTTGACATCATTGACCCTTGTATTGAGGAACATGCCCATTCGATGTTGACTGCCGATGATGAACTTGCAAAGCTTGAGGCAATCTTGACTCAATTTGACTCTGATTCATTTGTGAAAGAGCTAGTAGCTTCTACTTCTGTCGTGTCTAATCCTAGCCTTGACAAGGCTAATGATAGTCTTAGCTCCCTTCCATTCAAAGTTTGTCCTGATCCCCCTCCGGTTGAGTCTCTTCCAGCTTTAGAGCTCAAACCTTTGCCTGTGCATCTTAAATATGTGTACTTAGGACCTAATGATACCCTCCTAGTAATTATCGCATCAGACCTGACCACTGAGCATGAGGAGAGATTGTTAGGAGTCCTTCGTGATTATCAAAAGGCCATAGGGTGGACCATTTCTGACTTACGAGGTATAGACCCTTCGTTGTGTATGCATCGGATTCACTTAGAAGATAGTGCTACTCCTTCTCGTGAGATGCAAAGGAGGCTGAACCCAAACATGAGTGAGGTTGTTTATAAGGAAGTCATTAAACTTCTTGATGCAGGTATCATTTACCCAATTTCTAATAGTTCATGGGTCAGTCCGGTGCAGGTGGTACCAAAGAAGTCTGGGATCACAGTAGTCCCTAATGATAAGGGTGAGCTTATTCCTACATGCACCACTATGGGGTGGCGTGTCTGTATTAACTATAGAAAGCTTAATGCCAAGACCCGGAAAGACCATTTCCCTTTACCCTTTCTTGACCAGATATTAGATAGAGTAGCCAGACAGGGCTACTACTACTTCTTAGATGGGTATTCCGGGTATAATCAAATCCCAGTCTTTCCCGATGACCAAGAAAAGACCACATTCACTTGTCCATATAGGACCTTTGCCTATCGTCGTATGCCCTTCGGTTTATGCAATGCACCAACGACCTTTCAGAAGTGCATGATGGCCATTTTTTCTGATATGATTGAGAAGTTTCTAGAGGTCTTTATGGATGATTTTTCAGTTTTTGGAGCTACATTTGATGAGTGTCTCACACACCTTTCCCTAGTGCTAGAGCGTTGTGTTAAGATGAATTTGGTGCTTAGTTGGGAGAAAAGTCACTTCATGGTTAGACGGGGGATAGTACTTGGTCATGTTGTATCCCAGGATGGTATCCATGTGGACCCAGCCAAGGTTGAGTTGATAGGAAACTCCCAGCACCAAAAACGGTGCGTGACGTTAGATCATTCCTTGGTCATGTCGGTTTCTACCGGCGTTTCATCAAAGACTTTAGCCACATTGCTCGACCTCTCTCCAGCCTCCTGGCACATGATACTCGATTTCATTTTGATGACGAGTGTGCCAAGGCATTTGAGAAGCTGAAGTCTTTACTGTCCTCCGCACCTATCATCCAACCTCCTGATTATAGCCTCTTTTTTGAGATTATGTGTGATGCATCCGACTACGCAGTGGGGGCTATTTTGGGACAACGTAGGGATAAGTTGTCATGTGTGATCTACTACGCTAGTAAGACCTTAGATGATGCTCAAAAGAATTACACTACCACAGAAAAGGAATTGCTAGTTGTAGTTTTCTCCCTTGATAAGTTTAGATCATACATCCTAGGGTCAAAGGTGATAGTCTACACAGATCATGCTGCCTTGCGTTACCTACTTGCCAAATGGGATGCTAAGCCCCGTCTGATTCGGTGGTTACTATTACTTCAGGAATTTGATTTGGATATTAGAGATAAAAAGGGGAGTGAGAATTCTGTCGCAGACCATTTGTCATGTTTAGTCCTTGAATCTCCCACCGACTCCCTTCCTTTTAATGATACCTTCCCTGATGAGCAACTCTTTGCTGTCTTACATAGGATCCCCTGGTATGCCCATTTTGTTAATTATTTGGCAGCGAGAGAGTTGCCTGCTCACTGGGGACGGGGAGAGAAGGATCATTTCATGGCTCGAGTAAAACATTTTATTTGGGAGGATCCCTATCTCTTTAAGGTATGTGCTGATCAGGTTATCCGACGATGTGTGCTAGAAGAGGAGTTTGATAGCATCCTTAGCTTTTGTCATGGGGAGGCATGTGGTGGTCATTTTGGAGGTAAGAGGACAGCTACTAAAGTCCTCCAGTGTGGTTTCTTTTGGCCTACTTTGTTCAGAGATGCCCAACAATTCTGTAAGAAATGTCATCGATATCAACAATTTGGGTCTATCCCTAGGAGAGACATGATGCCCTTATTACCCATTTTAGTTTGTGAGATATTTGATGTGTGGGGCATTGATTTCATGGGTCCTTTTCCTCCTTCGTATGGGTACACTTATATTCTTGTGGCTATAGACTATGTGTCCAAGTGGGTGGAGGCGGTGGCAACTCGAACCAATGACCACAAAGTTGTGGTCAAGTTCATTAAAGAGCACATCTTTTCTAGGTTTGGGGTGCCACGTGTGCTTTTGAGTGATGGAGGAAAACATTTTCGCCATAGGACACTTGAGTCATTATTGAGAAAATATTCAGTCCGGCATAAGATTGCAACACCTTATCATCCTCAGACGAGTGGGCAGGTGGAGGTGTCAAATAGGGAGATAAAATCCATTTTACAGAAAACAGTTAGGCCCGATCGCAAGGATTGGTCATGTCGTTTACACGGTGCGTTATGGGCCTATCGCACAGCTTTTAAGACTTCCATAGGCATGTCTCCATATAGATTAGTTTACAGTAAGGCTTGTCACCTCCCTGTTGAGCTAGAGCATAAAGCTTATTGGGCTATTAAAGCCCTGAACTTTGACATGCAGCAGGCAGGTAAGAGTAGAAAATTGGCCTTGAGTGAGTTGGAGGAACTTCGTTATGAAGCATATGAGAATGCCAAACTTTATAAGGAGAGGATGAAGAGAATTCACAATAAATCTATTTTGCGCAAAACCTTCGCCCCTTCAGATAAGGTTTCGTTGTTTAACTCTAAATTGAAGTTATTTCCAGGAAAATTGAGGACTAGATGGGATGGACCCTACGAGGTGCTTGAGGCATACCCTTCAGGGGCTATTAAAATTAAACACCTTAAAGATGGGCGAGTCCTCACAGTTAATGGTCAACATTTGAAACATGCCCTTGATCCAAGTTCGGTCCCTCACGAAGTTGAATCTGTAGAGCTACGGGACACTTCTAACCTTACATGAACAATGATCTTCACCTGGCTATCGGCGTTAAATGCAACGCTTCTAGGAGGCACCCTAGGAATAATTACTTTATTTTACTTCATTTAATTATGTTTCCCAACTTTTCGGTTGGACCTCCACTGGGTTATAGTGGGCTTTACCATTTTCTCGAAAATGGATTATCTTGTGTAATGGAAGTCTTGGGGTTAATTAGGATGGATACTATGAAAGTAAAATCACTAGCCGAAAGCGTAATGCCTGGCCTTCCCTCTTAAGTATGGGAAGATGTATGGGGTTTGAGTACGTTGGTGGTTTGAAATTAATGGCCTCTCCTCCGCATTTTTAATGTACTTCATTAACTCCACTTCTGAAGTTTCACAAGATTTGTCTTACTGGCTGACATTAAATGGATCCAGGTATTTGCATTCTAGCTCTCTTTATTTAAAGTGTTTTATTGTGCTTATTTATTTTTAGTGAGTCGGCTTTAGTGCCTCCCAGAGTTCGGAGCCTTTGTATGGGGATATAAATAGGGTCGGCCAACAAAAAAAATCTCAAAAAAATGAAAAAGTAAAAAAATATATTTTTTCTTTTATTATATTTTCTCATTTTATCTTTCCTTATCCTCTATTGTTTTTCTCTTGAGCTTAATTACAAGTTGTAGATGTGAAGGGTTACCTTTCTTTTCATTATCGATCACTTCAGGTATGTCCATCTACTCCCTCTATTTCTCTTAATTGTTTTCTTTTGATACACTTTCACTATTGGGTTCTCATTATATGTTTTTTTTCCCCCTTCGCATACCCCTAACATATTTTAATTTTATTTACTTGAGGACAAGCAAACTTTAGGTTTGGGGGTATGGGTGTTTAATTGTGTCTATTATTGTTTTGGGGAAAATCTGAACGAAATGTGAAAATTTTTGAAAAAGTTTTTGATCTTTATGTTTATTTGTGGATTTGTGGTGGATTTTCTGGTAATTGAGGAGTTGTGATGATGTATTGATTAACTCTTATGAAGTGATTGAGGAGAGAGGTTCTTGATTTTATGAGGTGGTCTTGACTTGAACTGTTAGGATTGATTTTGATGAAGCCGATGCGTGGGGACTGTGAGATTACGCTTAGACTATTATGGTCCCATAGCTTGGTGGTAAGATAATGAGATATGGTGTGGTTGTGATATAAGTGCTCTCGCTTGAGTAGTCTTGTTTACGTGCCTGAGCCTTTATAGTAAAAAAAAATGATGAAAAAATAAAAATAAAAAAAACAAAAAAAAACAAAAAAACAAAAAAACAAAAAACAAAACAAAAAAAAAGAGAGGAAAAATTATTTACATCTATCTCTTAGCACCACTATCCTTGTATTCATTGTCTATCTTTAGGGATATATGCTTAAGGTGTGCGGTGTTTCGGTGTTCAACACTTCGAGCAAGTAGGGTAGGCATGGGGCTTTTCAAAGCTTATCAACCTAAGCCTTAAGTGGCTGGGATTGATGACCTCGAAAGCTCGTTACATGGGGTATTGGGTGTTACCGTCAGGGACTAATCATCTAATAAAAAGAGATGAAGTGTGTTTACTTTTATGTTTTAGAATGAATAAAAGGGTGAAAGGCATGTTTGGAGGATTATGAAGGCAATGGGGGTGCGAGTATTATAATCTAATTGTATTAAGTTGTCTTGTTGCTTAGTTACATGGAGACTTGATAGTATTTGTTGTAATCTTGTAGTAAACATGTTTTGCCTTTAAAGAGAGAGATCCGAATGAGTTCGCTTAACTACTACACCATAGGATCAATCGTTCCTCGAACCTTGTCCTTTTGTCAGAGTTGATTGATTCGTTAGAGTAACTTTTTGATAACTTGGAGATTTGCTTAGAGCCTAGTCTTGCTTGTAGGTTTGGGGGTGTTGATATATTCATATTTTTAGACTTATTTCTTTGTTTTTTTAGAATTAATTATGCACATTAATTATAATGTTTGATCACTTTTATTGTGTTTTTGTGCATGTAGGAATTGAATGATGAAAAAGTATTTAGGGCTGAATTGAAAGAACTTGGATGAAAAAAGAAGACAACAAAAATTTATTTGTGAATGATGAAATATAGTAAAAGAAATGCATAAAAAAAAGAAAAAAAAAAGAGGTTGACCAAGGCTTTCCAAGCCTTGGCAGTACATGGCCTAAGTTGGCCATATGACTCAAAGCTAAGTCCACGTGGACTTTGGAAAACATGCCTTGGCCAAAAAGTTGAAGGCCAACAATTGGCCGTGGGTTTAAAGCCCACTCAAAGGCGGTGCTGCGAGATTATAAAAGGAAAGCCACAGGACGTGAAGTGGAGGGGAAGGAGTGAGGCGCAATAGGAAAAAAACTTGACGGCACGAGGAAAAAAAGTGATAGAGAGCTATGGCACAGAGGAAAGAGAAGAAAAAAAACAGAGACCAACTAGCGAGTAGCGAAGGAAAAAAACTTTGGCGACGAGGAAAAAAACACAATAGCAAGTTTGGTTTATTTCTTTTGGTAAATTCTTCTTTAATTTTTAGTTGGGATTCAGATTAAATTATTATTTTCAACAGATTCAAATCAATTTATGGAGAAGTTTAATTTACTTTCTTTTTATAATTTTGATTCAGTTTTGTTGAACATGAATAACTAATCTTTTGTTTAGGGTAGGATTACTATGCAATAATTTAATTCTATAGTCTCGAACTTGGTTGGATTATTTTGATGCTATTTATATATTTGATTTACATATCTTATTATTTATCCTATTAATTTATTATGCTTGTAGCTAGTAATTAATAGGAATTCATATGGTAGATCAAATATATAAACTGGGCTTTGTCGTAACAACTATAGGTTGTACCATAGTTGTTCACACTTAATTAATTAACTCGTGAGTCTAGGATTTTAGGACAAATCTATACACCGGCTAGATAAAGGACTTGGAGATAGCGTTGCACCTCTAAACTAGGTCTAACCCGTTAATTAGTTAACTTTAGGTGATTATTTAATTAATTAGGCTTGTAGTCTAATTTTGTATCAAAATAGGAAATCCTAAGTTCGAGCCTAGAATTCAACTTTGCATAGGAATCCGATCCCTAAACCTTTCCCAATAGTGATCAAACTTCAATTTCAACTTTCATATTTAATTTTAGTTTTCGCATTTAATTTCACTTTTATTTTATTTTTAGTTAAATTTCATTCAAATCACTCAATTTACAATTTAATTTAGTTTAATTACTTAGGCACTTTACTTACACTTTTCTACAAACTTTCAAATTGTCTCCCTGTGGATTCGACCTCGCACTAGCACACTACACTACAATCACTCGTGCACTTGCGAGTTAAAACTTGGCTTAGAATTGACATTAATTTTACCCTAAGCTAAGCGCCCATCACTGACCATCTACAATCTTTATAATGCTAGAGTAATCTAAAACTCTCAGTTTTAGAAGATATGAGTTAGGTTACTAGAAAATTCTTACAACGTACCTTGAAGTACTTAGCCTGGACACTATACTGCATCCTCTGTTCCTTGGTATTGTAAAATGTTCCCTACATTGTATTCATTGGATAACCCATGCAATAGTATGTGTCAGATCTTGGTTTTCTATTTATTAGCACATCTATTCAGTATATAGACTGGACAACCCATTAAATGGACCTTGTGCCAAAACTAGGTTCTAGCACTATCCATAGTACTAGGGTGCCCTAAGTACTGATTTAAATAGAACCAATGATTGACATGCATAATCTCTATTTCACTTGCATATTCCAAAAGAATATTACCAAAGACCTTTGAGTCGCCCATGGATCTTATCATCTTCAATAGAATACAATTGCTCATCTCAGACACACCATTTTACTTTTGTAAAATATGGTGTAGTCACTTGAGTCACAACTAAGTAGTCCTAGAGCTCACCTAATAGATATTCACTTTCACGATCAATTTGAAGTACCATGATTCGCATACTTAATCGTTGCTCCATCTAAGCCTAAAATGTTCAGACTTTGAGTTATGAGGTACAAAATCATTCTTCTAATGATCATCTATGAAAGTCATGGGTATCTATTAATAAACCAATTTTTCTCATTGGTTTACACTTATGTGTACCAAGCCTAATATATCTTTTGTCCTTGTTGTTTAGTTGTAAGTGACTTTTCAATCACTTTTCCACACGCCAAGATCCTAATTGAGCCCATGGTTCAAGATCTAATGAGTCCAAAACTCATTCTTGACCATTCTCATTTAGCATGGAGAACAAAATAATAAACTTCGCTGGTAGGAGACTTTTCACTCAAAAACATGCAATGGAGTATTAATACAAAATACTATGTATTTAAAATAGAACCTATTATTGTACCATTCTAACTTATATAAAATATCAGTATATAAAATAATAAACAATAATTTGCAATTCTGAAACCTAGTTTCATCGCATGTTCTAAAATACATGTATTCTAATCAATTAATTAATCACTCCTACTGCTCTGGCCCATCCCTTGCATAGCAAATGTTCTTCTATTATGCCTCCTTGTTACTTGAAACTCTGAAATGATATGCAGTAATGGTTAGCGGCGCCTGAGTCTACCATAGTAGATTCTACCATTAAACATGTTTCATAAACAAGGATTAATATAAATACCTAATTTTCTCTTAGCAAGATACCGAGGGCAATTTTACTTCCAATGCCCTTTCTGTTTGCACTTGAACCACTTGCCCTTGGGCTTACAATTAACATTCCTTTTTTTTTTTCACTTTGTTGTTCATCAAACTGCTCAGATAGTTGTTCCACCTCTTCTTCCTTTACTTCCTGAAAATCCTCTAACAACCTTAAAGGTGTTTTGCTCAATCCATCTGTGAGGTACTTGAGCCTGTCTTGAGCATAGGATTCAGGTAGTGTCCAAAGGATCATTTCTACCTCACCTGCGGGACTGATCTTAGCTTCAAAGATCATAGCGACGGAAAAATTTTGCATCATCTGGTGCAAATTCACCTTGAAGCATTTTTCCTCTACCATCTTTGTAGCCATCACATCACACATAATCTCCAAAGAGATCAACATATAAGAAGCAGTTTTATACTTTTGTGTTGAGACCGCAGAGTATCTGACATGGCACCCAACATAATGGTCTTAGCCTTGTCATCGGCCTGCACCCATAGTCTCTCTGCCTCTATACAATCTTTAGATGAACGTAGAAAAACTTGAGGTCAAGGTTGGTCTAAGACATACTTGCATTTTTCTACTTCAAGTACTATGTCTAGGTCATACACCCAACTTTCGAAATTATACCCAGTCAAAATATTCACGAAGAGATAATGGACTTTAGGGGAATCTAAATTTTTCTGACATCTCTAAATATTTTCAACAAACAATTATATATCAATATATGAGCAGTTATATTCATGGTGCATGCATATGAATGACAGTTAAAAGGAAAGCATGACATTCATAATCTTTTGACATCTAATCTTTGGTTTTAGTAGTTGAACCCTTAAACTACTAAGATGTCTCAATGTCTTAATCTTACTCACAACATTCCACCGAAAGGGTGGTCATGTTGCAGTTTTGATTAAGTTAAGTACCACTTATTTGAAATATCACTATCTGGATGGCAGCCCATCCAATGATATTCCAATCACTAATTTATGTTCGACTTCACTGAAGACATAGCAAGAACTCCGAAGGGAGGATACTATTCTTTAATGTTAAGTGTATTAACCATTTTTTCATGAGGTCTTTTCACTTAGAATATTCTTGATTAAAGTCTACTGAAGGGCAGTTAACCCTAATCAATATTCTATCAAGCGATCTTTGACAAAAACTCCATCGAAGGGGTGGTCGCTCCCATCAACACTTCGATTGAAACTCATTTTAATCTAATATTGTTAAGTCCTAGTAAAGAGACTACCCTCCGAAAGGAACGGCCCATACGCAGGTGAGCTCAGAATAGCTTCCACTATTAGCATAGACCAAAACGGAAAGCCATGGGTTTCTTTCCAAAAATCCCATTTCCCACTTGATCTTTTAAAAACAAGAGTTTTTACTTGTAACTAGTCTTTGCAATTTAACCTTTAAGTTTTAAATCCAAGCAAGCTCGATCCTTAAATCCTTGCTTTTAAAACTTTACCTTTTAATTATAATAGTCACATACCTATTCGGGATTAGGTAAGGCAACTTAGGTATCTAGTTAATGTTTGGTTTCTAAAAGCATCTCCCTAACCAATTATGAAATCAATAACCTCAAACTAGGTTGATCTAGGTGTCGATTCAAATAGTCATTAACTGGTCATACCTAATTAAGGTTCTCTAGGATTTAGCCATTTTTAAATCCCAATGATTGGCCATGCTACTAAGTGTTTCATATCTATACATCCATTCAAAATAAAGCATCATTCACAATTTTGAAAAGTAAAGACATATATCCATACACCACGACCCTTTCCTTGATGGTTCCTTGTACTTTCCATTTTTGGAAATGGAATTTGCCATTCTTGAAGCTTTCTATGTTAGGAATAAGAATCTTATCGTAATCACAACAACACTCCTTATCTCATCAAAATCTCCAAGAATCCTTGTGAATAAAGAATTCCACCACAATCTTGGAGTCTTAAATTTGGATGAGCATCAAGTGTCCTACTGCCAATAGAATTATTATCCTAATCACAACAAGACTCTTATCTTATCCAAATCTCCAAGAGTCCTTGTGGATGAAGAAATCAGCCATAATCTAGGAGTCTTAGATTTGGATAAACAACCAAGTGTCCTATTGCCAATAGAACTCTTCCACTACCACACTCCACCATTCCACCACCTATGGAGGGTCCAGACAGCCACAAAATTTCCTCCAAACTGCCGCTGGTTCCTTGAGAAAATCATAAAAAACAGTCCACAAAAATTTTGCACTGCTTCCTTGACTTGGCCCGCGTGATTCTCGGCATTGTACAAGCATTTTCATAATAGAATCGCAAAACAGCAAACCTATCTATTACAAATGGTCCTATGCTTCATTATGAAGTTTACATTCAGTTATCTAAATGATTTAAAGATTACAAACCGATTGGATAAACCACCAATCCAATAATCATACATAAACCATTAAAGCTGAAAAATCAGAACCACAATAATTACCATGCATTCTAATCATCAAGGAAGGGTTATTATGGGCTGCAAAACAAGGGTTAGTATCCTCATTTATCATGCAATAATCCCACATAATCATAGCACACAAAATCAGTCCGCGCTTAGCCTAAACAGTCCTTCAATCATGGACTTTCTAGCACTTTTCCAGCAATTCTAATGCCATGTTTTAATATGTATTCCGTTTGGCGTGGCTTTGATACCACTTGTTGGTTATTATCCATGGTTCTATAGCCTAGATTACTAATGATTTAGGAATCAAGACCTTAGTCTAGTGCAACAGAAGCAATCAAGAATCGATAACCAAGCAAATACATATAAACAAGCAAGCATATATGCATAAAACGCAATTTAAGATTTCGCAGACAAATTCATTACCTTTAAGTGTTGGTGTCGAAACTCAACACTACAATGATGCTCACCACATGATGGCTGCAACGAGTGGACACCACTTCTCCATACTTGCCTTAGCCGAGAGTTCCACACCAATGGAAAAAGAAATCCGTGGCTACCAAGGGGAAGTCACAATTGATCTTCTCTTCTATTCTAATTCCAAGCTATGGTGATGTTTGTTGTGGGACGAAACTCACTTTCACTTTTTTCCTCTCTATGGCCGTGTAGTTTTTTTCCTCACAAAAGAAGAATTGTTTTTTTTTGTATTGGTTGGCCGTGTATTAATAAGCAAGAATCCTAAGTGACTCGTGTGCTTTAGGAGTACTAGGAGACCTAGGAATTGTATTTGCATCCAATAATGTATCTGGACCATATCTTGTCCACATTATTAATGCTAGATAATATGCTAGATAATCATTGTATTATCTCTTTATTTATCTTTTGATAAAGATAAATCCATAAAATAAAGAGTCTTACAATAATAGCTAGCCTACAATTCCATCTTCTTACTTTTCTAATGCATCCACACGACTTCCTATTGCTAAATACATACTCCACACGCCATTCATAAAGAAAAGAAAAGTTTACCTACCAATATGAAAATTAGCTAGAAGATGGACCAAAAGACATATTTGCCCTAGATCTAAAATGACTCAAATGCCCCTGCTAGACACTAGCTGCATTTTATTCATTTTAACCTTAGCTCATTCTACTAAAAAGCTATGGCTGCACTCTAGTACGAATACTTATTCCCATGTTGCCAGTCAAACGAGGTTTGACTATGTCTTTGACCTACTAAGTATAAAAGACCACAATGCCTCTCTATGTAGAACCCGTAATCAATACTAGGTCTTCACTTTGTATTATCTACCTTTCTTGATTACCTCTATACTTTGTGCCTCTAATACTCCATTAATCATGATCTAGATATTATTCTCTTGATCCAGGGAGTAACCCATAAGTTCAATATCTAAATATAGTCCCGGTTGATTATATTACTAAGTACTTAGGTTCCGATTATTAATAGGATGTCACAAAGGGGGATAACCCATCGTTAAGATGACATAGAATGACTTGACACATATGCATGTGTCAACTAGTCAAGTCTATGTATCCAAAACACAGAGTTGTTGACCCATATAAGATCTCACCCATAGTGAATCAAAATACGTGTCCTTGAGTTCATTGGTCATCCACATATGGTCAAGAACTAGAGCATTGGTCCCTTAGTAGCTTGAGATATTTCTTATCTCATTCGAGCGATAGTACTTTTATAGATATCACATCTACCATGGTCTAGTTCAATGCACTAATAAGAAAAGTCCGGAAAGCCCTCCAATGACCAAGGTAGGTCACCCTACCAAATAGGAGACTCTCTTATTATAATCTTCCATAGTGAAGTGCCCAACTTCACTATACGATTATAAACCTATAGTTTAGATTCAAGCCTCATAGCATATATCTTCTGTGCGGATTACCACGCACCTATGCCATTCACTCAAATCAAGGAGCCTTAGCATGCGTATATAGAGAGAATATAATAAGAGTATAGAGATGCTCATGCAAGATGCACTGATTATCCATTCACTGAGATGTCTTAGTGCTAATGGTCTTTAGGGCATACAATTCCCAACAGTAATTCCATCCTTATCAACTGTCCCCTAATTTCTTGATCAGGTGAAAGCTGGTCGAGAGATTGTTTGCTTGTGAATTTTAACCGACCTCAATTTGTGACGTTATTCTGATAGGTTATTTAAGTGACCATGCCACGTGTCACTTTCTGATTAATGTGCTGGTTATGCAGCTTTTCAGAAGAGTTGTACTTATTGTAACCGTAGTGACCTTTGGTCTCTCGATGTTGTTTCAATTTCCCCCCAATTCTAGCTATAAATAAGGGGATTCCTTTTGATTTTTCAAATCATTCTGAAACTCTTGCTTATCTTCCCTTAGGATTTCCTTTGAGACCATTTTCTCTCTTTCTTCCTCTAGGCCGTCACAATCTCAAGTCACCCACTGATCCCCTAGAGCCTCGAATTCCTAGGTACGTTCTTCATCTCTACTCTTGCTTTTCTTTTTAAGAAATAGGTAGGAGTAATTTTGATTTTCAGAACGAGTCCGACCGTTCTTATAGGCGTAAGGGTGGTAATGAGAGCGGTGATTCTTCTTCTAGTTCTAACGAGAGCCTTGTGATGCCTGTAGCTAGGAATCCTTATAGGATTTCTCCTAGGAGTGAGTTTGTAGAAGTCGTTCCCCTCAAGATCGTGTCCCCAGTGAGAATTAACCTTGGTCCTTCCGTCTCACCTTCTATTGAAGTAACAGCGCTTCTTGTTGGTGTTGCGGGGACCTCAAGTGCCCCCGTAGCCATAGGTAGGGTAAAAGAGTCAAGTTTTGCTGCCATGTGGCGAGATTGTGAGGTTGATGACGAACTAGTCTCTGATCTTGAAGATAGTGGGCTTATCCCTTTTGGTTTTTCTATGCGCTTACCTAATGTTGAAGAGAAAGCTTGTCGACCTAGCGAGGGTAAGGTGACCTTCTACACAGACATTTTCAAGTTCTTCTCTTTACCCTTTCCTCCTTTTATTAGAGTCATTTTGAATATCTTCAACCTTAGTCTAGGTCAGCTAATTCCAAATAGTTGGTGGATGATGATTGTTCTTTCTTTTCCTCCTTGAACTCACGGCATACTATGAGATATTTAAGTGTATTTTGGCTGATTTTTTAGTAATATAAGGTTAAATGAAAAGTCAAGAAGTCAAAGTTGTAAAATTATATGATTTAATATGACCAAATTAACCTTTATTTTTTATTCTAATTGCAATTTTAACATGCTAGCAATATTTAGATGACAAAACACTAAGTAGACATATTATTTCATGTAATTAAACATACGTTAATTAATTTAGTCAAAGAAGATGCAAGGTGCTCAAAAATACACTTTAAATGAACTTTAAATGAAATTTTTGCCAAATAACTATATGAAATCATATGAATGCACATACTTGCATATAATAATTCAAACAATATATAAAATAATTAAAAGCACGTAAATCGAGACTTGGGTCTCATACTATGAGTAAACAAAACTATCCCACACAATACACAATTTCAAAACCTACATCATGTATCAAACCATTGAATACCCAAACTTTTCGCTTTAACAAAAGAGGTGAGATTATTCTATCTTAATAACCCATTTAAAAGACTTGTCAACAGAAACCTCATTATGCAACATAGGGTTCACTAATCTGTATAATACATATCAAACTTGGATTGGTGATCTCAAACCTAAATCTCATAACTATTCATTAAGGATACCACCACGCTTCACTTGCACCATTATTAACATATACTAAACATATTATACAATTTTCATATAACAACCTCAAAATACACATCAATCTAAATCATTCACATGCCAAAACTTAGTGTCCCAATCCCACATAGTCCACATGAGATCAATAAACCTAAAGTTCTGATACTACTTTGTCATGCCCCCAAATTCACCGGGATGAATAAGGGGACAAGACTGTCGCGCGCCTAAGAGGCATAAAGCCCGCAAGCACGCAAAGTACATTCAGAAAACAAATTAACAATTAGAGCACTAAAATCCATTATTGATGTGTAATACATTATAATCGACAAACTAACCTCACAAATTAAGTCATATAGCCATTAAATATACAAACATCGCTTTAGTACATATTGCTCGTCAACTAACCAAATTATGCCACGTCCTGAGATAACGTAAATCCTTATTAAAGTCAATCCCCCATTGGATCTTCCTGTTTCAACATAAAATCATGACCAACCTTCTCACTAACAATCAATTTAGGCAGCTATTATCTGCAAATGAAGTAATGCGGGGGTAAAAACGGGTGAGAGAAACAAAGCTTAGTAAGAAAAGCCTTCTCCCACGAAAACAGAGGTAGCAAAAATAGTTAATAAATTCATATACGAGGGCAAAAGAAGCGATAAACAAGTACAAGGTAGTGAGTCACTAGTTGAGCATTAAAACGAAACAAAAATAGGACACAACCAGTCAAAGGATACTGATATATACATGCATAAGTCATTCAGAGTGTGCTAACGAAAGATGAAGAGGCACCGAGATACATATCAGAACAATCAAATGAGTAACAAATAGAATCCCTTAAGTTGTGTCACTATTAGTAACAATATCAAATATAGGGTATGAACCCCCTAATAAATCCAGATGATGAGTACCATGCCCTCACCAGGCCTAGATAATGAGTATTATGCCCTCACCAGGCCCAGATGATGAGTACTACGGCCTCACTAGGCAAGAGATCTTTTCACACATACGAACACTTATCAAAATTCGTAGTTCAGATTCACAGTTTAAGGGTAGAACCGACAAATTAAATAATACACAAATACAAATACTTGAACGTTCGGGACAAAATCAAAAGTAGCAATACTCCATTTGCAGGACGAATTTTAGAAAGGTTTGCGACAACATGTAATGAAGCATTTACATTAACAATCGACAAATACATAACAGATGACCAAAGTGAAGCTAGTTGATCCATGTTATTTACCAGATTGGTCAAACAACAAGTGGATGCCGAGGAGTAAAACCAACTTTAACATGACTACAAGGATAGGAGGAATAATATGGAAAAAAAGGAAGAAAATGCTGATAAAATATGTTATTTGTCGAATAAATGGCAATTCACAGGGTAAGTTCATATAAAGACCGCAGAAGTAAACTAAAATAGGTCCTCAAAACACAATAAGATTAGACAATATAATATTGAAAAAGGACGCCATAAGAAAGTTGAAAAGTCACTAATAGTTTATCGAGTAGGCTCAAATAATTATAGGATAACACAAAATATGAGACAAGACCTTAAGTAAATATAAAAGTACAAAGAAAAAATGTGGCAAAAGAACTTAGGCTCTGTTTGGCCTACCTTTTTTATAGTTAAAAGTACTTTTTATGAGTTTAGAAGTTAATCTCACCTGTTTGGCTCATTTTTAAAAATCCTTTTAGGTAAAAATAGAAACTGAAAAAAGTCGAAAAATAGAAACTGAAAAAAGTCGAAAAACAAGAAGCTCCAAATTGAAACTTTTCAAAATAGGCTTTTGTGAATCTGTTTTATATAATGCGAGAAACTGTTTTTGTTTTCTCAGATATACCCTTTCATATTTTTTAAAGTACAATATTACCCTAAAAAATTTTAAAAACTCAATATTACCCAATATAGGTCAAACAGTCAACGACTTTTGTTTAATAGCACTTCTAATCAAAGCTCTACTACAAAACCACTACAACTCAAAAGTTAAAATTTCACGACTAGACCAAATAGAGCCTTACTCATTGGGCCAATAATAATTTATCGGGAACGTACGAATCCTTGTAAGACGAGAAAGAAAAAAAAATATAGGAGGCTCAAATAATTACAGAATGAAGTGGAACAACACTAAACTCTCAAGTGAACATAATAATACACGAAAACATACGATAAAAGAGGGCCAAGAGAAAAAGGTAAAATAAACCATTAGAAGGATCAACCACAACAAAATCGGATAGATTCAAATAATTATAGTACGAAAATAAATAAGATAGGCTCCCAAAGGAATATCGGGTATAAAGGATAATATGAAAGAGACATGATCTGGAAGCTACACACGGACAAGTTTTACCATCAGTAGGAGTGCTTAATCATTGGTCACACGTATGTGTTATAAGTATGTAAAGAGAAAAATATGGGTACACATTTCATTGTAAGTGATAATCGAATACCATGTTAATGCGAATGTCAAAGGAAAATAACAACTGATGGTTCATAAGATATGAGTTATGGAAGCACAATAATAATAAAAATTAGATATGCCATTTTTTGTTTATCTTCTCAAAATGAAACTAAAAATAATTAATTAACCAAGAGAAGGATTTAAAGCAACATGCATTGTCACTCTACAAATTGAGCCAGTGAAATTGGAAGACATGTGATATCCTTGACAAGAATGATATCATGATATTGATTGAATTGGACCTTAAATAGCAAACTGCATGATTGGACTTCAAGCTCGGCACGTACAATGCTAAATGCTTGGGTGGAAATTTTAACAGTAGCATGAATGATGCTTTGAATCAAAGAACTCTTAATATTATATTCCCTCATTCTTGGGCACTAGAATGAATGGGGTGATGCAATCCAGTAGATTGACACAACTTCTAATCCATGGAGTGAATAGCAATTCAAATGAAGCACATGAAACTGACGAATTAATATGGTTTGGCCATCCACGAGGTCAAAAATCTTTGGCGCATTCGCGTTCACATTCACACATTGAGATATAGGGTAGAGGAAATTAATAAGAGAATCAATGTGCAATTCCTACAAGGATACCACAGGAGGAGAAAAAAACAATGGAATACTCCGCTTACACAACTCCTAGTACATGGAGAAAACAATATTACAGGTTCAACGCATAAAAAGAATTGAGTTCAGAAATAGTTCTTAACCATTAATAAGATTAGGAGTATTTGATGAATTCACATTCACGTTATAAAATGTGGGGTGCAAGCGAATTTCAAGAGGGAAGAAAGGAATGACAAAAACAATGGAATACCCCACTTACATGTTATGCGATTCAATGTAATTTGAAGCTTCATATTTGTAATTACGCGATTCCAGTACTAATTTATTTTTCATCCCTGAATCAGAATATATCTCCAAACAAATATTCTCCCAATTTCAAGAACTACTGAGATTTCTCCTTTAAATCAATAATCTCATTAATGACAAAGTGATTTTCAATAAGATTCTTACCTAGAAACGACAGACGTCAATCATTTAAACGCTCCATGAGGCCATTGCTTATGCTAAAGTTCTGGTATATAATACAGAAGAGAAAGAGAAATGTATTGACTTCCTAATTCTCTATCCAATGGTCGTTTGTTATGTTTCGAATATGGGAAAGACACCATTCCTTTATTTATTAATTTTCACTATTTATCTTCTCACTCTATTTTTCCTTTCTAGTACTTAACCTTTTGGTAGCCCACTACATTATTTGCCCCATTTTTAGGCTCTGGCCTTCTCATATTAAAAGTTAGTTAGTCACACGATCTAGTAGTTAAGATTGACATTTTGAAATGGCAAAGGTCAAGACCCTAGATTTTGGGGTTGTTACAGATGCATTCTCATCCTTTGTTCAATTCAAAGCTCAAGTTGAAAATGAGAGTAGGTGTTTTATTAAAATTCTACGCGTAGCTTGAGAGGAGTGTTAAAAATCAAGCTAGAACATCAAAAAAAAATTTGAAGTTGAAAAAAGTCTAACATTTCAGAGAATTTCAGATCTGAAGAAAATTCAAAGTCAGAAGAAAAGTCCAAATATTGTACAACTCTAGAAGATTTGAGATATTCAAAGTTAAACATATAAATTTGAAGACAACTCAAGCCAGATCATATTCAGATTATTAAGCCAAAAAATTCTAGAGATACATTTCTGTTAGGAATTGTGCATGGTATTTTAAAATTTTTATAATCAGAATAAACGCATCGGAAATTAAATACATACACATGCATCACGTTCATGACTATTTTCGTAGATTACATACATGCATAATAATCGACATTAATTATGCATTAAGGGATTTCAGGATTACCTTTCCATGATGACGAATTTGTTGTAGAAATTAATCGAATCAAGAGCTCCCCAATTGTGAAGCTTTCGAAAGTATCCACACAAGATCTGAGTTATCAATCAGCAAAACCCCCAATACTAGTTTTAGAGAAAATATATTTGCTATGAAAGACAGAATTTGTGCTAGTTTTTCTGTCTATTATAATTTCCTATTTATAGGAAACCCTGAACATATTATGGCTAGCTTTTGGGCCAGTCCTAATTAGTAGACTTGGATTGATTAAATGATTGGACTAATATTTCAATCTAATCAGTACTAAGTCCAATTAAATATTAGACTCTTCTAATATTTAATTTATTTTTCTCGCTAATTAATTCTGAATCTCTTTTGTGTGTGACATCTCGAGTTCATAATTAATTGGTAGCGAAATAATATTAATCCAATTAATATTTAATTAGAACTCTTCTAATTTAATTCTCACAAGTCATGAGTAATACCTAGCAGTATATCACGACTACCCAACCAATGATGAAGTGTAAATTCTACGAACCCTTAGTAATTATCATACAACTAATTCCTTCTGTTTGAATTATCCCGATTGAGTTAGAGTCATGGATAGGGTCGTCAAACTCTATTACTCAATCATATGTCCAAATCTATTTAATCAGTAACTTATGAATAATACGTGAAATGACTTCCACTATTCTACCTCGGCAAAAGATTTTTAGTTACTCAATTAATAGATCGCATAGGATCCTTAATTGACAAATTCCATATCTACATGCACATATCTCCATGCCGGAATAGATCGTAACCACTGAGTACATTATCCAATTCTTGTGAGGACTAGCTTTATTGCACTATCAAATCACGTTATCCCTAACACAAGATAACCGTGATGTCTTAGGTCTAAGGACTAATTGCACCATTACACTATACACCGAATTATTGATCATTCCATGTAATTCGTTCTACTAGCGGTCATGTCCAGTCATTTGTTCTCAACAAGCACTTATACATCTACCCTTACGATATGAGACTAATCTCCCAAATTAATATCTCATATTATTTAGATGGTAAACTGTAATTCGATTTTTCCGGATAAATTAACGCCCAATTAATTTATCCTATGATCATGGACTATTTTAGAATATATTTATGAATATAGATTATGTCACTCATATCCTTACTCTTAATGATAGAATCTATAAATATTATTTTAAGGACTCTTATTTAAATAATTAATCGCATTAATTATATTTAAATAAACTGTCCACATTAAATAAATAATATTATTATGTCCTAAAATTGATATTTAAGGCATATAATCTAACAATTTTAACTATAAATATGAGATGTATGTTACAATTACAATCTGAGCATAACTCTATAACTAAGAGCTATAGAGCTCAAGAGAAAAGAGATTCACAGAGCTCCCATTTACAAGAAAGAATCATGAGTATTTATAAAGAACCATAATATTTTAATGTGGTTAGAGATATTGCTCTAACTCAAATATCTATCATCATCTCAAAAATCAATTATGTACTCCACATTTTCAATCAATGAAATGTTTCACACATTTTCTCCCATATCTCAAAAATCCAACAATCTCACCTTCTAAGAACCAATACAACGACGACTTACCACCCTTTAACTCCATTCTCAACACCATAGTGCTACCCCTCCTCCTCCACAAAGTTGCTTATACTTGAACTACTATTACTGAATATTCGCCTGGAAAATTTGCCATTTTCATTCTGTCTTCATCCCTCACTTGTATATATATTGGAGAGCAAGTTCTATATTTCTCAAGTAAACAAGTTTCATGTCAAAAAAGAAAAAGAAAAAAACTAAAACAAGTTTTCTGGAAGTTAGAAATGAAAGATGGAAAAATAGAAATAAATAAATCTTTTGAAAATGTTTTTTTTTTCTTTTTGTCAAAAATATTTTGAAAAGATGAAAACAAGAAATTAGAATCTAGCACCCTTGACTATTACGTTACAAGGGAAATTAATGATCATATTATCACATTTTTTATATGTTAAGTTATCATATCATTTAAAAGTTTAAATTGTTAGAGATGAGTTTATTATATTTAGTTTTGAGCCTTACACTTTGACAATTTTAATATTTTTAAATGGATAACGGCGAGTTTTGAACTGATGACCTTTTAGTATTTAGGCTCGATAACATATTAAGATACCACATCATCTAAATGTTTAAGATGTTAGAAAGAAGTTTTTTGTATTTATTAATTGTGTTTAACATGTCCCCTCACTTGTAGGCTAAATAATTTTTTTATTGAGCCTTACAGTGAAAGTAATTTTACAAATGAGTGGCGGTGAGTTTTGATGTTAGGACTTTTTAGTAGTTAGGCTCTAATAATTAATTAAGCTATTAGAGAGGAGTATTTACTATGTTTATCATGCCCCATCACTTGTAGGCTAAATAATTTATTTATTGAATCTTATATGTGTACGTAATTTTACAAATGAGTAGCCATGAGTTTTGAACTCAAAACCCTTTGGTAGTTAGGCTTTGATACTTAAGCTATTAAAGATGAGTATTTATTATGTTTAATACGCCCCCTCATGTGTAGGCTAAATAACTTTTTATTGAAGCTTACACTTGGATGTAATTTTACAAATGAGTAACAGTGAGTTTTGAACAGGACCTTTTGGTACCTAAACTCTAATACTTAAGCTATTAAAAAGGAGTTTATTATATTATTTATTAGAGTAAATGCTAATGTTTCGCTGCTGAGACACTTTGGTTTCTAATATTTAAAAATGAACCTTTTAGTTCTTAAAGTTAATTTAGTGGAATACCTGGATAGCAAAATCAGTCTATTTTTTTACGGCTTAATCACGTGACTGACACGGTATGATCCTGCATAATACCAATTTTGCCCTCAACTATGATGGATTATAACAATCACATGACAGTCACATGATGAAGCTGTAAAAAAAAAGATGGATTTTGCTATCGGAATTAATGCTGTCCCACTAAATTAACTTTAAGGACTAAAATGTTCATTTTTAAAGATCAGAGAATAAAGTGCCTCAACGATGAAATATTAAGAACTAATTAGGGCATTTACTCTATTTGTTATCTTCAACATTATCTATTATTGTGACACTTAAAATTCTTGTGAAAAAATAAAAAATCGTTGCAAAAAACTTTATTCAACTATTTTTCAACCATTGCATATGATCCAATTGTAAATTCTCTAATGCACAGTTTTATGTAAACAATAAGGAATGGTTTAAAAATTTGTTGTAATTAAACTATAATTTTTTTAAAATCATTACGAAAAGTAATTTTATGAGTAATTCTTAATAAAAAGTGATAAAAAATAACTTAATTGTGACAATTAAATAAAACAGTTGTAAAAAGTTTTAACTTATACAACGGTTGAAGAATTGTTGCAAATTGCAATAAGATTCCTATTCTGACAATTTTTGCATTTTCCAGTTACAGTGTGTAAAAAACTAAAATGAGTGATGATGCACTTAATTGATCTATCTACTCAATAATTCATATCATTTTTTTTCAATTGAAAGAAGGTCTAAGTCTTACATCTCATATTAAGGAATATTGCTCACAAGAATTGATCTCATAATCTTTCGCACTAACAATAAGAACATGTCACTAGACCAAAAGCCTATTGATATAATACATATTATTTTATCATAATTATATTATTATTTTACTACTATTATTCTTTCTCATCATGTTATAACGTTATAATAACATCAAAATTCGCTTTCAAGAACCCAACACACCCAAATTATTTCGTCTCTCAAAGTGTCATCATTTCGTGTTACTTTTTCCTAAAAGTGATTCCGTTACTTCACAAGACACTTGCTTAAATGTACACTTGGTTGCAATTCTTTGAATTAAGACATTCCTTACCCCATCAAAATGACGAGCCTGGTAAATTTGAGTCTAGATCAATTTGCATTTGATGCTAAATTTTATCTTCTCCTTTCTTTTTTTTTTCTTTTTTTCTTTTTTGCTAAAACATGGCAGGAAGAAACTTGATTTTAAGGCCTTCAAATGATTGACCAAAGGTTTCTAGCTTATTTTTAATTTTAAGGTCAATTTTAAATTATTAGTTTCTATATACGGAATGTAAGTCTTAAACATTTATATTGATCTCTTTTTCTTCACCTCCTTTTCTAACGTTATATTGTCTAGATCTTTCTCGTACTACATATCGGAAGGTGTCAAGGATACATTATTAGGGCAACAATCTTTTCAGAATCATTGCAAAGCCAATGTGCTCTTTTAAAACTAGAGTTAATTGACATTTCCTTAATTGTTATTGGAATTGATTTCTGTACTCCATATTTTACATCATCAGCTTTAATTAACATGAACATTTTAATCTACTTTTCGAAATGGGTCATTTTAAGGCCTGAACTTCAAATCCTTTTAGGAAGGGCTCACAATCTTCTAAAAAAGCGGTGTTTTACACACCATTAACTAAGAGTATTACTATTTTGCTTATATGACTTTTTTTTCCTTCAAATCTATGGGTCATTTTTTATTTTTTTTTCCAATTGCTACATGTCTTTTTCTATAAACACCAAATAAAAATAATTTTTAATATAGTAAATTCAACAATAACGTAATTAATTCTAGACATTTTTCAAAGATAAACAACATATATATGCACACAAACACACACTCACACACATATATATGTGTATATATATATATATACATATATACATATGTGCACATTTAAACCCAAATCTATATGTCTCTGTATAAGAGAAAACCTTAATTATTCCAATGTTTTAAATAGGTTTGTGCTTTTATCTGTGTAGGAATATATACAAAAATATCACTATAACATTTTAGCTCTTTTGCTACACTCTAATTAAAAGATGAAAAAAATCATTGCAAAAAAAATGAAAAAAAAAATTGCTATAGGTGTGTTATTGCAATGAATTTTTAATTATTGTATAAACTAAAATATTTTACAACTGTCTTATGTAATTGCAATGATTAAGATCACTTTTTATTAATAATTTCTCGTGAAATTACTTTTTTTTTTGCAATGGTTCTAATTTATAATTTAATTGCAATAGTTTTTCAAACTATTGATGATTATTTACAAAATACTGTTCTAGTAGAGAATTTACAACTGGGTTATATGCAACAACACTATATGCAGTGGTTAAAGTTATTTGTAATAATTATTAACCTTTTTTGCAACAATTTTAAATATTTTTGAATGTTGCAAAAGATTAAAAAAAATGTGAGAGTGTATGTTAATATGTGATTTTTTTAGCTTAAAAAATGTTTAAAATTTATTACATTGTTGTTAAATTTAAGATATCTAAATATAATTTTTATTTGGTGTTTAAAAGAACACCACATAGGAGTCGAAAAAGAAAAGTAAAATGTCACATAGGATTTGAAAGGAAAAAAAATAATGTCATACAAGCAAAATACTAGCACCGTTAGTTGACCGTGTGTAAAATATCTATTTTTTAGAAGTTTGAGTCATGGAAGGTTTTAAATTTCAGACCCTTAATTACATATTAGACCAATTTCAGACTCTAAAATGACATTTTTCCTCAATTTTTTATTTGTTTATAATTGTTTACTTCAAATAGTTAATGCTATTTGGAGGGAAGAGGCTAAATTATTTTTCTTTTACTTCTATGTTAAAGAATATTTATTTTATTTGTCATTGTGCTTCATTGGTCCTTTCATTATACATACATATGCTTAAACATTATACTTATCCTACATTCGATTTAAAGAAAATGCACCATCTAAAATTTAATGTTTTTTTTTTGGAATTTCTTCAACGCGAATAATCATTCTAATCCCATTCCGAATTATCAAAATTATTATCATTCTAATATAAGAAGATGCAAAATTTTGTTTGAATTTTCGCTGATAACATTATGAGAGAAATTAATTAGTACTGAGCTGATTATGCACAATTTTTTTTGGGTCTAAAACTGGAGATAATTTTATTGATAAAAGAACCTCAACCAATACCTGTGGAGTCAAAAATGATAAAGTAATAAATGGTAAGAAGATTGCTGAGCTGGAGATTGAGCTGTCAAATCTTGAAATAGAACCCAAAAAAATGCAGGCTCAATTCTGAGAGATAAATTTTGACGTTCAAATTAGAGACGAGTTAGAAGGTCGAGAAATATTAAAACTGTATAGTAAAAATCGGAGGACTTAGTTACTTATATAAAAAGTGAGAATCCTATTTATACTATTTATAAGAAAGGGCCTCCGGATTTTATAAGAAAGATAGTGCAATCATGAGCTGACAGCTTCAATTGTTCCTTAGGAAATATTATGTTTCTGCCCCCTCCATATCACGCAGAGGGTTTACGAAATATATGATGGGATTGCCTTAAATTCGGGTAGTTATTTGACCTCGGGAAGTCAGATGGATTATCATCTTGCGTACTCAATTTTTAGATATTTTCTCGGGAGAAGCTATTTTGATCTTTTAGTTCTTAGATCGATTTTCTACCCATATCAAATAATTTTAGCTATAATAAAATATCGATAATTTTATTGATTATGCACTGTCGAGGTCGAATTTCATGCAGTTGAGTTGGTCAGCTATGCTTGTCAAGCTGAACTTTTAGGTTGGCCTCCGAGTTGAATTTTTTAGGTCGGTTACCTGACCTGCACAAGGAAAAGGAAGGAAAATGCGGGGTGATGACCCAGATTTTTCTGTCGGGCGTGCAAATGATTAGTATGTCCGAGCTGGCGAGGTAGTTGAGAGCATTTAATGACGAGTTACCTCTGAAATGAAGGGGTGGAGCTCTATTTATACTAAATTCGGGTCTGACAGCATTTAATACGGTACAACTTTATGTCCCATCAATTCTTTATGTCCCATCGGAATAGCTGGCACTGAGGTCGGGGTTTTCTGGGGTCGGGGTGAGGTCGGATCAGCATCCAGGTTGGGCATTTAGCTGAATACGCTGGGTTTGGCTCGGATTAGCCTATCTCAGCTCGGTGTGGGTAATTCACCTTAACTCGGAAACCCCTCGTCAATCCCCCTCTCCCCTCCCGAGTCAAGATCGAGAGGGTGAGATCTAGAATTGGGAGTTTCTCCCGAGCTGGAGGTGCCCGACCCCAGCAGAGTAGGGATGGCCACGTCAACGGTGCATGCCCTTCAGATGGCTGACACGTCACCTGGCTGTTCTGACAAGACGCGACGTTTGGGCTCCCTGAGGCAATTTTCAAAGTGCCTATAAATAGGGCCTTGACATCCGAGATTCATTTCACACTTCGCTTTCAACTTTCAAGAGTTTTAGGTCGGATACTAGAGTGGTCGGAAGCATTTAGCTTGGAAAGAATCTTCTCGGGATTTTCAGTTCGGAGCCAGCTAGGTCGGGTCACATTCCGCAGCTAAGAGCAGTAGGTACGTCCCGACTCCCTTTAGTCATTCCTGTACATTTATATTTAAATTGTAGACAGGATGGGGAAGTCAGAGTCGGAAGATTCCCAGGCAATAGAGGTGAGGTCCTATGGTGGGGATGAGAGTCCGTCAAGCTCGGAGTCCACCTCAAATAGAGACCAAGGTGGAGAGAGCACCAGTGCGTCTCAAGGATCAGCTCGAAAATCTAGGCCCAGGGAGAGGATGATAATTGCCAAGTTATCGGGGTCAGACTGGCGCAAGAGGAGGCTGAGGCGGATCCTTTGGCCGACCTGGGAGACTTGAAAGATAGAGAAGATGAGGAGCCGCTGAATCAACTGGAGGGGGTCGAGATGCCACAAGAGTACCTAGCTAGAGTTTCTACCGCCGAGCCGATAGAAGCAGTCCCGGTTAGTGTTGTTCGACCTCTAAGCTCGGCCACAGCCAGCGCTTCTTCAACTCGGGGAAAGAGGATTGAGCAGTTGTTCGCCTGTTGTAAGCGTGAGTGCCATTCCACGGTGCAAATGGCCAACGCCAGGCTGAGGAACTGGTCAGTGGATTGTCATCACAAGCTGAAGGTTACAGGTCGGCACGAATCGGCTTGCTATCCTCCAGCCGACCACTTCACCATCTACGACCTTGCGTTCGACGTTATCCAGTTCCCCCTCCCCGGTTTTGTTGTCAATATCTTGAACTACTTTGAGCTCAGCCCAAGTCAGATGTCGCCAAATGGTTGGGCGGTGATGGTGGCCTTCTATGTGTTCTGCCTTGAGAAGAAAGTGGAGCCGACCTTGCACAGGTTCAGGCATTTCTTTGTATGCAAACCTAACCCGAAGTAGCCAGGGTGGTTCCACTTCACAGCTCGGGTTGGCAACTCCATATTCACCAAGTGGCACTCTTCTAACAAGGGTTGGCATAATGACTATTATTGGGTGGAGCCGGCTGTGAACTCTGGGTGCAGGTTGGTCTGGATTCCAAGTTTGAGGAAGACCGTCAATGATGACCCCAAGCTCTCAGATGAGGAACTTGAGGAAGTCGCGGTGCTCAAGCCCGCGCCTGGGATGCTGATAAATATTGACAGTGTGCTCAAATGGGAGCAGATCTGGGACTCCAAGCTATTTGGTGGGGAACCCGACCTCTCGAGGGATCATCCCAACCTGCTTCCCGAGCCTGAAGGGGACGCAGGGTCCAGCTCAGAAGAGGGTCAGTTTGCAGGATCGGCGCCCGACTTCCCAATTATCCTGTCTTCCAGTCTTTTTAGGTCGGCCTTCGGCTCTTTTTCACCTCTTTCCTCTACCTTTTGCAGGTATGGCAGATACGAGAAAACTTGTGTATGCCCAGGTGAGAAAAAAGAACGAGGCCAGCGACGAGGTTTCAGCTCAGTCTGGCTTAGGAAGTGCTGCTCAGGGTCAGAGGTAGCGGTTCTGCGGCCAAGTGCGGGAAGTCGGCCCCGAGGTCTCTTCCAAGGGGACGTTAGGGTCTCTCTTGCCTAAGAGATCGAGCTCGGGAGTGGCGATCCCAGAGCGCTCAGCATCCCGTTCTGAGAGTAAAAAGCTGTCTCGGGCCGAGTACTCCGGGAAAGGTAAGGCCGCGGAGGTGAGCCCTCCCAGCAAGGACTTCATGGAGGCAACCAAGGTGGCCCGCGACCCCAAGCTGGCGATGGTCCTGGCAGAGCAACTCTCGCTTGACTTGAGGACGACCATAGTTACAGTGAGTCTTATCCGACTTTTGATATAGTTATGTTTTTTAGCTCGGTTGATCGTTTTGCTCTCTTTTACACAGGCCGAGTCCCACATCCTTTCAGCTCTTAGCTTTCTTGTCAGGGCCCAAACTCATTGCGTCGTGCTTGAGTAGCGATACACAGATGCCCGAGCCGAGCTTGAACTCTGAGGGAGGAGGCCACCCAGAGGCGCAAGGTGGACGCGACGGGGATCGACCATTTGAAGAAGGAGCTTGATGCATATAAGTCCCGATGCGAAGCCGCGGCCAAGGACGTCGAGCGCTACAAGCTGGAGAAGCATGAAGCCGAGATGAAGCTCCTGGATCTGGTGAACCGGGTCGGCCTCGAAGGAGAGAAGACAGTAGAAGCCTTCAAGTCCAGTGATGCGGCCGTGGACTAGTTGGCCACGAAAGGTGGGACCATGGCCAAGTATGCCGAGCTGGAGTTCTACTTCCGTGGTCAATTTGCAGCTCGGGAGAGATCGAAGACCTTTTTACCTGCTACCAAGAATGACTATATTGAAATCTTGGAGGCTCCACCGTCGGAGTTCTAAGAAATTCCTGAGCTTTCGGCCGACCTGACGTCCCAAGCTAAAGAGGTGATCAAATTTGTCCAAGAAGGCATGGACCGGGTTAGGGACGAGGCTGATGCAACCAACGCCACTCCTCCAAAATAGATTTTATAAATTGGCCCGGGTCGGGCTTTTGTAGTTTGGCCCAAGTTGGGCTCATTGTAATTTTGCCCAGGTCGGGCTTCTGTAATTTGTTTTTTTCTATTCTAATGGAATTAATATTTTGCGTTTTATTCGAGTTCGTACTTATGTACCTTTCTCTTTGCAAATTTTTCTTAAGTAAGTGGGGTCGGGCCAATATAATGGGCTTTTCAAACTTAAGGAAAAAGAACCAAGCTGAACGCGATTAATGAATTATCATCCTAATCCGCGCTGGTTAACCGGGCAACTATATAATCGTTGCCGACCTGGACTCGTCAGTCCGAATTAAAATTGATCAAACTAGTGTTGATGAATGTTGAGTTCGAGTTTAGACCTAAACTAATATACCGACCTGAAGTCGGATCATACCGAGTTGGACCTTAATCCGAACTGGCAAAGCTAATCAAATTGTTATTGATCATACCCGAGCTGGAACCTTGTCTGAGCTGGTTTACTTTGAATTATTAGCTCGTAATTAAGCGTGGTCACTGTGTTAATCTGAGCTAGCAGCAGCTAAGTAGCTGAAGTGCTTGGGCTCGGGTCGGGCATTGCACTAGTTTAGCTGCTTGGGCCAGAGTCGGGCGTTGCACTGGTTTACAAAATGCATTGTATTAAATTTGTACATAAAGTACTTGGGCTCGGGAGCCGATTACAAGCAATATTTTGGCTCGGGGCCTTAACAAAAGATTTCAGCTCGGGTGCTGTTACAAATGATTTCGACTCAGGGCCGTTACAAAAGATTTTGGCTCAGGGCCGTTAGACAAAATACCGCTTTAGGTGTTCGGAGTGCCATGCATTCTTCAATAGTTTTTCGTTCTTGTCGCGGAGGTAGAAGGTCCCGGGTCGGACTTCTTTCACGACTTCATATGGTCCCTCCCAGGTCGGGGACAACTTGTTACCCGAGCGCGGCAAAAAGATGGTCTTTCTGAGTACGAGGTTGTCAACCTTAATAGGCTTAGGCTTGACCTATTTGGCAAAGGCTCTTTGCATGGCAGCTTTGCTGGCCAACAATCTGATTTGAGCTTTAGCTCGGAGCTCTTCAGCGAGGTCGAGCTCTTCACGGATCCGTGCTCCGTTTATTTCTGGATCATGGTGGAGGGTTCTACTGGTTGGAGACCCGATCTCCACTGGCAGCACTGCTTGAGTACCGAAGGTCAGTTCGAAGGGCGATTCTCCCGTTGCCGAACTGGTGGTGGTCCACTGAGCCCACAACACCTCGGGAAGAATTGATGCCCACTGGCCCTCTGCTTCCTCCAGCTTGGTTTTCAGTCCCTGCAAAATGATTTGGTTAGTCTTTTCAACTTGGTCATTACTTTGAGGATGAGCAATAGATGAGAATCTAAGGTCGATCCCAATCTCAGCACATTTGCCTCGAAAGTATACATTGTCGAATTGCTTGTCGTGGTCAGTAATGATGACCTTTGGCACCCCGAACAGGAAAATGATGTTTTTCCACACAAAATCCCAGGCTGCCTTTTTTGTTATTCTAGCAACACCTTCAGCCTCAGGCCATTTGGTAAAGTAGTCTACTACTACGAAAGCGTATTTGTTTTGGCCAACACTTGTTGGAAATAGGCCGATGATATCTAGACCCCACTGATAGAATGTCCAAGGGCTTATCATCACTGTGAGGTCTACTGCTGGCTTCCTCTGTACATTGGCGAACCTTTGGCAGGTGTCGCACTTTTTCACATACTCTTTGGCATCTTGTTCTAAGGTTGGCCAGAAATAGCCTTGCCTCAATGCCTTTCGAGCCAGAGCTTTGCCTCCCAAGTAGTTTCCACATACCCCTTCATGGATCTCACGGAGTACATAGTTTCCCTCCTCAGGTCCAACACATTTTAAGAGAGGCCAAGTATAGGCTCTCTTGTAGAGTTGCCCAGCAATTCTGACAAACCTTGAGGCCTGTTTCATGAGTTTCTGAGCAACTTTTTCATCCTCCGGGGTCATATCCCATTCCAAGTAGTCCACGATTGGTTTGGTCCAATCTAGACTTAAATTGAGCTCGGCTACGGCTTGCACCCCCAACTGAATGTTCGGCTCGGACACTTCTTCTACATGGACCAAGGCAGGTCGGTTCTCACCCAGGGCCAATCTGGACAGGGTATCAGCTTTCATATTCTCCTCCCTCAGATTTGCTGTATCGTGAACCTTTTGAGCCCTGAGGTCAAATTCTTGACTTTGTTGAGGTAGGCTATCATGGTACTGTCCTTGGCTTCGAACTCTCCCGATATCTGACTAGAAACCAATTAAGAGTTAGTGCTCAGGTCGATTGTCTGTGCTCCGAGCTGAGCTGCAATTTTCAATCCCGCAATCACTGCTTCGTACTCCGCTTCATTATTAGACGCCGGAAAGGTGAACTTAAGGGAGTATTGGTGCTCATGCCGGGTTAGGTCAAGGATGACCACCCCAGCTTCGCTCCTAGACTTCCCTGAGACCCCATCCATATGGACCTTCCACACATCTTCCTGGTCATGATCGGCTCGGCCAGTGCATTCCACCACAAAGTCTGCGATAGCTTGGGCTTTGATGGTTGTTCTGGGCTGGTAGGTGATGTCAAATTGACTCAGCTCAATTGCCTATTTCAGTAGCCTGCCCGACGCCTTCGACTTGTGCATGATGGACTTGAGCGGAGCATCCGTCATGACCTTGATTGGATGAGCATCAAAGTATGGCTTTAGCTTCCTTGCCGCTATGATGAGTGCAAGGGCGAGTTTTTCCAAGGAGGAGTACCTCACCTCGACCCCTTGCAATGTTTTGCTGACATAATAGACCGGCTTCTACTCCTTCCCTTCTTCACAGACTATTGCCGCTGCCACTGCTGTCCCCGAGCATGCTAGGTATAATACCAGCTCCTCCCCCACCTCAAGTCGGGATAACAGGTTTGGCGAAGCTAGATACCTTTTCAGCTCTTGGAAGGCGTTCTGGCATTTTGTAGTCCATTCGAAGTTCTTAGGATTCCTCAATATTTTGAACAGAGCTTCATACTTGTCGGCCGACCTGGACATAAATCTGCTCAGTGCCGCGACCTTGCCCACGAGTACCTGGATGTCCTTCACGCAGGTCGGCGGCGCCAGGTCTAGTACCGCCTGAACCTTCTCCGGGTTGGCTTCTATTCCGCGGGCTGTGACCATGAAGCCCAAAAACTTTCCCTCCTTGAAGCCGAATGCGCACTTTTCAGGGTTCAGCTTTATCCTAAAGTGCTCCATTACATCGAAGGCTTCATCCAGGTCGGCTTCATGGTCTTCCGCCTTTCTGCTCTTGACCAGTATGTCATCCACATAGATCTCAATATTTCGGCCAATCTAATTTTTGAAAATCTTGTTTACCATCCGAGTGTAAGTAGCTCCAGCATTCTTGAGGCCAAAGGGCATGACCTCATAGTAGTAGAGACCTTTATCGGTGGTGAAGACAGTCTTCTCTTTGTCTCTGGGAGCCATCTTGATTTGGTTGTAGCCTTTGAAGGCATCCATGAAAGAGAGTAACTCAAACCTGGAGGTGGCATCCACCGTTTGATCGATCCGAGGTAGGGGAAAGCAGTCCTTAGGGCAGGCTTTATTGAGGTCAGTAAAGTCAATACAAAATCTCCATCCTCCTGAGGACTTGGTTACCAGCACCACGTTGGATAACCAGGTTGGGTACTGGATTTCCTTTATGTGGCCGGCGTCTACCAATTTGTCTACCTCTTCTGCTATGATTTGTTGCTTATCATAATGAAAGTGCCTGCGCTTCTGCTTCACTGGATAGTGATTCGGGTCGGCATTCAGGTGATGCTCAATCACTCCCAGGTCAATACCAGTCATGTCAAAGGCGGACCATGCAAATATGTGTCCATTTTTTAGGAAAAATTGGCTTATACCTTTCTTGAGGTCGGCAGAGAGTTTACTTTCGATTTTTGCTCTCTTTGTTTCATCAGAGAGTTCCATCTCCTGAAGGTCTTTAGCCGGGCTGCCTCTCTTAGCATCCCTCTTCTCCTCGGACAAATCTTGTCCTCAGCCAACTTGATATTTGGGTCGGAGGGAGTTTTCATAACACTCCCGGGCTGAGAGCTGGGCTCCGCGGATGGTGGCTGTGCCAGCCTGGGTCAGGAATTTTAGGGCCTGGTTGTGACGCCTGAAATTCTACCGTACACATTTTTAATTGTTGCACCCATTAATTGCGAATTTAATTCTGTGTTTTACTTGTTGTCTTTCTTAGTTACTATTCATTCTATTTTTCAACTGCATTATATTAATGAATTAGTATTTTTATTAAATCATATTAATTGTTTTAGGAATGAGAAAAATGTGCTTTTGAGCTAGGAGCGATAGAAGCACTCGTTTAGAAAATGTTTTAGCAAACTAGGAATAGTGTTACGTAACTTAACTTAGTGTTTTAATTAACTAGCATTCGTTTTGCACCTTAGACTCGTTCTAGAGCTTGTTAGACTCATTTAAATAACCCACATAAGTACCCAACTTGACCCACATTAATATATAACTCACACAACACCACTTAAGATCATAATATACAAAAGAAAAAAAAATAAAAGCTGAAAACAGAAGCAGAAAAACGGACAGCAGCAAACAGGAAGAAAGAATGAAGTTTTGCTCTCCAACTCTTCAATCCAAGCCCATCCAAGCCTAGAGCAAGTAGTTTAGGGTGTGTGCAAGCTTCCTAGGTGTTCCTACACGCATTGGTGAGGGATTTCATGGCTTATTTTCGCATTTTAAAATAGTTGCTATTTTCTTGATTTGTTGAAAATGTGACCAAATGCTAATGTATTGATTATCTATGCTATTATACTTTGTATATGAGTGCTAGAGAACATATTTAAGCCATTGTTTCGCTTTTTAAACGGTTAGAATCGTTAGTTTGATTTATGAGGTGAATAGTGATATTTTTCTAGGGTTTTGTGTAATTGCACGTATTAGCTTGATTCAACACTCCTAATAGATGCTTTAGGTGCTAATGAAGATAGTCTAATAGCCCCGTACACTTGGATTGCTCTAAAATCGCATAAAACGTAAAATAGCCGACTTTAACAAAGGGGTTTTGGGGTAAATGCGAATCCGGGTGGATTCGGGCTTCACCTTTAGTATTCTTAGGCTACCTAGGTGCTATAGAAGCTTTGCTAATCCTTGATTGAAGCCCGGATGAGGTAGGTGTAGTGTAAAGCTATAAGAGGGAATTTGGGATTTTCGGGGTAATTGCGGACGTTTGAATGAGTTAGAGGGTTGAAAGGGTTCCTTGAGGGTTAGTTAGAAGGTTGGTAGAGTTTCCCTTTGAATTTGAATCATTAACTTTGGTTTGGAGGAGAAATAGCTTGAATAACAAAGGGGTTTAGGTGCAATTTCGGTTGTTTTGCGCTTCTAAGACCTTGGCATGACTTCTTGAATGTTTAAATGTAGTTTCAAGTTGGTTTGGAACTTTTGATGTAATTCTAATTATATCTTGTATATGCCCTTTTGTAAAATTGCTTATTTGATTGTATAAACTGTACTATATTCTAACTGCATTGAGGCAACTTCGAGCTTAAAACTGTATTAATTGGAGAAGGATTAGGGGTTGAATTATATACCATTAGAAAGCCATACGAGTCTAGTTTCTACAGCTTTTTACGGTGCATTAATCGGAGTTGTCTAGAGCAAGTTATGATCATTTTGGTGAGATGTGTCAGAAATGCCCTGTTACGCGAGAATCTGAATTTTGTTGTTATTTTGCTATAGTAATGATATAATTCAGTTCTAATTGGATGTATTCGATCAAGACCTTATTGTCTAGTGTCTTTGGATGATTAATAACGTAATGGGGCTCTTATAGTTATGTTGTTTTCATGAATTGTAATTGAAATCTAATTGCTAGTAAAGTTAATTTAAATTGAAAGCTATTCTATTCGACTGTGAATGAGAAATACTAGTAGAGTTGTGATGGTCACCACCTTTAGACATAGGTAATGTTTCTATATATGCTAAACAATTCAACTGTTAGAATTAGTTGTTGTTATCAATGTGCAACTAGTGAACACTTAGAAAGGTCAAGTAAACTATGTGGAAGAATGTGTTTAATGCTTTTTGAAACTACATGTAAGGTTAATTGTAAGTTGATAGTTGTCTATTATATGTTAAATATAATTAACTTAAGTTAATACTACTAGTGATATGTTAGAATCTTAGCTTGAAGTATAGTTATTTTACTAAAATAGTATGTTAGTTATTAAATGGTTGATAGTTAACTTTTCTATTAGTTGATAAATGTATTTCTTTCCCTATGTGCTAATGTTGGGCTATCTTCATAGAGATATTACTAACTATTGTAAGTAAAGTAGAATATGAATTAGAAGTTCATTAAAGTAGTAAAAGACTGGGTAGTGTCATTGTGAATGAATGTGTTATTTGAACATTAAAGTAACCTAACATTTATTATCTATAAATTCTTTGGAGAAATTCTTTGAGTTGAGTTAATGGCTAGTTTATTGTATGTGGAGTGAATTAGTTTCTTGTACAAGTTATTAACTAAAATAAAATGAGAAATAGTATGAGTAACTGTAGGCTCATGTGTTGATCTTAGTTAAACTAAATTCTAGCTCGGTTTATATCTAGTTATAGCATGCTGGTTGAATCATTCTCCTTTAATTTTTTTGAACTATCTTCTTAATTAACTTGTAGACTATTGAAAATATGGAATATATGTTAAGTTAAAGTATATAAAAGTGGTGTTTTGTTAAAAATAGAATTCTAATAGATATTGTATATATATGCTAAAAAAGCGAAGTTACAAGTTAGCTAACCTAGCTGAATAATTAATGAATGTTGTAGTTAAAGAGTAATTGAAGTAATGTTTGCTCATAGGTTCAAGGTGACTGGAAATGATGTGATTCAAACTTACATCTTGGAGCTCGGTAGAGGTGAGGGACCTGCATCCTTACGTGCATCATAGTTTATTTTCTTTCTAAAAGAGTATATTATTTAGTATAATTGCGTAATTGATATATGCTTATTGTTGCTAAATTGTAACTTGGTGCAAGAACAACTTACTTTTTGTCCTTAAATGTGTTTTCTGTTTATATTGTTATTGTTATTATTTTTGCATTGCATCGTGGTTGTGCAACCTCATTGTTGCGGCGGATGCGATGGCCTCGCTGGGCGGCATCGGGCTTGCCAGTGTTGGTTGCCTTAGCTCCGTCTGCTATTCCCTCACTCGCCTGGTCCGGAGATTGCCAGGGGGTGTTGGGTCGTAGGATCGGGTACATCTGGAGTACCCATTGGTGTAAGGGATGCCAGCATATCGAGATTGAGATCGTGGTTCGTGGATCGGGGATCGAAGATTTGGAGTGATAAGGGTTATCGATTGTATCCTTTTAAAATGTGGTATTAGAATTGTTATTCACTGTTTATCTATTGTATTAATTGTGTTAATTTGCTGCATTGCACGTCCCCGGTAGACCTTATCCCTCACTGAGCAATTGTGATTGCGCATACCTCGCTAAACATGTTTCAGGAAGTGCTGAGGGTGAACCCCAACTAGTTGAGGTGCTAGTGGAAGAGGAAGAAGTTCAGACTGAGCCTTTGCCCTAGTTGTTGTGTGTTTGTTGTCTAAGGTGGATTTGCCTTCTTGTTGTTACATGGTGTACTTGTATTGCTATAGCATGATCTATTTTGTGGCCTTAAGGCTATGTATGTTCTTGTAGTTGCAAGTTGAAAGCTGTTGGTTGTAATGTTAGCTTTGAGATATTATGGCTTGTAATAACTTTTAATTCTCCTTTTAATTCTTGCATGCTTGGGGGTGTATGTTTAGAGGTGTTGATTTCAACTTCTAAAATTGCTCTAATGTTATCATAGGATGGCATGTTAAAAATGTTTAATGAAAAGTTAAGTTGAATGCATGCATGTGTGATTTGGAGCTGTTATTTGTCTCCTGGCTTGGATGACCTTGAACCTTTAAATTTTAATTATAAAAGCTTGTTTTAGTATATTGTGGCTATTTTGAGCATTTACAGGTTTGAAAAATGTCCGCGGTACAGAGAAAACTCTGTCCGTTTTTCCCTAAAAGTTTATGACCGGGTTTGGTATTGGGTTGAGAATAGCATGGTTATTGAAGCCTCCGGTCTCGTGAGGGATCGGGGCGTTACACTGGTAGTAAGTTGAAGGGACGACTCTGAAATGGTTGAGGGCCACCCGACCTAAGATCCCGTTGTAAGTGGAGTTACAATCCATCACAATAAAATTGGCTTGCATCGAAACCCGCTTATCTCCTTCTTCCAGCTTCAGCAAAAGGTTAATCACCCCTTCAGCTCGGTGGGCTTGCCGGTGAAACCAGCTAAAATGCCCCTCAATGGCTTGAGTCAGCTCCTGTCTAACCCCATTTGCTTAAAAACGCTGAGGAATAAGACTTCCGTCAAGCTCCCGGTGTCCACCATCAGCCTCTTCACGGTAAAGTTGACTATTTCAGTGCTGATCACCAGTGGGTCATCATGGGGCAATATTACCCCCTCCAAGTCTTCTGAGGAAAATGTGAGCTCCTCCACCCCCGTGGCCGGGCCCCGTACCGGTCTATACTCCCTCCCAGCCCGAACATAACCCTTCCTGTCCGCCGAGGTCTCCCCTCCCGATGCCAATCCTCCTGCAATGGTCTCAATCACAGCCAAACATCCGCCCCTAGCCAGGCATCTGGGTGGACTTCTCTCTCTATCCCTTTGATCATGATTCCGGGTTGACTGCGGGTCCACGTACCTTCAGAGGTAACCTCGGGCTATCAGTGCCTCGATCTTCTGTTTCAAGTCTTTGCACTCTTCGGTGGTATGGCCGTAGTCCATATGGTAGCGACAATACTTGGTTCTATTGCGCTTCTCGAGTCGACCTTTCATCCTTGAAGCTGGAAGTAGTGGTTTTGGTGCTGGATCTCCATCAGTATCTGCTCCCTTGTGGTGTTAAGGGGAGTGAACATAGTGAACCGGGGGTTCTGCTTTGGCTGTTGGGGCTGCTTGCCTCTGTCGTTTTGGACTTTACCCCCAGGTTGGGCTCAGGAGGTCTCTCCCTTCCTGCTAGCTTCCTTCTCCTTGTCATTATCCCTCTTTGCCTGATGGATTTCTTCCGAGTGTATGTATCCTTCTGCTCGTACCATAAGCTCAGATACAGTATCCACGGGGTCGATTGCCAATGAGGATGTAAGGGGGCCCGACCTGAGCCCACTTTGGTAAGCCATCAATGCCATAGAGTCCTCCAGGTTGGGGATTCGGAGGGACTCTTCATTGAATCAGGCTGTGTAAGCCCTCAAACTTTCCCCTCTATGTTGTTTCACCAGCAGCAATGTAAAAGTGTGGCGGGTGGCGCGCTGGCTCCCCGCTAAGCGGGACAGGAAAGCCTTAGCCAGCTGATGAAAACTCGCAATTGAACCGAGACGAAGTTTCTGGAACCAATCCAAGGCATTGCCAACCAGGGTGGTCGGGAATGTCTTCGTCTTCATGAGATCGGACATGTCATGCAGAGTCATGTGGTGATCAAAGTTGAGCAGGTGGCTGGCTGGGTCTCCATCTCCATTATAGACGGCCAGGTTGGGCATCTTGTTGCCTGTGGGTAGGGGCGTGGCTAGTACCTCGGGTGAAAGTGGGCTTACATCGAGCTAGTTGATGACCTAGGCTATGGTGGCCACGGTCTTGGCCTGCTCGGGGTCGGCTTGAGCCGCCCTTTGACTTCTCACCTCGCCGGGTCTCGCCACCGGTTCTAGGAGGCCCTCTTCGTCCTGCGTCCGCTTTGGCCTTGGGTCTGGGATGCGGAACTGTGGATGCGAGAGCCGCGGCGTAGCTTCTTGCGGAGCCAGGGAGCCCTTAGCTAGCTGGGCTACCTGCTCCTTAAGTTTCTCAAACATCCTCAGCATCATCCTTATCTCCAGTGACAGGTTGGAGTTGAGGTCTCCATCCGCCGTGGGGTTGGTTTGAGTGGCTAATTGTATACGTTAGCTCGTCCCAACGTCGGCTGGGATTGGGTTTTGGCTAGGCACCTGCGTGGTTTCGAGGTCCCCATCCGGGTTAAGCAAATCCTCTACTGGTGCGTTGTGGCTTCTCGTTTACACCATAATGGTTTCTCAATGAATGGTGAAGGAGAGTGATAGAAAGAACTCTTTCCCACAGACGGCGCCAAACTGTCGAGGTCAGATTCCACGCAGTTGAGTTGGTCGGCTACGCTTGCCAAGCTGAACTTTCGGGTTGGCCTTCGAGTTGAACTTTTCAGGTCGGCTACTTGACCTGCACAACGAAAAGGAAGGAAAAGGCGGGGTGATGACCCGGATTTTTCCCTCGGGCGTGCGAATGATTAGTATGTCTGAGCTGGCGAGGTAGCTGAAAGCATTTAATGACGAGTTACCTCCGAAATGAAGGGGGTGGAGCTCTATTTATACTAAATTCGGGTCTGACAGCATTTAATGCGGTACAATTTTATGTCCCATCAATTTTATGTCCCAACGGAATAGCTGACACTGAGGTCGGGGTTTTCCAAGGTCGGGGTGAGGTCGAATCAGCATCCAGATTGGACATTTAGCTGAATACGCTGAATTTGGCTCGAATTAGCCCGTCTTAACTCGATGTGGGTAATTCACCTCAGCTCGAGAACCCCTCGTCATGCACCATTGAACCTCTCACTTGTAACTTTAATTCTTTTTTTTTTTTTTTTTGTTAAACAATTTTTGACAAAAGAAAGTCATCTATCGATAAACGAGGCCTTTATATCATGTAATCTCTGTTTTCATGTTCGGAGTTGTTGTCCATATACTTTGATCGTCTTTTTCATGATGTGTTTTTTGCATTTTCTTTTTTGATGTTATTGGTTTTCAGCCTCTATGTACTTTTCTTTTCTTAAGAAATACAAATTGCTCACTTAGAAAAAAAAAAAAAAAAACGTTTTCTCTGTTTTCTTTCTCTTTTGGACATTGATGATAAAAAGTGGATTTCGACCCCCCCAAAAAATGATAAGAAGTGGATTATAAAGAAAGATGCAATGAATCGGATATCATCTTCATCCATCCGTTGTTCAAGAATCATTCCTCTATATGGCCACTGACAGAAAAAAAAAAAAAAAAAAAAAAGGCATGACATCCAAAAACAAGCAGGTGTAATTTTCTAGTCCGTTCACTTTCTCTGAAACGATGCCGTCATTCACGGGTTCGCTGTTTGTGTGTCATCATAGCTTTCCTAATCGTCCATGCAAAACACTCTCTTGCTGTGATGCGCATACACGGACGACATGAATAAGACATGGTATGAACACCTCACCAATACTTATTTATTTTTCCTTTTGTCGAAAAAGTGCATATATTAACATAGTGTTTGGATTGCACAAAGGAATGAAAAGGAAAGTAAAGTGGAGGGAACAAAATGAACGAAATGAAAGAAAGTGAATTATCAAAAAAATAATAATATAAAAAAAAAGATTTTATGATTTTTGGTTTAGATTGGAGAAGAAAAAAAAAGAAACAAAATAATTTTAAATATAAAAGTACTTTAATACTTTTTTTAAATTTTTTTTATAATTATGAGATATGTAAAGATAAAAAAGACGTTTTGTGGTAAAACTTTTCTTTCCCCTCTAAATCTCCCAAATTAAAAAGTTTGAAAAACTCATCCAATTAAAGAAACTAGAACGATTTTCGTAACCCTCCATACTTTTTATTTATTTCAAAATTACAATTCAAATAAGGGGAAGGGTTCCTTATCCCCTCCCCTTCCTTTACTTTCCTTTAAAAATATGAATGCAAACAAGTTGTTGCAGTTTGTTTGTGTGCTGTAAAAAATTTTCCTAAAAGTTTTTTTTCTTAATTTTTTAGTATTTTATAACACCATAAGATAAATTAATTGAAAAAATATTTTAGTCAATGAAAAAATATTATTATTTTACATATGTTTTAGGTGATGAAAATATTTCATAACTATTTTACAGCTCAACTCCTCATCTGCTGCATACACTCTCTCTGACTGTTTCCACATCTCGTTTTTGCACGTACACACGCACACACTATCTTGTGGGACTGTACTAAACATCGAGAAATATTTTTCTTCTATCAAGTTTTTTTTCCTACAAACAAATGGATACTAGCTCAAACCAATATTGATACACATTGTGCCCGCAAACTCATATAGGTCCAAGAACAGAAACACAGGCATTTGATCATGTCCCGACAAACAACGACAAAAGCAACTCAAACATATACAGAAAAACAGAAATTGGGCCAAGGCCCAAAACCAAAAAACCAATTGAACAACGATGCAAAGATAAAAACAAAAAGTCTCGACCTAAAGTCCATGTCCACGGCTCAGAAACAAGAAGCTCTAAATCAAACCACGCAGGCTACAGCCAGCCAAAACTAGAAACCCAAAATTGAGAGCTGAAGAATCGGCTTCCGGGCTTCAAAAGTAAGGGCCGAAATCAACAACACTAGAAGCTAAAATACTTTAATAAAATAATAAATTATTTTATACTTTTTTAAAGACATTAAGACGCGACACGTTTGGACATAACAATTAGAAATATACAAAATACATTATATTTAGAGAAACAAACATTGCACTTCTTAAAAACTTATTTGGAGAAATGACAAAAGTATAAATTTGTTTATTAAAGATTAATATCATCCCCACAATGAACATGGAAAGTGTAGTAAAATTGAAGCCAAGTTAAACAATGCAGCAATGTTCTCGCTTAAAGCATTATTGAGAATTACAATTAATTAAAATTAAATTGATTTATATTGTAGGTAATCTAAAAATTTTGGTTTGCGATATAACAAAATGCCACAAGTAACATGAGAAGTAATACTACATATCATATGGCATATAACTATGTCTTACTTACTATCTTAGAAAGAGAGAATACTTAATAATTATCTAAAACTCCTCAGGTCACATTGATATTCACAGAATTTCCATTATGGGATATTCAAATTTCATTTCAAATTTTTCGAAAGTAAAATATATTCTTCCACACTCAACATTGTAAACTATACAAAAATCACAAATCTAAATATAAAACGTCAGATGGTTAATTCTATGACCTATATTTTGTTACATACTTCATGAAAAGTAAGTTTTTAAAAAAAAAAAAATCTCTGTGCACACAAGTTCCAATATTAGTTGGATGGAAAGAGTATTTCTTTTATTCTTTTAAGTACCCCAAAAAACTTTATGATTTTACAAATTCATACACATAGAGTCTCAAAACATGTCGAACATACTCTCTCACATGTCAAACACACATATTCCCATCTTTTTCATTTTTATTTTTAGATTTCTATGTGTACTCCTACCACCAATTAGTGCAAATTTAGTGTGTAAGCTTACTAGTATGTAAGATACTATCCTCAATTTATATCTTGTGTACAAGATCATTGCAATGTGTAAATTATGATGAAAAACTTGTCCTATAACATTTTTTCCATTCAATTTACATAGTATTTTCTTGCTGGACAGGTGAAGGTTGAGACTTAAAGAGTAGTTCATTAATGAATTTGGATTTTTATTTTTGATATTAATTCACACATTGGAAATAAAAACTGGAAGCAACTTGCAAGACTTTTAACCTGACAAAAATGTAACAAAGGGAGATGGTGAGCTAAGAGATGCCAGCAAATCATCTATACCTTCGGTAACCATTAGACACCCAACTCTTATACTCTAATTAGGTGGTGATTGATATTCTAATCAGGTGGCAATTAATGTTTTGAAATGAATTTAGACAGAAATGAGATGAGTTAAAGAATGAAATAAAAGTGGGAACAAAGTGAATTTGAGAAAACGTATGTTATGCTTGTATGTTCTATGAATGAAGATAGAAATAGATGTATTAATTTGAAACTCATATTTGGTAGTTAGTATATTAGAGGACTTTTGGGAATGACATTCATAAAATGATAAGATTACTCTTTTGTTATTATATACATGTAATAGGCTATAGAATAAAAATAAATAAATATGACAATAATATTAATACAAGAAGTAAGTGAATGGGGCCGGTGCATGGCCCGTCATAGTAACAATAATAAAACCATTAATCATAAGCTATAATTAAATTTGACATTTTGTTATTATATACATTTATATTTTGAAAGGGTATTTTTGCTCATTTAATAAATAATAATATTGTTAATATTACCAAACAATGACTGTAAGGATTGCCATACTGTTTTTTTTTTTTTTAAGGATTGCCATGTTGTTATTATATGCATCTTTCAAATTTTGAAAAGGTATTTTCGTCATTATATATTAATATAATTATTATCAAGGGATAATAAATAATATTCAAAATTATGTTAATAAATAGTCATTACAATAATAAGGATCATTCTTTTGATATTATATGCATGTTATATTTTGAAAGGAAAATTTAGTCATTTGATAAATAATAATATTAATAATTAAATAATAAATGATATTAAAAAATAAAAATAAGAATTGCCCTTTGTTATTATATATTTTTCATGTTTTGAAATATAATAATAATAGTGATGATGATGATGATAACAACAACAACAACAACAACAACAATAATAATAATAATTACACTTTTGCGATTATATACAGGTTATATTTTGAAAGGGTATTTTGATCATTTAACAATTAGTTCATTCCTACAAACATGGGTATGTGTTGTAATATATTATGTCAGGAAATTGGGAATCAGATTACCACTCATTACTTAATACCAAGCATGAAAATATGAATAAAGCTGGGAATGCAATTTCATTCCTAACCCATTGCAACATAACAATGGCGCTTAAGTGCAAATAATTAATATAAAGGATAAATGTATGTGTATAAAGATAGACAACCTTTAAGTGACGTAAATATAAAAAACAAATATGACTTCTCTTCTTCATCTCCCATACTCGGCTCTATGAGTAAGAAGAAGAAGAAATCTATTTTATCTTCAATCTTCTTTCTTAAACACAATGGCGATGACATTTTCTTCCCCCTCTATGTAAGTTCCCCACCTGTTTCTCCTCCTTCTTCATCAAGCTTGGTCGAGCTCCTCCTTCTTCTTCCTCTAGCTCGGCTAACAAATTTTGTTTTTTCTTTTCAATCGCCTAACTCTCTTCCTATTGGCGAATTTGGCTTTGAGTCTTCTTCTCTTCTATCCATAAAGGTTTTCCCCCTTATTTTCCCTCTTATTTACAGTTGTTATTGGCGGTGAAACAACCTTCTTTTCCTTCTCTTCATCCGCCAACATCATCGTCTCTCCTAGTGGTCAATGTCAACCAAGTAGTTCTTTTTTTCCTATACTCTTTTGCCCCTAGTGCCATACTTTACTTCCAAGCTTTTCTTCAAAAGATATTTCATTTTCCCTACCTTCTCTCTCCTCCATCTCATCAATTAACTCTCCTTATTTGACAACACATCAACTCCTAATGGATAATAACCATAACTTGGACAATTTCTACTATTCTTCTCTCCTTTGTCCCCTTGCCATTTGGGAGCCTCTCTTTCTATCCTAAGTGGCACCGTCTCACCAGGAGAAGGCCCATACTCTTCTCTTCTTTCCTTCCCCTCAAGTTCTTTTTCCCCTTGGCTATAGAGTTAAATTTTCCTCCTTTAAGACATATTTCTTCTTCTTTTTCTCATATTGCTTTTGCCACATTCCCACATGTGGCCCCATATCCTCATCCTCAACTTCACCTTTTTCCTCTCCCCCTATTGGCTGATTTGGTCTCCATCCTCTCTACCTTATCTTCTCATATTGGCTGTGGCCAATCCCTTCCCCTGCTCTCTACGTTCCCCTTTTTTTTTGGCCGAAGTTTAGCCCCTCTTCTCCTCTTTACTCCCTTCTCTTTTTTTTGGCCGAGGCCGAACTAGTTTTTCCCCTCCACCTTTATGCTATGCTCTACTGGTGGAGATAGTAAGCTCTATGATTTTGCCCTAGTTGGCTAGCTCTATAGGCCAGTTGGTGGGCTTGTCCGGTGGGGGCATTGTTTCTCTCTAGATCTTTTGGTTCTGGATGAGTATTTCCAAGCCGAGAAGACATCCAATCAAAGCTCATAATTGTCCAAAGGATCTTTGGTTTTGAAGCGTATGTCCATGAAGGATCGGTATAGGAATTTCTAGCATATTTTGAATAAATCGTAGCGGAAGAAACTATGAAAAATAAATTTTCAAGTATATACTATAATTCCACAACTTGATATTACATACAATATACATAAATAAAGCTAGATCTAAAGAGATCTACATACCTCTTGTAGACCTTTACTTGAAGTATGGTTAAAATCACTCTAGGCAGGACAACCTCTTCCTTAAATGTAGAAGTCCAAGTTAGTCCACACCAAGCAAGTGATAAAGTTTCTCATTTCTTCTTTGAATTATAGTGCTAGCAAGTTCCTTGAAGAAAAGTTATGAACTTGTTTCTATGTATAGAGAAACTTAAGAGTACTCACAACTCGTAGTATTTCTCCACTAACACACTTAGCTTATGGCCCTAAGACAACGAGCTCTCTATCTTACATACAACAAGTGCTGTAGTAATTTCTTACTTAGTGTCCTTAAATAGATACATTGATATATACATATATATCAATAGCTTTATGTATGCAATATACATTAGGGTCCATTTGATATGCATATGTGAGTATATGTAAATGCCAACTTGCTCCATTTTGACCTGCCAACCTTGCAAAAGAATGGGCAAATGGAATTATACATAATTCCATAAGCTCAAGCCTTTTCCGTTAGGTCCCAATGTTCAATCTACAAGGGGTGAATAGATTGAACGAAGAAATTTAATAGAATTTTGTGAAATAAAAATTGAGCAGGTAAAATAATCAAAGTAGAAAAAGAGAAAAATTTGACACAAATTGATTTATCTTAATTCCCAATAGTCCTTGATGCTGGTCAGTCTAGTTCCAAGGAATTTTCTTGGTTTTATGACAACTTTACACTAATAAAAAAAACAAGTACAATAACAGTTACAACAACAACAAGAAGTTTAGAATAAAAATTCTAAGTTAACTCAACAAGAGTTAACAGTATGCAAGGATTTCTTGCTTACAAAATCTTAATGCTCAACGCCTTTTAATTAGGCAAATATTACAATTATACTCCAAAAATACAACTCAAAATATTATATGATTATAAAAGAATAATAGCGCAATAATAATAAAAACTTATGAGCTTTCATAACCTTTTAATATCTGGATTTGAAATGAAGTCAAAGAAAGATTTTGGAATATATGTAAAAATAATAATCTTGAGCACTTTGATTTGAGTGGGAGTATTGTTCTTTGCAAGATTTTGTTGTGTAATTTTTTCTGAAATTTTTGGTGTATTTATAGGCAATTTTTTGTGTAAAATAACCGTTGCTATAGGGCCCACACACTCCAATGAATCTGCTACAGTGTCCGAATAGTAACTCCAACCTTCAGATCTGCAATAGTGCCAAAGAATAAATTCAAAGTTTCAAATTGCTACAGTGACAAACAATAACCTAAATTCTCAAATTTTCTAAAGTGCCAAACAGTAACCAAAATTTTTAAATTTTTTACAATCTCAAATAGTAAGTCACATTTTCAAATTTTCTATAGTACCAAATAGTAACTGAGATTTTCAAATCTTCTACAGTAACTCAAATATTAAAATTTTCTACAGTGATAAACAATAACCTCCAATTTTTCAAATTCTCGGGGTGCTATAGTACCGATTTCAAATTTTCAAACACGCTACAATAACATCATTGAAAAAACTCCATTTTGTTTCTTCCAACATTTTGAAACAAACTTTTTGAACACAAAGGTTTTGTGAAAATGTTCGCTATTTGATCACTAGTTGGTACATATTTCATTTCAATCAAACCTTTTTGAACACAATCTCTAAGAAAATAATGTCTAATTTCTATATGTTTAGCTCTACTATGGTGCATAGGATTAAGTGATAAATTGATAGCAGATGTATTATCATATATTATAGGAATAGAATCAAACTCTTGCTTATAATCTTGAAGTGTCCATTTTATCCAAAGTATTTGAGTGCAACACATTGCAGTTGAGATGTATTATGCTTTAGTTGTTGATATTGCTATGTTTTTTTGTTTCTTTGAGAACTATGAAACTAAACAATTTCCAAAAAATTGGCAAGTCCTAGATGTACTCTTTCTATCATCTAAGCTTCCTACATAATCAGAATAAGTATATCCAACAGGTCTAAAATCATTATTCTTAGGAAAGAAAAGAGCTAAATTAAGAGCTGCTCTCAGGTATCTAAAAATTCTTTTTACTACAGTAAGGTGTGACTTCTTTGGATTACTTTGAAATCTAGTACATAGGCACACTACAAATTGGATATCCGGTCTACTAGCAGTTAAGTAAATAAGACTACCAATCATCCCTCTATATTTAGTTTGATCAACAATTTCTCCAGTTTCATCCTTGCTTAATTTTTCATTTGTGCATAGTAGAGTAGTAACATTTCTACTTTTTCCTTCAATATTGTATTTGTTTAGAAACTCCTTGATGTATTTATTTTGAGAGATATAAATTCCTTCTTCTACTTGTTTTATTTGCAATCCTAGAAACAAGTTTAACTCTTCCATTATACTCATTTCAAATTCCTTGCACAAAGAATTATCAGTAGATCCAAAAATAATGTCATCAACATATATTTGAACGAGTAAAATATGATAATTTTTTTATATTTAATGAAACGAATAATGTTTACTTTACCTGTACAAAAGCCATTTTCAATTAAAAAATTGCTTAATCTATCATACCATGCTCTAGGTACTTGTTTTAATCCATATAGAACCTTTTTTAATTTAAAAACATGGTTAGGATGTATGAGATCTTTAAAACCAGGGGGTTGTGAAACATAAACTTTTTTTTTTGTCTATAAAGCCATTTAAAAATGCAGATTTAACATCCATTTGAAATAAAGTAAAATCTTTAAAGTAAGCATAGGCTAAGAGAATTCTTATCGATTCAAGGTGTGCCATTGGTGCGAAGGTCTCATCGTAGTCGATTCCTTCTTCTTGAGAATATCTTTGGGCTACCAACCTTGCTTTGTTTTTTACCACATTCCCTTGCTCATTCACTTCGTTTCTGAATATCTATTTTGTTCCAATAATATTATGATCCTTGGGTAGAGGAACTAAGTCCCAAATATCTTGTTTCTACCATAAACAGTTGTAGTTGTTTTCTTGTTTTTACTCCTTCAATATCACCCAAAATTTGATTTTTGGACGTGATTTCTTGAATTTCCATGCCTTAGGAAGATCTTCATGTTTTGAAGCATCATTAATCTTTTATTCATTTTGAAAATTTATTTCTTGAAGTTTTCTTTGAATTTCTTCAATTTCTTCTTCGTCCTCTCCATCATCTTAAATTTCACACTCTCTTCGAGGTTCACTTTCAACAAATTTCACATGAATTGATTCTTCCACAATGTGAGTTCTTTTGTTGTAAACTCTGTATGCCTTACTTTTGGTTGAGTATCCCAAAAATTCCTTCATCTATTTTTGGATCTAACTTATCCAAATATTCTTTTGTATTTAATATATAACATCTACAACCAAATACTTTGAAATAACTAAAAGTAAACCAACATCTAGAGTTCATGTCAATACATAATCCATTGTTGGATTCAAGATCGTGAAAGTCATGCATAGATAGCTTGCTAGGCCGAATCATATAAGGCACATTTAAAAAATTTCTTGCTAACATCAACATGCAATCTCTCAACTATGTCCATAAACTAACTAGTAAAGATCATATATCATCTATATATAATGTAAAAGAGAGGTTAGATAGGTATACCTCTTGTAGGCTTTGAAGTTGATGATGAAGCTTTAAGACCTTATCTTGAATCCTTCTATCTTGAAGGTTCTAGTTGGTCCACCAAGCATCCAAAGTCCACCCATAACTTGAAGACAAAATGTGCTAGTATATCTTCAAGGTATGGAGTTATGTATGTGTGGTGTATAGCAGAAAATCAAACTATCCTTGCTACACTAGCTATATCAGAAACTACAAGAGCTCAAGGAGAAAGATAAAGTTTTCTCCCTATGTTGCTCTAGTGTGTGTGCCGTGTGTGTTACATAGAGAGAGAGAGAGAGAGTTGTCATCTATTGATTAATATAAACTTCTATTATAATAATCATCTTCCAAAATTAAGTAGCCAATCACTATTGCTATCTTCTCAAGACAAGCCATGCATGTCCTAGGATTGCAATCATTACAATCTAATGGCAAGAATTCAATCTTCTCTCTCCTCCTATGCTTGGTCGAAAAAGTGAGTGGGAAGAGAGAGGTTTTTGTCTTCATTTGATTATATATATATATATATATATATATATATATATTAATCTTACTTTATTAGATGGCCAATCACTATTGCTATCTTCTAAAGTTAAACAAGACAAAGCCATGCAATCCTAGGATTGTAATCATTGCAATCCAAATGTTTACTTTATTCTCTCTCTTGACACTTGGCAAAAAGCACTTATCATCAATTCAAAGGCTATGATTAGTTTGTCTTTATTCAACACTTAATCCTAACCATTCAATTCAAATTCAAATGACTAGGATTGATGACATGGATAATTCAATCATCAATCTCTACATGCACACGCCACATCTACATATCCAGTCATTAATTTGCCATTCTTTGTTGATGACTAGGATGATGACATGACATTTATCAAATTACATCATCATTACACACATACATATATAAACACCCTTTATATATATATATATATATATATATATATATATATATATATATATTATTTTTGCCCATTCCAATCTCTATTAGAATAAATACATTGAAACAACTTTTCAATAATTGCAGTTTGGCCTCAAAAGTATTGGTAATTTTAATGACCCCAAAACTTTTTGAAATTATACTTTTGGCCTGAAAACTAACATAGATGACTCTTAACACCTTAAAACCACCAACCATATTATACGAGCTTCCAATGAACTTATTCATGATACTTATTAGTGTGTGATCTTCTAGATTCCTAATCGCGTACTGATGAGAGACCGATAAACCTCTTTATCTATTTCAGAAATGTCTCCGTCATTTACCAAAATACCCTCATGCTCATGAGTGACGTACTAGCAACAAAAGTATCATGAGAATATATACGATAATGGTCTTTTATGATTCCATTTAATCGTAAAAAATTAGCGTACAGTCCGATCTTTCTATTAAGAATGTCCCAATCGGGAAAGGACCATGAAATGGTTAAGTCCACCTCCGATACTATGAATAAATCTAAACTGGTGAAATGAGAGATGACAACCATGGAAAAACCCTTTTTCATCACTTCATACTCACCTTGGCCAAGGACTTCCTCATTTAATGACCGATCTCAGATATCATAGGATATTGCCTTACGCCGGAGGTTAATAGATCATGTCTTGACAATTACCTGTCAGTTCATACCACAAAACTAAAATGCGAAAGGCCGTAACCCACCTTTTGGAAGACGGGTATTGTCCAGACGCAGTGTTTAGCCCCGATATAACCGGCAGCCGCAATTTCTCAAGTCTGAGGATTAATTTTCACAATTCCCAACTAAATAGTATATTATTAACCTGAAATCATGCAGTTCACTATTTATTGTCACATTCAATGATCCGTACATTGACGATCACTCATATGTTTATTAGTCCATATCATCATGTTGTTCTGGCACTTTGCATGCTATCCTTTATCATTAACATCACTATGTTAATCAAATGTAATAACATATGATAACTCGTACTCGATTATTCTAGTTCCGGTAGAACAATCTGAAGGGTTATGAATTGATTCTTAATGTTTATCATATCGAAGAAAAACTGCGAAATATCCTAAACCCCTTTAGAACATTTTTTTTCTCGGATAAGCATTAGGGACACATTTATATCGAAGCAGAGAATATGAACATCCTCGAAATAACATAGTGTATAAAATACATAAATATATATTCTTATTAAACCCTAATTAGGTCATCTCAGCTATAGCATTAGGGCATATGTACAACAATAACTAATATTAATTGTTCTACCTTATTAAAGTTCATAGGGAGTTTTACTCAAACCAAGTCTTATGTATACTCTGTTGATGATGTAGCAACTTGTATTGACTGCTTCTGCCCAAAAATATTTTGGTAAGTTGATCTCATTTAGCCTGGTCCTACTCATTTCTTGCAATGTTCTATTCTTTTTTTCAGCAACTCCATTTTGTTGAGGTATTCTTGGTGCTGTGAAATTATGAATATATCATTTTTCTTCGCAAAATGTTTCAAATTCTCACTCAAATTCTCCACTTCTGTCACTTCTACTTTTGAATATTATATTTCCTATTTCATTTTCTATTCTTCTCCATAGCTTGACAAACTTTTTTACTGCATCATTTTTATGAGCAAGAAACATTGTCCATGTGTAATGAGTATAATCATCAACCATAACAAATACATAATGTTTTCCACTTCTATTAGTTCTATCCCCATACAAATCCATATGTAATAATTGCAAGGGTTCAGAAGTGGAAATTTCTATTTAGGCTTGAATGAGTTTCTCACATGTTTTCCTTTCATGCAAGCATCACATAGAGTTTGTGTTAATGGCAAATAATCATAAGAGGGGGATGTATTAGGATTATAGCAAAGTATTGTTATTTAAAAAAAATTACTACAACCCACAAAAACCTCTTTGAGACAATTTATCAAACACCTTGTGTGGACAACTTGATAAGAGATTATTATGATGGATAAAATCACACATAAGAGCAAGATAATTACTCTGAGCAATAAATATGACAATGAATGTAAAGAGTAGTGTCATGCCCCAAACCCGATCCTAGGGAAAACAATCTGGGATGCGACAATACACGGACATTATAACGACTAAAATATGGACATCCAATAAGAAACAGAAAACCCAACTATACTTTAATAAAAGTCTACATCAAAGTAGATAAGGCAACCAACATATATTCTCAACAAGTATACTTATAGATTGAACGTAATCATGAATCCAACCATGACCAACCTTATATACAATCAAAACGACTAGACTCAAAAAACAGGTATGTTTCAAGTATTTCTAACATAAACTAAAACATGTCTTTATTACAACATACTACTGAAAGCCAATTTAAACATTCCTCAAATCCATACAAGCTAAGCATGGTTCTCATTCCATGGTTCCTTAACAGTTTCCTCGTGCACATAAACATCATCATGTATACCTACAACATGCATCAAAGAAAGGGTGAGCTTATATATAACAAAGCTCAGCGGGAAGGGGTAATAGTAAATATAACTCTTAAGGCAATAACCCTAAAATAAATATTTAAACACGTTAGAATCAACATATAAATAAAGCAATAAAGCCATAAACCACGTTGTAAGGATACCGCTTATCGCATGTTGATGTCGATCCTTATAACTCCCGTGCGAACTCTTCATATTCATTTCTCATTACGCCCTTGTCACTCCCAATATTGGTACTCTGGATGTACCCACCTAAACACCCTACTCTCCTCGATCTTACACTGACCACACAGGAGTAGTGTTTGACTATGATAGTCGTGCTATTACCCACAAGCCCTTTGCCGCCTGCCACGACAAGACACTACCAAGCCCCTTATAAGGTTATAACCTATCGATCATATGTATCCACCCAATGCTATAAGGGTATCCACCTAATGCTTCACATAGCATCAAACACGTACATATATTCGTATTAACTGTATAACACATATTCGCACCACTTTGAGGGTATAAAAACATAGGTTTCCTCTCGACATATTCAGCATGCAACAACATATTTTCACTTAGAATTACACATTCAGCAATTGATAATTCACATTTGGATAACAAAGTAGGTTATCCAACCATTAGTAAACACACGAGCATTCATTAATTGTACTTACCACGAAAAGAATAGGATAACATTCAAATAAATGGGCATCCAATAGAGGCATCCGGTCGAGGCATCCGGTGGAGGCACTCGCCCAGATCCCTTACCCTGATAGGGTCTAGTGACCTTCCAGACGAGCCATCCGGTAAAAGTACTCGACCGGATCCCTCGCCCGGGTCCAAGGCAATGACTTTCGAAAGAGCCATCCAATCGAGGCATTCGACCGGATCCTCTAGCCCGAATCTATGGCAGTTATGTTTCTAGGTTTAAATCCTACACTCAAGTTCTTGCTTTTCTCATGCAAACATATATGATCACTGGTAGAAGTCCAAAATTAGCTACTAACACATGATTCAACTCCATGGAAACATTCTATAAGTATTTACATGATAACATCTCCTAATACATCCATATAAACCACAAAAAACATACTCTAGAATAGCATTCATGCAATTATACATCTCTTCTAAGCATAACACAAGATATCAAGCACTTATATCATGAAATTCATATAGAGTAAAAGAAAATCCCCACCTTAGATGTTGATAGATGCTAGGAGATGCAAGGAACAATAAAGCGAGAAAGAAGCTTGAGCAAAAACCAACACCAAATGCTTGAAAATGCTAGATTTGTTCATCAAAATGACAAGTCTCAAAATAGCTCAAAAACTTCTCTTCCTTTTCCCTCTCGACCGCCCAACCTGGATCTCTCTCTTGAAATTGCTAACTTATGCTTATATATGAGACAAAGGATCAAATGCTAGGTCAAATTTGAGTCAAAATATCCCACAAGCTAAAATGACTAAGTTGCCTTTGCTATTTTGTTTTAATTTCAATAATACTAAGCTAGAAGATATTAAATAGGGTAAAGACCATTCTACCCCTCAACTCATGCATAAATTACAAGTTAACCTTCCTAAGCAAATATAGAAGAAATATAAGTCACATTGAAATTAAATGCAATTTGAAATGCACAAGTAGATTTAATTGATATAATATGTAGTTAATGGCACATATAAGCTCAAATAGCAATTAAAATAGTTAAATGCACATTATGACATGCTCGGGTCTTACATCCTCCATTCCTTAGGACAATTTCGTCCTTGAAATTCTTACATTCTCAGTTGAACAAGTCCGAATAATATTTCTCAATCAGATCCCGCATTTCCCAAGTTGCCTCCTCAATCCCATGATGAAGGCACAAGACTTTAACCATCAGAATCACCTTTGAACGCAGCTTCCGAACTGACTGTTCTAGAATACGAAAAGGCCGCTTTTCATAAGTCAGATTTCCATTAAGCTGTAACGGCTCTACCTCAAGAACATATGAAGGATATAGATGATACTTTCGCAACATAGAAACATGAAAGACATCATGAACTCTAGAAAGACTTTATGGTATAGACAACCGATAAGTCAACTTGCCAACTCGGCCAATGATCTGAAACGACTCTACATATCTCGGACACAACTTTCCGCCCTTGCCATAACGAACTATGCCTTTCCGAGGAGAAATCTTTAAGAAGACCTGATCATCAACCTCAAACTCTAAGTCCCGTCTGCGCTTATCAGCGTAACTCTTCTGCCTACTCTGAGCAGTAAGCATCCTTTGACGAATAAACCAGACATTTTAAATTGTTTTTACAAACTCTGGCATCAAAGCTGGATCAATCACTTTCATTTTTTCGACCTCATCCCAATACAATGGAGAACAACACTTTCGATTGTACAAAGCCTAATAAAGAGCCATCCCAATGGTAGCTTGGTAACTATTGTTGTAAGCAAACTCTGCCAACGATAAATGTTTCTCCCAACTCTGCCCGAAGTCTATGACACTAGCTCTAAGCATATCTTCAAGTATCTGAATAGTCCGCTTTGACTGACCGTCCGATTGTGGATGATAAGTTGTACTGAAATTCAAATTAGTACCCAAAGGTTCCCGAAGACGCTGCCAAAACTTGGAAGTAAATCGTGGATCTCGATCTAACACAATACTTGTCGGTACACCATGAAGTCTCACGATGTTATCTATATACAACTTGGCCAATTTCCCCAAATCATCTTATTTGTTCATCAGAATAAACTGTGTAGTCTTGGTCAATCGATCTACTACAACCTACACTCCATTAAACCCTCTTGGGGACCTTGGTAAATCCGAGACAAAATCCATCGTCACATGCTCCCACTTCCATTGAGGAATAGTCAATGGTTGACGTAAACCCGCTGGTCGTTGATACTTGGCCTTGACTCGCTGACAAGTTAAACATCTAAACACAAACTCTGAGATCTCCTTCTTCATATTATTCCACCAATAGTGCTGCTTTAGATCCCGATACATCTTGGTTCCGCCAGGATGAATGGTGTACTTTGAATTATGGGCTTTTACAAGAATTTCCTTATTCAAATTTGGATCATTTGGAACACAAACTTTATTTCTGAACTATAACACACCATCCTCGTGCGTCGTGAAGTCCACTTTACCCTCAGATATTCTCTGAAGATGTTGATCCAATTGTTGAGCTTCGTGAATCTGAGTAAATAATAATGGTTGGACCTGCAAGTTAGCAAACAAGACACTAACTTCTTTCAACTCTGGTTTCCACGAACAAGCTTCTTCAAGCATCTCCTATTCTTTAAATGCTAACATAGAAAGACTAGCCCTCCGGCTAAGAGCATCCGCCACCATATTGGTCTTCCCAAGTACATAATTGATCGTCCAATTATAATCATCCAAGAATTTCATCCATTGCCTTTGCCTCATATTTAACTACTTTTGGGAGAACAAATATTTCAAACTCTTGTGATCGGTGGAAAATTCAAACTTACTACCCTAGAAATAATGGTGCCACTTTTTCAAGGCAAAATTATGGCCATCAACTCCAGATCTTGAGTAGGATAATTCCCTTCATACTGCTTCAATTTCCGGGATGCATAAGTAATCGCCCGACCATGTTGCATCAACACACAACCCAAACCTCCTTTTGGGAGCATTGTTATAAATCACAAAGTCCTGACTACCCTCTGGCAAAGCAAGAACTGGAGCTATAGTCAACCTCTTCTTCAATTCTTGAAAACTATCCTCACAATTTTCATTCCACTCATAACTAACACTCTTCTTGGTGAGTTTAGTAAGAAGACCTTGTGAAACTCTAGTTTTTGTCTTTACCTCGATTTGTGTGTCTTTGCCTCGATTTGCGTGATTTGACATGTTTATGTATTATATGAGTTAGAATGTGCTAAATATGTGATTTATATTCCTAATACATGCTATGTGTGCATTCATAAAATTTTCATCAAAAACGGAATCATAAATTTTATCGACAGTTTTTGTGAATACTATTTTGGATGCACGTCCGCAAAAATTTTTACATGAGTATTTTAAACGTTTTAAAAACTAGTCCTCCATTATTAATAGGCCCGTATTTGAATAAAAATTATTTCTAAAACTGATTAGGAATTTAAATAGAATTTATGGGCAAAAAAATATATTTTTAAGCTAAAATATTGATTTTTGCTCAAAATGATTATTGCATTGACTTTCATTGACCTAGTATATATTAAATAAAAATTATATTTCATTTTAAATATTTATAGAATGACACAATTGAAAAATGCATTTAAAAGACATTTGAAAACAAATAATATAACTTTTCATCTTCTTTTGCAAAAACTGAGTTTTTAACCGAGTTGGGTGTTAATGTATGCATAAGAAAATTGTTGTCAACTTAAAATATACTACTTAAAAATAGTCCAAGTGTTGAATGCATATAAGTAAGCAAAATAGTCAAGAAAACAATTAAAAGACTAAAAATACTAATTAAAAGACTAAGTAAATCAACTTTGACTTTTATATTTTGTTGACTTGAGCTAATATATCACCAACACACATTAAAAAAAAAGCAAACACACTCACAAAACACACACATTACCAAAAAATCCAAAGGGAAGCAAAAAGAAGACATTTTCAAGGTTTTTCAAAGTATTTTTCACATAAATTTTGCAATTCAAGTCCAAATCACTTCATTTAAAGCTTGATTTTGCTTGTTGGGCATCCATTCTACCTATTTCTAGCCTTAGTTTGCATCAGAGGTGAGAGAAAAATTCTAGATCTCAAAATGTCATTTTTAATTCATATAATCGAATTTTTAGCCGTTGAAATGTTAAATTGATGTTATATTATTGCTCAGTGAATTCTAAGGATCATTTATATGTGTTTATATGTGTTTTGAACCGTTGTAGCATTAATTTTTATTTTTTGGGTATTAAAATTGAGTTGTTGGCTATTTGTTGAATAATTGGAATTGTGGTGGTTGGAATCGATTGCTGTTAACTTGTAGAAGTTTTTTAAATACGTAGTAGTAATGTTGTAATGCCGAAATTTTGATTGTGATGTCGGTGTGAAAGTCCAAAAATTTCAGCCATGATGCATTAGGGTTTTAGGGTTGTTGGGCTTGATTTGGATGGATTATGGTTGGTTTCCGAGGGGGCTAATGTAGTTGATTGAGTGGGTGAGTAATAGAAATTGGTTTGGAGGTATTTGGATTAGTAGAATGTAAGTTATGACTTTTAAAAGATTGGGTTATTTTTATTTAAAATGTTGAATTATGCCTTTGGATGTTTGGGTGGTGTTTGAGTGATTGAATTGCGAGTTGTTAATGGTTAGGCTAGGGTTTGAATGTGTGGTTATTGCATGTTAAGTTGGATGGCCTACTTTGTCATCTAACTTAGTTGTTGAGTTGTTAATTATTTATTTGATGGTATGTTGTTGAAATGATGATTATTGATTGATTATTGATGAACCGGGAGATAGGCAACCTACTTTGTTGTCCTCCTGTGATAATTGATTATTGATGAGCTGGGAGATTGTCAACGTGAAAGGTTGTCATCTTGAGATATGAATGATTATTATTATTGTCATGAGTCTTGATATGTGTGTGCCATCTCTCGGGTAGCGTTGGGCTGTCAGGTTGAAAACGGCATGACTATCATAGGCTACCCCCAACTCACATGGGCGGAGGTGCCATGGAGGGAGGGGCTAGAGAGGTACCTCGGGTGCGTGAGTAATGGGGAGTTACAAGAAGAACGGCTGAGATCGTGATGGCGTTTGGAGCTACACCAACTAGAGTATCCTTTATTGATTGGTTATTATAATTAATGTGCTTATATTGTTATTGATGATTATTATTGTGTTTACTGCTCAAAGGATGATTTCCAAGGAGTATAGTAAATACTGTTAGAGATCTATAGAATCCTCACTGGGCTTGTTTTATATAAGCTCACTCTCAATTATTGCATGCACAGGTGATTTTGAACAAGATTACGGGTACATGCCTCCAGAAGAAGATAATGTGCCATATGTGGATGAGTCCTATGTGCCAGAGTCCTCCTTGATATCTGATGTTGTACTCTTTTGTTATCTTGTATATTAAAAACTAGTTGGTTTGTATTTACTTAGAAGTTATGATGTATAAGATGTTGTAAAGATAATGGATTAAATGTTGTTAGTTTAGTAGTCTTGTTTTGGAAAATGATTAGGCTACTAGATTGATTATAATCTATTTTGAGAAAATGTATGCTATATAGTAAATGTATAATGTTGAAACGGAGGCATATAACTTATGGATGCAATGGTAAAAGAATGTTTAATGTATATTGTGGTTATGTTGTTTAATTGTTGAATTATTTGTGGAGTTGGTTGTATGAGTTGCGAAGAGGTTGGTTTAGAGCCTCGGTGTCCTAATTACTGTGGTTATACTGCCGAAATTCTGTTGCGTCTCTGACTGATTGTAGGAGGGGTCGAGTTGGGGCGTGACAGACCTAGCAACCAACTACAATGCATTATGAACACATTACAATAGCATAACTAGGCATCAAAGCAAGAACTGGAGCTGTAGTCAACCTCTTCTTCAATTCCTGAAAACTGTCCTCACAATTTTCATTCCAATCATAACTAACACTCTTCTTGGTGAGTTTAGTAAGAGGACCTAGCAACCAACTAGAATGCATTATGAACACATTACAATAGCATAACTAGGCATAAAACAAGCTAAACAAGCCAAACTCCAATCTTGCACCTTTGTTGCAATTTTTAGAAATTAATCAAAATTAACCTCAAACTCTACCAAAGTCACACCAAAGCCATGAAATCATACCACAAACACATATATATAATCATAAACAACAAAGCTAGCTAGAATTCTCAAATTCCAAATTTCAAAGTTAGGTTATAATACCTATAATGCCATAAACAAGTTCTATTGCATATATATAGCTCTCAAATCACTACTTCAACATATATTTATCTTCAACTAACATTTATAACACATATATATGAAATTCCATAATTCAAAGTAAGCAAATAGCATGCAAGACTTTAAATCACTCACCTAAAATTGTAGAAAAAGGCTAGAAATGGCAAAAACAAACTATGTAGAGCTCAAAACCAACTTGTTTCCTCTTGTTTCTTCCTTTTTTTCCTTCATTTTCCTTATTCTTCTTCACATTTTCTTCTCTTTCTTTCTTCTTTCTTCTAGTCGATTCTAGAGCATCGATTTTGCTTGGTTTATTGTTTTGTTATGTTAATATAATGCAAGACTAATTAATCGGCCAAACACTTGGGCTTCTAAACATAATAAGAATAAGTAATAAGCCCACAAGTTTTCTTGGACTTCAAATGCAACTAGGAATTTAAACTAATCCCCCTAAAAATGCACTTGTGATGACAATTAAATCTATACTCTTATGCGATGAAAATGTACACATTATTTCAAGCAATAGTTAAAGCAAATAAATGCACATAATATTTCAAATGGAGATTAAAATAGATAAATGCACATATATTTATGCTCGGGTCTCGCATCCTCCCCCTCTTAAAACAATTGCGCCCTCGTAATTCTTACTCCTCCGAACTGTACCAGATACTGTTGCTCGATTTCATTTCAACTCCCCCAAGAAGCCTCATCAATACCCGGTTGATACCATAAGACTTTGACCATCAGAATCTTCTTCAAATGCTTATCTCGATCTTTTCAATCCAGAACACGAATATGTCGCTCTTCATAAGATAAATTTCCACCAAGCTGAGACGACTTTGCCTTAAGAACATGAGAAGAATTTGAATGATAATACCTCAGCACATATATATGATAGGCATCAAGAACTCTAAAGAGACTCGGCAGTAAAGCCAATAGATGAGTCAACTTGCCAACTCCGTAAACAAAATTTGCTACACAAAAGAGACTCCGAACTCTAGAGTAATACTCCGCTGAGAGATCACATATCCCACAAATATACTTGCTTCAATCAGAGTTTACACTTACTAAACTTGACATACAATTGATATTGTTGAAGTTTCTACAAAGCTAGATGAAAATGTTGCTTACATTCGGGTTCAGTCTTAAAATAAGCAAGAATACCAACAAATGAAAATACCATCAAACGAAAATATGATCGAGAGAAAATACCATCAACGAAGAATATCGTTAAATAAAAATACTAACAATGGAGAACACCGTCAAACATGAATACTGCCAATTAAGAATACCACCGATAGAGAATACCCTCAATGAAGAATACCACGAGGTAAGAATTCCAACAAAGCATAATTGGAGAAGAAGTACTACCACCTGAGGAACCTCTGCCTGAAGACACACCTAAGCCACTCTGCTGATTAATGGCAAAGGCTTTGGCCTGAACACGTTGGGAAGGTGTACTACTAATCATTCTATTATGGGTACCACTACTTGCAGTCTACCTCCGGCAACTCCTGATCATCCAAAACACATGCTCAGGCCTGGACTTGTTGATTGGGTGATTTAATTGCCAATCTGACCCAAAACCTACCCCTCAATCGGAACTTGCTTAAGCTCTCTGCGGGGTCTACCTCTTGGTACTATCTTAGGACATAAAGGGGTTATGAACAGTTATAGCACATATAAGCGATTTATATCATAAGAAAGTTAGTATCAATTGATATATACTTGACACATCATTAGTACTCACTTCATCACATTTCATTCACACACATTTTGAACACATTCTTATGCATATAAACACCCGAATACTCAAAAACACATAACCATGCCACGATATTTCACGTTGGATCACAAAACACACGGATCGAGCGTCCTATCCTGGTTTACGCTTAGACAAGCTAAGCTCTGATACCACAAATGTCACGCCCAAACCCTTTTAGAACATTTTTTTTTCTCGGATAAGCATTAAGGACACATTCATATCGAAGCAGAGAATATGAACATCCTCGAAATAATATAGTGTATAAAATACATAAATATATATTCTTATTAAACCCTAATTAGGTCATCTCAACTATAGCATTAGGGCATATCCCCAACAATAACTAATATTAATTGTAGAATATTAAAGTTCATAGGGAGTTTTTGTAACGACCCAGCTAAGCGAATACCCCGCAGGGCAGAGGCACACCAGCGTCGCACATAAAGAGGTATTGTCCGCTTTGGGTTACCACGGTGGGCCCCTCACAGTTTTTTCCCTTCGAGGATTTTCCCCAAAAGACGCCTCTTCGGTTAAAGGCCGAACGAGGTATTGTCTGTTATGCGTAGGGAATCCACATTGGGCCCACACACTCACTCACGGTTTTGTCCCTCCAGCCAGCTAAGCGAATACCCCAGTGAGGCAGAGGAACACTGCACTAGAAGGCGCCTCTTCGATTAAAGGCCGAACGAGGTATTGTCCACTATGCGCAGGGAATCCACATTTGGCCCACACACTCACTCACGGTTTTGTCCCTCCAGCCAGCTAAGCGAATACCCCAGTGGGGTAGAGGCACACTGCACTGGAAGGCGCCTCTTCGAATATAAGGCGGAACCCCACATTATATATTCAGTTGCCCAACTCGAAACCTTCCGATGAAGCTTGAGCAAAAACCAACACTAAATGCTTGAAAATACTAGATTTGTTCACCAAAATGACAAGTCTCAAAATAGCTCAAAAACTTCTCTTCCTTTCCCCTCTCGGCCGCCCAACCTGGATCTCCCTCTTGAAATTGCTAACTTATGCTTATATATGAAACAAAGGATCAAAGCTAGGTCAAATTTGAGTCAAAATATCCCACAAGCTAAAATGACTAAGTTGCCTTTGCTATTTTGTTTTAATTGCAATAATACTAAGCTAGAAAATATTAAATAGGGTAAAGACCATTCTACCCCTCAACTCATGCATAAATTACAAGTTAACCTTCCTAGGCAAATATAGAAGAAATGTAAGTCACATTGAAATTAAATGCAATTTGAAATGCACAAGTAGATTTAATTGATATAATATGTAGTTAATGGCACATATAAGCTCAAATAGCAATTAAAATAGTTAAATGCACATTATGACATGCTCGGGTCTTACATCCTCCCCTCCTTAAGACAATTTCATCCTTGAAATTCTTACATTCTCAGTTGAACAAGTCCGAATACTATTTCTCAATCAGATCCCGCATTTCCCAAGTTGTCTCCTCAATCCCATGATGAAGGCACAAGACTTTAACCATCAGAATCACCTTTGAACGCAGCTCCCAAACTGACTGTTCTAGAATACGAATAGGCCGCTTTTCATAAGTCAGATTTCCATTAAGCTGTAACAGTTCTACCTCGAGAACATATGAAGGATATAGATGATACTTTCGCAACATAGAAACATGAAAGACATCGTGAACTCTAGAATGACTTTTTGGTATGGACAACCGATAAGTCAACTTGCCAACTCGGCCAATGATCTCAAACAACTCTACATATCTCGGACTCAACTTTCCGCCCTTGCCATAACGAACTATGCCTTTCTGAGGAGAAATCTTTAAGAAGACCTGATCATCAACCTCAAACTCTAAGTCCCGTCTGTGCTTATCAGCGCAACTCTTCTGCCTACTCTGAGCAGTAAGCATCCTTTGACGAATAAAACGAACATTCTCAATTGTTTTTACAAACTCTGGCATCAAAGCTGGATCAATCATTTTCATTTTTTCGACCTCATCCCAATACAATAGAGAACAACACTTTTGACTGTACAAAGCCTCATAAAGAGCCATCCCAATGGTCGCTTGGTAACTATTGTTGTAAGCAAACTCTGCCAACGATAAATGTTTCTCCGAACTCTACTCGAAGTCCATGACACTACCTCTAAGCATATCCTCAAGTATCTGAATAGTCCGCACTGACTGACCGTCCGATTGTGGATGATAAGTTGTGCTGAAATTCAAATTGGTACCCAAAGTTCCCGAAGACGCTACTAAAACTTGGAAGTAAAATCGTGGATCTCGATCTAACACAATACTTGTCGGTATACCATGAAGTCTCACCATGTTATCTATATACAACTTGGCCAACTTCCTCAAATCATCTTGTTTGTTCATCAGAATAAAATGTGTAGTCTTGGTCAATCGATCTACAACAACCCACACTCCATTAAACCCTCTTGGAGACCTTGGTAAATCCGAGACAAAATCCATCGTCACATGCTCCCACTTCCATTGATGAATAGTCAATGGTTGAAGTAAACCCGCTGGTCGTTGATACTTGGCCTTGACTCGCTGACAAGTTAAACATCTAGACACAAACTCTGAGATCTCCTTCTTCATATTGTTCCACCAATAGTGCTGCTTTAGATCCTGATACATCTTGGTTCCGCCAGGATGAATGATGTACTTTGAATTATGGGCTTATACAAGAATTTCCTTATTCAAATTTGGATCATTTGGAACACAAACTCTATTTTTGAACTATAATACCCCATCCTCGTGCGTCTTGAAGTCCACTTTACCCTCGGATATTCTCTGAAATCCAATTGTTGAGCTTCATGAATCCGAGTAAATAATAATGGTTGGACCTGAAAGTTAGCAAACAAGACACTAACTTCTTTCAACTCTGGTTTCCACGAACAAGCTTCTTCAAGCATCTCCTATTCTTTAAAAGCTAACATAGAAAGACTAGCCCTTCGGCTAAGAACATCCGCCACCACATTGGTCTTCTCTAGTACATAATTGATCGTGCAATTATAATCATCCAAGAATTCCATCCATTGCCCCTACCTCATATTTAACTCCTTTTGGGAGAACAAATATTTCAAACTCTTGTAATCGGTGGAAAATTTGAACTTACTACCCCAGAAATAATGGTGCCACTTTTTCAAGGCAAAATTATGGCCACCAACTCCAGATCTTGAGTAGGATAGTTCCCTTCATACTACTTCAATTTCCAGGATGCATAAGCAATCGCCTGACCATGTTGCATCAACACACAACCCAAACCTCCTTTTGGGAGCATTGCTATAAATCACAAAATCCTGACTACCCTCTGGCAAACCAAGAACCGGAGCTATAGTCAACCTCATCTTCAATTCTTGAAAACTATCCTCACAATTTTCATTCCACACATAACTAACACTCTTCTTGGTGAGTTTAGTAAGAAGACCTTGTGAAACTCTAGTTTTCGTCTTTATCTCGATTTGTGTGTCTTTGCCTCAATTTACGTGATTTGACCAGTTTATGTGTTATATGAGTTAGAATGTGCTAAATATGTGATTTATATTACTAATACATGCTATGTGTACATTCATAAAATTTTCATAAAAAACGGGATAATAAATTTTATCGACGGTTTTTTTGAATAGTATTTTGAACGCACGTCCGCTAAAATTTTTACACGAGCATTTTAAACATTTTAAAAACTAGTCCTCCATTATTAATAGACCCGGATTTGAATAAAAATTATTTCTGAAACTGATTAGGAATTTAAATATAATTTACGGGCGAAAAAATATATTTTTAAGCTAAAATAGTAATTTTTGCTCAAAACGATTCTTGCATTGACTTTCATTGACCTAGTATATATTAAATAAAAATTATATTTCATTTTAAATATTTATAGAGTGGCACAATTGAAAAATGCATTTAAAAGACATTTGAAAACAAATAATATAACTTTTCATCTTCTTTTGCAAAAACCGAGTTTTTAACCGAGTCGAGTGTTAATGTATGCATAAGAAAATTGTTGTCAACTAAAATATACTACTTAAAAATAGTCCAAGTGTTGAATGCATATAAGTAAGCAAAATACTCAAGAAAACAATTAAAAGACTAAAAATACTAATTAAAAGACTAAGTAAATCAAATTTGACTTTTATATTTTGTTGACTTGAGCTAATATATCACCAACACACATTAAAAACAAAGCAAACAAACTCAAAAAACACACACATTACCAAAAATCCAAAGGGAAGCAAAAAAGAAGACATTTTAAAGGTTTTTTCAAAGTATTTTTCACATAGATTTTGCAATTGAAGTCTAATACACTTCATTTAAAGCTTTATTTTGCTTGTTGGGCATCCATTCTACCTATTTCTAGCCTTAGTTTGCATCAAAGGTGAGAGAAAAATTCTAGATCTCAAAATGTCATTTTTATGTTAATTCATATAATCGAATTTTTTGTCGTTGAAATGTTAAATTAATTTTATATTATTGCTCAGTGAATGCTAAGGATCGTTTATATGTGTTTATATATGTTTTGAATCGTTGTAGCATTAATTTTTATTTTTCGGGTATTAAAATTGAGTTGTTGGCTATTTGTTGAATAATTGGAGTTGTGGTGGTTGGAATCGATTGCTGTTAGCTTGTAGAAGTTTATTAAATACGTAGTAGTAATGTTGTAATGCCGAAATTTTGATTGTGATGTCGGTGTAAAAGTTTGGAAATTTCAGCCATGATGCATTAGGGTTTTAGGGTTGTTGGGCTTGATTTGGATGTATTATGGTTGGTTTCCGAGGGGGCTAATGTAGTTGATTGAGTGGGTGAGTAATAGAAATTGGTTTGGAGTTGTTTGGATTAGTAGAATGTAAGTCATGACTTTTAGAAAATTGGGTTGTCTTTCTTTAAAATGTTGAATTATGCCTTTGGATGTTTGGGTGGTGTTTGAGTGATTGAATTGTGAGTTGTTGATGGTTAGACTAGGATTTGAATGTGTGGTTATTGCATGTTAAGTTGGATGGCCTACTTTGTCATCTAACTTAGTTGTTGAGTTGTTAATTGTTTATTTGATGGTATGTTGTTGAAATGATGATTATTGATTGATTATTGATGAACCGGGAGATAGGCAACCTACTTTGTTGTCCTCCTGTGATAATTGATTATTGATGAACCGGGAGATAGTCAACATGAAAGGTTGTCCTCTTGAGATATGAATGATTATTATTATTGTCATGAGTCTTGATATGTGTGTGCCACCTCTCGGGCAGCGTTGTACTGTCGAGTTGAGAATGGCGTGACTATCATTGGCTACCCCCAGCTCGCATGGGCGGAGGTGCCATGGAGGGAGGGGCTAGAGAGGTACCTCGGGTGCTTGGGTAATGGGGAGTTACAAGAAGAATGGTTGAGATCGTGATGGCGTTTGGAGCTACACCAAGTAGAGTATCCTTTATTGATTGGTTATTATAATTAATGTTCTTATACTGTTATTGATGATTATTATTGTGTTTACTGCTTAAAGGATGATTTCCAAGGAGTATAGTAAATACTATTAGAGATCTATCGAATCCTCACTGGGCTTGTTTTATCAATTATTGCATGCACAAGTGATTTTGAACAAGATTACAGGTACGTGCCTCCAGAAGAGGATAATGTGCCATATGTGGACGAGTCCTATGTGCCAGAGTCCTCCTTGATATTTGATGTTGTACTCTTTTGTTATCTTGTATATTAAAAACAGTTGGTTTGTATTTACTTAGAAGTTATGATGTATAAGATGTTGTAAAGATAATGGATTATATGTTGTTAGTTTAGTAGTCTTGTTTTGGAAAATGATTAGGCTACTAGATTTATTATAATCTATTTTGGGAAAATGTATGTTATATAGTAAATGTATAATGTTGGAACGGAGGCGTATAACTTATGGATGCAATGGTAAAAGAATGTTTAATGTATATTGTGGTTGTGTTGTTTAATTGTTGAATTGTTTGTGGAGTTGGTTGTATGAGTTGCGAAGAGGTTGGTTTAGAGCCTCGGTATTCTAATTACTGTTGTTATACTGCCGAAATTCCGTTACGTCCTGATTAATTGTAGGAGGGGTCGAGTTGGGGCGTGACAGACCTAGCAACCAACTACAATGCATTATGAACACATTACAATAGCATAACTAGGCATCAAAGCAAGAACCGGAGCTGTAGTCAACCTCTTCTTCAATTCCTGAAAACTGTCCTCACAATTTTCATTCCAATCATAACTAACACTCTTCTTGGTGAGTTTAGTAAGAGGACCTAGCAACCAACTAGAATGAATTATGAACACATTACAATAGCATAACTAGGCATAAAACAAGCTAAACAAGCCAAACTCCAATCTTGCACCTTTGTTGCAATTTTTAGAAATTAATCAAAATTAACCTCAAACTCCACCAAAGTTACACCAAAGCCATGAAATCATACCACAAACACATATATATAATCATAAACAACAAAGCTAGCTAGAATTCTCAAATTCCAAATATCAAAGTTAGGTTATAATACCTATAATGCCATAAACAAGTTCTATTACATATATATAGCTCTCAAATCACTACTTCAACATATAATAATCTTCAACTAACATTTATAACACATATATATGAAATTCCATAATTCAAAGTAAGAAAATAGCATGCAAGACTTTAAATCCCTCACCTAAAATTGTAGAAAAAGGTTAGAAATGGCAAAAACAAGCTATGTAGAGCTCAAAACCAACTTGTTTCCTCTTGTTTCTTCCTTTTTTCCTTCTTCTTCCTCACATTTTCTTTTCTTTCTTTCTTCTTTCTTCTAGTCGATTCTAGAGCATCGATTTTGCTTGGTTTATTGTTTTGTTATGTTAATATAATGCAAGACTAATTAATGGGCCAAACACTTGGGCTTCTAACCATAATAAGAATAAGTAATAAGCCCACAAGTTTTCTTGGACTTCAAATGCAACTAGGAATTTAAACTAAGGCCCCTAAAAATGCACTTATGATGACAATTAAATCTATACTCTTACGCGATGAAAATGCGCACATTATTTCAAGCAATAGTTAAAGCAAATAAATGCACATAATATTTCAAATGGAAATTAAAATAGATAAATGCAATATATTCATGCTCGGGTCTCGCATCCTCCCCCTCTTAAAACAATTACGCCCTCGCAATTCTTACTCCTCCGAACTATACTAGATACTGTTGTTCAATTTGATCTCAACTCCCCCAAGAAGCCTCATCAATACCCGGTTGATACCATAAGACTTTGACCATTAGAATCTTCTTCAAATGCATATCTCGATCTTTTCGATCCAGAACACGAATATGTCGCTCTTCATAAGATAAATTTCCACCAAGCTGAGACGACTTTGCCTCAAGAACATGAGGAGATTTTGAATGATAATACCTCAGCACAGATATATGATAGGCATCAAGAACTCTAAAGAGACTCGGCAGTAAAGCCAATAGATGAGTCAACTTGCCAACTTTGCAAACAAAATTTGCTACACAGAAGAAACTCTGAACTCCAGAGTAATACTCCGCTGAGAGATCACATAACCCACAAATATACTTGCTGCAATCAGAGTTTAAACTTACTAAACTTGACATACAATTGATATTGTTGAAGTTTCTACAAAGCTAGATGAAAATGTTGCTTACATTCGGGTTCAGTCTTAAAATAAGCAAGAATACCAACAAATGAAAATACCATCAAACGAAACTACGATCGAGAGAAAATACCGTCAACGGAGAATATCGTTAAATAAAAATACTAACAATGGAGAACACCGTCAAACATGAATACTCCCAATTAAGAACACCACCGATAGAGAATACCCTCAATGAAGAATACCACGAGGTAAGAATTCCAACAAAGCATAATTGGAGAAGAAGTACTACCACCTGAGGAACCTCTGCCTGAAGACACACCTAAGCCACTATGCTGATTAATGGCAAAGGCTTTGGCCTGAACACGCTGGGAAGGTGTACTACTAATCATTTTATTATGTGTACCACTGCTTGTAGTCTGCCTCGGGCAACTCCTGATCATCCAAAACATACGCTTAGGCCTGGACTTGTTGATTGGGTGATTTAATTGCCAATCTGACCCAAAACTTACCCCTCAATTGGAACTTGCTTAAGCTCTCTGCGGGGTCTACCTCTTGGTGCTATCTTAGGACATAAAGGGGTTATAAACAGTTATAGCACATATAAGCAATTTATATCATAAGAAAGTTAGTAGCAATTGATATATACTTGACACATCATTAGTACTCACTTCATCACATTCTATTCACACACATTTTGAACACATTCTTATGCAAATAAACACCCGAATACTCATAAACACATAACCATGCCACAACATTTCAGGTTAGATCACATAACACACGGACCGAGCGTCCTATCCTGGCTTACGCTTAGACAATTTAAGCTCTGATACCACAAATGTCACGCCCAAACCCGGTCCCTTCAGAAACCAAGCCCCGTCGCGATGACACACGGACTTTATGACGCCTAAAACATGAACAACCTATGAGACACAACAAAACACAACACACATCCTGAAGAGTCCGCGTCATCCATATATTACATTCCAACGTTCATGAGCGGACACCACTAAACATACATTCATTCACTTGGCAAAAGTTGACATCGTTTACAATGCTAAAACATTCTTGATCATAAACACGCGATAAGATATAAGTCTAGGTAGATGTGATCACGATCCAACGTGACCAACCATATATGTACAACAAAAGAACTAGACTTTAAGAAAGTTAAATTATCAAGTATACAAACCATACACCTTAAAAGCTTTCTATACAATAAAACTAAACAACTAACAACATTATTTTTCAACAACTAAGACATATCAAACATATGTCACATTCTCGGCTCATTAACAGCATCCTCATGCACATGGTCAATATTGAGCACACTAGTAACATGCATAAAAAAGGGTGAGCTAAATAGGCTTAGTGAGGAAGGGTAAAAGGAAGTTTTGTAAGCTTTAACCTAAAAGTCATTTGAAACACTTTAGGCACAACATATCACTTAGTAACCACGTAATCACATTCGCTTAATAACTTTGAAACATCCAGACTAAACAACACATTGAAAGGATATCGCTTTAGAACACTTGTTAATACCGACACTTATAACTCCATCATGAACTCATCACATCATTTATCTCTCCCGCTAGTGTACTCTGGATGTACACAAATCTACTACCCAACTTACCATGGTCATCACCAACCGCCCGAGAGAGAGAATAACACATAGTAGTCATGCAATTACCGGCAAGCTCTATGCCGCCCAGCATAACATGATACTACCATGGCGCACTATAGGTTGCAACCCATCGCCTCACATCATATCGTATTAAACACATTCACACATTCGCATCATATAGAGAGATCAACAAAGTAGGTTGTCCCTCAACCACATTAATCATTCAACAACATATTCATTCTCTATAACACATTCATTCTCTACAACATATTTATTCTCTATAACACATTTAAACATCTATTGGCCATGCCCCAACTAATCACGTGGATGACCCATGACTTAATTCTCTCAATTCTCTCCACCCTCGTGGGGACCACCATGTGATAGTTCAATCTCAGCATAATTCAGACAAGATTTGGGATCAACGTGGAGACAACAGTAACAAAAGTGAAATTAATCATTCCACTGAGCAGATTGCCTACAATGTTCAATTCCCTTCTCTCCAGAACACGAACTTGAAAGCTTCTATCAGCAATCATAGTCAACACTTAGCTATCTCCTCTCAGCAACCGAGTTTCAACCGAAATGTAAACACTACTCAAAATGCAAACACCATTCAAACTGCAAACAATTTTAGACAGCCTAGTTCAAACCTTCAACCGAAACAAAATGCCCGTCCAAGAAAGGGACCTAAGTATCAACCTCAACCTAGAGCATGGATGACGACTAACAATTGGCAAGAAATGTTCATGGGCTTTGTTGCTGAATCCTACAAATTGAAGTACTTTGAACCAACAATCAGAAATGGCAAGCCGGCGTGCTCAGCTCCTCAAGAAGTTCATGATGTGGGAAATTCTTATTGGGAATGTTGTCTTCTTGGACAGTTTCTTGAAAAGCCACCACATTTCTTTCTCATTAGAAATTTCATTAATAACAAATAGAACAAGTTTGGGTCTGTCCAAGTTCGCTTAACAGACAACGATCTGTACATTTTCACTTTTGAAAATCAGGAAGTAATACCAATAATCCTTGAACAATTATGGCATGTTAACGATCATCCTCTTCTTCTTAGAAAATGGGATCCTAATGCTCAGAAGGTTGAATTCAAATGTGATAAGATTCTTATGTGGATTAAACTGCGCAACATCCCTTTTAGTCTTTGGTCCATTGAAGGGTTGAGTCGTGTTGCTAGCAATTTGGGAACCCCTCTCCAAGTGGACTTTCTTACTGCAACTCGTTCACATCTTGGTTTTGCTAAGGTTTGTGTGGAAGTTAATCTTGAAAATGAGCTTCAAGAGATGGTGGATGTTCAAAACCAAAAAGGAGAATGGGTTGATATCTCAATTGAATATGCTTGGAAGCCCAGGAAATGTACTAATTGTTTCCTTATAGGTCTTCTGGCGCCTAACTGCCCTTCAACTCATATTGACTAGAATGCACAACAACCAGCTAGTTCTGATGGATGGACTGATGTCAGGAGGAAATCTTCTCTTCCAGCAAGTGCTCCTCAATCAAATTCTCAAGAGAAGACTCAGGATGCCCGTTGTACTGCTGTTCAACAAACAAATTTGGGTTTATCCACTTCCCGATCAAGAGTGAAGCCGTCCAGTCCTGGAACCTCTGGGAAAAGTTTGCCTTCCAAGGGAAAGGTCTCTATCTTTTCTTCAGGAAGAGAGTCTTTTTCTAAGCCAGATGATTCCGTGCCTGTCCACGACGGTGTTGATTCCCCAAAGAGAACTAGAGTTGTTCCAGCCCCAGGTGATGTTGTGGTTTCTAATAATCAATTTGAGGCTCTCAACTTGGGTGATGATCTTGAACCAGGTAAAATTGATCCTAATATTAAGCAAAATGATATTGAGCAAAATGTGGATAATTCGATTCATGAAGGTAACCCCCCAGACCAGATAGGGTCTCCAACCTGGTCAACACCCCTAACCCACCAATGATTTTTTCCTCCTGGAACATCAAGGGGTTTAATAACCCCCAAAAACAAAAAGCAGTACTTCAACTTGTAAATAAATTCTCTATTGATATTTTTAGCATTGTTGAAACTAAAATTAAAGCGGGAAATGAAATTGATATCATTTCTCGTAAGTTTGAAGGCTTTGGGTTTATGCATAATTATCATGCTAGTTCTTCTGGTCGTATATGGATTTTGTGGAAAATTGATCGCTATGACATCACAGTTACTGATTCAACTGACCAGGTTATTCATTGCTATGTCAAATCTCTGATGGATAGCTCATTTACTTTTCTCACTTTTGTCTATGGTGAAAGTCTCTCCTCTGATAGGAAAGCCCTTTGGTCTAAGATTCTTCAATGGAGCTCCACTAGTGCATCTCGACCTTGGTGTATCATTGGAGACTTTAATGAAGTCCTCTTCCAATATGACCAATCTTCAAAGTACATTTCAAAGAGCTCTGAGGATTTCACTAACTGCACCTCTCAAGCTGAACTCATTGAGCATCCTAGCATTGGACCACACTTCACTTGGTCTAACCAAAGTTTTGGTAGGCATTTTAAAGCCAGTAAGCTTGACAGGGCCTTTGTCAATACTAAATGGTTGGACATTTATCCACATTCATCTCTTCTTGTGGAAACGCCTGGTATCTCTGATCACTGTCCACTTATTATGTACACTTCCCTTCCACGATCTTCCAGACCGAAGCCTTTTAAATTCTTTAATGATTGGACTTCTCATGAGCTTTTCTTTGATGTTGTGGAAAAGAACTGGAATTTTTATGTCTCAGGTTCACCTATGTACCGGCTTGTCCAGAAACAAAAAGTCCTGAAGAAAGCACTCAAGGATTTCAATGCTAATTTTTTTCTCAATGCTAATACCAGAATTCGGTCTCTTCAGGATAAAATCTCTCATCTCCAGCATCTTTTACTTTCTGGTCATGGGAATGACAATATTATTGCTCAGGAGAAATCTCTTCTCAAGGAAGTGAAGTCCCTTTTCATTGCTCAAGAGGATATTCTCAGGCAGAAATCCAAGATCCAATGACTTAAATATGGAGACTCTAATTCGGCCTACTTTCATAAGGTGATCAGAGGCAGACATTCTCGCAATTCTATCATTAAACTTTCTCGTTCTGATGGTAGTTCTACCATGAATGAGGATGAGGTGCGTACTGAGATTGTGGATTTCTTTTCTAATCTTCTTGGTCCTAATTCACCTAGACACATTCCTGTTCTTATGGAAGATATTCTTCCCTTTGTGCATCAAACTGTCCCTATAGAGAATCGCCATCAAATGATTGCTCTTGTGACTGCCGATGAAATTAAAAAGGTGATGTTTTCTCTCAATGGCAGTAAAAGTCCTAGACCTGATGGCTTTACTGCTCATTTCTACAAGATTGCTTGGCATATTGTGGGAAAAGATGTTACAAAAGATGTTCTTTCTTTCTTTCATTCTACTTCTCTTTTGAAGGAGATCAATTCAACCATTATTGCACTTGTTCCCAAAATTGGCTCTCCCTCATTGGTTAAGGACTTTAGGCCTATTTCTTGTTGTAATATGATTTATAAATGCATCTCTAAGATCATTGTGAATTGTCTTAAGGGTTGTCTTCCTCATATTATCTCTCATAATCAATATGCTTTTATTGAGAATAGAATGATGCTAGATAATGTTCTTATTGCTTAGGATCTTGTTAGAAATTATTCCAGGGGTGGCCTTACTCCAAGATGCACTATGAAGGTGGATCTCATGAAAGCTTTTGATTCTGTCCACTGGGATTTTATCTATCAAGCTCTTCGTGCATTTGGGTTTCCTGATATGTTTGTTGGCTGGATTATGGAATGTATTTGTACCACAAGATTTTCTGTTGCCATTAATGGAAGTCTTGAAGGTTATTTTCCTGGATCTAAAGGTGTTTGCCAAGGTGATCCTCTTTCACCCTATCTCTTTGTCATTGCTATGGAAATTTTGACTAGTATGTTGAACAAGCTTCATTCATCCACTGGATTTCTGTTTCACCCCAAATGTGCAAAACTTAAGCTCAACCGTCTCTGTTTTGTGGATGATCTCCTTATTTTTTGTAAAGTTGATGAGCATACTATTAGATCTATCTCTACTACTCTGGCTAATTTCCACAAATGTTCGGGATTGTTTTGCAATCCTGAAAAGAGTGAAATTTACTATGGCAATTGTTCTCAGGAGAAGATTGACTTGATTTTTGCTATTCTTGGCTTTGAAGAGGGTTCCTTTCCAGTTAAATATCTTGGTGTTCCTCTCATTTCTGGCAGACTCCGAAAATCTGATTGCCAGGCTATCATTGATAAAAGTTCAAAAAGAATTGATCACTGGACTACTCGATGGCTTTCTTTTGCGGGTCGCCTTCAATTGATCAAGTCCGTTTTGTCTAGTATGTGTACTCAATGGACTAGCTCACTCTTTCTTCCAAAAGGCCTTATTTCTGTCATTGAAGGCAAATTTTGTGCTTTCTTGTGGCAAGGAGTTAGCCCGAAGGTTGCCTGGGCTAATGTTTGTAAACTAATTGATGAGGGTGGCCTTGGTATTCGAAAAATTGAGGAAACAAACAAAACTGCACTTTTGAAGTTTTTTTGGAGATTTTATTCATCTCGTTATTCTTTTTGGGCGAATTGGGTTTGGACTAACCTCATCAAAGACAAATGCATTTGGACTCTCTCTATCCCCAAAGATTGCAATTGGACTTGGAGAAAAAATTTGCAACTAAGATGTTTGGCTAAAACCTTCATTACTCATTGTATTGGTAATGGTATCTCTACTTTTTTTTGGCATGATAACTGGCATTTTTCAGGAAATCTTCGTATTCTTTATGGGATCTAACCTTCTATCCATCTTTTGATGCTAGAGTTGCAGATATCATCTATAACAATAACTGGATTTGGCCTCATCACCCTCCTTCATTGGCAAATCTCCACCCCGGTGCTATTTTAGCTCCTAATGATGATGAGGATACTTTCAACTGGGCTCATGTTTCTAATGGGAAGTTCTCTTTCAAAAAGACTTGGGAAAAAATTAGAGTTAAAAGGGATAAGATTCATTGATATAAGCTTATTTGGTTTAACAATTGCATCCCTAAACATAGTTTCATCACTTGGCTTGCAATCTTGAATAAGTTGACAACTAAGTACATACTTGTTTCTTGGGGCATTCAAGATAATTCTAATTGTGTTTTTTGCTACATGGGATGTGAAACAAATGAGCACTTATTTTTTGAATGTTCCTTCACTCGGAGAATCTGGAGACAGGGATTGTCGACACTTTCCATTGATTGTTCACTATTCACTATTCCCAAAATTTTGGATACTTCTAGCTCTATTGATATCTGGAGTTATGATTCCAAAGTCCAGATTTTCAGAACTTTTCTCTGTGCTGCTGTTTATCATATATGGATTGAGAGAAATAGACGTATTTTCAGAGAAGAAGCTTTTACTGAAGAACAAATCTTTAAGTCTATCCAGAACGATGTCAACTCCAAAATCCTCACGAGCAAAAAATTCAAGAACACATCTATCAATCGTGATGTTTTGGAGCGATGGGGGCTACTGAATTACTTTAATTAGTAATTCATTTGTTTTTTTGTTTTTTGTTCTTTCTTTTTCATTGATTTTGTTTTTTGTTTTTTTTGGTTTTCCTTAGTTGTACTTGTACTTTGTTTTCTCTTTGAATAAAATTTTACTGAATTATCAAAAAAAAAAAAAAAACATCTATTCATTTCCAACAACCAAGCTTCAATAGAACATATACTCAACACATTAATACCAACATTTAACCATCAAAAGAACATAATCTCTACATATTAACACCACTTAAGCTTCCTAAGAACATGATCTCTTCACATTATCATCAACATTTAAACATCATATAACCACTTTATAAATCTCTACAACACATAACCCTTGCATAATCAATATAGCAACCAACTACAATGCATTATAAACACATTACAATAGCATAACTAGGCATAAAACAAGCTAAACAAGCCAAACTCCAATCTTGCACATTTGCGGGAATTTTTAGAAATTAATCAAAATTAACCTCAAACTCCACCAAATTCACACCAAAGCCATGAAATCATACCTCAAACACATATATATAATCATAAACACTAAAGCTAGGTAGAATTCTCAAATTCCAAATATCAAAGTTAGGTTATAACACCTATAATGCCATAAACAAGTTCTATTGCATACAGATAGCTCTCAAATCACTACTTCAACATATATTCATCTTCAACTAACATTTATAACACATATATATAAAATTCCATAAATCAAAGTAAGCAAATAACATGCAAGATTTGAAATCCCTTACCTAAAATTGTAAAAAAAGGCTAGAAATGGCAACAACAAGCTATGTAGAGCTCAAAACCAACTTGTTTCCTCTTGTTTCTTCTTCTTTCTTCCTTTTTTTTCCTTCATTTTCCTTCTTCTTCTTCACGTTTTCTTCTCTATCTTTCTTCTTTCTTTTAGCCGATTCTAGAGCATCTATTTTGCTTGGTTTATTGTTTTGTTATGTTAATATAATGCAAGACTAATTAATGGGCCAAACACTTGGGCTTTTAAACATAATAAGAATAAGTAATAAGCCCACAAGTCTTCTTGGACTTCAAATGTAACTAGGAATTTAAACTAAGCCTACTAAAAATGCATTTATGGTGACAATTAAATCTATACTCTTATGCGATGTAAATGCAGGCATTATTTCAAGCAACAGTTAAAGAAAATAAATACACATAATATTTCAAATGGCAATTAAAATAGATAAATGCACATATATTCATGCTCAGGTCTCACAACCATAGGTCCAGAACATAGAATATAAAGGATTTGACATAATCAATGTTGGTCTCTATAATGCAAACTACAAGTAATTATAACTCAATTCATTTGATTTTGTCGATTTTTATTCTGAAAGTGGCTTGGACATCAAATTAAGTTGGAAAATATTTATTCATATTGTCAACGGAGTGTAAGACGCATTTTATAAAAAATTATGACCTGTAACATTTAATTTTTGAAGTAATACTTAGTTCCCTCGCTAAATCCATCACTAATTAACGATGGATTTAACGATGGACTATCTGATTTAGCGATGGACTCTCGGGTTTTCCTCGCTAAATTCGTCACTAATTAGCAACAAATTTACCGACAGACTCTCATATTTTTCTTGCTAAATCCGTCACTAATTAGCGACGAAATTAACGAGAAAAATTAGTAAAAACATAAAAATAAGCAATTAAATAAACTTTGACTACTATATGTTATTGGTAAGCCTAGTAAACTATAGAATACTTAATTTTGAACATAACCATAGGTCCAGAAGGTAGAATATAAAGGATTTGACATAATCAATGTTGGTCGCTATAATGCAAACTATAAACAATTAAAACTCAATTGATCCGATTTTGTTGATTTTCATTCAGAAAGTGGCTCGGATATCAAATTAAGTTAGAAAATACTTGTTTATATTGTCAATGTAGTGTAAGATGCATTTTATATGAAATTATGATTTGTAACGTTTATTTTTTGAGGTAAATACTTATTTCTCTCACTAATTCTGTCACTAATTTGTGACGAATTTAACGACGGACTATCAAATTTTTCTCGCTAAATCCTTCACTAATTAGCCATGGATTTAGCAAGGGACTCTTATGCCTTCCTCGTTAAATCTGTCACTAATTAGTGATAGATTTAGCGAGAAAAATTAGTAAAAACATAAAAATAATTAGTGATAATCACATTCATATGAAATTTGATCTTGCCCGTTATCCTCATTAACACTTTAATTTGTGGGTAGATGTTGATAAGATATTTTCTTAATATGTTTTTCCTTTATTTGTCATGTTTCAATTTTTTTTTCTTCTTTTGTCTTTTTTGTCGTATACCATTTTTCTCTCTTTACATTAGGAATCAACATTCAAATGATAGAGATGGTTAGAATCTACATTATTGCAGGATTCGAGAATTTTTCATTTAATTTATTTTTATTTTGATTATGAAAAACTTTGGATTATCGATAGTAGTAGACATTATAACGAACTTTCTAAATAGGTGAAGGATAAAAAGAAAGTTAGAAAGCCTTTTGCACGTCTAAACAGAAAAAAAAACAAAAAAAATCTTATAAATCTGTTAAAACAAGTACTTGTAATTACTAAATTATCCTCCTACTTATATTCAAAGACATATTTATCGTTTACAAAAAAATTGCCATCATTAGGGGTATGCAACAAAACCGTCAATCCACCCAAACCGCCTAACCCAACCCAACCCAATCTATTTTTAGCAGTTTTTTAAAAGTTGGGTTAGTTATGATTTAAATTTTCATATGAACCGATTACATGGTTTGGTTTATGATTTTTACAATCAAAACCATAAACTCAAACCGACCTGTATATATATATATACATACATATATATATATATCTAGAAAACTTTTTACTTTTCTCCACATTTTTTTAATCTATCTCCCATTTCATTGAAAAAAACAAAAGTTATATTTTAAATTTCTACAATATAATTATTTTATTCAACTGTAATTATAAATTAAATCGAATGTATGATTTGGCTAGGTTTGGGTGGTTTAGTTTCTTCAAATGTATTGATTTGGTTTGGAGGGTTTTAAAAGATGTATGAGTTAATTATGGTTTTAATTTTTTCAAATCGAATATATTGATTCAGGTCAAAAAATATATTTTAAACCGTCCAAATCGATCCATTTAGACCCCTAGCCATCATAAACTCAAACCCCAATCCCTACCCTTCACCCTCTACCTTCGGCTAACCCTCACCTCCCACGCCCTACAATCGCGCGCCACCTACCCTCATTCCCCATAGCTGTGGGCCTACGACCACCACCCCTACCCGCAGCCCCAACAGAGATCCCACTACGCCTCCATCTCTCAAAAGCCAAGCGATTCCACCCACCCTTCATAACGACGCATTCTCCACCTCTACCCCTACAGCAGAGCGATCCCCATCCCCACCCCCACTCCCTATAGTTGTGATCTCCACCCCCCATCCCCACAGTCGTGTCTGTAAGTGTGTGAGTTTTTTGTGTGTCTGTGTGTATTTTGGTGTCTCTTTGTGTGTGTGTTGGTGTGTGTCTGTTTGCTGTGTGTTGCTATGTCTTTGGGGTATGTTTTTGTTATAATTGTGTGTTTTTGGGGAATATTTCTGTCCAATCAGTGTGTATTTGGTCTGTGTATGTATTTTTTTGGCAGATATGTATGTGTAAGTGTGTCCTACAATTTTAGTTCAAATAGCTTCATCTTTAATAACTCTTTTTTTTACATGAGATTGCTTATGTTACTCAAACAATATCTTGTTTTTATTGTTCTTAATTATCTCATCGGATTCTTTTTTGCAGGAAAGTGTAACAAGCTCCTTTATCAATCAAGGCTTAACCAATTGAGTTACACGTCTCCTTCATTGGTGCATCAATTTTCCCTTTACAATTATGGTAAAAATATTATCCTATGGAGGGGTCTTTATGTTGTTGTTTTCCTCTATAGAAGTTTTTCAATTCGTGAATAATTTTTTGTTTCATTAATCATAGCCAAAAGCCTTGTTTTTCCATAAAAGGAAATGCTTTATGGTTTTCACTTTTATGTGATATACTGATATGTAATATACCATTATTTGGAAAATGTTATTGTTGAGTAAGAGAGAGGAGAGAGAGAACATAATAAGTGTATTAGAATTAGTTAATAGTACAAGGCATTAGACCCCTTCTTTTATAGGGATCTCAAAAACCAAAGACACTACCTCTCTTCCAATGTGGGACAGAGAGCAACACACACAACACTCCCCCTCAAGCTGGAGCATAGATATTACATGTGCCCAGCTTATTACAAATATAATTGAGAGGACCTTTCAAGGATTTAGTAAATAAATAGGCTAATTGATCATTAGAGCTGACATAAGATGTAATTATCTCTTTTGCTAAGATCTTATCTCTTACAAAGTGACAATCAACTTCAATGTGCTTAGTTCGTTCATGAAACACCGGATTTGATGCAATATGAATTGCTGCTTGATTATCACAAATTAGCTTCATAGGAAAAGGACAACTGATTCCAATCTCTGTAAGTAAATACTTGATCCATATTTGTTCACATGTGGCTAAACTCATGGATCGGTATTCTGATTCAGCACTTGATCGAGCGACAACATCCTGTTTCTTACTCTTCTATGAAACTAGATTTCCTCTAAAAAGAACACAATACCCTGATGTAGAACGTCTGTCTGATGGACTGCCTGCCCAATCAAGATCTGAATACCCTGTAACCCCAGTATTTCCATGATCACTATACATTAATCCTTTTCCAGGAGCACCTTTGATGTACCGAAGAATACGAACAACTGTTTCCCAATGACTTTCTCTCGGAGAGTTCATAAATTGATTAATAACATTGACTGCAAATGAGATATCTAGACGGGTCACAGTGAGGTAGTTGAGTTTTCCAACCAATCTTCTGTACTTTCCCGGGTCTGTCATCGGCTTCCCCTCATTTGGCATCAGTTTTACATTCGGATCCATAGGAGAGTCACATGGTCGTGCACCAAGCATCCCTGCATCACTTAGCGTATCTAATGCATATTTGCACTGAGAAATGAATACTCATTGGTTTGACTGTGCAACTTCAATCCCAAGAAAGTATCGTAATTGTCCCAAATCTTTAGTTTGAAACTGTTTATGAAAGAATACCTTTAAGTCATTTATACCTGTTGTATCATCACCAGTGATAATGATATCATCCACATACACAATAAGCAAAAGGTGTTTTCCTGAAGTAGAGTGTCGATAGAAGACCGAATGATCTACTCCACAACGAGTCATACCAAACTCTAACACATCCAGGCTAAAACGTCCAAACCATGCCCTCGGGGACTATTTTAGACCATACAAAGCTTTCTTAAGACGACATACTTTACCAGACTCCCCCTGAGCAACAAACCTAGGCGATTGCTCCATATACACTTCTTCCTCAAGATCTCCATTAAGAAAAGCATTTTTAATGTCCAATTGATGAAGACCCCAACGAAACATGGCGGCTAAAGAAAGAAAAATACAGACAGAGGACATTTTGGCAACAGGAGAAAAAGTATCACCATAATCAACTCCATATACTTGAGTGTAGCCCCGAGCAACAAGACGGGCTTTCAACCGATCGATAGTACCATTGGGAGAAACTTTAACTGTATATACCCAACGACATCCAACAACAGACTTCCCTAGAGGAAGGTCAACCAAATCCCAAGTACCATTGGCATCCAACGCAGACATCTTCTCCCACATAGCATCACGCCAACCAGGATGTGTAAGTACCTCTTAAAGGGTGTTAGGAACAGAAACAGAAGAAAGTGAAGCAATAAAGGATGCATAGGAAGGAGATAAAGAGTCATAAGAAACAAAGGCAGAGATAGGATGTTTAGTAGTACAACTACGAGCACCTTTCCTAAGCACAATAGGGAGATCCAGATCAGAGGATGGAGCGGCAGGTACAAGAGCTGGAGATGACGAGTCAGGTGGTACGGGGGCGGAGATGGCCTGTGGAGGACGTGGACGCCTAGTGTAGACTTGAAGATCAGATCGATCGAACCGAGAAGTAGATGGAGGATTAGGGGGCAAGGAGGGAAGATCGGGAAGGTTATGGGAAGGAGAAGGAAGATGAAAAGTGGGCATAGGGAAATATAACGTCTCGACAACTGGCTCGGATGGAGAGGAGTCATAGTATGGGGTAGACTCAAAAAAGGTGACATCAGTGCAAATATAGAATTTGTTTAACTGAGGAGAGTAACAACGATACCCCTTTTGAGTACAAGAGTACCCGAGAAAAATGCACTTAACAGATCGTGGTCCCAATTTATCAACCCCATGAGAGGGATGATGGACAAAACAAGTACAACCAAAAACTTTTGGGGGTAACACATAAAAAGAAGCACGGGGAAAGAGAAGAGAAAAGAGAATTTGTTCATTTAAGACGGAGAAAGGCATACGGTTTATGAGATAACACGCCGTAAGGACAGCATCATCCGAGAAACGTAACGGGACATTCATGTGAAGAACAAGGGTCCGAGCAGCCTTAATGAGATGACGATTCTTTCGCTCGACGACACCATTCTGTTGTGGAGTATGTGGACAAGAAGACTGATGGGTAAGACCATTAGAAGCCATATATGTGCGAAATTGGGAAGAAATATATTATTTAGCATTGTCACTGCGTAATATACGGACAGGAACACCAAATTGAGTATGAGTCTCAACACAAAAAGAACAAAAGATAGAAAATAACTCAGAACGATCTTTCATTAGATACAACCAAGTCATACGAGAGAAATCATCAATGAAAGTAACAAAATAACGATAACCGTTTTGAGAGACAGAACGACATGGACCCCATACATCAGAGTGAACTAAGACTAAAGGGGAACTTGCCCATTTATCGACCCGATTGACAAAAGAGCTACGACAATGCTTCCCTAACTGACACGACTCACAAGACAAGTCTTTTACAAAAGTGAGATGGGGTACTATCTTTTTTAGACTAGATAGGGATGGATGACCGAGACAACAATGAATCTGTTCTGGTGAAGAAGCAACAAGGGAAGTAGAAGATGAACAAGCATCCAAATAATAGAGGCCATTACATTCACGCCCAGTACCAATCTTCTCGCGCGTCTCCAGATCCTGAATAATTACAAAATCAGCAGTGAAAGTGACAGAACAATTCAAATGGTTGGTAAGTTCACTAACAGACAACAGATTAAAGGCAAAATGAGGAAGATATAAAGCAGACTGTAATGATAAAGATGTAGGATGGGCTATCCCAATCCCTTGAACAGATGTGGATGAACCATCTGCAAGCTTAACATGATGAAGGGAACGAGTCTGAATATTAGAAAATAATTGGTTATTACCAGTCATATGATCAGAAGCACCAGAATTAATTACCCAAGGGGTGGGACCAGGTTTGGTTTGAGAGAGACAGGCTACAGAGGATTTGGTGGCTGGAGGAGAAGAAAAGAAGGAGAAGCAGATCGAAGAAGACGATGAACAGTGTCTGCTTTTTTTTTTTTTTTTTTTGAGATGGGTGGCAGAGAGGTGGGTCAGGGTAGGAGGTGAGTCTTTCTAATTGTGGCTCTAGATACCATGTTGAGTAAGAGAGAGGAGAGAGAGAACATAATAAGTGTATTAGAATTAGTTAATAGTACAAGGCATTAGACCCATTCTTTCATAGGGATCTCAAAAACCAAAGACACTACCTCTCTTTCAATGTGGGACATAGAGCAACACACACAACAGTTATTGACTTAGTGAACTTTGTAAAATAGGGTGATATACTTTCTTGGTGTGAAGTAAAGTTGGACTGGATAAATTTTTCTAGTTCAGTTTCAAAGAGTAGTTTTGCTGTCGTTTTATGATATTAAGATTGTTGTGGGAAGTAGTAGATTTCCATAAAATCAAGGATGAATGTTCAAGTTGCTACCACATATATGCAACACAAATCCTTTTGAGTAGCATTTAATTTGGTCAAGAAAAGCTTATTCTTCAAATACATGATCATAATACTTATCCTATCCTGTTTTTATTTGGCACAACCTTTTTGTATATGGATTGTAGACATTGCAACCTTATGTCTAAATTGAAAGAAACAATTGATATACTTTTCGAGCTTCAGTTGCTTTTGTGTTTATAGATTATTTGTTCTTTATGAAGTAATACATTTTTGTTTTCCACTTCACGTAAAGGACTATTTTATGCTGGAAAGCTTTTATAGTGCTGTTAGTTCTCAATTGATCAAATGACTGGTTGCCAGAGATACTGGTATTTTTAACTTGCTACAACTCTCAACAAAGTTCATGATCTAACCATTTTGTATTTCTAATATCGACTTTTATACATGTGCAAGGTGATCAATTCTTTCACCAGTTTGAATAAGTTTGCAACCAATGGTGCAAAGTTGCAGTCTGTAACCCTGTGCATGAGCTTCACCTCGTGGTTTTGAATCCTAGCTGAGCCAATCTTGAGGCATATTAGAAAGTGATACGAGCCCAAGTACAGACTAATCAGGGTAATTGATAATTCCTGGCTTTTCACTTTGTGCAATAGCACAATATTATGTGCAAATAGTCCTACAAATATGTTTTAGTTGTGCATGATAATCTTGATCCATGACTATGTTATCTATTCTCTTGTTGAGGTTTAGTAATATGAGTTGATTCAGTTATTATTTCACTGGCAGACTCAACAACAGAAAAGCTAAAGCTTTATACTCGATATACCAGTCTTTTCTAATTAATTTGTGTGCCTAACTAATGTAAAGATGCAAAACGTTTCTAGATTTTAATTGTAGGTGAAAACGAGATAAAGAAACTTAGAATTGAGAAGGAGGAAATTGAGAAATCTCTCAGGGAATGAATAAAGCAAAACAACTAGTTTCATCTTGGAAAAAGGTAAAAACATGTTCATTTAAGAGTTTGCTAATAATTCGTGGCAGATTGTTTTTACTGGATTTGATAAAAACAAAACCTGAATAACTTTGGCAAACATTATTACTGCATCAAGCTAAAAATAGTGACAACTCAAACTCCTAGGAACTGATTATGTATTTGAAATTTGTGGAAGTAGAGATGAGCCTGACACTTATCTATTTCAAAGTGATTCATTAAAATTATGAAAGGTATAGATTTTGATAGTATGATTATAACTTTGAAGAACCGTTACCTGTTATTTTCTTAGCTATTAATATTTCTATGTTATTGTTTAATTGAATCATGCTTATCAAGTTAAAAGAACTGACGTACAATTATCATCATAAAATTCACTGGTTGGTCATGTGTGTGCTTTTGGGTATCAGTCATTCCTGATGCATTACTTGCTGTTTTGATAAAGTTATATGTAGAGCGTCCTCATTGACTACTTAAGGTACTTTTCTTTCATTTGCAACTCTTCACTATTCATTACTGAGTTCGAATAGTATCAAGTTTTTGAATCCAACTAAAGGCAGGCTGGGTACCTTCAGACCCAGCAAACATTAGTGTGGAAATTTTTATTTTAGCAAAGCCAGGGTTGAATATTGTGATCTAAGAAATATGTAACAGAGTGATGGTTGTTGAGATTTTCATTAACAGTAGTAATATCTTGACTTTTTGCAAATTGGTTTCCTAACTATTTAACTAATGAGAAAATGGTAACCTTGATGAATAGTTGAAAATGTCTAATGAAGCTCAATCCAAGTGTTCTAGTTTTTAGGGTAAATTTGATCAGCTTTGCTTCTAGTTTACATTTTTTTTTTTCCACTAAAATGCATTCATGTAATTGCTTGATTTTCCACAACTAATAATTATTCTTTTGTGTTGTCTTCAGGGACACTAATTATTGAACATAAACCACAAGAGCCTACAAAACACCAGTATGTTTATTATCTAGTCCATTAGCTTTCTTAATTTGGTTCTGATCTTCATATTGATTTTATACCAAGTAAATGATGCCAGATATCTTTTCCCTTATGAGTAATCGAGTTAATTAATTAATTGCCTTCAAGCTTCTGAAATTGAGCTTCAGAAGTTGAGTTACTTCTTCTCCACACTGTCTCCACTTCTATCACTATATATCAAAACTGCGATATGGAATATGACCATTTAATTCAATGTTGGAAACTGACATCATCCAGTTAGTTTTTTCAAGAGTTTTTTGTTTTGCTAGTAACATGAGAGATTATGAAACCATTTATAAAAAAACTTCATGTTTGAAATTAATTACAATTTATAAACACTGCTACTTTTACATGTCAATAGAAAAATCTTTTATTTAAATCCCTTAATTTAAACTATCTATGCTCCTTAATTTCAACTATCTATGCTTTGAACTCACTCCGTTAGTTTTTTTTTAAAAAATTATCTTACATAATGATTTGAATGAAACAATTTTAGAAAACTAATGGCTTTTGTGGAAAAGTATGTTTATTTTGAGTTTTCGTGTCAATTATTTTCTTGTCTTCTATTTTGTGGCTTCCGTTATGCATGAAATTGATAAGGTTGGTAAATTAATATGGTTGTGAGAAAATAGGACGTATGTTTTAGCAGATGGTCAACAGAGCAAGCAAATGGTTAGAGAGTGAAGAAGAAGAGAGACTGATATTTGAATTCATTACTAAGTTCATTTCCTTCTTTATGAAAATTCCATAAAGAATCTTCGAATGCCACCAAAAGGGAGTCAGGAATCAAGGAGAAATAGCAAGAGACAAGGACAAGAAGATGATGCTTAGAAGAATTATAGTCAATAAGAGTGATGATGTTAGAAGAATTAGTGTTAGTATGGATTTTTTTGGAAAGACTGCTCCAGTGTATTAAAAGGCAATGTCTAGGTGCGCCTAGGCACTGTGGCACACCCTCAGTGATACGAACCTGGTCAACATGTGCCAAGACCCAACACCAAGATTGGTAAAACAAACCCCAGATCTTTCATGAATGGATGGACGCGCGACCCTTTGCTTAGAAAAGCAAGAACCTTGGTATAGTTGAGCACGCCACAAACTAGGATGGAGATCTCGTTTGATAAGTCAGAGTTGAACGCCACAAGAATAATCTTGATAAGTTCAAAAAAAGTTCTTGAGAACTTAAGGAGAATAATCTCACAATTTAATTTCAGAATTGTCTCCCTTTATTATCACAAAAAGTGCCTTATATAGGCAATAACAAATAAGTATCCTGCTTGGAAAAGGACTCCTAAACCCTAGCCCAAGTAGGAAAAACGTGAATAGTAACTAGGTCAAAGGAAACAAACTTGGAGACCAAGAAAAGACTCCTATTAACTATTCACGTGAATAGTGATATGAATAGTAACTAAAAAGGAAGCAAACTTGCAGCCCAAGAAAAGCTCCTTTCTAGTGTGAACACCTAATCTTGTAGCCCAAGAAAGTCTCTCTCCTAGTGTGAACACCTAAATTCATCCATAGGAAATTAAACTAAAACTGAAAACTAAAACTAGGATAAAATTACAAAGAAATCAAATCTTGACTAAATCTTCAAATCTTCTTGAAACTTCTTGAAGAATCTTGAAGTTCTTGAATCTTGAAAATAGAATCTTGACTTGAATCTTTGCTGGAAAATTCATCCAAAAGGTTCAATGAATGTGGACGCCCAATTGGTTCATTGAATGTGGACGCTTCAATTGGTTCATTGAATGTGGATAGCTGGTTCGCATCATTCCCCCCCTCTTGAGAAGGATTTGTCCTCAAATCCACCAGGCTCAAAGACCAGCCTAGGTGGTAGGCCATGTGGTATGTTCGCGAGAAACACTTCCTTAAAATCCTCATTGGAAAAGCTCTTTTCTCTTTTTACTACCTCTCTAGCTTCAGCCTTGCTCGCTTTCTTTTCACTCTCATTCTTTTGATCACCCAAATTCTTTTGTTCACTCAAGTTCTTTTGATCACTCAATTTTTGTAACCTCACTTGATCCTCATAAACTTGTTTTGGTGTCATTGGAACTAGAGTGATTGTTCGCTGATTAAACATGAATGAGTACTTGTTGGTGAAGCCATCATGCTGCACATGTCGATCAAATTGCCACGGTCTTCCTAAGAGTAGATGTCCAGCATGCATTGTTACCACATCACACAATACCTCATCTTCATACTTTCCAATTCGAAACGGTACAACAACCTGCTTTATAACCCCTACTTCACCACAATTATTCAGCCACTGCAGTTTGTATGGACGTGGGTGCTTAACTGTGTTGAGCCCTAGCTTTTCAACCATAAAAGCACTAGCAATATTAGTACAACTACCACCATTAATAATAACACTACATACCTTATCTTCCACGTGGCAGCGAGTATGAAAGATGTTCTCATGTTGCATTACTTCTTCCTCTTCTTCAGCTTGCAAGCTTAAGGGTCGTCGGGTCACTAGTCCAAGCAACTCTCCATAATCTGCCCCAAACTCTTCTTCAACCTCCGTGGTGTCTCCTAGTATAGGAATGTCTTCAAAATGCATTTCGTCTTTGGACTCAATCTCACCACTCTCCAAGACTACCAATGCTTGCTTGTTTGGGCATTGACTTCCAATGTGTCCCCATCCCTGACATTTAAAACATCTAATCTCACTAGATCGAGTCATAGTAGAAGCTGATTTACCTTGGGAGGTCGTGGCATTGGTGGATTGTTTGAACTCGGGCTCGACCTTATATATTCTTTCAAAGCTCTCATGTATTTGTTCAAATTCAGCTCTCATCATCTGTCTCATCTCTCCCAAAAAAGCTTGCAACTGTAAATTCAGAAGTGGTTGTTGAGCTTCTGCTTTTGTGTCATCCTCTTGATTATGAGCCATGATTGAATTTCACTCCCTCACGTGTTTCGCTCAACTCACTTTAGCTTTTACCCTCTAATAATCTCACACACTTTGCCTTTTTCCTCTCGTATTCTCTTTCAAGCCCCTAGAACTTACCAAGAATACCAAGCAGCGTAATAATCAATTTTGGAATCTGACTTTTTTTTTTTTTGTTTTTTTTTTGTTTTTTTTTCAGACCTCTAAGACTCTGGAAACAAGGTTAGAGAAAGAAACTTGAATAAAACTCGAAGAAGGAAACCTAGAAAAATAAGGAAAGTTGCAAAAACCCTATTCTAAAACACAAAACTGACCAAAACTCATAGAAAACGTTGGAATTTGGACCTAATAGGGTGGTGCCCACAGCATAGCTGTGGGTTATGCTCAGAACGTCGTTTCCCTTCAGAAAAGCTTGGCCACGAAGGCTAATTCAACAAAAACAAGTTTTTTTACTGTTCACTATTTTGCCTTTTTTTTTTTTTTCAGCTCCGAATTTTTTTTTTTTTTTCTTTTCTTGAAGTTTCTTTTCTTTCTTGATGTTCTTTTCTTGATTTTCAGAAACAAAGACAATGAGCAAGTAACCAAGACTTCGAATTTAGAAACACAAGAAACCCTAATTCAAGATTCTAGGATTTGGCCAACTGAAAACAAGAAACGGAATTGAAAAAAATCCTAGCAAGAAAAGGAATTGAAAACTAGAAAGACACAGAATTGAAAAAGTAGCAAGAACAAGGAATCAAGAAAAGGAATTGAAACAAGACTCAATCAAGAACGAATAAAGGAATTTAAATACCTAAACCTAGACACACGAATTGACCAAAAAAAACAAGAAAAGGATAGGCAAACCTGATAAACCTAAGCTCTGATTACCAACTGATACGAACCTGGTCAACATGTGCCAAGACCCAACACCAAGATTGGTAAAACAAACCCCAGATCTTTCAAGAATGGATGGAACCGCGACCCTTTGCTTAGAAAAGCAAGAACCTTGGTATAGTTGAGGACGCCACAAACGAGGATGGAGATCTCGTTTGATAAGTCAGAGTTGAACGCCACAAGAATAATCTTGATAAGTTCGAAAAAAAGTTCTTGAGAACTTAAGGAGAATAATCTCACAATTTAATTTCAGAATTGTCTCCCTTTATTATCACAAAAAGTGCCTTATATAGGCAATAACAAATAAGTATCCTGCTTGGAAAAGGACTCCTAAACCCTAGCCCAAGTAGGAAAAACGTGAATAGTAACTAGGTCAAAGGAAACAAACTTGGAGACCAAGAAAAGACTCCTATTAACTATTCACGTGAATAGTGATATGAATAGTAACTAAAAAGGAAGCAAACTTGCAGCCCAAGAAAAGCTCCTTTCTAGTGTGAACACCTAATCTTGTAGCCCAAGAAAGTCTCTCTCCTAGTGTGAACACCTAAATTCATCCATAGGAAATTAAACTAAAACTGAAAACTAAAACTAGGATAAAATTACAAAGAAATCAAATCTTGACTAAATCTTCAAATCTTCTTGAAACTTCTTGAAGAATCTTGAAGTTCTTGAATCTTGAAAATAGAATCTTGACTTGAATCTTTGCTGGAAAATTCATCCAAAAGGTTCAATGAATGTGGACGCCCAATTGGTTCATTGAATGTGGACGCTTCAATTGGTTCATTGAATGTGGATAGCTGGTTCGCATCACTCAGCGCCTAAGGTGCGCCTTGTTGCGCCTTGCCTCAGCACAGTGGCAAAGTTACCTACGGTGGGGCCTTTGCATGCAAATTTGTTACCAAATTTGTAATGTAATGATTTTTGATGAATATCTACATCTTTTAGATATTTTTTTGTTAAAGTATTAACAAATTAAAGTTTTTATCTTATATAATCTTTGATTTCATAGCTTGTTTTTCGTAATATAGAATGCGCCTCACTTCGCTAAGCGCCTTGCGCCTTGCGCCGTGCGCCGTGCGGCTTGCGCCTTGCGCACTATGACCCCCTAGCGTTTTAGTGCGCCTAATGCGTTTTTATACATTGGACTGCTCTATTTATGGCAACACAGACGAGAAAACTACTACTAATATTTTTTATTTTTGTAATATAAATTTTTTGTATTTATAAATTTGAGTTTTGATTAATAAATTCTACTTTTTATTGCTATTTAATAATAATTTTCATTTAAATTATTAAATTTGTATACATAAATAATATTTAGCTACGAATTACTTACGTCATAAATAGTGACAAAAGCGGCTATGGATCCCTCTTTGTCGCAAAATAGCGATGGACGTGATTCTATCGCCAATGTTTGTCGCTATTTTGTGACGGACTTGGTGATGAACTTTTGTCCTTTGCTTTTTAGCGATGGGTTTAGTTCTCTTGCTATTTAGCGACAGATGTTGCGACAAACGTTGTTCGTCAATATTTAGCGATGACTTTAGCGACTGTATTATGTTCGTCGCAATCCGTCGCTATTTAGCGATGAATTTGGTGACAAATTTTACCGATGTTATTTAGTGAGGGATTTATCAACCGTACTATTTTCTCGTAAGACGTCACTAAATAGCAACGGGTAGGGCGATGAACCAATTCTGTCGCAAAATAGCAATGGATTTAGCGACAAAAATCCAATTTAATGACGACCTAATTTGTGACCGTTATTTTGTGACAGGATTTTGTCGCTAATTAAATTTAGTGATGAAAAATGTTTGTCGTCGATCCCTGTTTTTCTTGTAGTGCTTATGTTGTTAAGGTGTTAACAATGATATTGTAAACCATTAAAAGTTAATGGGGTTAATGTGTAATTATAGTTAATTATAGGGGTCTATGTACAGATATAGAAAAAATTTATTTCTATAATTTAATTTAATGATGATTAGATTAAATAATAATCTTGATTAGAACATAATTTGAAAGATTAATGAATTCCATAATTCATTTAATTTCCAATATAAGCTTGACATGTGTTATTTTTATATTAGATGACTAATTGAACACATGTATACCTTTATAACCAAGTATTACATATATACATAATGCTACACATGGCAAAATATATATATATATATATATATATATATATATATATATATACATATTATATATACATATACATATATATGTGGTGTGTATTGTAATGCCAAAATCTATAATTACGAATTCGGAGCCACTAACAACCTGCAAGGACAGAAAGCAACGAAAGCGGCGTGAGTCTTGGGACACTGGTGTGGTGCCGGCCAAAGACACTCTGACGCTCAAGTCAGTAGGTTATCGGGTAAAATAGAAAATAAAGAAAGTAGGATGGGTAAGGCGGAGACTACCGTAATTCTGGCATCGTTTTAGGGAGTGTAGGTCGTGAAGATGTGGAAGGAAGAAGGGAAGTAAGGCTCGTGAGGCTAGTAGTCGATCCCCTCTCCTTGTGTAGGCGTGACCTACTTATAGGTGTGGTCAAGCCAAGAGTCACGGACCCTTAGGACTTGTACTCTCAGTAGACTACCTGATCGCTTATCACGTAGGTTTGAGGTAGTCTCTATCTCGAATCCTTCATCGATTATTCACTTCTCGTAAGCTGGGCAAACATGATAGGTCGGGAGTCGCTCATCCCCTAAGACTTGCAACTTGAGTAGACTACCTCGAGGAAGTAATTACTTATCCTGTAGGATAGGCCTTTATCCGAACTTGTCGATCATCACCTGCTATAGTAGTCTTGTCCCTTAAGGTATTCTCTGTGGTCGCTTATCTGCTACGGTAGACTAGTCCCATAGGACTCTCTCTTAGTCGTTAATCCATTTGCACCCCGCGAGGTCATGGGTTGGCCCCGAGTTCGTCGTCGGCCACCTACATGAGATAATCCATTCTTTGGGCCTAGCGTAGAGCTAGGGGCCTCCGCGTGGGCTCCTTCAGTAGTAGGTTGCGACTTATAGTGCTATATGCGAGCCTTGGCCCAAGTATTAACGTCGTTTGGGGCTAAGTGAACCATCCTAGAACACAAAGAAGCTTATTATAATGCTTGTGTGGACCAACTAGAGCTATTACACTTGTGGGAGATATTGTCATACTATATGTGAACCAAGCTTGATTTTTCCTTTAATCTTCAAGAGGTATGTAGTCTTTCTAGATTTAGATCTATTTATGTTCATAGAATGATGTCAAACTTAGGGTTTTATGATACATAAGCTTATAATTTTGAGAAATTTTTTATTTCTACCTTTGCTTCCGCTATGATTATAAGCCATATATGTATGAAACCCTATAATGATCCTTTAGAAAAATCATTCTTTTTTCTTTCCCTTATTATTATTTTTTTCCAATCCAGATGAGAGAACCATTTTCTTTTTGGAAATTACCTTTGTAATAAAGAAACTCAATAATATGAAAAAAAACAACGACAAATTCTTAGCAAGTGTCTTTTCCATAATTTTCACCAAACAACACCTTAGAAAAGTCTCAAAAACTTTGAGTTCAAATTTGTTAACATCATCTGATTGAAATAAGTCAAAAATCTTCCAATGAGTGCTTCTCTCTAAAAACCCATTCAAAAATTCAAATTCAAAAGAGTCTCATTATTGCTTGTTGATTGGGAAAAACACCTACATCAAGCCAAAAGTTTCTTTCAAAATTTTAATTCCCAAAAATTTCAACTATTAGGACTATGTGCCAACATGAGATGATGTTTTCTATTCCAAAATATATTCTAACAACACCCATACTTCTTCTCATTTTGAAAAGAATTTAGAACAAAAACTCCATATTGCTTCCAAGATTGGTGGCATCATTTGGGGCCAAATCCTTTTAGAGAATTGGTATTGTAGTTATTCAAGAACTCCTTAGACCAATCTCCAAAAGGTAGAATAGTGTAAACATTTTGATTCATTGTATATTTACTTTTCTCAATGCAATATCTTTTTGATTAACATATTACATTTGTTCTAAAAGATGACCTAGGTACTTCTACTCTAGTTCAAATATACAAAATTAAACAGTGAGAGAAATTCAAAGTGGAACACCTCATGAACTCCTTTCTTATCGAATGGTTTGATGCAAACCCTTTGTTAGCCTGAAGGCTTTTACCCTATATTTTGATGATAATTAAATCTTAATTATTGACTAATCTTGCATTATGTAAGTAATTTGCTTAAGGATTAGTCAAGCTCATAGAGATTCAAACAATGATCAAATGATGAAGTTCCAAGACTCAAATGATGAAGTTCGGTAAAGAATTCATCCCTAAAGCTCTCACCATATGAAGAATGAAGATGAACTTAACGAGGGAGTCATAAGGAAGGAGAAGTGGCGTCATAAGGGGTACCGGTTATTTCTTGTAAGATGCCTAAGTTTTGTCTTGTGTTATGCTCAAGATGTCACACCTTTCAAAACTTTGCTTTCAAAATACCCTTGGCCCTTGTCTCTAAAAGGAATTAAAATGGGTCTCAAAAAGATTTTGAACAAATAATTTTTCATGGGAAAAAATGTGTCTTAGTTCAAAATCCTTTTTGAAAAATCACCTCAGATCACATTGCAAAAGCAGCAAGTGCATTAACAGTGATCTGGACGACAGACCCAATCGAGGCACTCGATTGGCTATTTGGCATTGTAACCCACCAATCCCTCACGAGACTGGAGCCCTGACCCAAAACCCGAAGTCAGAAAAAAAAAAAGAAAAAACGGACAGAGTTTGCCCCGTCTCTAGGACTAATCTCATTCTTGTGCACAAAAGAATAAGTCATAAAGACAATGCACAACATTCATCTCACAACTTTCCAAATCTATAAGGCCATCCGAGCCTTACTATTATAGCAAAATATAACATACAAGTATGCATTTCATTAACTACTGGAAATCTTTGTCATAAGTCCGCTTATCTTACCACTCTAATTTTATCTATTTAACTTCTTATATATATTAAGTCGACCAACCAACTTCTATTCAAATCACACAAGCAAGCAAATTACTAGGCAATAAAGTAAAACATTAGGGTTGTTACACGCATCTACAATCTATCTAATTATACACGTTTTCACTTCATATTATAACCCTTATAACAACTAGCATATGTAAGGCACGCAGGCCCTAAAAGAAAACATAATTATCACGAATTTACATAGAGCAATCAACTAAGGCAAGAACGTCTAATCAAGAGACTATCGAGCTTTCTCCTTATCAACCTCTGAAGGCACTGAACCTGAAATGGTTAGGAAAAAAAGGAATGAGCAATCATTGTTTCCTAGTGAAGGAGGGAAGCAGATAATGTTGGAGTTTGGAAAACTATTTCGTGCAATGCAGCAATTAAACGCAAGTATAGCAACTATACAAATAAAGGAGCAATTGTACAATAAAATACCATACATTTTTAAAAGGATACGTTCGATAACCCTTATCACTCCAATCCTCGAATCACGAACCACGATCCACGATCCACGAACCACGAACTCAATCTCGATATGCCGGCATCCCTAACACCAATGGGTACTCCGGATGTACCCAATCCTACGACCCAACACTCCCTGGCAATCTTCGGACCAGACGAATATGGGAATAGCTACGGAGCTAGAGCAACTTACTCTGGCAAGCCTGATGCCGCCCAAAAAGGCTCATCACATCCGTGGGATAATAAGGTTGCATAATCATCGATACGATACGATACGATAACATAATAAACCAATAACAATTATAAACACACAATTCGATAAGTACATAAATCGATAAGCACACAATGAGGACAACAAAAGAGGCTGTCCTCGCACAGAAGCAATTATAATTGATATAACTTTAAACATGTTCTAACCAAATAAAATAGCTCAAACACTTATTAGCCACACATTAACTATTATAATACAAAGCAATAAATCAACTAAGATGTCAAGTAAGATGAATCCCTCATCTTTTAAAACCAAACCTGTGAGAATTTAGCCAAGAACTCTTTTAAATATTCTCCGAATGCACTATTTCCTTCAATTACCACCACATAATATAATCAACTATTCGTATAAGAAGTTATACATTCATTCTACAAGTGGTTTCCACATTCACTCTCAACTAAAGCTAGTTCATAACTCTATTAACTTATTCATTTCCATTTGATTCCATTGAACTAACATAACTATCAAATACATTACATTATTTAGCATGCATTACATTTGCTACTTAACTAACACATTAACATTCTTTTATTAATCTCACAATTCGATAGGCATATAAACATTAGCAGCTATTAAAAACCATAAAGCACATTCAATCCAAGCAACTATACATTTTATAAATCATAACTAGATAGCCCTTACTTCCAGAATCTCTTCGAACATCTATATTCTAATACAACTACACTTAACACTTTCACAAGTAAGCAATAGAATACCAATAATAGCTATACAATCAATATAAATGAGAGAATATGCATTTCACTCAATTCAAGACAAGGTATACATGTAATCTAACTCACGATAGCAATCAATATGCAATTAACACATATTTGACTTAAAGGCACTAAATTAATCATATTCCCTCTAGATAGCAATATACCTGGCAACTATTACTTTAGCTCAAAGCTCCAATTCAAACCAAGTTCTGGTAATCATTCTCTACTAACAACCAATACTAGCTCAATGATTCACTTAAGGGTAACATTTACACCTAGGCAATGGAACTCACAACTCCAATCTAAACTATTACCAAAACCACTTATTTAAACATTCCCAAGGATCCTATTAGTTCAATCTATACCAAGCATGGTCATTATCATTCAGAAGTTAACCTAATAGCCTTCAACATAAACTTTATCATCTCTAATCAAAATATACTTTAACTCTATTCGAAGTCATATGATCACTCAATTCAATCGCTTATACTCCTCCGATTAGATAAACATTCTCCTCAAGTTCACTTAGACACTCAACTAGCCATGTTCAACGCTATTATTAACAATCAATTCAACTTTCCTCCAACTAGCCCTTTACACTTTTGACACTTTTGGGCTTGGGCCTTATGTACATCTACCTATGTTCAATTTTAGCCTATTAGGCCACTTTATGTGATTGGGCCATCGACTTGAGTTTTTCTTTAAGTTTTGGATTTGCATGTGAATATTATGAATTATAATGGATTATGAATTAATGGGACATCATAACTTGCATTAATAAAAGGCATTTTATGATTATGCAAAAAGTATGGGCTTAGTTTAAATTTTCATGGTTGATGAGTTAATTAAACTTGAATGCTAGCTAATAATATGTTGATTATTATATATTTGATATGAATAATCATGCATATTTATTTACTTTGGGAATGATGAATTAGATCATGGATTTGGGTTTTAGGGTCAAAGTTATTGGGTTGTAATTTGAGACATAAGTGTCAATTTTTATTCTTGCCTTTTGAGAGAATTGTGTAGTGAAGACATTTATATAATTCTTCAAAGAGAAGTTCACAAGAAGGCCCAATGGACATTCCAAGGAGTTGGAGGCCCAATGAAGATTTCAAAGAGTTGAAGATCTTTTAATAGAATAGTTTTATTTCTTTAAGCCCAAAACCCAAGCCCATGATCCACCATTCATGCATCTTTGCATTCATACTATATAATTTGCTATAATTATGATTATTAGCTCATATTATATTGAATGCATGATGAGACCGCATTGACTCCTATGTGCAAACCAATATTAGATTGATAAAGCGGTAAAAAGAGTTTTATCGTAGTCCTCCACCATCCTAGGATATTTAATGAAACCTAAATGAATACAATCCTCTTACCTAAAGGTAGATGATTTGTTTCAAAGTAAGTTTATTAAAATCGCTAGAATAAAATATAGAGATGTGGTTATCTTCCAAAATCTAATGACCAACATATCCACAAAGGTTTGAGGTTATTGATTCAATTTTTCGGATAACTAAGTGATGGTGGGTCCAATCTAACTAGATCACTTAATCAATATAGCCACAAAGGTTTGCGACCAAAGTGATTTAGAGACTAAAGTAGACCATACCCTATTTAGAGAAATAGACAACAAATGTGTTATTGACCTTTGTATTCATATTTCAACATAGCCACAAAGGTTTGAGAAATATGTCTAATCATAGGAAATTGGTCAACCCACTTAGAGTCTCTTTAGATTCACCATTTTCTCATTAAGGGAGTATAAGATTTAAAGGAAGTAGTAGGAGTAACTATTTTATCTTGCAATTTAATAGCTTTACATATGTTCTTGTTAGCCTGCAATCTTACTTTCTATCATATTTACTTTTTCTGCAGTTTGTATGCAATGGCTTCTTTCATAAATCCTATTTTGTCCATCCTTAATCATGATTATTTAACTAGGCCAAATTTTGAGAAATGGTACAAAAGTTTAAGGGTAGTCCTCCGATTTGAAAGAATTGAGTATATTCTAGATGTCCCGACATTTGCTCCTATAGATGAGACTACATCCGAGATCGACAAGATCACTTACTATAAGTGGGTCCAGGATGACATACGCTCCAGGGGATATATTCTTTCATCGATGAGTGATGATCTACGTCGATACTATTAGGAGCTTCCTCATTCCGTGGATATCATTCGTTCTTTGGAGGAATCCTTTGGTGAGCACTGTCAATGTATGAGATTCCAGTTGACCCGGGAGCTTTTTAGTATGAGACTTGAAGAGTGAGGTGACGTAAGCCAGCATTGCCTCAGGATGATTTGCTTGGTAACTCAACTGGAGGCATTTGGTTTCATCATGGATCCCCGGCTTCAGATAGACTTGATCTCGCAATCTCTCCCACCATCCTACTCTCCCTTGATCTTAGACTTCCACGTACATAGAATTGAGATCACACTGAATGAGTTGCCAAATGTTTTGACTAGTTGGCAGAATTTTGGTTTGGTGCAGCACCCAATCCCCATGTTGACTCTTCTCCCTCTGTGGCTGGACCCAACCAAAATAGAAACATTAAAAGGAGGAGACATAGGAGGAACCGGGCTGTGACATTCTTACCGGGAGATCTCTCATTAGAAGGGGATTAAATGATGGACCCTATTTATGCATGATTTGGTTGTTATGGATTGGCTTGGTATGCGATCCTAAGTTTGAAAAATATTTGTAAATGTTTGGATTAGTTTGGTTATTTCTTTAAAATAGTAGTGACTATTTTCAATCATTTCTAGCTATGGGGTAATTTTGGAATTGATCCTATGTAAGAAATGGTTGGCATTTTGTATATATTTTCATTATAGTAATGAAATGATCATAATGCATATCAAAAGAAAGAATATCTTCAAACTCAAACTGCATAAACATTTATATTTCATTACTTAGCATTTAGTGAACTGGGTAATTACTAGATCATACTTAAAATATCTGAAACTTTGAAATGGTCAAGAGTTAAAGACTTGAATTCTTTTATTTATCTATTCAAATGAGTTTGATGGATTGATTTTTCTTTTTGATAAAAGAGTTTGTTCAAAATGAATAATTGAAAGAAATGGAGCTTATGAGACTTGTCCAGAATATGTTTGGTTATAAAAGAAGATTAGAGAATGCATCTTTTATCACCAAAAATTTTCAGATTGTTTTTGAACTTATACCATAATTTTAATTCTATGGCTAGATAGAATTTAAACTTCTTCATGCATAGATTCTTTAGTGAAAGTATATATGATGAATGAATAATGAGTTTATCAAAATGAAATGATAGAGATCATTTTCATTAATAAAAGAAGCTAATATCTAAATTTATAAGAAAAGTTACTGGGAGTTTATGCCCTTAACCGATCTTGTGAATTTATGATACCTTCATTCACCAAGGTCCAACTAAATAATATATCATGCTGCATATCTTGGGTAAACCAATCATGTCTTGTAAGATCATGTCCATGAAGTACAATGATATGATTATTTGTTTTCTCACAGCCTGTACACTAAGTCACGATGTTAAAGTTTTCTTTGAGATGGAGAAATCTAAGAAATTTTGGTATCTAGCCTCTATGGCAGGGTATTCGTCTTTTCTTGTACATTTCCTTCTGACTATTTAAAAAAGGTTGCGAAAAAGTTTTTGCACCTAATCCTTCAACCGTTTGCAGTCTCCTTTAATGCAATGGCAAGTACAAGGCTCGATATAATGTAATGAGTTATATGATATAAATATCGGAGAGGATACACATAGGTTCTATTGATCTTATTATGGTAATAATGATCTCTATATGAACCGTAGTCCGGGATTTTCAAGATTTATGGAAATAGTGAAGTTCTTAGTGAAGAATTCACTAAAAGGGATGAAAGTATGTTTAATAGATTTATGAATTTTGGAAAGAGTTTCGAATAATAATAGGTAATCATTATCTTGTTATTTGAGCCAAGGTGCTGCTTGACTTTTAATGATGTTTGGACTTTGTGTGGTTCTATCTATTGATAGTTAGCGATATTTTGTAATATGGTAACTATTATGGAGGCTTCTTGCACAAGCTTAAAAGAACCCGATCTCATCAAGAATCCGAACATGAAAAGAGTCAATTCAAGAAATACTTTCTTGATAGAAAAATGATTTAACAGAAAAGATCCTATAGATGCTTCTATAGTTGACCTACTGATCCTGTAAAGATAGTTACAGTTGATCACCATCTTAGGGAAGATGTGTATATGGATATGAATGTACAAATGCGCTAATTCTATGGATGATAACATTAGTGCAAGTGGGAGATTGTTAGGGATATGCTCTAATATTATAGTTGAGATGACCTGATTAGGGTTTAATAAGAATATATATTTATGTGTTTTATACACTATGTTATTTCAAGGATGTTTATATTCTCCGCTTCGATATGAATGTATCCCTAATGCTTATCTGAGAAGAAAAATATTCTAAAAGGGTTTAGGATATTTCGCAATTTTTTTTTATATAATAAACATTAAGAATCGATTCATAGCCCTTCAGATTATTCAACTGGGACTAGAATAATTGAGTACGGGTTATCATATGTTATTACCTTTGATTAACATAGTAATGTTAATGATAAAGGATGGTGTGCAAAATGCCAGAACAACATGATGATATGGACTAATAAACATATGAGTGATCGTCAGTGTACGGATCATTGAATGTGACAATAAATAGTGAACTGCATGATTTCAGGTTAATAGGTTACTTTTAGTTGTGAATTATGCAAATTAATCATCAGACTTGAGAAATTGCGACTGTCGGTTATATCAAGGCTGAGTCTAGACAATACCTGTCTTCCAAAAGGTGGGTTACGGCCTTTCGTATTTTAGTTTTGTGGTATGAACTGACAAGTAATTGTCAAGATATGATCTGTTAACCTTCGGCGTGAGGCGATATCCTATGATATCTGAGATCAGTTGTTAAACGAGGAAGTCCTTGGCCAAGGCGAGTAGGAAGTGATAGAAAGGGGTTTTTCCATGGTTGTCATCTCTCATTTCACCGGTTTAGATTTATTCATAGTATCAGAAATGGACTTAACCATTTCATTGTCCTTTCCTGATCGGGATATTCTTAATAGAAGGATCGAACCATACGCTAATTCTTGACGATTAAATGAATTCATAAAAGACAGTGTCTTCATTATCATATACATTCTCATGGTACGTTTGTTGCTAGTGCGGAGCATGAGAGTATTTCGGTAAATGGCGAAGACATTTCTGAAATAGATAAGGAAGTTTATCGTCTCTCATCGGTATGCGATTATGAATCTAGAAGGTCACATACAAGTAAGCATCATGAATAAGTTCGTCGGAAGCTCGTATAATGTAGTTGGTGGCTTTAAGGTGTTAAAAGTCATCTATGTTGGTATTTGGGCCAAAAGTGTAATTTCAAAAAATTTTGGGGTCAAATTGTAATTACCAAAACTTTTGGGGTCAAACTGCAATTAGTGAAAAGTTGTTTCAATGTATTTATTCTAATAGAGATTATAATGGGCAAAAATAATATATATATATATATAAAGGGTGTTTACATATGTATGTGTGCAATGATGATGTAATTTGATAAATGTCACGTCATCATCCTAGTCGTCAAAAAGGAATGGCAAATTAGTGACTGGATATGCACATGTGGCGTGTGCATGTAGAGATTAATGACTGGATTGTCCATGTCATCAATCCTAGTCATTTGAATTTGAATGGAATGGCTAGGATTGAGTCTTGAATAAAGACAAACAAATCCTAGCCTTTGCTTTTGATGATAAGTTATTTTTGCCAAGTGTCAAGAGAGAGAATAAAGTAAACCATTGGATTGCAATGATTAAAATCCTAGGATTTGCATGGCTTTGTCTTGTTTAACTTTAGAAGATAGCAATTGTCACGACCCGAACCCAACCCATCGCTAGGTTAAGGTCGGAACATGACATTCAAATCGCTTAGAACCTGCAATTAACTGCTTAACAAATATAATAACTAACTAAGGATCAGGTTTCTCGGTCTCAGAAGAATAATCACCAACTTAAAGTTATATTATCCAACATTGACATTATACAAACTTCATCACTGATAATTAAGAATACCATCATAAACCATCAAATTATATAATGTTTATCCCTGGATACATATATACAAGATCTAGATTCTTCAATTTACATCAGGTATCTCACATACTTATACAACATTCAATCAAGAAGTCTTTCACGTATGCAATCATTTCCTTCAACTTGCAAAGTTACTCAATCAGCCTTACCTATAATTGTCATAAAAGAGGGGTGAACTAGATCCTAGCATATGAGGTGAGGGCTACGGGAATTGGGATTTTCACAAGCATTTTTCCATTTCAAATCCTTCTGAAAACTATGCCAAGCAATGCACATAATACCAATTAATAAGTTATAGCAATAAAACAAGCTATGGTGACAAATAACCCAACTCCTGGGGCAAAGGCTCCTACAGGGGTGGTAGCACAATGACAAATAGCCCAACTCCCGGGGCAAAGGCTCCTACGGGAGTGGTAGCACATGACAAATAACCCAACTCTCGGGGCAAAGGCTCCTGCAGGAGTGGTAGCACATAATATTAAAAGGATACGGTTGTTCTTGTAGTTGTTGTAGACGGCCGGCCTTGAATCAATTCTCATCAATATCCCCAAACCCCTAGGTGATATCTAGATATCCACCGGGGACCATGGTAGTTGAGACCGACTGGTAGCCTAATGTTAACCAGAGGAAATGAACGCTACTATGCCCATAGTGTGGTTGCAACTATCGCGCCCGTAGTGGTTAACATTGTAACCATAACATGAATAATACATAGAAGGAATGCAACAAAGTAGGTTGCCTCCGTCAAGCAAGTATATACATGATTCAACCTTAATCAAACGTACTTAAGCCATTACATGATATACACATATTCAAGAGTATTCAAGATTCAAGCATAGTCCAAGCATGTTCAACGAATATCATGTGACTTAGCAAGTAGACATGTGAACACCTTGCATGAATAGACATTTATAGTGTCACGATTAGTGCTTCTTGCTCATGCTAGACATATGAAATCAATACAATACAACAATTAAGTTCTACCATAATAATCTAGGGTTCAATATGGTTCTAATGCATCCGACCGTGCCTCAATCCAACATCGGTAGCTCCTAGAATCACTAAAACAAGTTCTTTGCATTCTGGACATCCGGGCGATACAAGCTCTATGCGGTCGACCGGATAGAAGCCTCAACGCCCGGCAACGAGCATTGATCCGGGCATTACATATTCCATCCGGTCGACCGGATGAAGAGGGTAATGACCAAATGGCTCAACGGGAAAAGCTAGAATTTTTGCCAAATATCCGATTTGTGTCTAACTTTTCCTCCAACCTTCAACTAATCTCATGGCATACTCAAGATGGTTTAGCAAGCACAAATATGAGTTCAAACATCTACCACAATATCTTACATCAACCATCCACCCAAAACTCCCAAGAATTCACAATGGGTCAAAATCTCAAATTCAAATGTGCATAATAATCATAATACCTACTACATCATTCTTAATACATGCTTAGAGTTCATATAACACCATATGTAACTTACGAAAAGTTTGAAGAAAATATCCCTCACCTCAATTTTGTGCTTGAATGCAAGAGACATGGTTGAAGATGCAAAGATGAAGCTTGAAAATGGTAAAGATGGCTTCACTCTCCTCTTTTCTCTTTCTTCTTTCCCTCTTATCTATGCACGAAAATCTGAGTATGGTGTATGTAGTGTGTGTATCATGTGTGTTGTGTGTGTGAGCTGATGTATGTGTGTGTGTTTGTGTCATGTGAGTGTATGTGTGGTGTGTAAATGGTGTTTTGTTTTGTATATATGATATGTATATGTGTGTGTATTATTTTGGGTGTATGGGTGTATAGTGTTTTTGTGTGTGTATATGGTGTAATGTGTGTGTTAGGTAGAGATCAAATAGTGTTAGGATATTTTTTAGATATTGGTTAATGACAAGAGTGCCCTCCAACTAACTTATGTTCTACTAGTTTGTCATTCTAGTTATTTTCTAAGTATTTAGTTGCTTGCCTTGACTTAGTGGTAATTAATTAAACCCTACGATATCCAAAATACTTAATTACACGTTAACCAATATAATTGCACGTAAAACGAGGTGAATGCACATATTTCAAAATAAATGCACGTAACTCAAGGTAAATACACATTAATTGATATAAATGCATATTAAATGCTGCAAAAATATATGAAATGTTATAAAATGCACATGAGTCTCGTGCGGGGTTTCACAACAATAATGATTGGCCATCTAATAAAGTGAGATTAATATATATATGTATATTAGTGAATATATATTATATATATATATATATATATATATAATAATAAAATGAAGACAAAACCTCTCTCATTTCTCCTACTTTAAGTTTGTCCAAGCCATTAGATTGTAATAATTACAATCTAATAACATGCAAGGACTAAATTCAAATTAACACTTAATCTCTCATGTATTGATTGGTTAACTTGTATATATAATATATATTATACAATAGAGATTATATGATATATAATAGGTAAACTTCTCTCTCCTAATTGCAGCACCATACACGGCCAAAGCTAGCAAAACAAAGTGTGAAAACATCATCTTCTTCTAGTGTGTTTTTCGGCCATTGGAGGTTAGAAGAGATAGCTTTGTTTTTTGTTTCTATAGCACATACATATAGTTTCCAAACTTGGAGATATACTAGCACATTTTTGTCTTCAAGTACATTTTTGTCTTCAAGTTGTGGGTGGACTTTGGATGCTTGGTAGACCAACTAGACCATTTAAGTTAGAAGGACTCAAGAGCATCAAGGTCTTTAAGCTTCATCTTCAAGTTGTCTTCAAGGGAGGTACACCTTTGAACCTACTTTTGATTATATATAGTTGATATATATATATATATATATTATATATATATATTGAGCTTAGCTGGTTTGTGGACTAAGTTGGAAGTATACATGTTGATGTTAGCTAAATTTTTGAAATGTGCCTTAGCCATTTTTGGCCCTAGCTAGCTATCCATGCATGCATTCCACGATCTTGAATCCAACTATGAATTATGTAGTGACATGAAATCTAGATTTTGGTTTACTTTCAATAATACAAAGCAATAAATCAACTAAAATGTCAAGTAAGATGAATCCCTCATCTTTTAAAATCAAACCTGTGAGAATTTAGCCAAGAACTCCTTTAAATATTTTCCGAAAGTACCATTTCCTTCAATTACCACCATATAATACAATCAACTATTTGCATAAGAAGTTATATATTCATTTTACAAGTGGTTTCCACATTCACTCTCAACTAAAGCTAGTTCATAACTCCATTAACTTATTCATTTCCATTTGATTCCATTGAACTAATATAACTATCAAATACATTACATTATTTAGCATGCATTACATTTGCTACTTAACTAACACATTAACATTCTTTTATTAATCTCACAATTTGATAGGCATATAAACATTAGCAGGTTATAACAAACCATAAAGCACATTCAATCCAAGCAACTATACATTTTATAAATCATAACTAGATAGCCCTTACTTCCAGAATCTCTTCGAACATCTATATTCTAATACAACTACACTTAACACTCTCACAAGTAAGCAATAGAATACCAATAATAGCTATACAATCAATATAAACGAGAGAATATGCATTTTCACTCAATTCAAGACAAGGTATACATGCAATCTAACTCACGATAGCAATCAATATGCAATTAACACATACTCGACTTAAAGACACTTAACTAATCATATTCCCTCCAGATAGCAATATACCTAGCAACCATTACTTTAGCTCAAAGCTCCAATTCAAACCAAGTTCCGGTAATCATTCTCTGCTAACAATCAATACTCGCTCAATGATTCACTTAAAGGTAACATTTATACCTAGGCAATTGAACTCACAACTCCAATCTAAACTATTACCAAAACCACTCATTTAAACATTCCCAAGGATCCTATTAGTTCAATCTATACCAAGCATGGTCATTATCACTCAGAAGTTAACCTAATAGCCTTCAACATAAACTTTATCATCTCCAAACAAAATATACTCTAACTCTATTCAAAGTCATATGATCACTCAATTCAATCCCTTCTACTTCTCCGATTAGATAAACATTCTCCTCAAGTTCACTTAGACACTCAACTAGCCATGTTCAACGCTATTATTAACAATCAATTCAACTTTTCTCCAACTAGTCCTTTACACTTTTGACAATTATACAAACTATCAATCATCGAAGATACATCCCGAGCCTACTAATCACTTCATAACCACCAACAGACCACAACCAATCACTCTTTAACACACAAACACTCATACGAGCCAAATACCAAAAGGCCCCTTTTTATGTTCAATCGACTTCCTATAACTTCAAATCACATTCTAGCAATCCCAAGCATTAATCTATTCATTCTAACACTTGTGGCACCCATTACAAGCATTGAATCAAGCATTAACCATTAATTCAACAAAATACTATTCATTTCTCCAAATTTCCCAAGCTACTACATCCAAACGAGCCACGATACTTGAAATCTGATTTCACCACTAAAATCTAGACATTTTATGATCTACTTAAATGCAAAAAAAAACCCGTTTTAAACAACAACAACAACAATACCCCGATTTGCCTCTTAGTCCATTTGAACTACAACTACCTTAACCAATCATCCAGTCAACGCCATAATCACACCGCAATCACTTCCTAGCCGATCTAAGACCATACAACCACTCAAAACATGTCCGGCCAACACTTCGTTCAAACGACCCCTTTATGCTCTCAATCAAATTCTCCAATTCTAGCTACGTTCCAACCAATTAAACTTCACATTTAGCTTACTAGACATTCAACAATCATTAACTAATCACAACTAAACCCTATAACCACACACAACACCCAAACGACCCAAAATGGACCAATGGCCCCTTTATGTTCAATCCGATTTAACTAAGTTCCAAGAAATTCCTAGCAAGTTTGAGCATTAATCTAAGCTATTGGACACTCATGGCACCTACTAGAAGCATTAAAACAAACATTGCAAGCAAATCTTAAATTTTAATAAAAATTATTATTCATCATCTTCTCCAACTATCTACTTGTATTTTCATGGCTAATCAAGTGCAAGAAGCTTTGAAAGTCTACTCTACAATATCTCTAGACACTAATTCATACATTAGAAGCTAGAAAACAACAATTATCAGCATTTACAAAATTTTACCATAGCTAGAACTTCAAGAAAATGTACATAAAAAACTTCCCTCACCTCCAAGAAGTCCAAAAATGGAAAGAACTTGCAAGAAAAGCCATTGATCCTTGCTAGAATTGCACAAAAATGATGAAAATAGCATGCCTTAGCTCACCACAACCTCACGACCTCTCTCTCTGTCCGATTTTTTCTTCTTCTTTCTCTATGTTTTATGCTATATTTTGTTATATATTATATGCACATGTATGTATATTAAGTAAATAAAGGGGCTATAAGTGATTTGGGCTTAATTAAATGCAATTGGGCTTGTTTAATTTGGGTGCAAAACTAGCTAAATATAAATGGCCTAACTAGTGTCCCTTAAGTTACTATTCATACGTTACATGTTGCAATTTTTCTATCCACCTTCCCGAGGTGCTGTGCAAATAATACTATTTTTCTCATGCCTCTAAAATGTCAAGTAACATGGAAAAAATGCAAAACCAAAAAAATAGAACAGTCGAAAATCACTATAAATAGTGACTATTTAAAAATAAGCCTTTTAAGAAAGAAATGCATACAAATATATACAAATATATATAACATATGCATGCTCTAGGGCTTGGGCATCACAGGCATGGTCCATACAAGAGACCCGATCGCGGCACTCGACCTAACTCCCTCAACTGGATGGAGCTGATTTTGAAAAAAACTAGCCGTTATTTTGTCTATTGGGGCTTTTCTTTAAAGTTACAACCATCCCCCATTTGCAAAATAACTCTTCCAACTTCAAGCATTGAATATCAAGCTTACATAAGTCTTTATTACACATTTAATACTACAAATCTTGAGCTAACACTTGCAAATCATTGAGTAATTAAAGATCTTAACTTGTATTATCCAACTCGTGAGGAGTTAATCTTTGTACTCATTTTTTCTCATCTTTCAAAGCTTGTATACACTTTAGATCTATATCCTTGAGAGATTCATTATATAGAGAGTGTTCAAATCTTCTTTGTGGTTTCAAAGAAGGGGAAGAAGTTTATACAACTCTTGTGGATTCAAGAGAACTTTTATTATTGGTTTTTGCTTCACCAACTTTTGAAGAAGCAATACTAGTTGAGCTAGTAGAAATCCTAAAGGGAAGTAACCTTAGGTGATGGATCTAGATTAGAGAACCACCATAAATGCTTGCGTTTATTCTCTATCTTTCATGCTCTACTTGTTTCAATATTTTGTGTGTTCTAAGTGTTTGATAAATTGCTTCTTTGACCTGCTATATTATGTATTGGATTTTTAATTGGCAGTGATTGGTTGTATACTTAATTCACCCCCCCTCCCTCTTAAATATATTTACCCTAACACTCTCAAAATTTGAAATCAGTCCATACCATAAAGCTTGACATCCAAGATCATGAATCTAGACAAGAACCTAAAAGTGTCTTTGCAAAAATGGTAAAGGAATACAAGAAATAGCTTCATGAATATCTCTCCCAAATTCATCAAGAAATAACCAAGAAAGACGATGCAATCTCTACCTCTTACTCAAATTTCCTCCAAGACAATGAAAATGTCTATTTCAGAATTGACACATTTGCCTATATAGACATCTAGGCACAAGTAGAGATTGTTAAAATTACAACCTATGCTATGTAAATAGTAAAGTGAACAAAAAGGACATTGCTACCACTAAAATTGCAAAGGAGATCTCACTAACACCTTTTACAACTTCTAATGAATATACGTTGACTCACTGACAACTCTCGGTGTAAAAAGATCAAAGATTAACGACAATGATGATGACATTAAAGAAGAATACCTCTAAATATAAACGACTCAAATGGAGAAAAAGGTAGAGCACATTTTTAACAAACTTTACATCACTTGCACTTGGAAGTGTTAACTTATATGCTCTGTCTTTACATTTTAAAAGTCTCATGTTTAGTACTCAAGGGCTTCTGATCCAAACTCTGTACTCAATCTTCAAACATCAATACAATTTAATTTGAAGATATATATTTTGTAACACCCTGATCTCTCACGAGACCGGAGCCCCGATCCAATACCCCATGGCACAAAAAACGAGAGAAAATGGACGGAGTTTTCCTTGTTTCTAGGCCTAACTGAATACCTGTAAACAAAATAAAAAGCCACTACTACACAAAATCCCACATCCACATCATACTCCCAAACTTCAACCACCCAACTTCTCCCAACTTGAGGGTCATCCGAGCCTTAAACAAGACAAAGTAAACACACAAGCATGCATTTAGACAACTCTTGAAATTCTATGTTTAAAAGCCGCTTATCTTACCACTCTAACATTCTCTATCTATCTTTCTTATGAATTAAGTCCACCAACCATTAAAAACATGCAAGCATGCAGTTAATAGGCAATAAAGTAAAGAATACAAGTTATTACATACCATTACAATTATCACATCATACAAACATTAAACTATTTATTACAAGCTTTCACAATAAGAACCAAATATACAAGACTTCTACTTTACAAATTATACTGTCACGAGCAACCAACACTTCAATGCACAGGAATCCAAATAGCTTGTAGGCCCTTCAACTGCTTCGAACTAAACCTAAAAGTGTTAGAAAGAAGGGTGAGCATACAATACATGTATACTCAGTGATGGAGGGAAACAGATAGTTGGGAAGTTTGGAAAACCATTTCGTGCAATGCAGCAATTAAACACAAGTTTAGCAACTATACAAATAAATAAGCAATTATACGATAAAATGCCACATTTTTTAAAAGGATACGATCGATAACCCTTATCCCTCCAACTCTTCAAATCACGAACCACGAACTCGAATTCGATATGCCGGCATCCCTTTACACCAATGGGTACTCCGGATGTACCCAAACCTATGACCCAACATCCCTTGGCAATCTCCAGACCAGGCGAATGAGGGAATAGCAGATGGAGCTAAGTCTACCAACATTGACAAGCCCGATGCTGACTAACAAGGCCATTGCATCCGCCACGACGATAAGGTTGCGCAACCATCAAAACGAAACCACATAAAACAATGATAAAAAAATATAACAATAAAAGCCAATAACACAAAAATGAGGGACAACAAAGTAGGTTGCCCCGCACATGAATTACAATCAATAGGCAATAACTTATAACACAAGCGATCATATATGCAACATTCTTTAAGTTCCAAGTAATACACGACGCCAATAGCATAATAAATAATATATACATTAGCATTGACAATTCATATAAGTGGGAACACCATATATCAACTAACTAATACGTTACACAAGCATAGCCAAAACTAGAAATGCAAGTCCTTCACCTTTAGGAAGCCCATAACCCCTTCAAACTCCTCCAATTGTACCATAACTAGCATTTAAATGAACAAGTTACTTACTAACCAATTAACACACTTCAATCATGAATTAAGTTCAATCAATTCAAGTAATTACTTGGTTAACAAAGCACATAACTTAAGTAATTAATAAATACAAACAATAACTGCTTTCATTTAATCTATAGATAGGTGACCAAGCAATAAACCTTACCAAGCTATTCTACTTAGCATTTAAACAATCCAACTACCTAACTATCCAAACTATTAAAACACACATAAGTAACTACATTTAAGCAACACATTAAACGTTAAAACAATAAGAATAGTAGTTCTCTAAATCATTTTCATCATTAAAGTACACTTAACCAAATTTCTCCTTTATCAACTAAGGCAATTTATTACATAATTGAAACACAATGTTCTAGATTCACAAACAAACTATCCAACACATCAAAAGGCACTTAGTGGCACCATTTAGAATTACATAACCTCCCTTTAAGCTACATTGAACCCGAAAGCCCCTTAGTCCGATTGAACTACAAGTACCCTAACCGAGCATCATTTAAGTGTCATAAAAGCGTGTTAGGCTCTATTTTACTTATTTAAGTTCCATTAGCACCCTAAACCTCACCCCAGTACCTTACTTTAATTGATTTCTATTTTAGACGCAATTAAATTCTTAATTTTTAACGTTCTCAGAATTCGATAATTTTTAATGTGTAACCATTTTTACACCCCTAGAGTCCATATATAGTGTTAGATCGAGTATCAGGTCACGATTCAATGGTCTTAAATGAATAGTGCCAGTTAAACTAACTTTAACTAAATGATTTTACAACTCAAGCATAATTGAGCTATTTGGGGCACTAATCCATGTTTATCTACTCCCACATCAAGCCTAAATGACATTTGATTAAGCAATAAAGCAAGATTACACAAAATCCCCAATTTCACATTTAAACCCTAACTTTAAATCAAAGATAGAACAATTTAGCCATTAACATTGTCATCCAAGCACAAAAGTCTACTTTACAATCATAATAAGTGATATTTCAAGCATAGACAAGCATAGATAATACATTTCACAATAAATCAATGATTTTAAATAAAACCCTAACTATTCATGCTCATAAAAATGCCAAAAACTCCCTTACTTATGCTTGAATATGTTAGGAGAAGGCTTAGGAGTTGTTGAATCCACTACTAGATGCAAGGATTGAGCCAAAGATTGAAGGTGCATGATGAAATTCTTCACCTTTCTTTGCCTTGGAGCCGTCGGGTAGCCTAGGGGTTTTGGGGGGTTGGTTTTGTTTTATTTTTGCTAAGTATATGTGTCCGTATATGTATATATGGTATAATATATATAGGTGTTTTACTTCAAGTCAATTGCTTATAAAAAGTTGGTCAAAGCTAGGCTAAACTCCAATTAAAACTAACTAGTTCAATAAACTATATTTCTAATGTTTTCATTATTCATGCGATACAAGAAACGTTTTCTAAACGTGCTCTCCCAATATGCAATGCACTGAATCTCATTTTTCTCATTCCTCCTATGAGTCATGTAACTTAGAAAAAATACAAATTCAAGCAAATTAGATAGTAACAAATGCGTTGTGAATAGTAGCCAAGTTAAAGCAAATAAATGCACATTTAAATGCACAAAAGACATGTACTAGTAAAATAAGTATGTAGGAGGCTCGGGCATCACACCATTATAAGCCATTGCAACACATTTGACAATTAAAGAACTCAATTCAACATTCTAACTACAAGTTACTAAATTTTCTTAACAAACCTAGCTTAAAACGTTCACCACTAAAAACTTGGTCCTTCTAATTTACCCAAAGCATTATCTAACATCTACTATACTTAGATAACACTTAAAATCATTGAAACCACTCAAAAAGCTCAAAAACCCCTTAATTAACGAAAATTCCAGGAACCATTCAAATTACAAAATCCCCCTCTAATTGTGATTCTAAGCCACTACGTGATGCTAGGATAACTTAGAAATGTTTATGAACACCTTATTTAAGCTAAGGTATGAGGTTTTACGCAAATTAATTCGTTTAGGCATTTTACTGTTCATTTAAAATCAAATTCGTTAAAGTTAGCCATAAACTAAAAACTAATCAGTAAATATACTCTCTAGACCCTAATTAGCAAGATAGAAACTTAATTCTAGCATTATATAGCATAAAAATGAACTTTGAAAGATTTGATAAAAAATTCCCTCACCGATTTATCACAAAATAAACGAAAAATGAATCTGTAGAAAAATGCTAGAAGTCGCCACGAACTCAAAAAAGTTGATCTTGTATCTCGGTTCCACTTCTAGCTCAAGATATAAGCAAAATAGTGAAAAATCTACTATTCCTAGGGCTTCTTTGGGTTCACGGCTGAACCATGGAGAAAAGCTGAATTTTTTTCTATTTTTGAGCTAATTTTGGCATTTAAATAATATTCAAAAGTCAACTTTTGGTCATAGTCACTTAAAATAGTCAATTTAGCTCATTTTCACTCCAAATCGCTTCTAAACTCCACCAAAATGCTCCACCAAATATTTAAAATGTTGACAGGTGAGTTTAGACCAAATTTAAGCTAGATTAAATAATTAAAACCCAAAAAGGGTCAAAGAAGGTGAAAAGTCAAAGTTAGCTCTCAAATCAGTTTTCAAATGCATTTTTGAATTAGTATACATATATAAATCATATTTTTTAGCATATTAGATATTAAATTAAATATACATATAACTTTTGTATATAGAAGTTAAATATACACGTTATTTGCACATAAAAGTTAAATAAGCACGTATTTCCACGTAAGGTCAAATTTTGGGTCTCACATATTCTATCTATTTGTCTATGTTCTTGTCTAGTTTATTATTCATGCCTGGGTTTCACAAATTCTTAATGGATAGGAATCATATAATCTTGCAAGTGAAAAAAGGAATAAGATATAAAAAATCTTAAATGAATAATGCATGATAGATGGTAAATCATAACTATTCAGCCTTCAAGTTATATCTAATTATTGGGAATTTTGCGATGACTAAGACCTAACGCCACACAGAGCTTTTCTCCATATAATTTTCCTAAAGAAAGGAACATCATTCATAAATGTGAGGCTTTGTAGGTATTCTACCATATGGAAGGATAACATAAAGAAAATAGAGCATGAAATGATAGAATGAGTTTGACACACCTTTCCAATTTCATGACCTACTATGTTACTTAGCAACAAAGATGAACTATCTAAACTTTGTATTATTTCACTTAATGCTTCTGTAAAGAAATACAAGTTTTCCAGTCATTGTACAAATAAGCTTCCAAATGAACTTTTTGGAGCCATATGCTAGATTAAAATTAGGGATGAGGTCTTTCCACCCTGCCCCATCACCTAAAAGGTACCCCAACATCCGTCTCACCACCTCGTTCCATACCCCACCCCATCCTCGAGTCCTCATGAAAAATGGAGATTACCTGTGGATTTTTTTTATTATTCTTTTACACCGTGCGATATTAAATTTAGTTTGAACCACGTAACTTTAAAATATAAGTTAAAATTGTAATAATGAAGAATACAAATATAGGTATTAAATAAATGTCAAATATGAGTTATATATTGAGTCTTGTGCTTATAGTTACATAGTAAAAAATAATATTATAATAATTGAGTCTTAAGCATTTAAAATTAATTATCACTAAAAATCGTTATGTATAAGACTATACGTGGAAAAAGAATACTCTTTTATGTTATTGGAAGTGCATGCATTGCTTTCTATAATTTTTTTTTGTTATTGCATGTCCATGTATAATTACTAATTGCAAATCTTTAAAATATCACGCTTAATTATATTGTTTGAAACTATTTTGAAGTATGACAGGAAATAACTAATAAATCATCTAAAATCTACTATGATCAATAGTGAAATGGAGGCATTTATGTAAAATGATTGCCAAGGTCAAGTAATGACATATAGTGTCTTGATTAAAAGAGTGATTATAAAATCATTTTGAGTAATCTATTTCTTCTTCATTTTAGTTATATTTTGTATGTTGTTATCTTTCTATACATTTAGATTTACAACTTTAAAACTCTAGAACAAATATAAAAATAACTATACATGTATGCGGGATAAAAAATGCTTATCCGTGTACCTCGTCCCATCCCCACGAGAGGATTAAAAGTTAACCCCCATCTCCCATGTCATTCCAAATTTTCAGTTTGGTTGGTTTTTTGCGCCTAGTTTTGGTATAGGTACCCATTTGCTTATAGTCTTTCGAGCTTTTCCTGGGAGTATGGCATGGGTTACTTTAGTGTTGTAGCACCTGGTACTCGAACATTGACTACATATCTTTCTGACTACGGAACGAGAAATCTTTCTCTTGTTACATGAATCCAATTTTCATTTCATCTGGAACTAAAAACTTAATATTGCTATCACAAGAATTGCAAAACCTTATGTGGGGGGCAGGTACCTGCAAAACCCGTCCCATTGCATCCCTAATTAAAATAGACCTTTATCAAATAGTTATGATGCTCACCTCAAATATCTAAGTTGTGTAATTTAATTAGGATAATTTTCAATATTTATTTATTTATTAAACTATTATCATTTTGAAGTACAATGTACGTTTCCATTTGAATTTAATTAAATAATTATCACTTTGGTGTGTCTAATGTATTTTCATGTTTGAATGCTTTAAGAAACTAAGATGTTTCAAAGTCTACATATAAAAAACAATATTTTATTTTCAATATTGTGCTCTTTCTTAATCTTGATTAAAAGGTTTTCCATACAAAACTCATGAAAATGACAATTCATTAGTCCATGATATTAGGCTCATGACATTTCATGAATTTCGCAACTGAACCCCTAAACTAAAGTGAGCTCTTCAAGTTCGCAATCATGAAACTTTAATAATTTGAGGGTCTTGTTACGAAATCATGAAAATTAATGGGCTTAAGTGCAATTAAGGTATAGTACTGGTGCCTGTACACTAATTTATAGAGATATTGCCCTCGTGGCACACTATTAGTATGTCCATATTTTAGGTCATCTCCAACAGTTTCTCTATTTTTTTCCTAACATATAAAGAATTTTGGTCATTTCTTAACATGTAAGGGATCTCTATTTCAGTTTAACTCCAATAGCTTCTCTATATTCTGATTTTAGAGAATCTCTATTTCAATATCACTCCAACAGCTTCTCTATTTTAGAGAATTTTTATTTTTGTTTCTACAAAGTTTTTCCTACGTATTATTTTAGAGAATGGTTTAGGGTATTTGTTCAGTACCTCCACATGTAGAGATGCTAAAAATTAAATGTAGGGATTCTCTATAAAGTAGAGAATCCCTAAAAAAATTTATTGGAGATATTTATCTTTAATATATTCTAACCTGTTGTTGGAGATGACGCTTATTTCTTAAGGGCAACGCCAAACCCGACAAAAAAAAAAAAAAAAAAACAACGCCAATCAACCCTACCACACACGCAAACAAACACGCCCCCAACCAACAGACAGACTATTCATGCAGGGCTGATTAATTTGAGGTTAGGATACTCATATCAAACTATATCTCTATTAGAAATTGAAATTTTCTGCAGTCCTACTTTTGGGTTCATCAAAGTCTATACTAGTTGATATCACTGTGTGGCATATGGTATAAAATTTACTCTGCACAGGTGTTTTCGCTGATTTATCTCATATTCTTTTTTTTTTTTTTTTTACTCTTTAGGTGAATAAATTGGTATAATTGGGTTTTAACAACAGAACATGTCTTCTGCTCAAGACCCTTTTTACATTGTAAAGGAGGAGATTCAAGAATCTGTAAGTGTTTCTCTTTTTCATTTTATTCTATAAAATTTGCTTATACTTGTTTGAGAATCTTCAAAATGGTATAAATTATTAGGTGGTCCGTTGCACGAGACTCCGGTTATGCGTGGTGTAAAAGTGGGTTATTGGAAAATATTATAATAATTTTGAGACAAAAATAGGTGACAAAAGAAAGCCTACTAATTTACAGGTGTTTTTTTTTTTTTTTCCTGAGAAATGTTGTTTTTTTTAACTTTCAGTATTCTTGTTAACTTGTTATCAATGAGTGATTGAGCTAAAACCAAAAAAGAGAATAAGTGGTTGATTTGATATAACTGAGATTTCATGTTTTTTTTTTTTTTTTTTGTGTCTCTAGAAGAGGTTTATTATGTAATATGTAACAGGTAACAGCTGATTTATAGTTTTACTACTTGCTGTGGGATGATGATCAGCTGAGACTTCACAGTTTCACGATTTAGTTGTTTAATCGTTGCTATACTTATAGTGTCCTGTATGCGAGATTTTTTGTCCATTAGGTTGCTTGCCTTACATTTTTATAAGCGGCCTTGTGCGTATACTTTAATGAGTTTTGTATCAAGAGATCCTTTAAATTTTTCCAGCTTTAACAGGGACATTTCTGGACCAAGATAACATATGATTTCCAGCCAAGCATGTTCATCAGGATAGAGAAAAACTATTTTTGCTTTAAACACCAATTGGAATGTTTTAGATATTTGCTGCTTCTTTAGTAGATAGTCATAGAAAAGCTGGTGGTATGATGAAGTCGTTACCTGTTCAGCCAAATGATTCCATTTTTTTAATTGCTTCCCTTTCCCCCTTGAAATGTTTGATCCACAGATAAAAAGATCCATTATATGTGCAGCAAGTGCATCAGTTTATGGATTTCTATACGATGACAAATTTTTTCCATTTGAAGTCGGAACCAAGAATTTATTTTTCTTCTTTTCCTGGTTGGGGCCGGAAGGGTGGGGCCAATTATGTTTCTTAGGAGTATAGCAGATTTGCTTATAAGCACCATGGCTGACATAAGCAGATTTGACCATCTTACAAGCTAAGCCAAACATCCTCTAAGTATAGTCTGTTTACCCTCAAAGTGTATTTGTTTTGATTTCCATACTGACACTGCTATACCAGTTGGCTACCTTGAGAATTCATTCCTGAAATATTGGGTGTATATGCTAAATTTGTCAGAGAATGTTGCCTAACTCCTGATTTACCTGTTAAATTAGGTTGACAAGTTGCTGTTTGCCTTGCATCAATGGGAGCGCATTCCTCCAGACAATGGAGAGCAAGTACATCTCACAAAGGAACTTCTTGCAAGCTGTGAGAGCATTGAGTGGCAGGTATTTTTTTTCTGAATGTTATGACTGCATCCAGTGATCCACAAGTGACACAACGATGAGTTTACTTGCTGACTCTTATAGACTCAATTGCTTTTGTGTTATGGTCTCTGTGCTTTCAACTTATCTGCATGCCACTGCTTCCCGTTAGAAAATTGTTTTTACTTTAACTTGCTTTTCCGCAAAGAGGAAGTTGCTGGTCTTTCCTGGTGCTATTTTTATCTCTCTCTCATTTGATGTTATTTATTGTCATAATTTAAGACTTCTATAAATCTTGTAACAGCCATTGGGCATTAAACATATTCCATCTACCTTTTCAATACTGAAAAGCTGACTTTCTGATAGGAAGGTGGATGAACTAGACAAAGCAATTTCTGTAGCTTCAAGAGATCCTGTTCGGTATAACATTGATGAAGTGGAACTTGAAAAACGTAGAAGATGGACCAACACTGCTCGAACCCAGGTATCAGCTGACAAAAGCTTTTTAGATGGATTACTGTAGGGCTTGATATTTGTTAAATATGATATTACAATAATTTATCTTGTGCTGCTTGACTATGATCATTTTGGAAATTCGTAGTGGGGTGGAGAATGCTTGTTTTCTTGGACCTTTGCTTCTATGGTGGTAATTGACCTAATGGATTGCATTTCTAGGTGAATAATGTGAAGAGAGCAGTAGTCGCTGGAAAGGAATCAAATGGCACAAGCACATCTAATATTAATGGGATGCGACGAGAACTAATGAGGCTACCAAATTCTCATCAGACAGACAGATTCAACCAGTATACATCCCAGTATAATGATGATTTCATAGAATCAGAATCAGATAGACAATTACTTCTAATAAAGTAGAGTATTTCATACCTCTATCTTTGCCTTTGCAACCTGTATCTCGTCTAAAAGTATTTCTGAAATTTCTGAGTTCTGAGTCCATCTCCATTGTAAACGAGACTGGATATTAATTTCTGGATCATGTGGTTAATATTGAAATTGAAAACTCCAACTTATTAAGAAGAAAAAAAAAAAAAACTGTTTACAGGAACTTCAATGCTACTTTCTGATCTCTTTTTTCGCTGTCCCCAGAATATCCCTATATTTATGGAGTACCAGCTATCAGTCACTAATGCTGAAGAAACAGCGGTTATCAAAGAATAGTTGACTATAGCAACTTAGGAATACATTGGCCAAAGTCATTCTATCTTTCTACATTAGAAATTATTATATGTGGCAATGGAAGTGTTTTTGTGGTATATTGCTTCAGTTCTGTTGTGGAAGTCTTTGTTGACAGCTTGAAAGATGACAACGTTACTATAATACTATCTAATAAGACTTGGTTCATTGAGGCATAAAACCTAGCAGCAGCAAACATTGCATGGAAATTTTAAGTACAATGATATGGAAAAGTCATTGTTCCTTCTTAATCTTGGTTTAGTTGTATGCTTGTTTCTAGGTGTTTTATAATTTTTCTCATCTGGATGAACTGGCTCATGCAGGCAACAGGATGAAGAGCTTGATGAACTTAGTGCTAGCGTTGAAAGAATTGGAGATGTTGGACTTACTATACATGAAGAACTTCATGCACAGGTAACAACTACTCAGAAATCTAACATAATTTTTGGTTGCCTATGACTTGTATATGGCTTGGAATTCCCCCCACTACAATCCTTTAGGTTATTCCAGATATCCATAATGAATATTTGTATATTGATGTCACAGGAGAGAATTATTGATGATTTGGGTAATGAGATGGACAGTACATCAAATCGTCTTGACTTTGTTCAGGTGACCTTTTTTATTTTCTTTTATTTTTCCCTTGTTTTTCACTTTTGATTGTGAGTTATGAAGTCTAATTATTCTTTCCATCTTTTGAAAGATAGAAACTACCTTTCACCTGATTTCCAGTAGCTTTGCTTGTTTCCGGATCAAAATTGATTCATCAATCTGTTAATTATCTCAATGACAATTTTCTATGCAGAAAAAAGTTGGTATGGTAATGAAGAAAGCCGGTGCCAAGGGCCAAATTATGATGATTTTATTCTTGATAGTATTGTTTATTGTTCTTTTTGTGCTGGTTTTCTTCACCTGAGCAGATGTGTTGGCTATGTTGATGAGTGGGTTTTATTGGTCAGTGTAGAATAAGGAGAGGAACTTTTGTGAATATAAATGACTTGTTGGACCGAGTTTGTGAACTATTAAATAGTTACTCTTTCAACTTAGTAAATGATTTCTATATGATATTGATTTTTGAATTAACTGACCCAAATGTGTAGAGTAGAAAATGTACTTTGGCTTTGCTAATTGGTCCTCTCATTTTGTCATATTTTCATTTATGCTTGGATAGAATAAGAATAGAACGTTTTGAAGTTCATGCATTAATCCCCGTTGCGAGATCTATTTTGTGGAATCACTCCTCCATCCCCGGCAGTTTGTGTGGCTGTATAGGCATCTGTGTTTAAGAATAGCTCTTGCGTCAAGCGAACCGGATACAAACGGTTCACACATAACTGGTGAATGTGGGGCCCAGTGGGCGTTTTGTTTTTCCCTTGTTCAGCGCCTGCTGTGTGTCTGTCCTCAGTATCTACCTTAATGAAAGATACATAGAGTTCACAAGTACTTGATGTAGTTAGCAGTTTCTTATTATTTGAGTGATTTCATTTTCTAATGGATGCCAGCTTCACTTCATACCCGCAAGGATCTTTAGTATTATGGTTTGAGAAGAAGAGGTAGAGCAAGAGCATGGCATTGGGAACCTTGATCATCTAAAACCATCTTTGAAGCAAATTTATGGAGAATGTTGCGCACGTTTTAGCAAGGCCTTCCAACTCCTTTAAGAATTTTTGGGTGAATAGTCTCTAACTTCCCTATAGTTTGTTAAAAGTGTACATGACTCGCTTGAGGTCTTAAAACTTCCTCCAAACCCCCCTGTGGTTTACTATTTGGTGAAAGGATCGTCTCTCGGAAACGTGTGATTCACAACATAATAGAGTTAAAACGGAAGTGTTGAGCATTTTAAAAATTTTTGACATTAATTTTTGTAATTACATGCATTTTCAAAGTAAAGTCTAAGATAATCAACATGCAACATATAATATATTAAATATACCATAAAGTAAACGAGAGATAAAATAGTATACCTCTTGTTTATAGTCGAGAGAAGGTGGAATCATGACGGAGTTGCTACGGCATGGATAAGCTTTCTTCACTCGTGCAAAGGCTCTAGATCAAAATACACAAGCATCCAAAGGTTATTTCTACGAACTAAGTAAATGCACTAGCTACTTAGTAGTAGATTAGAGCTTGCATTGAATTAGAAAGCAAAAAGAATAACACTTATTTTTTTTCGTGCTTTGGCCGAGAGCATCAAGGAAGAAGATATAGTTCTCTCTCGTAGATGGCCGAAATGATGATGGAAACGAGATAGCGTGGACTAGCCTCCTTCACAAATGTAAAGGTTCTAGATCGATACACACGAGCATCCAAAAGCAAACTTCACCAACCGAGTAAATGTACTAGCTTCTCGGTAATAGAGCTAAGCTTGGATGTGTATGAAAGTGCAAAAGAAAATCACCTAGTGATGTTTCTTGCTTTGGCCGAGAAGGAGAGAGAGCAAAAGTGAGAATTTTTGGTCTTGCTTTTTCTCTTAGTGTTGGCCAAAAATCATCATACACAAAGAACACAATATGGCCTTTATATAGTATCTTGTATTGTGTTAACTTGTAACAAGTGGCGTGTTAAGTCTTCTCAAGACTTCTTCCTTTTGCCAAGTGTCAACCATGCATACCTTCAAAACATGCTTTGCCAACTTGTTCTTTGTTCTTTTGTACAACTTGTTGTTTGTCCACTAGTGTTTCGTCCATTAGTGTTTTGTCTTCTAGTATTTCGTCCACTAGTACTTACTTATCTTTTATTTTCTAATAATAACTTGTCTTTTGTCTTCTAGTGACAACTTTTTAATAGTTAATTCTAATCCCCTTAGAATAACTAATTAGAAATAGACCCCAATATTTTTAGTATTTACACTTTGGTCTTAATTCTTCTAGTATTTATACTTTGGTCTCAATACTTTCAGTATTTACACTTTGGCCCCAATACTTTTTAGTATTTAGACTTTTGGCCTGCTTAACTATTAACGTTCCAAAATGAACTACAAGCTCAATTGAAGCTTTATTCTTGATGCTCTTTATGTGTGTGACTTTCTAAATTCATAACTGTATAGCGATGAAGGACTATTAAACGCTTTTAATCTATTCCAAGAATGTCTTTGTCATTCGATGGAATACCCTCACGTTCAAGAGTTACGTCTAGCAACATACGCGCATCATGACAATTTATACGGTAATGAAATCCAACTCTTATGAATCTATTTACAGTCGCGAATTAGCATGCAGTCCGATCCTTCCATTAAATATGTCCCGATCGTTATGGGGATCATGGTACGATGAAGTCTACTAAACGATTCTATGCATAGATCTATTCGATGGAATAAGATATGATACCTATGGAAAAACCCCTCTCCATCATTCTATATGTTATGCCCCGGCCAAGGACTTCCTCATTCAAACAACCGATATAAGATCGCATAAGACATCGCCTTACGTCAGAGGTTAACGAATCCTATCTTGACAATTACCTGTCAATCTCTATATTACAAGACTAAACTGCGAGAAGCCGTTGCTCACCTTGAACAAGGTGAGTTTTGTCCAAAAGCAAGATTTAGCCCCTAATATATCCGACAACCGTAATTTCTCAAGTCAAAGGATTAATTTGCACAATTCGCAACGAATGACAAACTATTAATCCAAAGTCATGTCGTTTTAGTCATTCTTGTCACATTCAGTGATCCGTTCGATTAATGATCACCCATATGTAAGTTAGTCGCATCCATATGCTGTTAGGCTCACCATCATTTATTATTAACATCTCTATGTTAATCAAAGATAACTTACATATGATAGCCCGTACTTGATTATTCTAGTTCCGGTCAAATAATCTAAGAGCTTTGAATCATTTTGAATGTTTATTATATCGAAGAAATATGTCAATATATTCTAAACACTTTTAGAATATATTTCTTCTCTGACAAACATCAAGGACACATTCATATAATAGGAATGACGAAGAATATGAATGTCACAGACAAGTCAATATGTAAACAAACACATAGACATAAATGTCATTAGATTCAAGTTAATGCCAAAAAATTCCCAAAATAGGTCATCTAACTATATAGTATTAAGGCATATCTCCAACATTTGGTGCGTACTACCTCCGTCATTTGTCTCATATTCCATCACTTTTAAAGCAATGTGTAATACACGCACATGCATTGCAACTTGAATTAGTTTTCAACAATTTTGAAAATAAAATAAATGTATTGATTGACCGAAATACCCTTTCACAAAAAAATATAAAAAAAATTAAACAGCGTCATCTTCTCCAACATCAACCCATGCCTCACCCATCCCGTTAGTACCCATCTATTAAACAGATTTGCCAACTAGTTCACCTTGGATCTTTTTTTTCTTTTTTTTGGGTAATTAATTAACAACCTTTGGTTTAAGTCTTAGTTGATAATGGTAATCAAATAGTTCTGCGACTATGTTTTGTTTTTTAAATTTAATATTATGGTGACATAATGCAAAATACATTAAGCTTAATTAAGTTCCGCTAATTCATGATGCAAAATACACGAAGCCGAAACATGTTGTCTAAGGCAAACAGAGTTCAAGAACACCAATTAAATAGATCTCACAGCTTCGTGACCTTCATTCCACCGCCAACCTTCAGCCACAATCATCTTCCTCTCTTCATGACGACACCAATGGTGGTCTTCAATCGCTATTTGATAGCCGAAAGCTATGGCTCAAAGATGGCATATGTATACATATATACATATATATATATATATATATATATATATGTATGTATATGTGTATATATATATATAGAGATTTTTTTTGGCTAATTAAAAATAAGGGTATTACAGTCTTTTGTCATATTATGTTAATAATTTTGACAAAAATATGAGTTGGGGGTGCGTACGCACCAGATGGTAGACCACAGGGGAGTCTGAAAGAGGTTTTGAGACCTCAAGAAGGTTGTATGCACTTACCACAGAAAGGTCTGAAGCTATTCACCCAAAATTTTTTTTATCTTCTAGTCATTCATGCAAACTTATCTTCCTTCCTCATGCTTCTTCCCTAGCCTACCTTCTAAGGGCCTAGCCCTGTCTCCAAGTGTGTGGTCCATTGACTCGTTGAGTGATTGACGAGTTTTTAAACTTAATTTGAATAATTTTTCCATCTAATTAAACATTGAAAATATATAAGTGCCTGATGTGGAATGGGCTTTTCCCCCATGAATCAATGTTCCAGTGTCGAATAGAAGTTAAGGCAAGAAGAGTTGTCATAGTCTTCAAATTGGCAAAAGGGGCCTTGAGCATAAATGAGAGTTGGAGGATGCTTGCAAAGACTAAATATAGACTAATTTGGTCAGTACAATATTATATATGAGTGACATATACTTTTGCTAAACCACAAGATAAAGCTTTTCAGCCATAGAATCTCACAACCAAATTTACGGAAATACAGTAATCTTACATCGTTTATCTACTCCTCGAGTTGTCAAAAGTTGAAATTTTGCATAAACATCTTGCAAAAAGCAAGGAGAAACAAATTAGTAGTAACTCCAGGTTCTGCATATCAGAGAAACACGGGCAGGACTTCCATAGGAGTGGGCCCCCACATGTCAGCCGGACCATTTGACCCTTATGGAAGACTTTTGCGAGAAACGCATACAATTGTCAGAATAAAAATGGTCAATTACCCCAACAGAAACAACTTGAAACTTGGATAAACCTGCTACAGTATCTCCACACACAAAAATTGTACAACAATGGCGCATTGTTTCTCGTTGTAATAGTAATATACTATGACATCATTGAACCAATAAACTATAAGACAAAATACAATAAAGAATTATGAGCTTTCAATGTACAAAACCAATCACATACCGCCAATTTCATATTTCACACAGCTGAAAGGCTTGCCCATTTTCCAAGTTCATATGGATCAGCATAGTAGTACAACTTAATTCTATTTGACAAAGCTAATCCTGTTGGCAATGGACGAACTCTAAACTCAGAATCATCTTCTTCAGATGGATCATCTGCAAATGCAGCAATATCACCAAGAAGTCGAAATGTGATTCGCCGAGTGCTTATCTGTCTCGGGAAATCAAAGTACATGGCTGTTCCACTCTTTACTTCTGGTAGTTGATATTCCGCAATAGTGATCATGCTATGAGGTTCCTGCAACAGATGTCAAAAAGAAATCTCAATTCCACATTACAGTTCACACTATACAAATCTGCAAAGGAAACCTATATCATTGTCAATTTCCATGACGTCAACGTCATTAGTTCAGCTAATAAATCTGGGAGAAGACCCTTTTGAAGTTAAGAAGCCATGAAACTGGAACTGGGTAACCAAGCACCTATAAAAGAGCGTTTTTTGAATTTTCTTAACTATTGCTATTATTCTCTGTATTTTTCTTAGTCTTTTACTATTATCATTATTATTATAATTTTTCTCTTTAGTCGGTGAAGATAGGTGTCAAGAAACTCATCTTTAACAAAGATAACGTGAGAAGGAGACAAGGAAGTTGATATTACTTATCCAAGTGAAGGCAAATATAGATCATCTTATGCTTCACTGCAAAGTATCACAACATGTTTTGGTAACTATTCTCTCGTGGACATGCATGAGTAAACTGAGGATAACATTACTTATCTTCTTATGCTTCCCTGCAAGGTTTGTTGTTATGGTTAAATGGAGCTCAGCTTCATAAACTGAGGACAACAGGGAGTCTTGCCCCCGCCCCCGCCCCCACCCCCAAACGGGGCAGAGAGCAAAGTCGAAGGTTTTCTGAAAATGAGCGTGTCCCTTTGTACATCCTAATGTAAATGACTGAGATTTTTATTTTGTGGTTAAAAAACGGGGTAAAGAGGGTCTGGGACGAGGATTGGACTTGCTAAGGAAAGGAGCGGTCTTTATCACCTTGAATCATCTCAGAAAACTAGTAGAAATTTGTCTCTATCTTTTCTCAGTTCCTCGAATAAAGATACCATTTGGTTGTATCACCTACGTCTCGGTCATCCATCTTTTAGGGTTTTAAAGGTCATGTTTCCTCATTTGTTCCAAGGATTATATATTTCTGAGTTTCATTGTGAAATTTGTGAATTGGCAAAACGTACTCGTGTGTCTTTTCCTATTAGCATCAAAAGAAGTTCTCATCCTTTTCATTTGATTCATAGTGACACATGGGGTCCTTCTACTATACCTAATGTTTCTGGGGCTCGTTGGTTTTCGGGTTACATGGATCTTTCTTCTTAAACAAAAATCTGATGTCAGCATTGTTATACCTAATTTCCACTCAATGGTTCAAAACCAATTTGGGGTTAAAATAAAAAACTTTAGGACAGACAATGCTAGAGACTACTTCAACTAGATTTTGTCACCCTATTTCCAATCACAGGGCATTTGCCATGATTCACCATGTGTTAACACACCTCAACAAAATGGGGTAGCCAAAAGGAAAATTGGGCATTTACTCAACACAACCCGAGCCTTACTCTTTCAAGGGAATGTTCTTAAGTCCTATTGGGGGGAAGCCGTTCTTACTGCCACATACATGATAAATAGACTTCCCTCACGTGTGTTAGACAACAAAAGCCCCATAGAGATGCTTGATAGTTTCTATCCACACTTCAGAACCTCAAATGGGCTCACTCCTAGAGTATTTGGGTGCACTGCCTTTGTTCATGTCCACAACCAACATAGAGGCAAGCTAGACCCCCGAGCCATCAAATGTGTCTTTCTTGGTTACTCATCCACACAAAAAGGATACAAGTGTTACAACCCCTCAGCCAGAAAATTTTACATCTCTGCAGATATCACCTTCACATAAAATAAACCTTTTTTCCCCAAGTAAAGGGGAGATTTCAATGATGGAAGATAGTCTATGTGAGTCCCTTGAACCACTTAAAACCTTTGACCTTCCTCATATCCCAGCTCGTGTTGATGAAGAACCTGAGTCCACTAAGCCAATCACACCTGAGTCACCCAATTCTACCACTAAACCCGTGTCATCTCCTGTTCCAGCCAGTGTCCCCGTGTCATCTCCTATTCCAGCCAATGTCACTCACAATTTTCCACGGTTCTCCCAGGTGTATTCTAGGAGAAAGGTTGGTCCAGAACTAACACAAGTCCAAGAATCTAACTCAGACTCTAGGAATGAGATCATGGTAAGATCAAACCCACCTTTACACACACAATCTGGTGAAACATCCACTGGCCCAACAGACAACCTAGAGCTTTCTATTGCTCTCAGAAAAGGCACCAGAGAATGCACTAAACGACCACTCTATCCACTATCTCACTATGTCTCCCTTAAGAACCTATCACCAGCCCACAAGAATTTCATTGTGAGTCTAAACACCACTACCATCCCTAACACTGTTTCTGAGGCATTGTCAAAAAGGGAATGGAGGGATTCTATGAGAAAGGAAATAAGTGCATTAGAAAAGAATAAAACATAGGAGATTGTTGAAAAACCGAAAGGGAAAAACATTGTTGATTGCAAGTGGATTTTCACACTGAAATACAAGGTTGATGGATCCCTTGAGAGACATAAAGCAAGGTTGGTAGCCAAAGGGTACACTCAAAACTTATGGAGTTGATTATCAGAAGACTTTTGCCCCAGTTGCAAAAATGAATATTGTGAGAATCCTGTTGTCATTGGCTGCCCACTACAATTGGCAACTACTACAGTATGATGTTAAGAATCCATTTGTCCATGGTGACTTAGATGAAGAGATTTACATGAACATCCTACCGGGAATTGAGGGGAACACAAGTAACAAGGTGTGCAAGGTAAAAAAGGCCCTTTATGGGCTAAAACAATCTCCTAGAGCAAGGTTTGGGAGATTTACAAAAGTCATGAAAGAGTCTGGGTATAAACAAAGCCAAGGTGACCACACTCTCGTCATTAAGCATTCGGCTGCAGGGGGAATAACTGCTCTTCTAGTCTATGTTGACGACATCATAGTAACTGGAAATGATGAGAGAGAGAAGCATGGATTGAAGCAGAGATTAGCAAAAGAGTTTGAGATAAAGGAACTAGGGAGACTGAAGTATTTCCTCGGTATTGAGGTGGCATATTCCACACAAGGAATCTTCTTATCGTAGCAAAAATATGTGACTGAATTATTGGCAGAAACAGGGAAAATTGGGTGTAAGCCAGTCTCTACCCCAATGGATCTAAATCACAAGTTGGGAGAAGCTAAAGAAGAACCAGTTGTTGATAAAAGAATGTACCAGAGGCTGGTTGGTAGACACGTACCTTGCTCACACTCGGCCAGACATCGCATACTCTTTGAGTGTGATCAGTCAATTCATGCATGATCCTAGAGAACCTCATCTTCAAGCTGCTTACAGGGTGCTGCATTACTTGAAAGGTAATCCCAGGAAAGGAATTTTGTTCAAGAAGAACGATACTCTTGCTCTAGAAGCATACACCGACGCTGACTATGCAGGCTCCCTAGTGGATCGAAGATCAACTACAGGGTATTGTACTTTTCTTGGAGGTAATTGGGTAACATGGAGGAGTAAGAAGCAGAATGTGGTAGCAAGATCATTTGCAGAATCAGAGTTCAGGGCCATTGCTCAAGGATTGTGTGAACTACTCTAGCTGAAGATTATTCTAGATGATTTGAGAGTCCGATGCGAAGGTCCTATGAAGCTCTATTGTGACAAGAAGTCAGCTATCAATATTGCTCATAATCCTATACAACACAATAGGACAAAACATATTGAAATTGACAGACACTTCATCAAAGAAAAATTGGAGGAAGGGATAATGTGTATGTCCTATGTTCCATCAGAACACCAATTAGTTAATGTCCTAACAAAAGGGCTGAACAGTTCAATGTTTCATGATCTTGTATTCAAGCTGGGAATGGAAGACGATATTCCTCAACTTGAGGGGGAGTGTCGAGCTATAAATGAGCTATAAATAGATTAGGAGAATTAGGTTGAAATCCCTTAAATTGAGGGATTTGATTAGATAGTTTCCAGAGTTAGGAATAAGTTTGTTTCCCATTTTTTCTCTCTTGTAATCCTATTTAAACCGTGTAGTATCAATGTAAATGAGACAGAATTATTTTCATCCCATATTTCGTGTCACTTACACACATATTTTAGAACAATTTTATCAACTTGATTACTACTTTGATGCTAAGAACGTACTAAAACACTGCTTTGGTAAATTCCTGAAAAACACTTTTCCTACTAGATTTATCGTTTCCTTGCCTAATAGATCTAGTGAATAGCTCTATCAGACAAATTATAATTCATCACTGTACCCGAGAAAAATGCAGCAATCAACCTTAGGCTTGTTGCTTAATCTCAAATGCTTGCCAAGAAAAAACAAGGAGGCTGTCTATGCAATTAAATTTGAAGTAATTTGAAGTGGATAATACCATCCTTATATGAAATAAATCAATCAAAACAATTTAAAGCAGCAGTTATTAAAGGACATCATTAGACATATAGGAGAATTAGTCGAAAGAAGATTTTGGAAAAACTAAAATAATGTAATCCATTTCACCATTAAGTTGCTCATAAGCTGTTAAGTTATGCCACAAATATATCAGGAATCAACACATGAATTCATACGTGGAGGATAATATCTTGAACTTCTAGTCAAAGAACCCAAATATTAATAGGATAAGGTAGTACTTGCTTAAATCACCATTCAAAATGTCAAACTCATGCCAAGGAAAAAAATGGAAATTAGATTCTGGGTGTTTAGAATGGAATTTCTTCTTCCTATTTAATATAACTAGGTAAAAGATTCTTGAAACTTGAAGGACCTCCTAATTTGTTTCATAACTCCCTAAGCACACCTGGTCGTAATCAAGAAAATGACACACCATTACAAAGACAAATCGACAATCAATAATGCAAGCCTGGTAAACTAGGTCCAAGTAATTTTTCTCCATCATATGTGCAAGATTCACATGCTAGCATCTTAATGAAAGCAATTGCAACAGTTCAGATATGTTTCAGCTAATTAGCAACTGTAATGGGCATAGCAACACCTCCCAAGAAAAAAAAAACAAAAGAAAGAAAATAAAATAAAACAAAAAGAAATACAAAAACAAAAAAGAAAAGAAAAAAGGTGATGTCAATGCAGCACTACGATAATTGTTTAAACAGTACCTGGAGAGCAGATACTTGAATGTATAGTACAGCAGGAGATATATATCTGTCTTCTAGAAAACACGTGGATCCATCCCATACGTTTACATCTGGAGAAGGCGAATGGGTTGAACGAGGCTTTATAGCACTAAAACCATCAAGACGGAATCCAGCCAGCATAGGTGAAGCCGGGGAGAGATACTGCTCAAGGACAAGATCATTGTCTAATAACCTCTCAGCCTCAATTGGAATCTGAAAAACAAGAGAGGATATTATAGTCCATAACACATGGTAGAAGTTTTTGAATGTACAAGAAACTTTTATGGACTATGTGAGAAGCGCCAGTTGCACCTTGAATCTCTGCAATTGGGGAGGTTTATCCAACCAGTTTCTCATGTTTCTCTGTTCAGAACCTTGCGAGGATGCCTCTATGTCTTTTCTCACTGAGCTTCCAACAACTAAAAGTCTCATGGCATGAAGGCATGGTTCACTTTCAACTGGACCCCCAACAGAGGCACGCCTACTTAGTGCAAAGGGGTTTTCATCGAGAGACAGAAGGTTAAAGTCACTCTCGAAATTAACTGAATTTGAACCAGGTCTTTGAAGACTTAGTGTTATCCATATCACGCGGCACCGAACAGGATTTCGGAAGGAAAATTTTACATGTCTGGGAATTTTATCCTCTTTCAAAGATTTTTCTGGCCCATAAAGTTCGGAGGAAGATGTGACCAGAGATCGCACATCCCATTTCCCCACACACGATCTTTCATCCTTCTGTATTTTGTTGCTAGCCCAGATTTGCACCTGGAGATACGACAGAGCAGGAAGTATAACAAAATCGTAAATTTTCTAGTTAAGCAACAAGTCAGTGGAGATCTAACACACATGACGAATCGTTTAGCTTGCATGGAACAAGGTCCAATAAATCCTTTCAGCGTTAAATGCTATAGGTACTGCATAACAATATTCAACAACAGTGGATATAAAGTAAACTGAAGATCCATAAGAAGATAATTTCTATCAGCACTGAAATACAACTAGGTTACACAACTTCAGCAACTACCTATCTAGCCCACAAGACTACAAGTAGTATACCAGTGAAATGCTAATACCTAATCATTTAACATGTACCCCAATTTGAATGTCATAATAACTTTTTCCCACTGCCTCAAATTCAATTTCATTAAGAAGTTAAAGCTCACAATCGAACATGTTGGAACTAGAGGATGTTGTATCCAAAGAAAAAGCCGTGTGTTAGGTTATTCATTTAATATTTTGTAAGAATGGTCATTATTAAGAAGAAATGATCAACAAAATCTCTGCTAAAGAACCTACTACTTCGTTCAATATCTGGAAGCAAAAAATTAGCACAAACTGACTATTTACTTTTCCCAAGAAAAGTCCAGCCAACAGAAGTAAACTTTTGGAAGTTCAAGGATGAACACTTATCAATGAGATTAGAAAATAATTATATCACATAGTGATGTGAAGACAAAAGTTGCTTAGCATCTTTTGTTATTCATTTTGAGAACAACTAAGCAGAATGAGCACTTACAGTAGGAGCATCAGACATCAAATAACCACATGGGCTAACCAAAAGGACAACCCCTGATACATCAGAAAGATTGCCAAGAACAATGACAAACTCAACAGATGAGACACTAGGCGGAGCTCTCCAATATGAATTTTGTGATCCAGAATCAACTGGTGCAAGCAATGACAGAAACGGTGCTGAACCTGCTGCAGTTTCAACCTACATTGAACATGGAGACAACATTCTCATCCATGCCATTTTGATTAATGAGTACATAACATGGCATAAAATAGATAATATATACCTAGTTCTGAGACTTGCAATTGTTTGTCCTAGGGTGCAGAAGATAACAATAAAATAATGCATTTATAGCAGAATAAATACTCAGTTCAAACCACATGTATATTTTTGGAAAAAGCTAGCAAAAATTGTTCAACACACTATTTAAATGATTGTTTCAGCATGTTAAAAGAACTGTCATAACATTGAACTTTGCAACTGCTTTGTTTTCCTTTTACAGAAGTCACCTGATATAATGTTGTTGAGTATCCTCCAGGAAACAAGCTTCAAACTAGAAAATTTAGGCCGAAATACGAAGATATGTGGCTATCCACTAACATAGAGAGCATGATCTGCAGCGAAATCAATTGGCCTGGAGGCAGCAATCCTTTAACGACAGAATTGAAGCATGCTCTAACGTTCCTTGGGTACAAAGGCTTCTAGAGAAACAGGACAAGCTGTTCTCAAGTATGTTATCTCTCCTAGGTGCAACTAGATGTGCCTATCCATATCCAGGACTAACTCCAGGATAAGAACCCAAAGATTTCAAGTCTCCTTAAATACAGAAATTGTCATTCCTGACAAGCAACATCTCATAATTGTCAAGAACCAGACATGTAAATTAAAGAAAGAAGAAGCTGCAACCTTGAATCTATGTTAAATGGATCGTTTTGAAATTGGGTACTTTTGTTTGACTCCCCTTGTACTTTTGATAAGTGTGACCTAGATCCCACACTTTTTAATATATGATTTTTACACCCCTTCCGTTAGTAATCGGTTAGTTTTTCCGTTAAAACATTGATGAAAGACTTTTCTGCCCTTACTATGCAAGGGAATCAATAAATATCCAAAATAACTACAATATGCAGCCTCATTTAGCAAATAAATGAATGAAGCTTTTATTCCACTATAAGTGAAGCCGCTATGTGAATCTGACGATGTTATTCATTTATGTCAAGAATTATCTCTTCCCTTAGCCTCATTTAGCAGAGAAGCTGATGCAAAAGCAGTGACGACATATTCGAGCTAGATGGTATACTGCATATGGATTGAGTGTAGACTCTTCTGTAACTGTTTTTTATAGTAATAAAGTACTTGCTTAGCTGAAAAGAAAGATGAGCCAAGGCATTGCTATTTGTCCATTTACCATTCTACTACAACAATTCGAATGTCTCGTACGACTTAAATAATATGAGCAAGGAAGAACATAATCTGATTTTTGATATAGCTTCAGACCAAAGAAATAGAATTGATATAGCTGATCAACATAACAAGGCAAATAAATATGTCATATGCTAGGTTTCTTTGAAACAGAAAGATTAAGCACTCAATCGAACCGATCTTTTTCCTTTTTAATTAACACAGCGTGTGTAAACTTAATGACCAACAACCCGTGGCCGTGGGGTTTGGATCTAGTGATCCCTGATGGATGACAGAGTGATAATGTATAGACAGGGCTATAGTTGTAACTCTGCAAAGTACTTAAGTAAGCTCTGCAGAGATAGGTCAGGAATAGACCTTAACAGAATCAGATAGTTATGAGAAAATATCTCATAACTAAACTGATTCAGTTAGTTAGAAAAGCCAACTGTGTACAGCTGGCATATCTAACTAATACTAGCTAGGACTGACCTATGATGCTTATAAATAGCATTCAGATGTACTGAAAATCATTTTTAAGCAATAACAGATTACTTTTCTAAAATTCTTCAATGTTATTCTCTCTCTCTACTTTCTCATGGTTATCAGAGCCAAAGATCCTTCTGTGATCTAGAATCCGCCATTTTTTCTTTGCAAGCAAGCTTCCAAAGTCTGTATTTTCTCATATTAGAGAGTGCGGCTCCATTACAGTAACAATTTGGAGCTTCGCAGCTGCAATTTGAACTCTTCTCTCTATCTACACAGCTAGGGTTTGATCTTTTTGAGGAGCCATACCTGAAATCTGCAATACAGCTTCTTGCGACTCCATTGGAGCACTACCTGAAGCTTCGCTGACACAATTCATACTCTTCTCAACAGGCTAGGGTTTGTAAATCTGTATTTTTCCTAATTCTCTCAAAATTAGGGTTTTCTTCATTGTTCAAGTCTCATAATATGGCTAATTCTTCTAGTGATGATCTTCCTTTTGGTCTCAAATTGTTCATTCATAATTTAAACTCACTAGTTAAAATTCATCTTGACAACTCTAACTACTTAGTTTGGAAAGCTCAACTCAAAGCTGTTTTGCAAGCCTATGACCTGTTAGAGTATGTTGATGGTACTATTCCATGTCCCCCTAAGATGATTGCTGGTCCTACTGGAGAACCTACATTGAATTCTGAGTACACTGCTTGGAAACTGGTAGACAAAAATCTTAAGCCTTGCTTGATTGCATCCATTTCTGCTACAGTTTTACCTCAAGTTTTTCATCTCACATAGGCTCCTGCCATATTGCAAACTCTAGAACAGAGGTTCAATAGTCACAGTAGGGCTCATGTTCATCATTTGAAGCAAAAACTTCATTCTCTGAGCAAAGGTACTCAGTCTATGCAGGCCTACCTGGACTATGTTAAATCCATATCAGATAGTTTGATCTCTGCATTTTCCCCTGTTGAGGAAGAGGACTTAATTCTCTATATACTGAAAGGCTTACCAATGGAATATGAGACTTTTAGGTCCAACATGAGACTCAGAACCACTACTCTTACTCTGAGTGAACTGGTTAGTCTACTGCTCACAGAAGAGCTGAATATTCAGTTCCTGAAATCCACTTCTCTCTCTTCCTCATCATCCTCAGAGTTGCCCACTGCTTTGTATACTGCAACTTCCAGTTATCAAGATCATTCTCACAGAGGCAGGGGCAGAACTAATAGAGGTGGCAGAGGAGGTAGAGGACAAAGAAATAACAGTTCAGGCCACTCTTCTTTCACTCAGAAAAACAACAATCAATACACAACTGGTTCATCTGCTATTACTTGTCAAATCTGCGGGAAACCTAATCACTCAGCCCTCGCATGCTGGCACAGATTTGATGCCTTGAACTATGCTTGTCCTAAACAAGAGAAGAAGGTTATGGCAGCCACTACAGGGCCCTTAGCTCCTCCTGAAAATCAGTGGTTTCTGGACTCTGGAGCTAATACTCATGTTACTCATGAGTTGGGACACCTGACCAATGCTCAACCCTATCAGGGTGCAGACACTGTAGCCATAGGTAATGGTACTACACTATCTATTCACAGCATAGGCAATAGCACTATTCCTATCTCTGATTCTTCTCTTTCTCTATCTTCTGTGCTTTATATTCCTCATATTTCATCCAATTTATTATCTGTTTCTAAACTCACTCAAGAAAATAACTGCACACTTGTTTTTACTTCAAAGGGAGTCACTATAGTGGACAATGCTACCGAGAAAGCTTTGTTCCAGGCCCCCTGTAAGCAAGGACTTTACCCTCTTCCTTGCAGTCCTCTTCCAGTCTCCTCACCTGCAAGGAAAATCCTTACTTGCACTACCAGGACTGTCTCTCAACCCACCAGTTTTCAGTGGCATCTACGGCTGGGACATCCTTCAAATCCTGCAGCCCAACTTCTGTCATCTGCTTTACATGTAACTCTACCTAAGACTACTTTAGACTGTAGCTCTTGTTCAGTAGCAAAAGTTCATAAACTGCCCTTTTCATTGTCAAGTACTGTTACTGATTTACCTTTTCAATTGGTGCACTCTGATGTTTGGGGCCCTGCTCCCACTGATTCATGTATGAAATACAAATATTATATTGTCTTCCTAGATGATTTTTCTAGATTTTCCTGGGTGTATCCAATGAAAGCAAAATCTGATGCCTATTCTGCCTTACTCAGTTTTACTGCCTATGTTCACAACCATTTCAATACTACCATTAAAACACTCAGAACCGACAATGGTACTGAGTATCTAAGTCACAATTTCAGTCACTATCTTAGGCAGCATGGCATTATACACCAAACATCCTGTCCCTACACACCAAAACAAAATGGAAAATCTGAAAGAAAACATATGCATCTGGTCGAAACTGCAATTGCACTTCTAACTCACTCTAAGCTTCCTTCTACATATTGGTTGGAAGCAGTGGCCACAGCAAATTATCTGATCAATAGACTCCCAACCCGTGTGTTACATAATCAGTCCCCTTTTGAAATTCTATATAATACAAAACCAGACTACTCCCACTTAAGAGTTTTTGGCTGTTTGTGTTATCCCTGGTTGAGACCTTACACTAAGAACAAACTTAAACCTAGGTCTACTCAGTGTGTCTTCCTAGGGTACTGTCCCACCACTAAAGGGTACAGATGCCTGGATATAGCTACACAAAAGGTCTATGTTTCCAGACATGTTAGGTTTGTGGAGCATATTTTTCCTTTCACTCAAATATCTCTTTAGTGTTCTTCTCCTAATTCATTATCCCCTGAAGCTGCTCCTTCTCTTCCTTCCTTTTTCAATATACCCTCTACCTCTAGTCCTATCCTTCTTCCTCAGACTGCTCCTACAATAACTATGACTGACTCTTCACAACTTCCTCAACAGTTACCATCTGTTAGTCCTTTCTTACAGTCAAATAACTCAGTTCCTGATCAAGTGTCTTCTCAGTCTTCAGCAGAACCAAATCAGTCCTCTAGTCATCAACAATCAGTTTCTATTTCTTCATCCCCTAATAACTTCCCAATAAATTCATCTACTTCTTCTCCAACAGAGTCATTTACAAATATGGCCCCTGCTTCTCTGCATCCCATGTTAACTAGATCTAAGACTGGCTGCTTGCCTCCTCCTATCTATCAACTTCATAACCTTATTCACACTCTTCCTACCACAGAACCAGTCACCTACAAAGAGGCTTCCAAATATCATCATTGGCAGCAGGCCATGAAAGAGGAATACCAAGCTCTTTTAGCCCAAAACACATGGGTCCTTGTCCCTCTACCCTCAAATAGAAAGCCTGTAGGATGTAAATGGGTCTACAAAATCAAAACACATTCAGATGGCTCAGTGGCTAGATACAAAGCCCGGCTAGTAGCTAAAGGCTATAGTCAAGAGCAAGGCATAGATTACACTGAGACATTCAGCCCAGTTGTTAAAGCCCAAACAATAAGGGTAGTTATTTCTTTAGCTCTTCATCATCAGTGGCCATTACAACAGTTAGATGTGTCAAATGCATTTCTACATGGTGTGCTAAATGAAGAAATCTATCTGTCACAGCCACAAGGCTTCTCAGATCCTCAACAACCTACCTATGTTTGCAAATTACAGAAATCTCTATATGGTTTGAAACAGGCCCCAAGGGCCTGGTATCATCGATTGTCCTCTTTTCTTTTAAACTTAGGTTTTGAGTGCAGTAAAGCAAATACTTCCCTATTCATTCAGAAAACTACTTCTCATCTTCTCATTTTGTTAGTTTATGTTGATGATATAATCCTCACAGGTTCCTCAACTCAGGCCATTACTCAATTAATTACTGCCATGAACAGCAGGTTTGCAATGAAAGACCTGGGTAGTCTTTCTTACTTCTTAGGTATAGAAATCACACCTAGGGGTCCTTCTCTACTTCTTCATCAAACTAAGTATGCCCTAGAACTTCTACAAAAGGCAGGTCTTAGTGACTGCAAACCTGCTGAGACTCCCACTTATTCAAAACAGTTCACTGCATCTTCTAGTTCTTCGAATTCTGCTATGCCTTATGCTAATCCAACACATTATAGAAGTATAGTGGGTGCATTACAGTATCTTACTCACACTAGGCCTGATTTACAATATGTTGTGAATAGCTTGTGTCAACACATGCACCATCCTACTACTACTGATTATGCAGCCCTCAAACGAGCACTCAGGTATCTAAAAGGCACAGTTCATCATGGAGTGTTGTTTCAGCCTGGTTCTCTACATATTCAAGCTTATTCAGACAGTGATTGGGCTAGTGATTCACTGGACAGAAGATCTACCACTGGTTATCAAGTTTTTTCTAGGCCCTAATGCAGTCTCTTGGTGTTCAAAGAAGCAGGCTACTGTGGCCAGGTCATCTACTGAGGCAGAGTATAGGGCAATGGCCCATACTGCTGCAGAAATCAAATGGATAACTTTCCTGTTACAAGATCTATCCATTCCAGTCAACCCCCCTGTCCTGCATTGTGACAATCAATCAGCATTGGCTCTGGCAGCAAATCCAGTCTTCCATGCCAGAACCAAGCATATTGAATAGGACTACCATTTTGTAAGAGAGCAAGTAGTGGCTAAAAAGTTGCAGGTTTCCTATATAGCCTCTACTGAGCAGTTGGCAGATATTTTTACAAAAGCACTCCCTGTCAGGCAGTACGAGTATCTTCTACACAAGCTACCCATGAGCAGTGCCCAGATTAGCTTGAGGGGGGGTGATAATGTATAGACAGGGCTATTGTTGTAACTCTGCAAAGTACTTAAGTAAGCGCTGCAGAGATAGGTCAGGAATAGACCTTAACAGAATCAGATAGTTATGAGAAAATATCTCATAACTAAACTGATTCAGTTAGTTAGAAAAGCCAACTGTGTACAGCTGGCATATCTAACTAATACTAGCTAGGACTGACCTATGATGCTTATAAATAGCATTCAGATGTACTGAAAATCATTTTTAAGCAATAACAGATTACTTTTCTAAAATTCTTCAATGTTATTCTCTCTCTCTACTTTCTCACAGAGATTGACTGAAGTTGGCATTTCTTGTTCCCAGCAAGACCAAGTTATGATGTTGGGGAAATTATTACCAAGTGTATTATATAAGCAGAAAGGTGTTATGTTAATTTCTTGGTAGGTGTGGAATGCTTTCCTGATGATGATTAGTCGTGTGATATAATACAGAATATGCAGAGATGAGTCTTCTGTTAGGTTTCTTTTTATTTGTTCTAATTTTGCAAATGACTATCATACCTTTAACAAAATTACCCTTTTGAAATTCCTAGCATACCCATGTCAGACACAACTTCATCCATTGTATGGGATACTTTTCCTTCTAGAGTAGTGATGAATAGGATTTTGAAAGTCGTTTAAACTTTCAACCTTCAAGTAAACTGTATGAAGCAGTTCTACAATGAAAAAAAATTATAAAAGATATTGGAGAACTAGACTTCAGTGTTAGTTTAAGGTGTTATTATAAATATTAGATTCAAACATTACATTCAAAAAAACTTTTCTTGGTGGAAAAATTATACACATTAAAATACGCATCAAAATTGAAGACAAGAACTTTTCTTATTATTATATTGTGTAGTAGCAGAAATAAAATATACTACCACTAATACTTCGTTCCCGCTGAGAGAAAAGATGCATCACAATAGAAGTAACAAATTATTTCACTATTTTTAGTATCTACTATTTGGATAGTTATATATATGCTTGATAAGATTATCTTTATTGAAATCATGTATATACAATATCATAGTCCCCGCATAAGTCCATTGCAAACTCAATGGTCTTCTTTCCTTTTCATGATGTCCCACAATTATGTTCATTGTCCTTGGCAGGCCATCTTTTACCTCTCATTGAGAAATTTTAATAAAAGTAGTTCTTTCTTGACACCACTTTACCACTTTTCCACTTTTATATATGGAAAACTTCAAAATGTAATGGCCCTTCCATACTTGTCTTAAAACATTGTAATCTCAAGTCAAATGATGCCATTCAATTTACTACGGAGGATTAATATCTTACATACTATTGGTTGGGCTCATCCAAAATAAGTATCTTCCAAATAAACTTGAGAATCCCAACGAATCCCTAGTTGGCTTTTTTCTTAGCATCTCCAGAATCGCTTAATACATATAAGAATTCCTTAATTGTGAAATCTAGAACAAGATGTACAATCCTTTTTCGAGAAACAAGACGTACAATCCTTGAAAATCAAAATAGAAATTGTACAACTAGAAACTACATATTTGGTAAAATGACTTAAAAAGATACTAAGATCATAACTGAGGAATATAGTTAATGGCGCCAAGCCGCTAAATGTTGCAGCATTGTCACATTTATACATCACCTGCTCCTATCAAAATGAAAAGCAGCAGGTAGGACTCGAAGAAGCATGCCTCTATCAGAGAAAATCATCACTCTAATGAGTGCACCATTTATAAAAGGTAAATAGACTAAAATTCCATTAGCTGGTTGCTCAACTTTCTGACTAGAGGTTATTCATCCCTCTGCAGAAGCAAATATTTATTTGCACTCTCTCCAATTGAATCCAGCTGGTTCATGTCATGTCTACTCGCTAAGATGATTCAGCCAGAATATATGCTGGGGTAAGGTTGTGGTTCACGGGGTTTCTATTAATAGATTAAAGGGCGGGGCTCAATAACTATGTCTTTAAGCATTGAGATATGGCTATGTGAAGACAAAGGTCAGATCCATATACAAAATGGATACTGTATCAGACACTCTTGAAGGCCGTGCTCTCCTTCCCATGAAAAACATTTATTAATTGGATGTTCAAGTTGATCAATGATGCTACTCTTATTATACAAGTGGACGCAAATATAACGCAGGAAGTCAACCAATTATGAGTTTTACAAAAAAAATCACCTTTTCCTTGTGTAAACCACATCCATCAGTGAAATCTTTCACTGGATTTCTGTAAAGAAAAGAGAGCAGAAACAAAACATTTCTAAAGAATAATAGAAAAATAGCCAATCATGGAAATGTATGGATCATATACGGAGGGGGTGCCCCCCATCCTTTCTCTGTATGAGCAAAAGAAACAAAATTGATAAGTGAGCTTTCATGAAGAAACTATGAATGCTCCATTCACAACAAGAACAGGGACCATGAGAATGAGGTAAGCCACAGAAAGCAAAAATATATGACCCTTTTACCAGCAACGAAATATTCAAACATTACGCGTCGTGATTTATTAGCAGTAAACAGCACAAGCTAAAAAGTTTGATGTTTTAGACTTAAATTCGAGACTAGCAAGTTATGTAAGGATGTGAAATGTTAGTTCTGGCACCACACAGAGAATGCAGACTGATGAAATGTAACCCCCAATTGTCTAGTCATCAAAGCATAAACAATTACTTAAAGCATATATCAATTACTAAATGCAAGTACATGCTAAACATAAAATTATGCAAATTTTTAACTTACAGGGTGCAGGAAGCTGGCAAATGGAAATTCAGAGAGGGATTCTGCACCATTTAATAATTGTTTTAAGACTTTAGCAGTCTCTCTACCATCAAAAGATTGAATTCTTTCAGAACAAAAACTCCTCGAGGAAGATCCCATCACATGGTTTATGGCCTTATGTGCAGCATTTTGTGAACGAGCTCTTCTTCGCTGGCTAATCAAGACCCTGACATAATCCAGGATCAATGCATTGAGCACAACATCATGGCAGCATTGCTTACAAATAATCCCATCTAGACTTGCTGAACGATTTGAAGATACATCAGCTTGGTAACCATGGTTGGATCCTCCCTGACTTGTTACACCATTGTAGTTCGAGAGCTTTGAGTTATAGTTTGCGAGCAACAGAGCTCCTCTTCCTGCACAGCAAACTTTACAAACTTTTCTCTCACATTCAGAACACAAGAACATAGACTGTGAGGCTGGGGAATATGATAATGTAGATGACGCATCTACAGCTGGTCCTGCCTCTGCACGGACCTGACATTTGCTACCAAAACAGCTTTCTCCTATCCCAGTAATATTCCAGAAGTCGATAGCAATATCTTCAGTAGTATCAAGACCAATTGCAGCAGTAATTTTGTCTTCGAAAGAAGCCTGCCCAAGCAATGCAAGGGCATTTGCTACCCTGCATAACCTTCCAATGTAAGAATCATCAAGCAACAAATTCGGATTTATACTGGCAGGATCAACACCAATTGATAATAAAGCTCGATCCCTTTCAGCAGCAGAAAGATTAAGGCGAAACCGCTCAATTTCAAGTTTCATAGCTTCCATAAAGCCTAATTTTTTCTCCTGCATAACACGAAGGCAGGAAGATATAATATTTACAAATTTCTGGTTAATGCTCTATCATCTAAAATTCTATATTAGAAAGTCAAAGAACCATACTAATTATCCATTTCTTCTGTTACATCTACAATCATAATATGTTAACCATCAACAGATGATAAAGGAATCACTGATTTGTTTCAATTCCCAGTACTGAACAACCTGTTTTATATGTAACTCTGCTAGTCTGTATACTGAGACAGAAGAGATATGAATCACTTCAATATCAGCAAGCAAGTCATCTTAATAGGTCACTCCAATTGAGTTTGACAGCTATATCTGCATTAAGATCTTGATCCTTATTGAAACATTTAAAGCTTTTCCAGCCCAACCAAAAGTTTATTTGATTCACTTTCATAGCTAAATTAGAAATATGGTGCTGAAAGGAAAAAGAAGAACAATTCAAACCAAGCAATAAGCCCTAGCAATCGCAAGTAATGCTCATAGACAAAAATTGAAGCCCCATTCATTAAGAATAGCTGAAAACGCGTTTGGAGCTAAACTTTTGACCGAGATGCTGCTTCGCTTCATAACTTGCTTTGTGTTGGGGTCCTCAAAGATGCAGTAGGGATGCAATAAATATTGGGCCCATCAATTCAAACAGTGGCATGACTTTTGAGCATTCCTCAACTACCAGCACCCTTAAATTCCCAACTAATCCTCGTGGACATCATACATTGGCACTTGTATAATGGTAATACATGCCTGGAAGTCAACACTGTTCTTGTCAAATCAATTAAGGCAGATACAAACTTTATGTTCTTTTGCCTTAACTTTATTCCACTTTTTCATGTTTCTCTCTGTCTAAATTTCCAAGTCTATACTTTCATACCTTCGCTCAATTGAATGTGTCTTAAAAAATTCTACAAGGAAAATACAGTGGAGAATGTAAAAGGGATTAAATTTCAAATACACCATCTAATGTTTCCCAGCACCAAAAACTGATTCTTCCAAATCAAATTTTTAAAACTGAATATCATAATAATTTTGGTAAAATTCACTTTTGTCAAAGGCTTTGCCAAAAGAAGCAGAGAATCTGCATTTTGATTCTAATTTTGATATTGAGAGAGGGGGAGAGAGTGTAATTAGGAACAAATGCATATCTGAAATTTGAAGTGATAGATATAGACCTACTAAACTATAAGATAAAATAAACAATCAGCCAAGATTTTGTGTTCGTCTTTGACACAATCAGTGGCAATAAGTAATATTAACCACAGATGTAGAGCTAGATTATTGACTTAAACTAAGGAAATGACATGAATGCTAGTAATTCGGTAGGAAACGTTGGCCTACTCTAGACTAAATGGCATCCCTCTTCCTTAATTTGGCCTTGATGGGCTTATCATTCTATTTTGAAAACTTCTGATATAACACAGAAACGTAAATTTTCACCCTCAAGTAGTGAATCTTTTGCAAAAGGTGCAGAACTCTCTAATCTTCATCAACATTGTCATCAAAATATCTATGTACCGTTTGCAGCTTAAATGAATTATAAGCAACAATCCCACGCAGGGGTTTTCCTTGCATTAATCACTAACTGTGACGTTAAACTCAAGTACTAAGCAACTTTTTCCCTAACTCTTACTCTTTTAATGAAAGACAAGGATATCATACTAAAGGAGACAACAAACATTCCTTATGGTTAAGGAACATTTAACCTAAACTATTCAGGGACTTATATTATGTGAAACCACAAGTAGCGAACATTGATCACCATCACTGTGAAATGGGATTTTCCCTATTACTGAATAACATTGGGAAGTTGTTCTGATAACTATTTTTTGACCTCTACAACTGCTATGTTGTTGAAGATAATAAATACCATAATAAACCTATCTCTAACAACTTAATCTTTTAGATGAGGTGGTAACTTAACATGGTATCAAAATCTAGGCACCAAAAGATCCTGAGTTCAAAACTCACTGCCGCCCATTTAAAAACATTAAAAATTGTTCAAGTGCAAGACTCGAAAACTAACTCCGCTTGCATTTGCGGGGGTGTGTTGAAGATAATAAATAATATAATAAAAACTGTCCAAGTGCAAGGCTCAAAAACTAACTTCGCCTGCACTTGTGGGAGCGTGTTGAAGATAATAAATAATATAATAAACCCCTCTCTAACAGCTTAGGCTTTTAGATGAATTGGTAACTTAACAATGTAAAGCAGATGACCTGTTTCTCACTTGCCTAACATAACCTCCCTTAGTTTAGAACAATTGATTCTTCCCCCATCAATCAATAGTAATGAACATGTTGGTCCGCTTGCCATGAGATTCTTTGCATGTATGAGGTGGGTATTGGGGACATGTCAACATATGATTTAGTTAGAAGATTTATTTATATGTTAGATGAATGTTAAGAACATAAAGTCATAACATTTTATAGAAGTTATTCCATTCTATTCATCACAGGATAATCATGCAAGGAGAATGAATCTCACTTCCTCAGATATATTGGCATTATCGGAGGAACACAAACTCATGTTACTGCACCTAAAGCACACTGAGAGAAGGAACTAACACTTCTTAAGGCCTCCAAAACCAGGAACTACTAACTGAACAACAAGAAATTGTTATATAAAAGATACTAAAGAACAAGACAGATTGAGGACAACTGTAAGTAATAAGATGCCCACAAATCCTTGAGATAATAGGACAAGGACTTCTATCAAGTAGAGAGGGGTAGACGAGTCATGTACCATATGAGCTCCTGCAAGAAGTTTGAAACAGTGAATGTATTGATGAGTGCTCTTATCTGGAGGTGCCTGTGATGAAACCACCTCAGCCTCATTGTTTCCAGCATTTGGATATTGGATAACAGCATCATCCAAGAACTCAAGTAAGTCACTTTCCTGATGCCTGACAGATCCCGTGATTGGTTGAGAGATGGAATCTGAAAGTTTGTCTTCTCCTGTCAAAAGGTCTACCCACAAGCTTGAAGATGTATCAGATTGCACAGGTGGCAAAACTTTGTCCTTGGATAAACCACCAGCAAAAGGATTAGTATCTGCTCCAGATAGAAAAGGATTATTTTCGACTTCATGAACATCAGCCCGTTCACATAATCTTGCAGCAGGGCCTTCACCAGTGAATATAAACCGCCATGGAAGAGTTGCACCAAGTATCTCTATCTGCAAATTATTTTTCTTTTTGAAATAAGAACTCATGAAGTGTAACTAGAAAACAGCAGCAGCAGAAAGACCCAAGAATGAATCCAGGTGAAATCACTTTGTATCCTTCAGATTTCTTTCTACTAAGGTGATAGCTCTGCACATTATTGGTACTCCATACCAATGAAGTATGGAGTGGTAGACTTACCAAGAAAAAATTAAAGTTAAAAAATAAAGCAAGAAAGGAAAAAAGAAAATCAAAGAAAATCACAAAGTTATTGTATATGGGTTTTAGCCAGATTCCAAGTTGTATTTCACTGGAGTGTGGAGACAAAAAGATTGCAGAGAGATGCAAGAAAAATAATTTAAGGCATATATATTAAAGATGTGCGTGTTAAACAATACAAATTATTGCTGATCTTTTTTCAGAATAAGTCGGAATGATTAATCATATTAAAAGATTGGCAGTCAACATGACCATTCTATAAAGTATAAATTAGAAGGTATTGATGGTACAAGCTAAGAAGCAAGAGAAGTTATCTACCACTATTTGTAACTTACATCATCCTGCTTACTACATTAGAGTAGCACATCTTTGTCAAATTCTTTGTTTTCTAAGTAGATCACAACAGTAGTAAATTAGGGTAGTACTTTATCCACCAATAAGATGTAAAAAAGCTAAGAGATAAGAATCAGATATCACTGACGAACTGAGCCAGTGAAACATATGTGCATATCAGGCGGATTTCATGACAGGGCCAACTACATCTAAAACAAGAATATCTATGCATCTCGATCAGGTGCCATTGGATACTTTTATCTTCTTCCCTCTCCTTCCATCATACAATCACCAAGCTCTCAATTTTTGTCAGTTCCTTTTCATAGCTATCCATCGTATTACATTTTCTGCTGAACCTCTTACAGACTCTTTTTCTTTGTACTCCCTCCATTTACTTTTTCTTGATTGTTGCAATCTGATCATCACTGACAAACAAGATTCCCAGACACAGGCAAAAATTTTCAATTGCCATTCCAATGCAACGCTAGTGTCCTCAGCCCATTGAAAATAATGTGTCTTGCAAGATAGGGTAAAGAAGAATGAGAGAGAGAGAGAGAGAGAGAGAGAGAGAGAGACAATATTTTCTGAAAAAATGATTGATTATTCATTCATGCATGATTGCTTACACATAGCATCTCTATTTATAGTAAAAGAGCTGTTTACACTGATGAGAGTTGAGTTAGTTATAACAGCTGTCAATGAGCTGTCATAACTAACTTCCTATGCTCTGAACAGTTCTGAGTCATTAACTCAGAACATGTATCTCAAACTACACAAGCATGTTTTGAGATGCTCATCTTGATCAATCCAAGAGTTATAGGCAGAATTGAGAGTTTGGTTGCCTTGATCATCAGTAAGATACTATGGAGGACATTCAGCCTTGCCTGTAATATGATCGAGCAGGTTAGCTTTGAACACAGTTTGAATCTGTGTCTTCCATATGATGTAATTATTGTTATCAAGCTTGATACGCACTAGAGAACTAAAGTTTGGAAAGAGAAATTTCAGTTCTGGTGCTAGATCAAGAGGAGCCATTGATGAACTATCAAGAAAGCTTGAGAAAGAAGATGAATTAGGGTTAGGTTTTGTGGATAATGAAATTGAGAAAATTGTTCGGTGATTTGATAGAGTGAGAGGAGGAGAAGCTTCGATGAGAAGGCTTCTAGAGGAGCTTTAATGGAGCTCAAGAGCTGTTCTCCAATGGCGGACTTCAAGCTTAGGGTTTCTGCAGAAGTGAAGAATTCTGCAGAAAAAAGTTGTTGAAATGCTGCAGTGAGCTTGTGTGAAGCTTCGACTGAGAAATTAAAGCTTCAATTGTGAAGCTTTAATGGAGTTTGATGAGTTCTCCCATGGAGTTTTAGCTTCGAGAAGAGAAGGATCAGCTAGCTCTATGATACCTTAAAGAAAGATATAGAAAGAGAAAACTGAAATGAATTTTAGAATTGTATTATTGCTTACTTCTGAAATGAGTACAACATATGTATTTATAGTTGAGGTTTACATGTGCTAAAGCTAGGACAGCTGTCAAAGTTTAGTTGCTTAACTAATCTTTGCCAGCCTGTACATTACAATTGAACTGCTACTAACAGTATACAATAGAGCAGTGCAATTATCTTTATTTAATAACCAACTCTAGTTGCTATCCTTATCACTTATGCTAACTAACTTTACAATAGAAACAGAATACAATATGCTTTTATACTTTGTCATCCCCCCTCAAGATGTGCTTGGAATGGCCAAGTGGCAGCTTGTTTAGGAGAAAGGTGAACTGACTTGTAGGCAGGGGCTTTATGAATAGATCTGCTATTTGTTCCTCTGAGGCAATGTAGGAAATCAGTAATTACATGGCTACCACTTGTTCTCGAACAAAGTGGTAGTCAAGTTCAATATGCTTTGTTCTGCCATGGAAAACTGGATTGGTAGCCAAAGCTAAAGCTGACTTGTTATCACAGTGTCAAACAGGGGTTGAGACTGGTATGTGTAGATCTTGTAACAAGTAGGTAAGCCATCTTAATTCAGCTGCAGTATGGGTCATTGCCCTGTACTCAGCCTCTGTGGAGGATCTGGCCACTGTGGCTTGACTCTTTGAACACCAAGACACTGCATTCCTACCCAGAAATACTTGAAACCCAGTACTGGACCTCCTGTCTTGTGAATTGCTTGCCCAGTCACTGTCAGAATATGCATGGAGGTATAGGGGGCCCTGACTGGAATAGAACACCATGATTCAGAGTACCTTTCACATACCTTAGACCCCTTTTAAGTGCAGAGTAGTCAGCCGTAGTAGGACTATGCATGTGTTGACACAATGTATTGATTGCAAACTGTATATCAGGCCTAGTGATTGTAAGGTACTGTAGTGCACCTACTAAGCTTCTAAACTGTGTTGGATTTGCATAAGGTGTAGTATCAACAGTGGCTGTGCAGGAGACTTTAGAGTAGGTAGGAGTAGCAGATGGTTTGCAGTTACTAAGACCAGCTTTGTGTAGTAATTCCTGTGCATATTTAGTTTGATGAAGTAGGAGAGAATGGGCTTGAGGTGTGACTTCTATTCCTAGGAAATAGGAAAATGTACCAAGATCTTTCATAGAGAAATTAGTGTGCATAGCAAATATGAAATTCTGAATTGCAGTTGAAAAGGAGCCAGTGAGAATAATATCATCTACATAGACAAGAAGGATTAGGATGTGAGAGGCTGTCTTTTGGACAAATAAAGAGGTATTAGCTTTGCTACACTTGAATCCTTGAGAAATAAGAGAGGAGGACAATCTGCCCATGGGGCCCGTTTTAGACCATATAGAGACTTATGCAACTTGCAGACATGAGTGGGGTGGTTAGGGTCAGTAAATCCCTGTGGTTGAACCATGTCAAGTTCTTCATCTAAGAGGCCATGTAGGAAATCATTAGAGACATCCAATTGCTGCAGTGGCCAATTATGATGAAGAGCAAGAGTGATAACTATTCTAATAGTTTGTGGCTTGACAGCTGGGCTAAAGGTTTCTGTATAGTCAATTCCAGGTTCTTAGTGATATCCCTGGGCAACCAATCTTGCCTTATACCTAGCTATGGTGCCTCTGAGTGAGTTTTAATCTTGTAAACCCACCTGCAGCCTATTGGATGCCTATTTGATGGTAATGGCACCAAAGTCCATGTATTTTGGTTGAGAAGAGCTTGATACTCTTCCTGCATAGCTTGGTGCCAATGTGTATATTTAGAGGCTTCTTTGTAGGAAGATGGTTCTGTAGTGGGAGGGGTGGTTATTAGGGTATTGAGGTTATAAACAAGTGGTGGTAAGCAGTTTGTTTTGGATCTAGTCAACATAAGATGACTAGACTGAGGAGCTAATGTGTGAAAAGGTTCTTGAGTGGTTGAGGTGGAAGACTGAGTTTGATTATTAGCTTTTTGAGGAAGAGTCTGCAATTGCATTGGAGGTCATAATACTGTCCATAGGTGAAACAGAAGAAGATTCTGCAGAAGGATGTGAGGTAGGAAATGAAGCTTGAGGTGTAGTAGTAGGTTCTGTTGATGCACTAGGAGCTGCAGTTGCTGCAGCAGAAAGAGATTCAGTAATAGAGGATGATGGCTGATAAAAGTTAGAAGGTATATGAAAGATAGGAGTGATAGGGGTTGAGTGGACTGAGGTGTAGTGGATGTTGGGGGAGTGGCAGAGTAAGGAAAGACATTTTTTGAAAATCTCACATGTCTAGAAATGTACACCCTTTGTGTGTCTAAATCCAGGCACTTATATCCCTTAGTGTTGGGGCAGTAGCCTATAAAGACACAAGTTTTTTACCTTAAGTTTATTCTTGGCATAAGGTCCAAGCTAAGGGTAACATAAACACCCAATCACTCTTAGGATAGAATAGTCAGGTTTTGTGGAGTAGAGGATCTCAAAAGGAGATTTATTATGAAGAGTAGGGGTAGGGAGCCTATTAATGAGATAGTTGGCAGTGGCTACTGCCTCTAACCAGAACTCAGAAGGAAGTTTAGAGTGATTAAGAAGGGCCAAAGCTGTTTCTATGAGATGCATATGCTTTCTCTCAGCTTTGCCGTTCTGTTCTGGAGAATGAGGACATGAAGTTTGATAAATTATGCCTGAAGTAGTTAGGAATTGACTGAATTGGTTGTTAATAAATTCAGTACCATTATGAGTCCTGAATGGTTTTATTGTAGCATTAAACTGATTTTGAATCAAAGATGTGAAACTGAGAAAGGCAGAAAAGGCAGCAGACTTAACTTTGAAAGGATAAATCCATGTAAATTTGGTAAAGTCATCAAGAAACAGTATGTAGTATTTGAAATCCATACATGAAGGAACTGGTGCTGGGTCCCACACATCATAGTGGTCCAGTTGGAAGGGAAAAGTAGTAACAAATGTAGACAAAGAAAATGGAAGGTTACGTGCATTGCTAATAGAGCAAGCAGTACAATCTCTAGTATGATTAGGTAATCTAATATGTAACATAGAAGAAAGAAGTTGTGCAGTTGGCCTGGAAGGATGCCCCAGTCTTTGGTGCCACTGCAAACTTGTTATTTGGGAAGTCGAGTGTGCAGTACAAGTAAGAACTCTACTTGCAGGTGGAGTATGATGAAATGAATTGCAAGGCAAAGGGTAGAGTACTTGTTTACAAGGGGCCTTGACCAAGATCTTGTGGGTAACATTGTCCTTGACAGTGACACCCTTAGAATCAAAAATAAGAGTGCAATTATTATCTCTTGTGAATCTAGAAATAGATATTAGATTAGAGGAGATTTGGGGAATAAAGAGGACAGAGGATAGGGAGAGAGAGGAGTTAGTGGTAGTGATTGTGCTTGTGCCTACACTATGAATGGACAGAGTATTACCATTTCCTACTGTGACAGTCTCAGCACCTTCATAGGGCTTAGGATGATTGAGGTGTGCCAAATCATGGGTGACGTGTGTTAGCCCTAGAATCAAAATACCACTAGTTGTCAGGTGTTGTGACTAGTCCTGCTGCAGCAACCATCACTTTCTTGTTCTGTTTTGGGCAGCTATAATTCACAGCATCAAACTTGTGCCAACACTCAAGGGCTGAGCGATTTGGCTTCCCACATATTTGACAGGTGATTGATGTTGTGGTAGTAGAATTAGATTTCTGGGAGGTGTTGTTGCCATTGTTATAACCTCTTTGGCATCTGCCTCTGCCTCCCCTGTTATTCCTTCCTTTACCTCTGTTTGAGTTATCTTGACTGTTAGAGGTTTTTGTATAGAGTGCAATAGGAAGTTCATAGGATGAATTGTGGTTGAGCTTGGTGGATTGAAGAAATTGAATGTTCAACTCTTCTGTGAGTAAGAGACTAGTGAGCTCAGTTAGGGTTACAGTGCCTGATTTCATTCTGATTTTGGCCCTGAAATTTTCATATTCCATGGGCAGACCTTTAAGAATATACATAATGAGATCTTCTTCATATCAATAGAAGTAGCTGCAGCAGTGAGACTATCAGTTATGCCTTTGACCTGATCAAAATAGGCTTGCATAGACTGATGTCCTTTGGTTAGTGTGTGGAGTTTGTTTTTCAAATGATGAACATGAGATCTACTATGAGAATTAAACCTCTGCTCTAGAGTCTGCCAAATTGCAACTGCAAAGTTCAAGTGAAAGACCTGTGACAACACTGAAGAAGAGATGGAGGCTATTAGACGGGGTTTGAGATGCTTATCTATGGTGATCCATTCTGTATATTCAGGATTTGTGCTGGATGTGTTATTTTTTGTGTTGATAGTCTTTGGAGGACATTTGATTGTGCCATTGACATAGTCTAGAAGATCATAGGCTTGAAATATAGTTTGCATTTGTGCTTTCCAAATCAAGAATTTGAGTTCTCTTGTTGAATTTTGACCAAGGAATTCAAGTTTTGAAGCAGTAATTTCAATCCAAAAGGTAAATCTTGACCAGAAGGTAGAACCATGGTGATACTTGAAAGAAACCCTAGCAATTTGATAGAAGTTGAAAGAGGAAGAAAGAAGAAACCCTAGGTTGAAGAAGACTAGAGATTTCACTCTGTAGACTCTGCCGGTGGAAAGAAGTGGTGAATTTGTTGAATCGAAGCTTCAGAGAGCTACTTCAATGGAGTCGTAGAAGCTTCAGAGAGCTGCTTCAATGGAGTGGCAACCCTAGCTGGTGGTGCGAGGAGAAGTACTCAAGTTGAGCAGTTGAAGCTTCAGAAAGCTTCTGTAATGGAGTCACAGGGAAGAGATTGATGAAAACAAGCTTAGTTTTCAAGCAAAAATGGCGGATTTAGCATCCACAGGAGAATCTCCTGCTCTGATACCATGAAGAAGAATGTGAGAGAGAGAGAGAGAGAATATTTTCTGAAAAAATGATTGATTATTCATTCATGCATGATTGCTTACACATAGCATCTATATTTATAGTAAGAGAGCTGTTTACACTGATGTGAGTTGAGTTAGTTATGACAGCTGTCAGAACTAACTTCCTATGCTCTGAACAGTTCTCAGTAATTAACTCAAAACATGTATCTCAAACTACTTATGCTAACTAACTTTACAATAGAAACAAAATACAATATGCTTTTATACTTTGCCTAGGGTATTATGGAGGCACAGATAAATAAGTGATCAAGGTGATTATAAATTTGATTGTATGATAAATCATTCCAATGATTAATCTACATGCTTAAAAGGAAGGAATGATCTAATTTGGCAGTTCTGGCCTTCTCTATCTGCCTTCTATTCCTAGAAGAGAATGCAAGTATAATTAACCAAAGTGAAGAGGTTATCTTTGATACTTCCAAAAAGCTACAAGTCAATCTGATGTCATTGGATCCATAATGATTGCAGCAAGCAACATATTGCAAATAATAAGCAAGATCATACAGAGAAAGTACATGCACAAACAAGCAGCCTCCCCACTCCCCAGCCCCACAAAAAAGAACGAAGGAAGTTTACAGAGAAGAGAGAGGGGTAGGAGGACAAACTTGTAAAATAATCATTTGAAATTATACTATTTGTTTTGCAACCAATAGTTAGCTGAAATATCATCAACCAAGTACTGCATTTAAAGGATTGCAAGATGTAGTTCTCCATTAACCAGTAAAGACATTCTAGAGAGACCTCTAGCAACTTTCTGAAGCCACTATTAACTCACTCTCTATACTTTGACAGATGTACCAGTGAACCAAATTGATAGGAAGGCTGAAAAAACCTAAGATTTGGTTGAGCTCTTCCCTTGCAAAGGTTACTTCATCCCATGCCAAAATATACAAGCTTTTGGAAAAAGAATTATTTTGTTTAAAAACCATTTTACCAACTCAAATATTCAGACAGACTAATATTAAAGAAAAGAGTATAGCAATATAGGCATGTAACAGCTGCATGTGAAAGAGGTGACGCTGATAGGAGTCAAACAACCAAGACAACAGTGGAGCCAGTCTTTGAGGCCCGAGATATGAATTGTCTATCATTATCTGCCCATTCATGATTCCAGAAGAAATTTTTGAATCTTTTGGTTCAAATGTGTTTTGGAAGCAAAGCACCAAAAAGAAATTCCTAGCTGTTAACAACTCATTGTGTGAGAAATGTCTACCACTTCGCAAAAGAAAAAACATGAAGCCATCCAATAATGGAAACGCACAGTTGTTATGTAGAAACAATTAAAAATTCCTTGAACAAAGGATGTCAAGAATATATTATTTCCGTTGTTCCTTAGTACCTCACCAAGAGTAACCGGGCTCCTTCCAGGAACAGCAGGATAAAATGTTAGTGCAACAACTCGAGTAAGAAAGTCCAGTTCTCCTTCCAATTCTTCAAAGTCATATAATAACGAAAGGCTAGAAGCATCTTGGGCATGTAAACGTGCACCTGCCCCAGTGACAGCCATATCCTCTGCACTAATTGGTCCTGGAAGGGGTATTAAAAGATTCGTCCCTGTTGCACATTGTGGAATAGAAGCTCCCTGTAGAAAATGTACATTGTCAGATCAGAAACTTTTGGAAGTAATTGTCCACCATAAACAAAAGCTAAGACCAATCTTATACAAACTTATGCAATATATGATGAAGCCGCACCCCCCGGCAGGCCAGCCCCATTGCGAGAAGTTTAAGGAAAAAGAACAAATTACTAACTTCAAAGACATCTATGCTCTTTTAGATAAAAAAACACAACCACCACCCAAAAACACGTGAATATGAGGAGCAGCATAGCTAGAGGTATTTCCATAACATCCATGAAATACGAGGAAACACTTAAAGCCCCTATCAAACAACCATAGGTATTATCTTCTACTCCCCTGGCCCTACTCCCACCCAAAGAGAAAATGAAAGGGAAAATATTTGTTCATGTATGAACATCATAAGTGCCAAGTGTGTAGGAGGTTTAGGAGTCCCTCAGGTTTGTCCAATAAGGATGTGCACGAAACCAGTAAATGCCCTGCCTTGATTACCTACAATAAAACGACTATAAGACAATAAAGCAGAAGCAGATATTCAAGTTACAACTGAGATTACAATCCTATACTGCATTGATTTGTTCAGAGTTAGCCATTGAGTAAGACTTTCCCATTTCACTTAATGTCAAAAGCACATTGAGGGGGCCCAATCGATGTACATCAGAAGGTCCACTACTTTTACAATTAGACATAGATGTGATCTAAAACTGCAGAGGAGGAAGTCTTAAGAACTATCTTTTCCATGTGTTCCATGGACTATGACATGCAAAAGCTCTTCAAGTCCCTTTAACCAAGTATAGTAAGAAAGCTATACAAGGCCGACTTCCCAAATCCCTTTCCACATTTTTGTCCTTCCAAACAGTAAGTTGCTCAAGATAAATTTTTCAATGTCCTTGGGCAGAAATTCCGTCCTGAAAATAAGATACAAAAAAATCCCAAAGTTACACAGCAACAGGACAATGTTGAAAAGATTATTAGCATCCTCTGCACCTTTTATGCATTTAAGATAATAGTCAACATAACTTTCTGACTTTGTCCCAAAGAATTTCCAGCATGCGTCCTTTTCCTGCTGCTTTATCTTTGAAGAGCATAGATTTTTACTTGCTCTTAAAGAAGATAAACTAGATCAGAAATTGCATGAAGCTCCAATGGTGTTTACAGAATGAGAGAAGTTCAAGAGCCTATGCCTTTCTTGAATACTTTACTCTTTGAAAGCACTGGAGACTACTCCACTGCATGGATCCAGAGTGCTTTGGTGTATTGTTTTCCTATTTTGGAATCATCGAGTTTAACCCCAACTAACATTGAGAATTGTTTTCAATAATATTAGCATAGACAGGAAAATGAGTCCGCATTTGGAGTAGACCTGCTTTTGCCTTCTTTGGTATATATGCTTGGGGAGAAATGGCGAGCTATTGGAGTTATAATGCTGTTAAAGAGACTAAACGACTCTTGCAAATTTTGTTTGCTTAACAAAGATACGCCATGTAAATTAGTAATTATTCTTCCTTCTATTGTGTTGTTAGACGATAGGACATTTTTTCTGGTGACAAGCAACTTATTTAAAGAAAAAGAAATCTTTACAGCCCGCCACCAGGATGAAACTATTCCACAGGCAATGAGGAATCAGTTACTCCTATTATTGAAATTCCATTTAGTTACCTGGCTCAAGCAATTGCCATTGATCCTCTCTTCAGAAGTGATCGAAAACCTTCATTTCGGGTTCAAGGAAGGAAGTAGTAACTACTTATGTATACACGTATGCATAAGAAGATATCTATTTTTGTTGATTTTTTAGTAGTTTTCCACATTAGGCTATATGTGGAACAGAGGGAATTTCAATTCATTCTGTGTTTCTCAACTACTATGATATATATACATGAACTCAACGGAAAGCATGATTTGATATATATCGGGAAACTGAATATAAGACCACAACATCCAATGAGTATTGTAGTCAAAGCACATAAAGGACAGCATAAATGTACTACTATGAGAGACACACACACAGAGAGAGAGAGAGAGAGAGAGGTTCTTACAGCCAACTGACAATCAGGAGGTACTTTCATGTCAATGATACAATAGCTATAATTGTGGATTGAAGCAACATCTATTTCTACTTGGAAAGTGAATGTATAAGACCACAGCATATCTCCAAGCACATAAAGAACAGCATAAATGTTAAGTTTGGAGAATATAATGTCTAGAAAAGATATACCAGACCTCAACAACAAGCTTAAGTCCATCTAGATAGCGTCCTGTCCTCACATCAACTGTGGATGGAAAAGTTGAATCATCAGCACCGTGTGAAGCAGTGAGGAGCAGCTGACAAACATGACAAGGCTCTCCAAGATAGATAAAGAGTTCAACCACATCTGCAGCCTGTGGGCAAACCTGTTGGATTATATGTACACATCAATACAAGTAATTTAGACTACAGGATACAGTGACCAGGTTTTCCTCAATATAAATAATAAATGCTGGAAGTAATGCAGGTAGAGTCATTTTAACTGCAATAAAAGCTGAATAAACTAAGAATACTATATATAATGCACATATATTATATTGATAAGTTTCTTTTAAGAAGAATTAGTAAGTACCCATATGAGGTCTTTCCTTTTGAAGCTAAGAAGGCTGGCACCACCATTAGAACTTTGAAGCATGCTCGGGACCGGCTTAAGGAAGCACCCAGATGGGCGAGATGATACCTGTCATGATTACCATGAATCATCAGATACTACTTTATTGTAGCATGATGGTGAAATGTTAAAAAGCTTTTTTCTTTTTTCCTATTATTTTCATGACAGAGGTTAGTACAACTATTTATTTCTCTTTTCTGTATAAGGTAGAAATGGCTTTTTCTTGACAAGAGCAGTCGAGTATAGTTTTAGAACAATAAAAATATCCTCAGATAAAAAATAATAGCTCACAAGTTAGAGCTACTACAGATAGTGAAGATCAAGATTGATTCTGCACATGCTAGAGGACCTTCAGCTGTTGAGGATATTGCATAACTTGAAAATTGTCAGCCCTGACCCTGAGTTTCAAGTATATAAGCCACAACTTTTAATGTTGCAATTATTTTAAAAATTTTGTCCAACTCTGGAGAGAGGTAAAACCTAAACTCATTAAAATTCATTTTGTCTATGGTTTCTGGTCGGAAGAGGCCAGCTTCAAAAGTTGAAATCCCACATTTAAAGTTCTGGAGTTACTAAAAGGAAGCACCATACACCTACAACTATAAAGACATGCATACTTCAAAATTCTGTGAAGCTCAGTTCAGTACTTAGGACATTTTGTAAAATCAAGTGACAAAAACACGAGGTGTAACTTTAAGAAATTCTGGTTCCACTTTTTTTATGTGGCCTTTTAAGCAACTCTCCCGTAAGATACTTGGCAAATTCAATCTAATGTGATTAACTGACAGGACCAGACATGCAGATCATGATAGTTCACAGCCCCACACTATTACATATTTTTTCTATAAATACTTGGGTTGTTTTGGCATGAAATAGAGTTTTTTTTCCAAAGCATGCATGCAAGTAGAGCTACATAGTCTAAGAGACACAATTCTACTCTATTGTATTTTATGGGTCTTGTGATTTGAAGTGCTACTATTGCAAGAGAAGATCGTTGTATTCTTGGAGACTGCACTAGTGACCGTAAGCATCGTAGGCAACATGACAGTGTAACTCATAGACTGACTGTAAACACCAGCATAAGTTAAGTTGTTAGTGCAGGTTGAGAACAAAGTTTTTAGAGTTATGTCAAAATCCAAATACAGTTCAGATTGTTTTATCAGAAAGGCATGATCTATGGAAATCCCGAAGTTTGTCAAATCTCCTACTTTGACCCCCGCAGGAGGCTAAGAGCAGTAAGAAGGATACCACAATCAGCATTTGGAACCACATTGGAATAACCGATATTGATATCCATGTTTTAAATCTTTCTTCTTCCTAATATGTCCATTTGAACTATCCTAAGAGACCAACAACCATGATTTCGAGCAGACCAACAACCATGATTTCGAGCAGACCAACAACCATGATTTCGAGCAACCTGTAGATGGGATGAACTTTCAGCAAAGCCAGAAACAAAACAATTTTCCACCCTGCTTAGACACTTTTGGTCTTTTCCCTATCAGCTAGAGGTTATATTTTACACTTCAACATATGAATCTCATCTGGAACGACTAATAAAATGTTTATGGAAAAATTCATGAAAATCAGATGATGAGAAAAAGAAAATGTTTGCCAAAATAAAGAAAACTCAACAGGAAATTGTGAATTCACAAAGCTCGTCATCATATTGTGGCATGCCATCAACTCTGATTAAGCTGCGCATTTCTAAATGGCCAGTAGGCCCAGTACTGATATAAGATTTAGTATAAAAATGAGAACAGTGAGGTGGGAGAGACCATAGTCAGGTAAAACATTATAAAAATGCAGGAATCAGGTAGATATGAGTCTTAATGCCATTACCATTCAAGAAATCCTCCAAGATACTACAATATACAAAGAAAAGATAAATTATTGTGCTACGATAGCATACCTCATCTTGATATGGCATTCAATTGCTTGAACCAAGTTAAGCCACCATCAAAAATTACCAGGAAAAGATGCCAAAACAATTCATGATAATGTAAAAGAAAGAAGATTTCTAACTTTTAGTATCCTTAGCAGGTAGATGGATATAATGATCCAAACAAGAATATAGTCACATATACAAAATCCTTGGATCCTGTTGAACATCCACAATAGACTAATAGATCGAGAATCATGCCAGAACACAGTTAAAAGTTGACACAACCCGATATGCAATATAGATATCATGTATGCTCATCAAAATGTGAACAAAACAGCAAATATTACTAGAACATAAATTAAGGTCCCAAGTTGACCTCCTTAAATCTTAGGTCCAGATTTTAAGATGTAACAAAGGAGAAAAAAAAAAAGAGAAGCAAAAGAATATAGTAGACAAAACAATTAAATGATAGAATATAACTAAAAAGCTAATTGATAAAAGTCTAAAATAACATACATGTAAGGGTTCCATTGCAACTGAAGGAAGATGCTTGAAGAGCCTGAGTCCAAGAAAAATTTCCAGCTGCTTTTGACGAGAGCTATCTACTACTGCATTTTTATATCTTCTCTGGAGAGTGATTTTCATATTCTGTGCAGCGGAAAACTGTTTAAACTTTCCTCCTTCCTCATTAAATATACTAAGAATTTGGCTGTGCATGGCTTTAGAACCAGTATATAATGTGGCGTGGATATCACCAGCAACCAGGAAAAGGTCAGCCAGTTGAGATATAGGAGATAAGATTGTTAATCTCTTAAATTCCTCAAATGTCATGTCAAATCTCTTCCAAGGTTTATCTGGACAAGGATGATTCCATGTGGTTGTTCTAGTGTTGTGATCAATATAATACGTTTTCCCAGTTACAGCATCAGTTCGTTTCTCCCAGCCAGGTGGTAGTGGAGCTGGATATCCACCATTATTATTGGTCAACTGATAACCATATGCAAAATCACTATCAAGTGATATACCTAACCGTCTACATTGCTCTGCGAAAGCCTGAAGAGCACCAAAGTAACTAGCAGCATTCGTCCTATCCAATGAATCAGCACAATTAAAACGTATAACTCCATTTTGATGTGATCTTAGGCAGAAGGCACCATCAAAATCATCGTTACATATAATTTCACCTTTGCAATCTTTAATGCGCTGACGAGAGGGCAGATAATCCCCTTCAGAAATGCCTATAGAAATTGTGGGTGCTTTTAAAAGGTACCAAAGTCCTTCAATTGTGCGCTGTTCCCCTTTCAATTTTATACTCGCATGCCAATCATAATTTATCAAATGAACATGAGTATATGGAAGTTTCCCTGTTGATCTGATATAGTTCAATGATTCCTCAAAATGCTGCACTAAAATGGATTCAGATTTTCCTTCACCACTCCTAAGCAAGTTAACACAAACAATTGGAACCAAAGCATTTTTCTTCTGATTTCCACTAACAGCGAAGTCCAACTCTCGTGTATCATATCTCTTGGTTAACCTCTGATAGTACTCAGCACTTCCTTTATAAGGATCCCGATCTGAAACATATATTTCAGCTTCGGCCGCCGTGATTTTCAACTCTGCACCCCACCAGATAGGAATAGTGCCTCTTCGCCAAATATAGGTATTGAAAGGAACACTTTGACCAGTCCTTTTCGGAACCCATACAAGCTGCTCACACTCAACCTCATTACCTGCCCATTGAACAGCAAAAATGCATGGCATAAATTTATATTATATATGCCACTAAATGATGTCGTTGTAGAAACCAAAGCAATAAATAATTAATATGAAGAAATAGAGTTTCTACGTAATGAACATGATGTATAAGTGGGACAGGTAACTAGCATGCTGCAGGACCAACTCTGTGAGAGTATGTGTTTCTTTTTTTGGGGGGGTTCAGCTTGATGGTTCAACTGTATGAATTTCCTGCAACGTAGATAGACCAAACGAGGGAATGAATGGATAGGAATGGGAATTATAGTACCATTGGAAGAAGGGGGACCTGTGCACGCACAGTTGAGACCCCGAAAAATGGACAAATTCCTTAGTTTGAAGAAGGGGAGGGAGAAGGAGCCTTGACCCACAACAGATAGAGGAGGATTTGGGGAGACTCAACCGCCTTCCGAAAGAGATGCAACTATGCCGAAAAGACAATTATTTCACTTGCAAACATTTCTTTTCCTTTTTCATTCTGCCCTAATAGCAACTTTCAACAATCCCAAATGTATATAAGTGACAGAAAAAAGGAACTTCTCTATATATGTTTCCTTACTGCTAGTAATCAATCTCATACACATATGACCAAATCAGCAAGCACTAGACCTAAAAATGTTGAGCGATCATCAGAAGCCTACGGCTATATAGGCTTAGCGTGGCAAATTCTTTGTCAATTACAAAGTCTAGATTAATAACTACTGCAGAACCAAGCATCAGCAGAAACAATAATGCCTTGATACTCAATAATATGTCGATCAAATCACTGAAAAAGAATTAGAACGGAAACAAATCTGTAAGCTAATAATCAAATCAATATGCAGCCCTCATAATCCACTATAGTTATTTACAAGGTCAAATTTTGAAATCAAACATAAAAAGATATAAGTTTATTAACCTACCTGTGCTATAACATGAGTTTATTCCCCTTGCCAAGTATCGAGTACCAGGATGCAGCCTACTACGACGAGCTATGAGGGAAACAACCCCTTCTTGCTGACCTAAGCTTCCAAAGCACCGACATTCTGCAAATCCCTAAAAATGGTGTCAATTAAGTTAGCACTTCACAAAATCTCAAATGCCATTAATTTACAAAATTGGATGTGGAGCAAGCAAATGATTTGCAGAAATTCATGACAAGTCTTTAAGGGAAACTATAAGAAATCAAAAAATAATAATCAGAGCAGCATAAATTTTAGGATATCAGGTACAGGCTAAAAACCTGCAGTAGAATGACACAGTGCTGAGGAAGCCCAATGTTTCTAAAGGGCATTGAGAACCATTTATTCCAAACGAATTCGTCATCAGGGTTCTGCAAGGGCATACGACTGGGGAAAGGCCGAGTGATGTCCCTGGTTTCACAAAAAAAGTGTTTCCCATCAATGTCAAGTTCGGTCAATTCTTGAACATTCTTAATTTCTCCTTTACCCTGAGGTTGGGGGTATTGAAGTGAAACTTTAATCCACTGGCTCTCAGTTACTGTATATACACAACCTCCACCAGGTAAAGTTGGAATGCTGGCAGACAATTTTGTTGCAACAAGTAGCAAGGCAAAGCCACCAAGAGCCGCATAGCCCAATATGGCCCTCGCATAAATTATACCCTTACAGAGCCATTTTGAACCATTTGTTAAATAATCCAAAGCTTCATTTTGGGACTTAAAAACATCATAGCCCAGCTTTGCAGTATAACGAAGTGCTCCAGTCGTTGGATCAACATAGATCACCTGAGTGTCAGTCCTAGAAGACAAGCTGACAATAATATATACTTCACCAGATTCCAAGGTGACAACAACAACAGATGTGTCCTGTTGGTGACCAACTGCCATGAATACAAAATGAAATACATGAAGTCAGGAAGAAGAGAATTAATAAGGCAATAACTAAAAGATTGGAAACACAAAGGAAAAGGATATCGAAATGGTGGAGAAACAATTACTCTCAAAATCAATCAAAACACCAAACTCATTTCAATCATCCTTGATTCATGATGAGACAAAAAGCAAGAAAAATTGGAGCAGAACAGTTCCTTGCTCAAAGCTCAACTATGCTACAAGAAGTTCCAATTACTCTTAACTAAAAGAGGTGATCCCGAGGCCAGTAAGAACTGTTGAACAACCATCCAGATGCATAGGGTCTGTTTTCACAAGTCAGACAGTAGAAAATCCAATTACAAATATGCTCCCCAAGGGGAACAGAGCAATTGGAGAACTTAACAAGAAGAAGAGCACCGGAGGTTCTCTTTTGCGAATGACAAGGTGAACATAGTAAAGAAGTGACATGAACAGAGTTCTTCAATGTCTTATAGAGTGAATTTTAGGAGAGAATAGCCAAAGATAAGGGGGGTTGCAAAGTGAGCCAGAACTTACATTTTGAAATTTTAAACAATGGATGTTGAATAAGTAGTGCCAGAGAAGCATTACATATGTGGTATAATACTCTTAAAGTTAAGAGTTTCTACTTTGGGAAAGTGGGCGCTTGGTTTGGGACATCACAGAAAGGGAATGTTGACAACTGGGCATTCAATTTGAGACAAAGGGAGTACCATTGGAACAAGAAGAACAAACAACTTGCATATATAAGTGCAAAATAGATACTATCAGCTTTTGGAGGATTAGAAATCAGGTTCCATTATGATCACCAAGAGGGATATGGGGCCAAGATGGGGGGCCAAAGTCATGTGCTTCAAAAGGAATTAAGTAGCATTCTTCTTTCTTTGGAACCCACAAACCATTACTTCATAGTCCTAAAAGCATCTCCTGTTCCCACGCTTCTCACTTCCACAGATTGGAAAAAAGAAGTCCATCTCGAAATTTCACTTTTTTCTTTTTGTTTCCTTCCAGTTTAGCAGCTTTACAATTACACCGTTTCTTTAAGCCACCACCATAGCAACGTAGTTGATGATACAAAACGAATTATAAAGATTGAGGAAAGGAAACAATGAAAACATAGAGATTGAATTATTAAACAACAGGAAAAATGTGAATTATAGAGATCGCTAGATACAATAGCTACATAATCACACAATATCTTTGTTTGATTCTCAACTTGTAAAACAATAAAACTCTTTATTCTCAAGAAAACCCCATTCCCCTCATTCTTACTAAGGCCGCTATCAGTCTTCTGCATTTTCCTTTTTCTTCTTCCTTAGGAGTTGTGCAGTACTACTATTTATTCAAGCAATCCAAGATTAGTTGCAACCTGATTAAGGTAACAACAAATTTAAACAAGTAAGAATGTTTCATTTATTATGATTGTCACTACAGAAGGAAGCGATTAGAAAATGTGATTGAACAGGAAAGAGAAACTTTGACTTCAATTGAACCCATATGAGCGAAATATAGGGGATTTGGGTATCTTAATCCTTTTTTTCTTTTTTCTCTCTCGGTCCCATATCAACCAAATTCACATAGGCGCAAAGGACATTGTATTCTTTTGGTTGTATCCTAGCCCCTTATTGGCATAGCTTTCCATGACTATTTTCTCAAAGCACTCTTCCCTTTATCTTTGGGTGTGGGAGGGGAAAGGTTTGTGCTTAATGAGATACACAGTGTACTAATGCAATATTATTGTGGAGCATTTCGAAGAAAATTCTACACACAGCCGGCTCAGGCTTGTTTCCTAATTATCGATCATTTAATGGCTAATAACTAGGACGAAGCCATGTAATTCCATGAATAATCAAGTAGTTCTTTTGAATTGGGATCATTGCACTACTTGGTCATCTAGACAGGCATCGTATCTCTAATGAACTACTTTGGCACGTCTTAAATGAACAAAATGACAACTTTGAGAGTGTCCCACGAGGTTTTGTAACCAGATCAAAAATTTAGCAAGTAAGAGAATATGAATACTAGCAATTACAATGACAAATTGGAAGTCACAAAGCTGATGATGAGTATAAGTCTTGTGCCACCTCTCTACTTACATATACCTCAAACAAGTTCTTAGCAAAATCATAGTATGACACAAAGAAACATAGTTCTCAATGTCTCACCAGCTGATTCCATGTTTTCAAGGTCAATTCTTTTGTTCCCTCTTGACAGCCTTAAGGCTCGTAATATCTGATAGACAAAATGAACAACGTAATTAGATGTGAGTCACTCTTGAATTTCAAAATAAATTACAACAGAGTAACATGAGATAAGTAGAAAAGTGAAAACACAATCACGCTAGGCAAAAAATAACAACAGGTGACAATTGTCCCTCAATGTTCCTAATACTTAGCCAGCTTTGAAATATAAATACTATATAAAAGGCAAATTGTGCACGAAGCTCTACTATGCACAGAGTTCAGAGAAGGGTCAGAACTACTATGGGCCTATTGTATGCAGCCTTACCCATGATAAACGCTTACAGCTCCTAGACTTCCACTCTCAACTAGTAAGCTCACCTTCTGTGCTTTTTTTTTTTTAGAAATGAATGAATTTTTATTAATATTCACCAAGGGGTGCAGCCCAAAAGCTATACATTCTTAAATACTATCTACATCTACCTTACAAGATCCTTTAGTCCAAAAACATAAATCATTATTTATATAATGGTTTTTTAAGGCCACTAAAATGGACTCCTCCCATTCAAAAGCTCTACAATTTCGTTCTTCCATAAAGTCCAAATGATGGCAATAGGGACCATTCGAAGCTCACCTTCTGTGTTAATATAATTTTTTTTTTTTTTTGGCTCAGTACCTTCTGTGTTAATATTATGTCCTAAACAAATCTACTTTTCTCAACAATTTCAAAAACTAGTCCCACACACATCTAACCACCTTCCAGCAAACTCTCCTAACCCGAGTTAAGCGGTCTGAAATTCCTAACATTCTAGACCAAACTTTAATAAATCTACCGCGAAATAAACTATTACTAATTTATTTACACAACTTTTCAATTATATTTGATCCAATCGCACCCGAAAAATAAACGATAAAATATCTATTCATTAGATGACATGAATTCAATTGGTGAAGCTAGGGTATCATGTAATTACCAAATTGCAAACTAAGCTAATAGAATGCAGTCAACTTTCATAATCAAAAGTCAAAATTGATTACCTAAGTATATACTTAAAAGAATATGAATAGAAGAGGATCTAATTTTGCTTTTACTCATATTGATAAATACTGCTAATCAATGAGAGCCAAATGAAGCAGATCTAATACATTTATGTCACCAAAAAAATGGGAAAAGTCAATTAAATAAAAATCTGATAGCTTAAAGGATCACAGTTGTGATACACACATGTATGTGTATATCCATATATATATATATATAGAGGGAGAGAGAGAGAGAGAGAAGCAGCTCACCGGGAAGTTGCATCAGAGAGAGAGAGAGAGAGAGAGAGAGAGAGGACTCAGGTGAAGCTTTGTGCTTTACGGTCCGGTTTGGTGGTCATTTACTTGTGCCATATGTAAAGAGAAAATATTTAAGTATTATATGTCATATTACTTTTTATAGATTTTCTTTTTGTCGTTATATTTTATAGATTTCATAATATGGTATGTAGCGTTAGTAGTCACGAAGCTTGTTGAAATTTAAAAATTTCCCACTAAATAGTTATTTATTTTAAATCGCCTATTAAACTTATTATTTACTTTATTCACCCTATTAGTTTACACATTTGGATTTAATATATTCCCTATTGCCTTCCCTAAATCGATCCACTAGTAAGTAGCGGGATAAGGTAAAAATCCGCTCAATCTATATTCTTGAACATAAAGTTATGTCTTCGGGTAGAAGATCTAAAAAATAAAATAAAGATGAGACGTGGGATGTATCTCGGGAAATAGCTCTAACGTTCAAGTTAATATTAAGTTATAAGGTTGGACATAGGGATGGCAACGGGTCGGTTATTTGTAATTTTTGACAAAACTAAAACCGAAATCGTTTAGCAAATCGAAACCGAAACCGAAACTGAAAACCGACAGGTTTAAAATTTTTTATCCAAAATCAAAATCGACGGACTTAAAAAAATCGCGGTTATCCTAATCCGAAACCGATTATCTAAAACAAATTAATTTAAATAAAAAATTTACTCCATAAATACTGTAAAAAAATCAATTTTAATGTTGAAGAAACCTAAAAATGAAATAAAACGAAATTCATACACAATGCAATAAAAATTAAAAAATAAATTACATAACCATTAATTCATATCTAAAATATCCACCAAATTGAAAAAAAAAATTATTGTCTTCAAAACTACAACAGAGAACACCAATAATACATCCCCTAACACCACAATTTCTAGACAAAACATCAAGGCACGATTTAGATCTACAACATACAGCATCAAAACACACAAAAATGTCACAAAGTAACAATAATAAACTAAAAACTGACAAGATAAAAAAAAAATCCAATACATCGTTGTCATCATCCTCTCCCTCGGCGATTATGGCTGCAGCGACGTCGTCATCTTCGGCTTCAGAATCATTAGCTCTCAATTAATGAGAATGTTTGTAATTAACAAAAAAAAAAAAAAAAAGAAGCTCAAAAGTACTTGAAATTAAAAAATAAAAAAAGAAATTACATATGAAAAAAGTCCCTTAAATGCTGAGTTGAAGCTTGAAGAAAAACAATGCATGTTGTGAATACGTTGTGAGGCAGTTAGTGGCTGGAAAAAAAAAAAAGAGGAAAAAAGATATAAGATTAAATGAGAGCTTTAGTCTTGAAGACGGGAGAGACGACTTGAAGAGATGAGCAGCTTGAGAGTTGAGATGAGAACTTGGGAGTAGAGATGAGACTTGAGAGTGGAGAGCGGCTGAGTGAAGAAAAGTAAAAATGTTTAATCGTTTTATTGCTTTTAGCATTTTTGGTTAAAACTTAAAAGTTGAAAGAGAATTGGGCTTTTAGGCTTAAATGTAAAAGAGGATTGGGCTGACCTTTTTTTTTTTTTTTGAGCAGTAAGAATTGGGCTGATGTTAGGAGTACTAGGCTTTTTTTAGTTATTATTTTAAAAATGGTAGTATTAGGTTTATATTATATATTTTTATCAACTTTCAACATTATATTATATATATATATATATATATATATATATATATATATATATATATAATTAATAATTGGATTTTAGATTTCAGTTTTTTTAACGTTAAAAAGTAAAACCTATTGGTTTATTTATTGATTTTCCCTTATAAAATCCAAACCCTAATAGATTCTTCATCGGTTTTGTTATCGGATTTTTATCGGGCAGTTATCTGTTAGTTTCGGATAAAACGAATATCCGTTGTCATCCCTAGTTGGACATAGAAACTCAAATGAGTTAATATTAAGTGAGTATATGAAATTGCAATTATGTGTTTACGGCTATGCAGTTTACTATTTATAATTATTTATCATATGGATCACAGTGTCAAGTCATACATAATGACAAAATAAAGGTTACAGCTCGGGAGCCTATTTATGCTCGAAGGATCATTTATTCTCGAAAAACTGTTATGGCAATTTTACTAATTTGCCCCCATCAGTTACACCTTGGATTATTTGGGCCCTTTTCACCTATTATGTATGTCGCACGCTTTTTTAAGGTGGACAAAAAAGTTATTTTTGTGCCTTACTAGAGGCGCCAACAATTTTTTGCCTATTTTTTATCTACATATAAATATACTAGTGAAGACTTGCCCATGTCTATGAACGGGCTGAATACAATGTATATTAAGAAAATATCGTAAATAATTGGTTGTAAGATTTTCAATTGTGGTTATATTTTTTAAACAATTGCAAAAACTGTTTTAAAATTGAATACAATGAAAATCAGCATGTATCAATGAATTGAAATTATTAAATAAATAGTATTAATCATATAGATTCTAATATAATTAATTCAACTAGTATATTTGTTATGTAAGTGGGTCTTTTCACACAACAAAATTATAAGCTCTATTTTATAAATAAATCAAAAATAAAAATTTTCATAAGTCATAAATAAATGTAGATAAATAAAATGATAATTTTAAATCCATAATTGGTATTGATGTATTTATATTTTTAGGCCTATTTCCTTGTGTTTTAAAATTAATTATGCACATTGATTGAAAATTTTGATCACTTTAATTGTATTTTTGTGCACGTAGGGTAGTGATGATGAAAGAGAAATTGGAGCCAAATTTGGAAGAAAAATGATTGAAGAAAAGGAGCACAGCTTTATGGTGAAAATGTTTTGAAAAAAAAAAAACCATAAACTAACAATTGTTGACCAAGGCAAAAAAGCCTCATCTGTTATAAAATAACTGCAAAAGACAACAGATAGTATAAAGAGAAAACTGAAACTCTTATTCATTTCTGAATGATTTACATTACAATTATTCTTATCTATTTACAGAGTTTTAGAAACTAGTAGCTGATGACTGCAAGCTGTTTACACTGCTGCTTGTAAGCTGCTTAGTAGCTGGTGTCTGCAAGTTGCTTACGCTATTGCTTGTAAGCTGTTTATATTGATAGTGAATATACACCAATCGATATTTCATAACACTCCCCCTTAGATATTCATTATAAAAATATGTTTCATTAAAACCTCGTCAAAAAAACCCAATAGGATAAAAACTTGACTAAGGAAAAAGAGTACATTGTCTTTATGAGAAATACTATTGCATTAGGCTTGCCTCGTTAAAATCTTACCAGACAAAGCCCAGTTGGGATAAAAACCTTGGTGAAAGAAAAAGAGTACAATGCACAAATATCATCTCCCTCTCATGATGACAAATCTTTTAGGCGGTGCATTCCATATCTTTGTACATGTGATTTGAAGATCGTTGGTAGTAATGCTTTAGTGAATAAATCTGCTGGATTTTCACTCAACTGTACTTGCTGAATATCAACTATTCCGCTTGTTTGGAGCTCATGTGTGTAGAAGAATTTCGGTGATATATGTTTTGTTCTTATCACTTTTGATATAACCACCCTTGATTTGTGTGATACATGTTGTGTTATCTTCATATAGTGTGGTTGGTCGGTCTTTGTCGGAGGGTAATCCACATGATTCTTGAATATGTTGGATGACATATTTCAACTAAACACATTTTCGGCCAGCTTCGTGAATAACTAAAATTTCAGCATGAATAGAGGAAGTAGCAATCATTGTTTGCTTCATGGACCGCCATGATATAGCAGTGTCACCAAAATGAAAGATGTATCCCGTTTGTGACCTTGCTTTATGAAGATCTAATAGATAACCAGCATCAGCATGACCAATTAATGAAGATCTTGATTGTCTTGAATAGAATAAACCCATATCTAGTGTTTCACGCAAATAGTGGAATATGTGTTTAATTCCATTCCAGTGTCTGCAAGTTGGAGTCACACTATACCTGGCAAATAAGTTAACAAAAAAAACAATATATGGCCTTGTATTATTAGCTAGGTACATTAATGCGTCAATGACACTCAGATATGGTGCTGCAGGACCAAATAACTTTTCTCTATATTCTCAACAACAAAAAAAAAGGAAATATTGTCACATCAAATGGCCTAACAACCATCGGGGTTGTTAGTGGATAAGCTTTATCCCTATAAAATCTTATTATAAACTCAACCATTGTCTCATTAAAAACCTTACTAGGAAAACCTAATGGGATAAAACCTAGGTGAAGGGAAAAAGAGTACAGTGTGTATTTGTCTCCCCCTCATTTGAGCATAACAAGAGTATTCTTTGAGTTGACAGAAATCAATCTTCAATAAATATTTGTTTTACTTCCACTTGGAGTTCATCCATGAAAGAGAACTTTAACTCGACATATTTCTATCATATCAAACATACTTGCCCTGCCTCGTCAAAACCTTACCAGGAAAAACCCAGTGGGAGAAAAACCTTGGTGAAGGAAAAAGAGTATAGTGCATCAATATATTCTGCCTCTCATTGCAACATGAGTCATGGTGACATATATCTCAGGCGCGATGCATTCTACACTTCTGAGTATGTACTTTGTGATCTCTGTTGGTAAAGCTTCAGTAAACAAATCTACTAGATTTTCACCTGAGTGAACTTGTTGAATATTAACAATACCATTCTTTTGAAACTCATGTGTGTAGAAATATTTTGACGAAATATGTTTCATCATGTCGCCATAGCCACCTTTAATGAGACTAGTTCTTTCAAAAGGTAAACCATATGATTCCTGAATGTATTGTATAACAAATCTTAATCATATATATTTTCAACTAGCACCATGAATTTTTACAATCTTATCATGATTTGAAAGAGCAGCACTCATGTTCTGTTTCATGGAGCCATATTACAAGTAAATACATGAAATATTTGTGATCTTTCTTTGTGGGGGTCAGGTAACTGGTCAGCATCTGCAGGGCTGACTATGATAAGATCAACATTCTTGGATAATATAAGTCTATATTTGATGTTCCACATAGATAGCACGACAGGTGCTTATTTTCATTCCAATATCTTCGGGTTGGAACTGCCCTATATTTTGCTAACAAATTAATGGAAGACAATTTTCTGGCCTTCTATTATTAACAAGATACATTAGTGAATCAATAGGACTGAGACATGGTACTTCAGGACCAATAGTATCTCATTATCATCATAAGCGTCCTTTTGAAGATTAGGACAGTAATCATATCATTCTAATGCTTTCCATAGAATATTATTTTGTCAGTGAGTACTCGATCTTCAGGTCAATAAACTCTCACTTGTATAAGCTTTTCAGGAGCGTATATGACATTCAAGAATTTTTAGCATATATTTCAGCAATAATTGGCAAATTTAAATTATAAAACAATAAACAATTGATAGCAAATAGAGATCTACAGGGAGATAATACTTCTTAATAAGATATGTGACCAACAAAATATCAACATATATTAAGAAGGTTGTACAACATTCTTCCAGAATGTTTTCATTTGTACAAAGATCTTTGTAATCGATTACATTTCCCGAGATTTCGAGTCATATGCTTCAGGCATAGTAAGTTCTTCAAGAACTTCAATATCATATGCTTCAGGCATAATAAGTTCTTCAAGAACTTCAATATCAATATCACGTGATTTATATTGGCAAGTTATTGTCATTTCTATAAGAAATATAAGAACTCATTAACAATGGTATTACAGTTACCATATGGAGATATAAGCCAAAACATATTCATATAGCATACTAACCCATTCCCTACGAAGCTTTAAGCAGTTTAAGGGATAAATACCTATATGGTACAGTACTTGCAAGTATCCAAGCATTGTGGGATTGAAAATGACATGGGGTTTGCTTCACAATGCTCTCCCTCAATCCCACATACGAGAATTTCACATTTGTCATGTGAGCTGAGTTTCCACTATATTGCTTATCTCTCTTTGACCGATCAGGTCTTTGTCGACATTCATCCACACTTTGTGGTTTAGGATCCTAATCGTTTTATTCCAAGTGTTTGGTTTCTCCAAGGACCAACTATTCTTCAATCTCGGCAAGGATTGTACATTTACCAACATCGATTGGTTTTGCTAGTTCTATCGTGCTTCTTAAAGATATGGCATCTTCAGGATTCATAATTCATATATTAGCTATAATATCCTTTGCACCGATAGATACATCACGCTTCTAGTGTGTCTCAGATGCATATGCTATGTGTTCACTATATGTCCTTCTAGGCCAACAATTTGTGTCGACACATTCATAGCAAATATTTGTGATTTCACAATATTTTTTTGCATCTGGTAAATTATTTGCAATACTCTGCAAATGAAGAATCACTTGAACTTCAAGTTCATTGAGCTAATGTCTTAGATTCAAATGAGATAATAATATTGTCCTCCAACATACATTATATTGAGATATCCAAGATGTATCATAGTGAACTTCAGGTTCCTCTAAAATATCTCATGCTAACTTCAAGTAGCGATTTTCTTTCCCTTTAATGGAGGGAACAACAAGCACCAAAGCGTGCTTTAACGTGATCATCAACTAGGGGTTCAAGATATCATTACGCCCTTAGGTACCCAAGTTGATATGCCAAACCATGAGAACAATTGGATTATGATATCTTTGCATTTGTACAGAAGGTGATTTAATTGCCCGTATGATTGTATGATACAACGCATAAGAAAGAGCAAGAATTTTGAAATACATGCTTCTAGCATGGATTCAAAAGAAAATGCAAAGATATTCTTTATCACCATCATTTGTGGTCTCAATAAGATATTCATTTCGACAAATATCTTTAATCTTAGCAAAAATCTTTTAGACTTGCTAAAATATAATGAATCCACGATTCGAAATTATGGGCCACACGATTATGTTATATTAGCTCCACTGGAGCAAGTTAGATTGGTCAAACTAAATAGTTAGTAGATATGCCTTGGGCCAAGCGTACAATAGGTACACTAAATGCGTATTCATACCACAAATGTCAATATCATAGTTGTCTATGTTTTCTCATATTTTTCCTCATTATTCCACTTCTGGGGTGAGGATTATCAATCTTAGCATTACTTGGATCACAACTGGACATATTATCTTAACCACGGTCATGACTATGACCAATTTAATATGTTGATATTACAGTTAGTACAAGAAGTGCAATATCATTCACTTTGGAGAATACAAATCTATTCACTCCGGGGAATGTAGTTTCATTCACTGCAGGGAATGTAATTTTATTTTCTTCAGGAAAATAAATATTATCCACTTCAGGTTCAGAGAATTTAATTCCACTCACTTTGGAGAATTTTCAATTATATTCCTTCAGGGAATTTCTATTTCATTCACTTCAGGGAATGTAATTCTACCCACTTTAATTTCATTCACTTCAGGGAATGCAATTTTTTATTTAATTCGGGGAATCTAATTTCAATTCACATTAGAGAATTTTAATTCCATTCACTTCAGATAATGGAATTAAGCCAACTGAAAAAATCGGCTTTCTATAAATTCCAGTGGGGTTTTCACTATAACAATGTGAATTTCAGTCCTTCAAATGATAAGATAATAAAGGAAAAATACTTTTCTATAAATGATATACATAGGGTATAATATTCATACCTCCATCTGAAATAGCTTCAAAACTGTGGTAAGGTTTTCCTTTTCATATTCAAAGAGTAAGATTTGATTCCCACCATAACTTTCTACCAAGTAACACAATGGTAGAGACTCGTGCTGATAACGTGTTATAAAATAACTGCAAAAGACAACAAATAGTATCAAGAGAAAACTGAAACTCTTATTCATTTCTGAATGATTTACATTACAATTATTCTTATATATTTATAGAGTTTTAGAAACTAGTAGCTGATGACTGCAAGCTACTTATACTGCTGCTTGTAAGTTGCTGATGACTGCAAGCTGCTTACGCTGCTACTTGTAAGCTACTTAGTAGCTAGTGATTGCAAGCTGCTTACTCTGCTACTTGTAAGCTGCTTAGTAGCTGGTGTCTGCAAGTTGCTTACGCTACTATATGTAAGCTATTTATATTGATAGTGAATATCCACCAATCGATATTTCATAACATTGTCAACATTTGTGGCAAGCCAATAAAGCACAGCAGCATTCAAATAATACAACACAATAACATTCAAAAAAAGGCAGTAACGACGCAGGAAAAATGCAAGTGAATGTGTGCCTATGTATTTCATGCCTTTGAGGTGGTGTTCTTTATATAAGACCATCTTTAATGGAGGCTCTAAATTGAAGAGCTCTAAAAATAAATTTAGAGTCTCTTTACTTTTTAGAGTCCCATGTGTTTTTTAGAGGCTCTAAAAAAAATTCATCCCAAGTGAGGAGCTTTAAATCTAAAGATCCATAGTGGGACCTGTAATACCCGAGCCCGAAATGTGAAAATTTCTTGTTTATTATTTTGAAAATTTTATTTCCTTAAATTCTTTGTGAATTAACTGTTACTTTCTCGCTGTCGCAACGTGCATTGCATTTAAGGAGCGATAGCTAGAGAACGATTTCTAGTCCTTAGCACATAGTGAAACTAGTATTTAGATGACTTAAATTTTATATTTTAATTGTTGCTAGCTGAAAATTTAATTGGTGTTAGTTATTGAGCTTAAAAATGTACAAAAATAGGGCATTTGACCAAGTTTTAAGTTGTTTGACCTAGACCTTTGACCCTTTGACCACTTAGCACTTAAATAAGCTTATAAATTAGCAAAATAAAAAAAAAATAGCAGCTGAAACAGAGAGAGCGGGCCGTGAGTTCCAAGAGAGAAAAAAAAAGATTTCAACCTTTCAATCGTTCAATCTTCGCGTGAGCTCGTGCGGGGTGTTTTCTGAGGCAACTAGCGTTGTTTTCCTAGCGACTAGGAGTGCCTAAGGTGAGGGAATCATGTTATTTACGCATTTAAATGTTTAGTGTATCAACTTTGTAATTTTTAGATTTTATCCGTAGATTGTTGTTTAAAGCATTTTGATACTTCTAGAATGTTCCTTGGCTATTGCAGAACGTGTATTTATAGTTTTTTAACATTTTCTGCGGTTAAATGTTGTGATTGCAAATTAAATTTTCAAATGAATAGTGTTTTATGAATAGTAAAACCTTGAAACGTTGAAGTTGCGTTGTTATGCTTTCCGTTGATGTAGAAATGTGCTAGGTATGCTAGAATGCCTTAATGCATGGTTTGTTTGGGTTGCGTAGTGGAAAAAAACGAGAATTATGCCTTTGGGAAAGTCGGGGTCGTTTAGGTCGACTTTAGTGTTTTCTCGTTTTGCGTGTTGGCATTGTATCGGGAGGCCATGGAAGCACTTTTGGTGCGATTATGGCGTTGGTTGGGTGTTTGGTTGGTATAGTTGTAGTTCAAACAAGAAAGGGAGAAATCGGGGCTTTGCGCGAGTTCTAGGGTAAAGTAAGGTTTCGGGGTCTTTAGACGTGCCTTATGGTGACCTAGGAGGTTTGGCGAAGTCGGTTTCCAGAACTCGTGGCTCGTTTGGAAATGGTAGCGTTTTGATAGTTGGGGCCGATTTGTGTTTTTGCTTGTTTTCTTGGTTTTATGCCTATAGAATGCTTAGGGTTACTTGAAATACTTGTTTGAGTTGTTTTGGATTGAATTGCTTATCAATTGCTGCTATTGCGTGCGAGAGTAACCTACTTTGTTATTCTCCCACGTGTGGCTTTATCGCTTGTTTATCGCCTTGTATCGAGTCTTGCATTGCATAGTGTCTCGCGCGTGAGTTATGGGCCTCTCTGGGTAGCCTTGGGTTGCCAGTGTTGGTTGCTCTAGCTCCACTGCTATTCCCTTTCTCGCTTGGGTTGCCTCCCAGGGAGATTTGGGTCGTAGGTTGATGGATACTTCCGGGGTATTCCAAACTGGTGTTATAAGGTGGTTTGGGCCGACGCGTCGTCATCGAATTCTTGAATAAAAGTTGCTCATGAAAAGAGTACCGTATCCTTTGAATGAATGTTTATAGTCTTTAATACTTGTCTTGTTATAATGTGGACTTGTTTGTATCTTTAAATGATAATTGTATGCATTGCTTGGCTATTTGCATTGCATACTCCTCTCATCTCCGTCCTTGAGACCAATTGCCCTCGCTGAGCAATAGTTTTTGCACATTCCTCTCTATACTATATTTTTACAGGAGTAGTTGAAGCAGACCCTCTTGAGGTAATTGAGGATGAGGAACAGGTGGAGGTGTTCCCGTGATAGCACTTCTTTGTTTTGCTGGTGGTTGGTTGCCAGATTTTGTGCGAGCCTTGCATGATATGTATATTGCTTGGATGTCGCTTAATTTTGAGGCTTGTAGCCTTGTATGTATTTTCTGGTTTGAGGCCTCTACAGTCTTATGTTGTATAAGTTGGAAGAATGTAAAGTTGTAACTTATACTCTTGTGACTAGTAAGAAAATGCATGCTAATGGTATTGATTAGTGGCATAAATACTTGTGTAGTATGCATATCATTTTTGGTTTGGAAAGTTGGATAATAAGAGATGTATGTTTTTAAAGAAAGTTGGCTTGTTTTGATTATTATATGGCTTTCGCAAGTATTATGATGGTTTTAGGGTTTTCGGATCGTCCGCGGTACAGAGGAGACTCCGTTCGTGTGTCGGGTCCGGGCTTGGCCTTTTGCGGGGTCGGGTCGGGGCGTGACAGGACCTGCCGTCCCTTCCATTTTTTTTTAGCTTAAGTTGCCAGTTTTTTTTTTGGTTAAAGTTGTCAGTTAGATGTCAAATCTGATTTGTTGAAGAGACTCATTTGGTCAAATCTAATTCCATGTGGGCTCTAAATTTTTTTGTTTTTTTCTTGGGCTCCATTTTCTTCAACTTCTTGTTGAAATATGTTAAATTTGGCACAAAAGATTGGATTTGGGACTCATTTACTATTGGTGTTTTTTTTTTCTTCAAAAGTCTCATTTTTGCTAAAAAGTTGTAATTATTGCATTATAGAGCTCTTGTTAAGGATGCCCTAAGCATGCATACAATAGAGAAAAAAAGGATCAGGGAAAATTAAGACAGAGCTGTGCGACTAAACACAAAAAAATAGCAAGTTTCAGTGATCAATTCTAATCGTGCGGAAAAATAAAGGTAGAGAGCTACAATCCTATTTTTCTCTTTCATCATTTTGGCTCCAAATTAAAGGTTCAACATATGATTAGAATGCGAATCAAGCTATCAACATTTTTTTCAACAGATTAAACTCACTTTATGGGAAAGTTTGTTTCAATTTCTTTTCATAATTTTCGTTTAATTATTTTGAACATGAATGAGTAATTTATTGTTTAGGGTAAGATTTCTATGTCACAGTGTTGATCTTACGGTCTCAAACTCGGATGAATTATATTGATGTTATTTCCATATATATTATTTACGTGCCTTATTATTTAATTCCTACTATTTCATTATACTTGTATCTAGTGTTTAATAGGGACTTATGTGATTATTTCATTATGCTTGTATCTAGTGTTTAATAGGGACTCACATGATAAATCATATATATATATATATATATATATATATGATTTATTATTAGACTTTATTGTGAAAACTATAGGTTGTACCATAGTTTTCTACTCTTAATTAATTAACCTGTTAACCTAGGATTTTTGGACAAATTTATACTCCAGTTAGATAAAGCACTTGGAGATAGTGTTGCACCTTTAAACTAATTTTGACTCATTAATTAATTGGACATAGGTGATTAGTTAATTAATTAAATTTGTAGTTTAATCCCATATCAAAATAAGAAAATCCTAAGTTCGAGCCTAGAATTCAAGGTTTACATAGAAATCCAATTCCTAAGCATTCTTAATTGTGATCAAACCTCAATTTTAGCTCTCGTATTTGATTTTAGTTTTAATTTTATTCTCATTAACTTTAATTGAAATATCAATTCAACATTTAAATTACCGTAATTACTTAGGCACTTTACATACATTTTCATAAAATTTTCAAATAGCCTTCATGTGGATTCAACCTCGCATAAGCACACTACACTACAATCACTCACGCACTTGCAAGTGAAACTTGGCTTTGAATTTATCACAATTTTTACACCCTAAGCTAAACACCTATCAAGTTTTTTGCTTCGTTGCCAATGAGGCAAGATATAGTTTTCAGATTAGTGTAGTATTTTGTTTAAGCGTATGTTTTATTTAATTTTATTAGTTAATTATTTATTTGGTTATTTTTTAACTATTTGTTTTGTTTTACTATTTTCAATTATTCTGTAAGTTGTTTTAGTTTCAATAATTGTCTTGCATTATTAATTTTTGTAAATTTGGTTTCTTTATCATTTTAGTAATTTTATTTTTATTTTCTCTTTATTATTACCCATTCTATAGTTTATTAATTTTATTCTTTATTTAGCTATCTAGTTTCCTAGTTGACTATCTTTCCTAAATAATTTATATTTAGTTAGTTTTTTTTTCCTTGTTAAGTTTGGTTCTTGTTTATGCTTGGGTGTCGTTCTTTAGTCTTGCCTTTTGAACCATTTAACCCAGAGCCAAAAAGGATCCCACGCCATACGAATCAAAGGGCCCCAGCTACAAACATGGCTAACCCTAAAAAAAATCTCAATGTGCCTCAAATTCCCAATGCTCCTCAAGTTCCCAATATCCCCAATGTCCCAAACGTTCCCGATCTTTGTGAGATGCCTCTTAGGTAGTACTTCTTTTCGACCAGATATCAGCCAAATATTGTTATCCAACCACCTACTCACCACAATGTGAACTTTGAAATAAAACCAGGTATGATAACAATACTTTCATCATTTAATGGGAAGAGCAATGAAAATCCACATGTGCATATTCATGATTTTCTTGAGATATGTTCCATGATGCATGTTCCAAATGTCACTCAAGAAAATATTTGATTGTGTATTTTCCCGCTTTCCTTTAAAGATAGAGCCAATTATGGCTTCATTTCATTGAGGAGAGAGCCATTACGTCTTAGGAAGAACTTTTGACCCAATTTCTATAAGATTCTTTCTTATGGCCTAGACCCCATCTCACCAAGAGAACATCATGACTTTTTCCCAACCTGATCTAGTGTTATTTTCACGAAACCTTGGATATGTTCAACGGACTTATTCGTCAATGCCCTCATCATGGGTTCGACAAACCCAAGTTGCTTTAATATTTTTATTCAACAGACTTATTCGTCGATGCCCTCATCATGGGTTCGACAAACCCAAATTGCTTCAATATTTTTATAGAGGATTGATACTACAACAAAAAATAACGGTGAATTCATTTAGTAATGGAGGATTCTATAATCTTACCCCGAATAAGGCATGGGTCCGACTTGACAGTACTACTAAGGATTCATTTCGAGATGCAACAATGGATAGAGTAAGCCCACTTCTAGGAAGACATTATACAAGGTAAGCACGAATGACGACCTAACCTTACAAGTGGTAGCTTTGACCAAGAAGTTTGATCAGATCATATCCTTAGGGTCCACTTCTTCACATGTCCCATTAAATGTTCAATTGTGTGCCTTACATTCTATAATGGATTACCCTATATTAGGGTGTCCTCTTGCCCCTCAATTTCCTGAATTCATTCAAGAACAGGTTTGTGCTGCCCAAGGTTACTCTCGCAATTATAATCCCTACTTGAGCACATATAATCCTGGACAGTGAGATAATCCAGCTTTCTCATGGCGACAAGGAAATCCTAACATTTCATTTTTGCAAGCTCAAGTACAAAAGCCTCATCATCCTTAATCCAATCCTCCTAGGTACTACCATGTGCCTAATATGCCTCAGTTTAAATCTCAACTATCGAATCAATTCCAGCCTAGTCCTTGACAAATTGTTTTAAGTAGTTCATGCTTATCAACAGTCGATTGCCAAGCTGGAGACTCAACTTGGGCAACTGGCACAACATATTAATAGGAGGGATAAAGGTAAGCTCTTTGCTTAGCCTATGGAGAATTCACATGGCCAATGTAGCAATGTCCATAATGAGTCCACCAACGAGTAAACTAAAGTTGTTACCACTATGCGGAGTGGTCAAAAGATAGATAATCAGGTAGGTGAGTCTAGTAGAGCAAAAAGAACATGTGATAAACATACATACACGAGCAAGGTTGAGGATAAGAGTGAAGGACTATAAAGTAAGTCAGGAGATGAGATAGAGGACACTAGGGAAAATAACACTCCTTCACATAGAGATGAGAAGCAGATTATAAACTACAATGATGATAGTCCTTCTAGGGTGTATTATCCAGCTGATTTAGAGCGAGCTAGGAAAGATTATGACAATCCTCATTGGGTGCCTTATCTACCCATATTCCAAAGAAGGTAAGGCTCACAGAGAAGGTGAGTAGTATATGCACTAGGGGCCTTCTACCCAAGTTTAAAGACCCTAGAGCCTTCACTATCCCATGCATCATTAAAGACCAATACCATACCCTCCTTGACTTAAGGTCTAGTATAAATCTCATCGCATTCGCTGTGTATAAGTGTTTAGGTTTAGGGGAGTTGACTCCCACCAATGTCACACTTCAGTTGGGAGATCGGTCTGAGAGATGGCCTAAGGAGATAGTTGAGGATGTTAGTTAGAGTTGGTGAGTTTATCTTCTCCCCATTGACTTCATTGTCTTAGAGATGGACTTAGGACCAAACACTAGACACACGACACCAGTCCTTCTAGGGAGACCTTTTATGGCCACAATTGATGTTCTTATATATTGTAAGATAGAGATGATTGAGTTGACTTTTGGGAATATGAGAATTAAGGTAAGGGTCGCCAAGACAGCTAATTGAATAAGTAAACATTTTAAGGATGAGTGCTTCATGGTTGATATCATCGACCCTTGTATTGATAAACATGCTCACTCGATGTTGATTGCCGATGATGAGCTTGAGACAATCTTTTTTTTTTTTTTGTTAATTCAGTGGAAATTTATTGAAGTCCAAACAAAATGGTACAAGTACATGGATGTTGACAAACAGCGCCAAACAAGATCAAGACAGATAAAAGAAAAGAATCAGTCCAACAAGGACTGAAAGAACAAAAGACAAGAAAACCAAAAACACAAAAGATCAAAGAAAAAAACTCCTTAATAAGCTCTTCGATCAGGGGCTTGACTCAATTTGACTCTGAGTTATATGTGAAAGAGCTAGAGGCTTCCACTTTTGTTTTGTCTAATTCTAGCCCTTATAAGGCTAATGATATTCTCAATGCTCTTCCATCTAATGTTTGTCCAGATCCCCTTTTGGTCGAATCTCTTTCAATTTTAGAGCTTAAACATTTGCCTGCACATCTCAAGTATGCCTACTTAGGACTGAATGACACATTCCCAGTGATTATTGCTTCGGACTTGACCATCAAGCATGAGAAGAAATTATTAGAAGTCATTCGTGATCGTAAGAAGGTCATAGGATGAACCATTTTTTTTTTTTTATCTAAGAGGAATAGACCCTTCATTGTGTATGCATTGGATTCACTTAGAAGAGGGAGCCATCCCCTCCTACGAGATGCAAAAGAGGCTGAACCCCAACATGAGTGAGGTTGTCTACAAAGAAGTTATTTAACTTCTTGATACGGGTATCATTTAGCTGATTTTAGATAGCTCATGGGTCAGTCTGGTATAGGTGGTCTGAAAAAAATATGAGATCATAGTGGTCCCTAATGATAAGGACGAGCTTATTCCTATGCGCACTACTACTGGTTGACGTGTCTATATTGACTATAGAAAGCTCAATGCCAAGACCAGGAAAGACTATTTCCCTTTACCCTTTCTCAACCAGATATTAGGTAGAGTAGCCGGACAAGGCTACTACTGATTTTTAGATGGGTATTCGGGATACAGTCAAATCCCAGTCTTCTCTAAAGACCAAGAAAAGACCACATTCACTTGGCCCTATGGAACCTTTAACTATCATTGTATGCCCTTCAGTCTATGCAATGTGCTTGCAACCTTTCAAAGGTGCATGATGGTCATCTTTTCTGACATGATCGAGAAGTTTCTAGAGGTCTTCATGGATGATTTCTCAGTTTTTGTAGCTACATTTGATGAGTGCCTTACATATCTTTCTTTAATGGTAACAACATTAAGATGAATTTGGTGCTTAATTGGGAGAAAAGTCATTTCATGGTTAGGAGAGGGATAATTCTTAGTCTCGTTGTACGTCGGGATGGTATCCATGTAGACCCGACCAAAGTTGAATTGATAGAGAAGTTTCCCGTACCCAAAACGGTGCGGGACATTAGATCATTTCTTGGCCATGTCGATTTTTATTGGCGTTTCATCAAGGATTTTAGCCACATTATGTTGGGGATATGCCCTAATGCCAAAGTTTGAGATGACCTTATTAGGGTTTAATAAGAATATGCTTACGTGTTTTATACACGATGATGTTTGTAGGATGTTCATATTTTCCGCTTTGATATAAATATGTCCCTAATGCTTATCCGAGAAGAGAAATGTTCTAAAAGGGTTTAGGATATTTTGCACTTTCTCTTCGATATGATAAGCATTAAGAATTGATTCATAGTCCTTCAAATTATTCAACCAGGACTAGAATAATAGAGTACGGGTGATCGTATGTTATTATCTTTGATTAACATAGTGATGTTAATGATAAAGGATGACGTACGAAATGCAAGAACATCACGATGATGTGGACTAATAAACATATGAGTGATCCTTTGTGTACGGATCATTGAATGTGACAATAAATAGTAAATTATATGATTTCAGGTTAATAGTTTACTATTTAGTTGAGAGTTGTGCAAATTAATCCTCAGACTTGAGAAATTATGGCTGCCGATTATATCAAGGGCTAAATACTGCTCTGGACAATACCCATCTTCCTTAAGGTTGGTTACAGCCTTTCGTGTTTTAGTTTTGGGGTATGAACCGATAGGTAATTGTCAAGATAGGATCTGTTAACCTCCGGCGAGAGGCAATGTCCTATGATATCTGAGATCGGTTGGTAAACGAGCAAGTCCTTGGCCAAGGCGAGTATGAAGTGATGGAAAGGAGTTTTTCCATGGTAGTCATCTCTCATTTCACTGATTCAAATTTATACATAGTATCGGATGTGGACTTACCCATTTCATGGTCCTTTCCCGATCGGGGCACTTATAACTGAAGGATCGGACTGCACGCTAATTCTCGACGGTTAAATGGATTCATAAAAGACGTCGTCTTCATTATCGTTTACATTCTCATGAAACGTTCGTTGCTAGTGCGTCACTCATGAGCATGAGGGTATTTCGGTAAATGAAGGAGACATTTTCAAAATAGATAAGGAGGTTTACCATGTCCCTCATCGGTACGCGATTATGAATCTAGAAGGTCACACACTAATAAGTATCATGAATAAGTTCACCGGGAGCTTGTATTATGTGGTTGGTGGTTTTAAGGTGTTAAGAGTTATCAATGTTGATATTTGGGCCAAAAGTGTAATTTCAAAAAGTTTTGGGGTTAATTTGTAATTACCAAAACTTTTAGGGCCAAACTATAAATATTGAGAAGTTATTTCAATATATTTATTCTAATAGAGATTAGAATTGGCAAAAATAACATATATATATATATATATATATATATATATATATATATATATATATATATATATATATATATATATATATATATATATATATATATATAAAGGTGTTTATATATGTATATGTGTAATGATGATGTAATTTGTGAAATGCCACGTCATCATCCTAGTCATCAAATGAAAAAGGCAAATTAATGATAGGGCATTGACATATGGCATGTGAGATGTAGGATCGTCCTTGTCATCAATCCTAGTCATTTGAATTTGAATTGGATGGATGAGATTGACTTTTGAATAAAGACAAAAGAATCTTGTCCATCGCTTTTGATGATAGAACTTTTTTGCCAAGTGTCATGAGAGAGAAAAAGTTGTTCCTTGGATTGTAATGATTACAATCCAAGGCCATGCATGGCTTGATTGATTCAAGCAAGAAAGAGAATAATGGTGATTGGTTCTTTATGCATGCAAGACAATATTATATTATTGAGATTAAATAATATATAAAAGATGATAACATTCTTTCTCTTTCCACTATGATTTTCGGTCATAGCAAGGAGGAGAGAGAAGATTGATCTTTTGCCATCTATTGCTAATGATTATGATCTATTGACATGCATGGCTTGGTTTATTGAAACAAGAAATAGATTAATTTTGATTGGCTCTTTCTACATGCATGTAATATACAAAAGATGACAACTTCTCTTACCTACATACACACAATTTTGGCCAAGGCAATTGAGGGGAGAGAAAGTTCATCTTCTTCCTCTTGCTTGGTGATTCTCGGCCATTGCTAGGTTTTCAAGAAGCTTTTGCTTTTTGATAAAACACCATATACACATAGCTTGTTACTTTGAAGATTTACTAGCACACTTTTGTCTTCAAGTAGAAGGTTGAGCTTTGGATGCTTGTGGACCAACTAGACCCTTTAAGTTAGAAGGACTCCATAGCTTCAAATCCGAGCCACACCAGCAACCAAGTTGTCTATAAAAGGTATACCTATGGACCTTTCTTTTTCATTATATATATTTGATATACGATGTTAGTTAGTAGTCTTATGGACATATATGAAAGAATGCATGTTGATCTATTCCAGAAAATTTTGAAATATAGCACACCTACTTTTGGCCGTAGCTTGTATCCATGCATGCCTTTTAAGATCTTGAATTCAACCATGATATATGCTTAGACATAATATCTATATGTGTTGGCTTGCCTCCCTTTCAAGTGGTATCAGAGACTTAGGTTCTTGATGTCCATAGAACTAGCATTTTGGTCTTGTGTTGACTTCTTGGTAGGGCCGTGTATGTGCTTGTTGGGCCAAAAGTTAGCTATCAAAATGTGCAAGTGTTGAAGTTTATGATGAGCCTACATGATTGCATGTCTAATCTAGTCTTGATCCTTTCTTATAAATGTAGACTTGGGCTTGCATGTTAAATCTATACTTGTTAATGGCTATTTATCACATGCATATTAAGAATAGTTGATCTTCTTGTTGAATATGCTAAAGTATGAAGATAAATGTTGTGATTAATCTTTGTATGTTGGCATATGACCTTGAATCAATAGATTATACTAAATGCTTAAAAGGTGTTTCTTGAAATGATTTTTTTATGCATGTTTGTAAAGTCAAAACTTAGAAAAGACAAATGTGCCCTTGTTATTTTGAGATGACTGAAATTCCCTATGTGTGTGGGGCTTTGTGTGTTGTTTTTGTTAGACATGTTAATGTGCTAGTGGTTGCCTTGAAGTCCTCAAAAGTTGAAATAGATTATAAGCATGTGTTAAAATGAAAGTTTGAAAAGTTGTTTTCAGCTTATTTTAACTAGTTCATGCATATAATTAAGTTGAGGACTATTTGATGATTAAATGAGTTTAATAGTCAAATAGACAACTAGTTACATGTCTTGAAAATTGCAAAGTTGATTTCACATAATAGAAGGCCATTATATTATAATCTTGAATTTGGAAATAGTCTAATGTGTTTTATTTAGATATTTCTAAGTTTAAGAAATGTTAAAAGTTATTATATGTTGATATAATGTCTTTTAATAGATCAGTGGGCTAAAATGAATGTGTATAGGCCAATGAGACATACTGATTTGGGCTTGGGCCTTGTGTGCATGTTTTGGATTCAATTTTAGCCTAATTGGGCTACTTTATGTGATTGGGCCATAGACTTGTGTTTTCTTTAAAGTTTTGGGCTTGCATGTGATTATTATTAATTATAAAAGGTTATGAATTAATGGGCCATTATGATTTGCATTAATGAAAGGTGTTTTTCAAGAAAATGAAATAAGTATAGATTCAGGCTTTCCTCTCCCAAATGCGTGGACCACCCCACTTGAATCCCTTCTAGTTGAGCATTCAGCCAATACCTACCAAGTCCATGACAATATCCATGCTAGAGTGAATGAGAACCATGATGATGCAAATTCTGATTCTCTCTCATTTGGCATCAAGGATAGCTCGAATCATATTGGCGATCCATTTGGTCACAATTTGCCAATCCAATTCAACAATGACCTCTTTGCGAATTTGCAAAATGAGTTTCCTTCTCTGCGGAATTCCGCAGAAGCTCATGATCCTGCAGCCAGAGAGTTTGTTCCTATGCAACATTCTATTTGGGATCAAAATAGTTCTTCTAGAACAAATCACATTATCAACAATTGGCAAAAGCACTTTTTGGGTGAGTTGAATGATTCACTTAAATTGAACTTCTTTGACAATTTCAAAATCAAGGATGGGAGAACAATTGCTATTCCACCTGAAAATGTCTTCCAGGAAGAAGCTCAACATTGGAATTGCTGCCTTATTGGTCAATTTATCGGTTAGCCACCCCATTTCTTCTTAATTAGGGGAATGGTAGATACTCAATGAAAAAAGTTTGGCCACGTTGATATTCAATCTAATAACTTTGGGTTGTTTGTGTTCCGTTTTCAATCACAAGAATTTTGCGACCGCGTGATGCAAGAGCTATGGCATGTCCACCACCGCCTCTTCTCTTAAGACGTTGGGAAATTGGCCTCCAACTCATCAAGATTAACTCCGAGCGGGTGCCAATGTGGTTAAAGCTGAGAAATATCCTACTTGATCTACTAAACAAAGATGGTCTCAGTTATGTCTCGAGCACAATTGGTCTCCTTCTTCAAATGGATTCTAAAACTGCCTCATGCTCATATCTCGGTTATGCAAGAGTTTATGTGGAAATGAATATCCAGAAAGATCTCCCGAATAGCACCTTTGTTGAACTTCCTAATGGGAAAGAGGCAGAAATTCAGATTGAATATGATCGGAAACCTCTAAAATGTTCTCTGTGCAATGTTGTTGGACATGACAAATCCACTTGTCCTAATTCTACTGAGACGAAAGTTAACGAAAACACCAATGGCGCTAATCCAGAATGGACTAATGTTGGTAAGAAGCCTAGAAGGAGACGTGGTGCGTCCCGAAAAGAGAACAAGGCTACAACCAACAGATTTAATGCTCTCAATGTTTTTTTTTTTTTTTTGTTAATTCAGTGGGATTTTATTGAAAGAAAAAGAAAAAGTACATCAAAGTACAAATTGCATGACAACTAGTGTCATAAACAAGAACAATGAAGAGACAAGCGAAAAAACAAATCGGTCGCAGACCGAAGCAAACAAACTTGAAAACAAACAAAATGAAACAACAACAACAACAACATCATCATCATTAAGTTTTTTGATCAGGTGGTCTTCCATTGAAGATGCCTTGGACTGCCCGAGTGTAGTCGAAAGAGGATTTAGCTCTTGAAGTTGAGGCAACAGAATTTTCCTTGCCAGAAGAACTGAAATTTGAAATGACTTTGCCAGCAGCAGTTGTAAAATTTTTATCTTTAGAACCTTGTGGTGGGAACGAAGTGACCGACATCTTCTGAGCTTGGTTACCAGGATTTTGAAGCTTAGGGATACTAACATTATTCCCATTTGAAGGCTTGGCTGAATAAGTGACCTGTTTCTTTTGGGACTTCGGTTGTCCATGGTAAACTCCTGTACCTTGATGATTGTCGAGATTCTCAAATTTAGAAAAGTTTCTCTGAGAACGATCAAGAGAAAGTTCATCATTATCTTCATCAATAGCATTGAGAGTATTAAATCTGTTCGCGTTACCCTTATTCACTTTGCAGGAAGCACCACGTCTCCTTCTCGATTTCTTACCAGCATCAGTCCAACCCAAATTTGAACTAGTGACGTTATCATTAGCTTTCTCCTCAATAGAATTAGGACATGAGGATATGTCATGTCCAACAATATTGCAATGAGAACACTTGAGTGGAGTCCAATCATATTCAATCTCAATTTCTGCCAATCCTCCTTTAGGGAGTTCAACAAAGGTTCTGTCAGGAAGATCCTTTTGAATATTCATTTCAACACAGACTCTTGCATACCCAAGATGAGAGCGGGAGGCCGTTTTCGAATCCATCTGAAGAGGGATACCAATTGTGCTTGAAACATAACTGAGACCATCTTTGGTAAGCAAATCAAGTGGAACATTTAGTAGTTTTAACCACATTGGGACCCTATCACAATTAATGTTAATCAGTTGAAGGCCCATTTCCCAACGTCTAAGGAGAAGGGGATGATGGTGGACATGCCATAGCTCTTGCATCACCTGATCACAAGAAGCTTGTGATTCAAATCGAAACACATAAAGCCCAAAGTCATTGGATTGAATGTCGACATGGCCAAATTTATTCCATTGAGTGTCAACCATTCTTCTGATTAAGAAAAATGGGGGAGGCTTACCGATAAATTGACCAATAAGGCAGCAATTCCAGTGTTGAGCTCCATCCTCGAAAACACTTTCTGGAGGCTTAGCAATTGTTTTCCCATCCCTAATTTCGAATTTGTCGAAGTAGTCCAATTTGAGCGAATCATTTAATTCACCCATAAAGTGCTCCTTCCAATTGTTGGTGATAAGATTTGTGCCTTTGGTACCATTTTGACCCCATACAGAGCGGAGGTTGGTTCCATGTCCTTCCTGTGTAGAACCATGAGCTTCAGCAGGTTTAGAAAAAGTATGCTGCAGGGAAGGAAATTCATTTTGTAAATTCGCAAAGAGCCCGTTGTTGAAATGAGCTGGAAGATTTTGGCCAAATGGATCACCAACCAAATGATCAACTTTAGATGAATTGTGAATCTGATTTGAATTGAAAGCAGCATTATTTGCGTCGACTCCTTGTGAAAGAGGACCAGGGGCGGCCCATGCATTGTGGAGAGAAAGACTCGAGTTCCCATTAGAAATTCTATCTTGACTCTCGGCATTGGCATTCACGTTGGATAAGGCATGAGTACTAGCAATTTGCTGCATGTGCGCATAGGGCTGAAGATGATGCGTGGGGCTCCGCAATTTCTCATTAGGCTCCACATTCTCATTTTTGTCCACATTAGCAATGGACAGAATTGAGATGACATTTTCAGTCAAAGCAAGAGCACTTTGGCCAATGTTTCCTTTTTCCACATGCATATCGTTGGCAGAAGGTTGATTCAAATTGTTGGGGACCACATGTTGGCCACCAGAAAGAGCATCACTCGAATTTTTGTTTGCAATTGAAACCGTGTAATCACCATCATTCACATGGCCCACATTTGCAATCGAATCAGAATGCACAATGGAATTGGAATCTAATTTAAAAGCTGGCTGATTAGAATTTTCAGATTGTGGCATTGAGATTGGAGAATTCCGTGGGACCACTAAGGGAACAATTCCATTAGCAATCATGGAATTTTCAATTTGAAAGGGCTGACCCATGTGAAGACTTGAGGCATGATCCTGATTGTCTGTATGCTGACCATCGTGAATTGCGGCAACATGGCTAGCATCACGAGTGCCTTGGACAAAGCCATGTGCATGCGGGCCCGTCGCATTATGAATATTTGAATTGGCATTGTCGTCCAAAGTGGGAGTCTCGTGGCCAATGTTTTCATCTTCTGCATGCATAATATTCTCGTGCAATTGTCCAAGATGGCCCACGTGCTCATCATTTTGAATTGCATGCTTGGCAGAATTAGAGTCAATAACATGTGCCGGTGGGGACACCTGTTCTCCACTAGGCAAATTACCATTCAAACAAAGCTTAATTGAATTTTCTTCACGTGGGCCATCAGCAGTGATAGTAGGTGCAACGGAAATAGCTTGATCATTTTGACCGTGGATACCATGTGAATCCAAATTTGGCTGAAGTGGATGGTCAATAAGTGGGCCAGCCGCGTGAGTTGTGGTAGCATGTACCTCGGTGGAATCAAAATTTTGAACGGTATCATTAGTAGGCCCTACAGCATTGGCCATGTTCGAACTAGCAGAATAGCCATTGCCGGAATTTGGTGACTGCCTTCCAGAACTGTTATGCTCCGAACTCGAGCCATTCTTCGTAACGCTGGGAGGAAGACCAAGCCAAGAAGCATTTGGATCCAACCCCATTGCTCTAATGGAGTCACGAACACCATCTAATCTTGAACCTTTGAGAAAACGATCAAGGCTTGGAGCTGAACGAATTTTTGAATAGTCTTCGATTTCATACTCGTCCTCACTCATATCAATTCCTTCATCGTATTCAAAAAGTGCGGCCTGTTTAGCTTGAATTTCATGGAAAACTCGCTCGAGCTCTTGACTTGAGTTAAGAGAATGAGTATCATGTTGAAAGTAAGCTGCATGTTCTGCTAAGTTAGCCTTGAAAGCTTGCCCAAGATCACTTGAATTAGATGAAACAACGCCTTTAGAGGAGGGTTCCTCATCTTCATTCACCTTCTCCATAGCAGCTGGATTTTTAGTGTTAGCCATCTCTTTCAATCTAGCACTAGAACGTGAGGAGGAAGGGGCAGTTTTCTTGCCTCTTCCCCCCATAGGGGTGCAATAGTATTTTCTGAGACAAGTAGAGAGTGTTGTGGTGGTGATTTTCTGAGACAAGAGAATGAGTATCTTGTTTTTGGATCAGTTCGTTAATGCTCTCAATGTTATTGATGAAGATCATTCTAATCAATCGTTTGTTCATCCTCAGGACAACTTTTCTAGGTCAAAGGCTGTTGTTCATTTTTCCTCAGGTATGGGTGATTATCACAAGCAAACAAACTCCCCAAAGAATCAGGTCAATTTTCTGCCTGCCAACACTGTGAGTAGGGTCAATGTGGAAGTGCCAAGCTCTCAAATTTATGAAAAACAAATTCAAAGAATGTCAGTCACCCTGTTCTCGTCACAAGTTTCCAAGGATAAAAATTTCACAGCTGCTCCAGGCAAAGACAGATCAACTATTAGTTCGTTTGGTCATGATAATGCCAAAGCCTCTACTTCTAGGGCAACCTCAAGCGCACCTCCTTCGTTCGACTACACTCGAGCTGTTCAAGGCTTTTTTAATGGAAGACCCCCAGATCGACGTATTAAAGGAGGAGATTCTCTTTGTTTTTTGTCTGTTTTCATGTCTTTTGTTGCCTTCAGTTTGCGATCGATTTAGCTTTCGCTTTTTTTTTTTTTTTTTTCTGCATTGTTGTTGATTGTGACACTAGTTGTCATGCATTGTGTACTTTGATGTATTTTTCCTTTTTCTTTCAATAAAATACCACTGAATTAACAAAAAAAAAGTTTAATTTTTCATGATGATGAGTTGATTAAACTTATATGCTAACTTATTATATGTGGATTATTATATACTTGATATGAATAATCATGCATATATTTATATATTGAGAATGGTGAAGTTGATCATGGATTTGAGCTTTAGGGTCAATGTCATTGGATTGTAATTTGAGACATAAGTCTTAATTTATTTCTTGTCATTTGAGAGAATTATGTAGTGAGGACTTTTATGTAATTCTTCAAAAGGAGTTAACAAGTAGCCCAATGGACTTTTCCAAGGAGTTGGAGGCCCAATGGAGATTTCAAGGAGTTGAAGATCTTTTAAAGTAAATAGTTTTATTTCTTTAAGCCCAAAAGCCAAGCCCATGATCCACCATTTATTTATCTTTACATTCATACTATTTAAATTGCTATAATTGTGATTATTAGCTTAATAGTATGTAGAATGCTTATTATTTTGATGAGATTGTGTTAACTATCTACGTGCAAACTAATATTAGATTTTTAAAAATGGTAAAAGGGGTTTTATCGTAGTCCTTCGCCATCCTAGGATATTTAATAAGACCCAAATGATTACGATCCTTCTTACCCAAAGGTAGAGGATATGTTTCAAAGTAAGTTTATTAAAATCGCTAGAATGAAACATAGTGATATGGTTGTCTACCAAAATCTAACGGTCAACATAGCCACAAAGGCTTGAGGCTATTAATTCAATTTGTGGGATAACTAAGTGATGGCGGGTACAATCTAACTAGATCACCTAATCAATTATAACCACAAAGGTTTGAGATCAAGTGATTTAGGGACTAAAGTAGACCATGTCCTATTAAGAGAAATAGACAACAAAGAGTTGTTGACCTTTGGTATTCATGTTCCAATTATAGCCACAAAGGTTTGAAGAATGTGTCTGATCATAGGAACTTGGTCATCCCACTTAGAGTCTTTTCATAGATTCATGTTTTTCTCATTAAAGGAGTATGAGATTTAAAACAAATAGTGGGATTAGATATTTTATTTTGCAATTTAATAGCTTTACATATATTCTTATTAGCCTGCAATCTTACTTTCTGTTATATTTACTTTTTTGCAGTTTAATGGCTTCATTCATAAATCCTATTTTGTCCATCCTTAATCATGATTATTTAGTTGGACCAAACTTCAAAAAATGGTACAAAAGTTTAAGGGTAGTCCTCCGATTTGAGAGAATTGAGTATATTCTGGATGTCCCGACATTTGCTCCCATTAATGAGAGTAATTCTGAAATCGACAAGGTCACTTACTATAAATGGGTCCAGGATGACATACGTGCTAGGGGATATATTCTTTCATCAATGAGCGATGATCTGCTTTGATTCTATGAGGGGCTACCTCATTCCGTAGATATCATTTGTTGTTTGGAGGAATTCTTTGGCAAGCGCAGTCAGTCCATAAGATTCCTATTGACCCGTGAGCTTTTTAGTATGAGACTTGAAGAAGGGGGTGACGTGAGCCAGCACTGCCTCAGAATGATTTATTTGATAACTCAATTAGAGGCATTTGGTTTCATTATGGATCCCCAACTTCAGGTAGACTTGATCTTGCAGTCTTGTCCACCATCCTACTCTCCTTTGATCTTGGACTTTCACGTGCATAGAATTGAGGTCACACTGAATGAGTTGCCAGATATTCTGACTAGCTGGCAGAACCTTGGTTTGGGTGCATCACCTGATCCCCATGTTGAGTCCTCTCATTCTGTGGCTAAGCCCAGCCAAAACAGAAACAGAAGAAGGAGGAAGAGGAGGCATAGGAGGAGTCGAGCTTTAGCATTCTTACCAGGAGATCTCTCATCAGGAGGAGATTGAGTAGTACACCCCGTTTATGCAGGATTTGGTTGTTTTGGATCGGCTTGGTATGCGATCCCAATTTTGAAAAATGTTTATAAATGTTCGGATTAGTTTGATTATTTCTTTAAATAGTAGTGACTATTTTCAATGTTTCTAGAGGATTTTTTGGAAATGATCCTTTGTAAGAAATGATTGGCATTTTGTATATCTTTCATTAATAGTAATGAAATGATCGGAATGCATATTGGAAGAAACGATGTCTTCAAACTCAAACATTTATATTTCATTGCTTAGCATTTAAAGTAATGGCTAAATACCAAATCATACATATATTGTCTTGAACTTTGAAATGGTCAAGAGTTAAAGACTAGAATTGTTTTATATCTATTCAAATGAGTTTGATAGATTAATTATTCTTTTTGACAAAAGAGTTTGTTCAAAATAAATAATTGAATGAAATGAAGCTTATGAGACTTGTCCATAATATGTTGTGTTATAAAAGAAGATTAGAGATTTCATCTTTAATCACCATAATCTTTCAAATTGATTTTTAAGCTTATACCATGTTTTAATTCTATAGCTGTATAGAATTTAAACTCCTTCATGCATAGTTTCTTTAGAGAAAGATAACTATGATAAAATGGTTAAAATGAAAAGATAGAGATCATTTTCATTAATAAATGAAGGTGATATCTAAATTTATAAGAAAGGTTAGTGGGAGTTCATGCCCTTAACAAGTCTTGTGAATTTATGATACCTTTGTTCTCCAAGGCCCAATTAAATTTAATATCATGTTGTTTTTCCTTGGGTAAACCAATCATGTCTTATAAGTATCATGTCTATGAAGTACAGTGATATGATTGTTTGTTTTCTCATTGCCTGTACACCAAGTCACGATCTTAAAGTTCTCTTTAAGATGGAAGAATCTAAAAAATTTTGGTCTCTAGTCTTGATGACAAGGTATCTGTCTTTTCTTGTAGATTTCCTTCTGACTATTAAGGAAAGGTTGCGAATGGTTTTTGCACCTAATCCTTGCACTGTTTGCATTCTCCTTCAAATGCAATGGCAAGTACTTGGCACGATATGATGTAATGAGTTACATGATAGATATCAAAGAGAATACATATAAGTTCTAGTGATCTTATTGTTATAATGATCTCTATATGAACTTTAACCTAAAATTTTAAGGTTTATGGTTATAGTGAAGTTCTTAGTGAAGAATTCACTTACAAGGATAAAAGTGTATTTAATGGATTTGTGAATTATTGGAAAGAGTTCCGAATAATTATAAATAATAGTTATGTTATTTGAGCCAAGATGCTGCTTGACTTTTATGATGTTTGGATAATGTGTGGTTCTGTCTATTGATAGTAGCCGATGCAATATGGTGGCTATCATAGAGGCTTTTTGCACAAGCTTAAAAGAACCCGATCTCATCAAGATTCCAAATTTGTAAAGAGTCAATTCAAGAGTTTCTTTCTTGATAAGAAAATGAATTAACAGATAAATATCTTATAATTGTTTCTATAGATGACCCACTGATCCTGTAAAGACAGTTACAGTTGATCACTATCTTTTTTTTTTGTTAATTAAGTTGATCACTATCTTTGGGAAGATGAGTATAGAGATACAAATGTACAATGCACTAGATCCTATGGTTGATAGCATTAGTGCAAGTGGGAGATTGTTGGGGATATGCCCTAATGCTAAAGTTTGAGATGACCTTATTAGGGTTTAATAATAATATGCTTACGTGTTTTATACACAATGATGTTTGTAGGATGTTCATATTCTCCGCTTCGATATGAATATGTCCCTAATGTCTTATCCAAGAAGAGAAATGTTCTAAAAGGGTTTAGGATATTTCGTACTTTCTCTTTGATATGATAAGCATTAAGAATTGATTCATGGCCCTTCAGATTATTCAACTGGGACTAGAATAAGAGATTATGGGTTATCATATGTTATTACCCTTGATTAACATAGTGATGTTAATCATAAAGGATGGCGTGTGAAATGCCAGAATAGCATGATGATGTGGACTAATAAACATATGAGTGATCGTCTGTGTACAGATTATTGAATGTGACAATAAATAGTGAACTACATGATTTCAGGTGAATAGTTTACTATTTAGTGAGAATTGTGCAAATTAATCCTCAGACTTGAGAAATTACGGCTGCCGATTATATCAGGGGCTAAATACTGTGTCTGGACAATACCCGTCTTCCATAAGTTGGGTTACGGCCTTTCGCGTTTTAGTTTTGTGGTATGAACCGACAGGTAATTGTCAAGATAGGATTTGTTAACCTCCGGCGAGAGGCGATGTCCTATGATATCTGAGATCGGTTGGTAAACGAGCAAGTCCTTGGCCAAGGCGAGTATAAAATGATGGAAAGGAGTTTTTCCATGGTAGTCATCTCTCGTTTCACCGATTCAGATTTATACAAAGTATCAGATGTGGGTTTAACCATTTCATGGTCCTTTCCCGATCGGGGTACTTATAACAGAAGGATCGGACTCACGCTAATTCTCGACGGTTAAATGGATTCATAAAAGACGTCGTCTTCATTATCGTTTACGTTCTCATGATATGTTCGTTACTAGTGCGTCACTCATGAGCATAAGGGTATTTCGGTAAATCACGGAGACATTTCCGAAATAGATACGGAGGTTTATCAGGTCCCTTATTGGTACGTGATTATGAATCTAGAAGGTCACACACTAATAAGTATCATGAATAAGTTCATCAGGAGCTATCATCAAAAGCAAAGGCTAGGATTTATTTGTCTTTATTCAAGATTCAATCCTAACCATTTAATTGAAATTCAAATGACTAGGATTGATAACATGGACTATCGTAGTCATCAATCTCTACATGCATACGCCACATGTAAATGTCAAGTCATTAATTTGCAATTCACCTTTTGACAACTAGGATGATGACATGACATTTCACAAATTACATCACCATAACACATATATATTATATAAACTCCGAATATATATATATATATTATTTTTGCCTATTCTAATCTCTATTAGAATAAATACATTGAAACTATTTTTCAATAATTACAATTTGGCCCCAAAAGTTTTGGTAATTATATTTTAACCCCAAAACTTTTCAAAATTAAACTTTTGGCTCAAATACCAACATAGATAGCTTAACACCTTAAAGCCACCAACCACATAATACAAGCTACGGTTGAACTTATTCATGATGCTTCTTAGTGTGTGACCTTTTAGATTTATAACCGTATACTGATGAGGGACCGATAAACCTTCTTATCTATTTCGGAAATATCTCCGTCATTTACCAAAATACCCTTATGCTCAGGAGTAACGCACTAGAAACGAACGTACCATGAGAATGTAAACGATAATGAAGACAACGTCTTTTATGAATCTATTTAACCGTCAAGAATTAATGTGCAGTCCGATCTTTTTATTGAGAATGCCCCAATCAAGAAAAAACCATGAAATGGTTAAGTCCACTTTCGATACTATGTAAAAATCTAAACCGGTGAAATGAGAGATGAATACCATGGAAAAACCCTTTTTCATCACTTCATACTCGCCTTGGCCAAGGACTTCCTTGTTTAACGACCGATCTCAGATATCATAGGACATCGCCTCACGCCGAAGGTTAACAAATCCTATCTTGACACTTACCTATCGGTTCATACTACAAAACTAAAATGCGAAAGGCTGTAACCCACCTTATGGAAGATGGGTATTGTCTAGACGCAGTAATTAGCCCTTGATATAACCGCAGCCGTAATTTCTCAAGTCTAAGAATTAATTTGCACAATTCCCAACTAAATAGTAAACTATTAACCTGAAATCATGTAGTTCACTATTTATCATCACATTCAATGATCCATACACAGACGATCACTCATATGTTTATTAGTCCACATCAACATGTTGTTCTGGCACTTTGCACGCCATCATTTATGGTTAATATCACTATGTTAATCAAAGGTAATAACATATGATAACCTGTACTAGATTATTATAGTCCTGGTTGAATAATCTAAAGGCTATGAATCGATTCTTAATGTTTATCATATCGAAGAAAAAGTGCGAAATATCCTAAACCCTTTTAGAATATTTTTCTTCTCCGATAAGCATTATGGACATATTCATATTGAAGCGGAGAATATGAATATCCTACAAATAACATAGTGTATAAAACACATAAATATATTCTTATTAAACTCTAATAAGGTCATCTCAAACTATAGCATTAGGGAATATCCCCAACAATCTCCCACTTGCACTAATGCTATCAACCATAGGATTAGCACACAATACATTCATATCCATATACTCATCTTCTCTAAGATGGTGATCAACTGTAACCACTTTTACAAGATCAGTGAGTCAACTATAGAAGGATCTATAGGAATCTTTTTATGTTAAACCATTTTTTGTCAAGAAACACATTTCTTGAATTTAACTTTTATATGTTCGGATTCTTGATGAGATCGGGTTCTTATAAGCTAACACCATAAAAACAAGTATGCATCTTGGCCTTTTAGTAACGGAATAACGATTATTCTCTATTCGGAACACTTTCCAAGACATTATAATCATAACAAAAATCCATTATCAATAATGTTTTCATCCTTCTAGTGAATTTTTCCCTAAGAACTTCAGTCTCGTCACAAAATTTAAAATTCTGGGTTAAAGTTCATATAGAGATCATTATAACAATAAGATCAATAGAACTTATATGTATTCTCTCTGATATCTGTCATGTAACTCATTACATCATATCGTGCCAAGTACTCGCCATCTCATTAAAGGTAATGCTAAACAGCCAAAGGATTAGGTGCAAAAACCATTCGCAACCTTTCCTTAATAGTCAAAAGAAAATCTACAAGAAAAGACAGATACTCTGTCATAGAGACTAGATACCAAAATTTCTTAGATTCTTCCATCTCAAAGAAACCTTTAAGATCGTGACTTGGTGTAGGCTGTAAGAAAACAAATAATCATATCATTGTGCTTCATAGTCATGATACAACAAGACATGATTGGTATACCCAAGATATGCAACATGATATAAAATTCGGTTGGACCTTGGTGAATGAAGGTAACAATGAATTCACAAAATCTGTTAAGGGTATAAACTCTAACTAACTTCTCTTATAAATTTAGATATCATCTTCATTTAATAATGAAAATGATCTCTATCATTTCATTCCAATACATTCGTCATCCATGTCATCATAGTTACCTTTCACTAAAGAAACTATGCATGAAGAAGTTTGAATTCTATCTAACCATAGAATTTGATGCAAACCACCATGAGCGTCCAAGTTCAATGAATCATTTATTTAGGCGAATTTTCCAGTAAAGATTCAAGTCAAGATTCTATTTTCAAGATTCAAGAACTTCAAGATTCTTCAAGAAGTTTCAAGAAGATTTGAAGATTTAGTCAAGATTTGATTTCTTTGTAATTCTATCATAGTTTTAGTTTTCAGTTTTAGTTTAATTCCCTATGGACGAATTTAAGTGTTCACACTAGGAAAGAGACTTTCTTGGGCTGCAAGATTAGGTGTTCACACTAGAAATGAGCTTTTCTTGGGCTGAAAGTTTGCTTCCTTTTTAGTTACTATTCACGTCACTATTCACGTGAATAGTAAATAGGTGTCTTTTCTTGGTCTTCAAGTTGTTTCCTTTGACCTAGTTACTATTCACGTTTTTCCTACTTGGGCTAGGGTTTAGGAGTCCTTTTCCAAGCAGGATACTTATTTGTTATTGCCTATATAAGGCACTTTTTGTGATAATAAAAAAGGAGACAATTCTGAAATTAAATTGTGAGATTATTCTCCTTGAGTTCTCCAAGAGACTCTTTCGAACTTATCAAGGGATTCCTTGTGGCGTTCAACCTTGACTTATCAAGCGGATTTCCATCCCCGTTTGTGGCGTCTTCACCATACCAAGGCTCTTGCTTTGCTAAGCAACGGGTCGCGGTTTCCATCATATTCACTATACCAAGGTTCTTGTCTTGCTAGGCAAAGGGTCGCGGTTCCATCCATTCTTGAAAGGTCTTGGGTTTGTTTTACCAATCTTGGTGTTGGGTCTTGATACGAACCTGGTCAACATGTGCCAAGACCCAACACCAAGATTGGTAAAACAAACCCAAGATCTTTCAAGAATGGATGGAACGGCGACCCTTTGCCTAGCAAGACAAGAACCTTGGTATAATGAATATGATGGAAACCGCGACCCGTTGCTTAGAAAAGCAAGAACCTTGGTATAGTTGAGGACGCCACAAACGAGGATGGAGATCTCGTTTGATAAGTCAGAGTTGAACGCCACAAGAATAATCTTGATAAGTTCGAAAAAGTTCTTGAGAACTTAAGGAGAATAATATCACAATTTAATTTCAGAATTGTCTTTCTTTATTATCACAAAAAGTGCCTTATATAGGCAATAACAAATAAGTATCCTGCTTGGAAAAGGACTCCTAAACCTTAGCCCAAGTAGGAAAAACGTGAATAGTAACTAGATCAAAGGAAACAAACTTGAAGACCAAGAAAAGACACCTATTTACTATTCACGTGAATAGTGACGTGAATAGTAACTAAAAAGGAAGCAAACTTTCAGCCCAAGAAAAGCTCATTTCTAGTGTGAATACCTAATCTTGCAGCCCAAGAAAGTCTCTTTCCTAGTGTGAACACTTAAATTCGTCCATAGGAAATTAAACTAAAACTGAAAACTAAAACTATGATAGAATTACAAAGAAATCAAATCTTGACTAAATCTTCAAATATTCTTGAAACTTCTTGAAGAATCTTGAAGTTCTTGAATCTTGAAAATAGAATCTTGACTTGAATCTTTGCTGGAAAATTCATCCAAATGGTGCAATGAATGTGGATGGCTGGTTCGCATCATTCCCCCCCTCTTGAGAAGGATTTGTCCTCAAATCCACCAGGTTCAAAGACCAGCCTAGGTGGTAGACCATGTGGTACATCCGCAGGAAACACTTCCTCAAAATCCTGCAAGAAAGAAACACTATGCAATGCAAAGTAAAGTTGGTTAGTGTTTAAAAGAGCCTCTTTGTACATAAGTATAATCATTGGCCTTTTTGAAATCAAAGCTCTCTTAACCTCACTTGCTTTTGCATAAAAATTTCTTTGATTTCCCTCTATTTTTACCTCATTGGTTGAATTCTTTTCTTTCCTCTCTACCTTTCCTAATTCGACCTTGCTTTTTTTCTTTTCACTCTCAATCTTTTGCTCACTCAAATTCTTTTGTTCTCTCAAATTCTTTTGTTCACTCTCATAAACTTTTTTTGGTGTTATGGAAACTAGAGTGATTGACCGCTGATTGAACATGAATGTGCACTTATTGGTGAAGCCATCATGCTGCACACGTCGATCAAATTGCCACGGTCTTCCTAAGAGTAGATGTCCAGCATGCATTGTTACCACATCACACAATACCTCATCTTTATACTTTCCAATTCGAAACGGTACAACAACCTGCTTTATAACCCCTACTTCACCACAATTATTCAGCCACTGCAGTTTGTAAGGACGTGGGTGCTTAACTGTGTTGAGCCCTAGCTTTTCAACCATAGAAGCACTAGTAACATTAGTACAACTACCACCATCAATAATAACACTACATACCTTATCTTCCACGTGGCAACGAGTATGAAAGATGTTCTCGTGTTGCACTACTTCTTCCTCTTCTTCAGCTTGCAAGCTTAAGGGTCGTCGGGTCACTAGTCCAAGCAACTCTCCATAATCTACCCCAAACTCTTCTTCAACCTCCGTGGTGTCTCCTAGTATGGGTATGTCATCAAAATGCATTTCGTCTTTGGACTCAATCCCACCACTCTCCAAGACTACCAATGCTTGCTTGTTTAAGCATTGGCTTGCTATGTGTCCCCATCCTTGACATTTAAAACATCTAATCTCACTAGATCGAGTCGTAGTAGAAGCTGATTTACCTTGGGAGGTCGTGGCATTGGTGGATTGTTTGGACTCGGGCTTGACCTTATATATTTGTTCAAACCTCTCATGTATGTGTTCAAATTCAGCTCTCATCATCCGTCTCATCTCTTCCAACAAAGTTTGCATCTGCAAATTCAGAATTACAGGTTGTTGACCCTCTATATTGATGTCATCCTCTTGATAATGAGCCATGATTGAAATCAACACTCCCTCACGAGTTTCACTCGAATTTAATTTGGCTTTTACCCTCTAATAATGTCATATACTCTGCCTTTTTTCCTCTCGTATTCTCCTTCAAGTTCCCTAGAACTAATCAAGAGTACCAAGATAGGCACTAAAGTAGTGTATTACTTTTTTTTTCAAAATTTGATGATTTTTTTTAGACCTCTAAGACTCTGGAAACAAGGTTAGAGAAATAAACTTGAATAAAACTCGAAGAAGGAAACCTAGAAAAATAAGGAAAGTTGCAAAAACCCTATTCTAAAACACAAAAATGCCCAAAACTCATAGAAAACATTGGAATTTGGCTCTAAGAGGGTGGTGCCCACAAAATTGTGGGTTATGCTCAAAACGTCGTTTTCCTTCAGAAAAGCTTGGCCCCGAAGGCTAATTCAACAGAAAAAGTTTTTTACTGTTCACTATTTTGCCTTTTTTCTTTTTTCTTTTCTTGATTTTCAGAAACAAACACAATGAGCAATTATCCAAGACTTTGAATTTAGAAGGAAAAGAAACCCTAATTCAAGATTCTAGGGTTTGGCCAATTGAAAACTAAACAAGAAGCAAAATTGAAAGCAAGAAAACGGAATCAAGAAAAGGAATTGAAACAAGACTCAATCAAGAACAAAGAAAAAGGAATTTAAGACCTAAACCTAGACGCACGAATTGACCAAGAAAACAAGAAAAATGATAGGCAAACCTGATAAACCTAAGCTCTGATTACCAACTGATACGAACCTGGTCAACATGTGCCAAGACCCAACACCAAGATTGGTAAAACAAACCCAAGATCTTTCAAGAATGGATGGAACCGCGACCCTTTGCCTAGCAAGACAAGAACCTTGGTATAGTGAATATGATGGAAACCGCGACCCGTTGCTTAGAAAAGCAAGAACCTTGGTATAGTTGAGGATGCCACAAACGAGGATGGAGATCTCGTTTGATAAGTCAGAGTTGAACGCCACAAGAATAATCTTGATAAGTTCGAAAAAGTTCTTAAGAACTTAAGGAGAATAATTTCACAATTTAATTTCAGAATTGTCTTTCTTTATTATCACAAAAAGTGCCTTATATAGGCAATAACAAATAAGTATCCTGCTTGGAAAAGGACTCCTAAACCCTAGCCCAAGTAGGAAAAACGTGAATAGTAACTAGGTCAAAGGAAACAAACTTGAAGACCAAGAAAAGACACCTATTTACTATTCACGTGAATAGTGACATGAATAGTAACTAAAAAGGAAGCAAACTTTCAGCCCAAGAAAAGCTCCTTTCTAGTGTGAATACCTAATCTTGCAGCCCAAGAAAGTCTCTTTCCTAGTGTGAACACTTAAATTCGTCCATAGGAAATTAAACTAAAACTGAAAACTAAAACTATGATAGAATTACAAAGAAATCAAATCTTGACTAAATCTTCAAATATTCTTGAAACTTCTTGAAGAATCTTGAAGTTCTTGAATCTTGAAAATAGAATCTTGACTTGAATCTTTGCTGGAAAATTCATCCAAATGGTGCAATGAATGTGGATGGCTGGTTCGCATCAGGTCTGGGCACATGTTGACCAGGTTCGTATCAGTTGGTAATCAGAGCTTAGGTTTATCAGGTTTGCCTATCCTTTTCTTGTTTTTCTTGGTTAATTCCTTGAGTCTAGGTCTAGGTTTTAATTCCTTTCTTCGTTCTTGATTATGTCATGCTTCCAATTCATTTTCTTGGTTGTGTCTTGATTCCGTTCTTGTTCTTTTAATTTCGTGTCTTGAGTCTTGTTATCCGTTTCTTGAGTCTTGTCTTCAATTTTGTTTTCTTGCTTTCAATTTCGTTTCTTGTTAAGCTTTCAATTGGCCAAACCCTAGAATCTTGAATTAGGGTTTCTTGTGTTTCTAAATTAGAAGTCTTGGTTACTTGCTCATTGTCTTTGTTTCTGAAAATCAAGAAAAGAACATCAAGAAAGAAAAGAAACTTCAAGAAAAGAAAAAAAAATTCGGAGCTGAAAAAAAAAAAAAAGGCAAAACAGTGAACAGTAAAAAACTTGTTTTTGTTGAATTAGCCTTCGTGGCCAAGCTTTTTTGAAGGGAAACGACATTCTGAGCATAACCCACATCTTAACTGTGGGCACCACCCTCTTAGGGCCAAATTCCAACGTTTGCTATGAGTTTTGGGCATTTTTGTGTTTTAGAATAGGGTTTTTGCAACTTTCCTTATTTTTCTAGGTTTCCTTCTTCGAGTTTTATTCAAGTTTCTTTCTCCAACCTTTCCAGAGTCTTAGAGGTCTAAAAAAAAATCATCAAATTTCGAAAAAAAAAGTAATACGCTGCTTTAGTGCCTATCTTGGTACTCTTGATTAGTTCTAGGGAACTTGAAGGAGAATACGAGAGGAAAAAGGTAGAGTGCGTGAGATTAATAGAGGGTAAAAGCCAAATTGAGTTGAGTGAAACACGTGAGGGAGTGAAATTTAATCATGTCTCAAAATCAAGCAGACAACATTAATGAAGGTGTTCAACAGCCCGTTGGACAGAACTTACAGATGCAGGCATTGATGGGAGAGATGAGACGAATGATGAGGGCTGAATTTGATCAACTACATGAGAGGATGGCTAGGGTAGAACAGAGAACACCAAGGGTGCAGCCACCAGTTGCTCCAAAAGCACCAAGGAGGAACAGGTTGCATCGAAGAGAAATTAAAGTTGTGGATGAATTTGAAGAAGAAGGATATGAGGAACTTGATCGGATGTCAATAGGCAGCAATGGAAGACATAGCCGAGATAGAGAAGCTAGGAACCGTGTTGATAACAATTTGGGAAGCATCAAGATGAAGATTCCTGCTTTTCAAGGAAGGAGTGATCCCGAAGCATATCTTGAGTGGGAGAAGAAGATGGAGTTGGTTTTTGATTGTCATAACTATGCTGAACTGAAAAAGGTAAAACTTGCTGTAATTGAATTTACTGATTATGCTATTGTTTGGTGGGATCAGTTGTGCATCAATAGGAGGCGGAATGGAGATCGTCCTATTGCAACTTGGGATGAGATGAAGAGAGTGATGAGGCGACGATTTGTACCAAGTCATTACTATCAAGATTTATACCTCAAGCTGCAAGGTCTTCATCAAGGTAATAAGAGTGTTGATGAGTATTACAAAGAGACGGAGATGGCTATGATTAAAGCCAATGTGGAGGAAGATCGAAAGGCAACAATGGCCAGATTCTTGAATGGGCTAAATCAAGAGATTGCTAACACTATAAAGTTGCATCATTATGTGGAATTAGAGGATTTGGTGCATAAAGCAATTAAAGTGGAGAAGCAACTCAAGAGGGGTAGTACACGACCAAGACAAGTACTACAATACTTGAGTGCATCACCTACACCTTGGAGGACGAGTTACCTAAAGGATGAAGAAAATCCGTCTACTTCCAAGGCCATGCCCGAGCTCAAACCATCCACTATTGCCATGACCTCTCAAGGTAATACAACCTCTACTATGACTCGATCTAGTGAGATTCAAAGTTTTAAATGTCAAGGACGAGGACACATAGCAAGCCAATGCCCAAACAAGCGAGCAATGGCAGTCTTGGAAAGTGGTGAGATTAAATCTGAAGACAAAACATATTCTGATGATGTGCCCATACTAGAGGACACCGCAATGGGAGCAGAGGAGTTTGGGGCGAATCATGGAGAGATGCTTGGACTAGTGGCACAACGAGCCTTAAGCCTGCAAGCTAAAGAAGAGGAAGAGGTAGCGCAACATGAGAACATCTTTCACACTCGTTGCCATGTGAAAGACAAGGTATGTAATGTTATTATCGATGGTGGTAGTTGTACTAACGTTGCTAGTGCTTCTATGGTTGAAAAGCTAGAGCTCAACACAGTTAAGCACCCAGGTCCATATAGACTGCAATGGTTGAATGGTTGTGGTGAGGTAAAGGTTACAAAGCAGGTTGTAGTACCTTTTCAAATTGGGAAATATGAAGATGAAGTATTGTGTGATGTGGTGCCAATGCAGGCTGGACATCTTCTCTTTGGAAGATTGTGGCAATTTGATCGATGTGTGCAGCATGATGGCTTCACCAACAAGTATTCATTTGTATTTGGTCAGCGGACAATCACCCTAGTTCTGATGACACCAAAACAAGTCTATGAGGATCAAATGAGGTTGCAAAAATTGAGTGAACAAAAGAATCTGAGAGATCAAAAGAATTTGAGAAAGCAAAAGAATGAGAGTGAAAAGAAAAGTAGGGCCGAATCTGGAGAGGAGGTAAGGAGAGAAAAGAGCTCTGCCAATGAGGTAAAAACTGAGGGAAAACAAAGAAATTTTTATGCAAAGGATTTTGAGGAAGTGTTTCCTACGGATGTACCATATGGTCTACCACCTAGGCTAGTCTTTGAACCTGGTGGATTTGAGGACAAATCCTTCTCAAGAGAGGGGGAATGATGCAAACCAGCCATGAGCGTCCAAGTTCAATGAATCATTTATTTAGGCGAATTTTCCAGTAAAGATTCAAGTCAAGATTCTATTTTCAAGATTCAAGAACTTCAAGATTCTTCAAGAAGTTTCAAGAAGATTTGAAGATTTAGTCAAGATTTGATTTCTTTGTAATTCTATCATAGTTTTAGTTTTCAGTTTTAGTTTAATTCCCTATGGACGAATTTAAGTGTTCACACTAGGAAAGAGACTTTCTTGGGCTGCAAGATTAGGTGTTCACACTAGAAAGGAGCTTTTCTTGGGCTGAAAGTTTGCTTCCTTTTTAGTTACTATTCACGTGAATAGTAAATAGGTGTCTTTTCTTGGTCTTCAAGTTGTTTCCTTTGACCTAGTTACTATTCACATTTTTCCTACTTGGGCTAGGGTTTAGGAGTCCTTTTCCAAGCAGGATACTTATTTGTTATTGCCTATATAAGGCACTTTTTGTGATAATAAAAAAGGAGACAATTCTGAAATTAAATTGTGAGATTATTCTCCTTGAGTTCTCCAAGAGACTCTTTCGAACTTGTCAAGGGATTCCTTGTGGCGTTCAACCTTGACTTATCAAGCGGATTTCCATCCCCGTTTGTGGCGTCTTCACCATACCAAGGTTCTTGCTTTGCTAAGCAACGGGTCGCGGTTTCCATCATATTCACTATACCAAGGTTCTTGTCTTGCTAGGCAAAGGGTCGCGGTTCCATCCATTATTGAAAGGTCTTGGGTTTGTTTTACCAATCTTGGTGTTGGGTCTGGGCACATGTTGACCAGGTTCGTATCAGAATTATAACACAGTATCAGCTTAAAAACAATTTGAAAGTTTTTGGTAATAAAAGATGCATTCTCTAATCTTCTTTTATAACCCAACATATTCTGGACAAGTCTCATAAGCTCCATATCTTTCAATTATTTATTTTAAACAAACTCATTTGAATAGATATAAAAGAATTCAAGTGTTTAACTCTTGATCATTTCAAAGTTTCAGACATATGAAGTGTTATTTAGTATTTAGCCATTTCATTAAATGCTATATAAATGTTTATGCTGTTTGAGTTTGAAGACATTTTTTCTTTTGCTATGCATTCTGACCATTTCATTACAATAATGAAAAATATACAAAATGCCAATAATTTCTTACATTGAATCAATTTCAAAATTATTCTGTAGCTAGAAACGATTGAAAATAGTCACTACTATTTCTAAAGAAATACTTAAACTAATCCAAACACTTATAAACAATTTTCAAAACTGGGATCGCATACCAAGCCGATCCAAAACACTCAAACCATGCATAATCAGGATCTACAACTCAATCACCTCCTGATGAGAGATCTCCCGATAAGAATGCCACAGCCCAGTTCCTCCTATGTCTCCTCCTCCTCCTCCTTCTAATGTTTCTGTTTTGGCTAGGCTCAACACAGAAGGAGAGGACTTGACATGGGGATTGGGTTAGTCCAAGATCAAAAGAGAGTAGGATGGTGGAAGAGACTGCAAGATCAAGTCTACCTGAAGCCGGGGATCCATGACAAAACCAAATGCCTCCAATTGAGTTACCAAGTAAATCATTCTAAGGCAGTGCTGGCTCACGTCACCCTATTCTTCTTGTCTCATACTAAAAAGCTCACGAGTCAACTGGAATCTCATACATTGACTATGCTCTCCAAAGGATTCTTCCAATGAACGAATGATATCTACAGAATGAGGAAGCCCCTCATAGAATCGATGCAGATCATCCCTTAGAGCGTATGTCATCGTGGACCCATTTGTAGTACATTATCTTATCGGTCTCGGATGCAATCTCATCTATAGGAGTAAAAGTCGCAACATCCAGAATATACTCAATTCTCTCAAATTGGAGGACTACTCTTAAACTTTTGTACCATTTCTCGAAGTTTGGTCCAATTAAGTAATCATGATTAAGGATGGACAAAATAAGATTTATGAATGAAGCCATTGCATACAAACTACAGAAAAAGTAGATATAATAGAAAGTAAAATTGTAGGCTAACAAGAATATATGCAAAGCTATTAAATTGCAAAATAAAATAGCTACTCCCACTATTTGTTTTAAGTCTCATACTCCCTTGATGAGGAAAAACTTGAATCTATGAGTAGACTCTAAGTGGGATGACCAAGTTCCTATGATCCCCTGTATTCCTCAAACCTTTGTGGCTATAATTGAAATACAAGTACCAAAGGTCAACAACGCTTTGTTGTCTATTTCTCTAAATAGGGTATGGTCAACTTTAGTCCCTAAATCACTTGATCTCAAACCTTTGTGGTTATAATTGATTAGGTGATCTAGTTAGATTGTACTCGCTATCACTTAGTTATCCGACAAATTGAATCAATAACCTCAAGCCTTTGTGGCTATAATTGGCCGTTAGATTTTGGAAGATAACCACATCTCTATTTTTGATTCTAGCGATTTTAATAAACTTACTTTGAAACAAATCCTCTACCTTTAGGGAAGAAGGATTGTATTCATTTAGGTCTTATTAAATATCCTAGGATGGCGGAGGACTACGATAAAACCCCTTTTACCGTTTTTGTTAATCTAATATTTGTTTGCACATAGGGAGTCAATACAATCTCATCAAACCATTAAGCATTCAACATACTATAAACTGACAATCACAATTATAGCAATTTAAATAGTGTGAATGCAAAGATGTATGAATGGTGGATCATGGGCTTGACTTTTGGGCTTAAAGAAATAAAACTATTATATTTTAAAAGATCTACTCCTTGAAATATCCATTGGGCCTCCAACTCCTTGGAAAAGTCCATTGGGCCTTCAACTCCTTGGAAAAGTCCATTGGGCTTCTTTCAAGCTTCTTTTGAAGAATTACATAGAAGTCCTCACTACATAACTCTCTCAAATGGCAAAAAATAAAATTGAGACTTGTGTCTCAAAATACAACCCAATAACTTTTGATCCTAAAGCCCAAATCCATGATCAAATATCACCATTCAAAAAAGTAAATAAATATGATGATTATTCCTATAAAATATACAATAATCAACATATAATATGATAGCATTCAAGTTTAATCTACTCATCAAACATGAAAAATTAAACTAAGCCCATATCTCTTTGCATAATCATAAAACCCCTTTTATTAATGCAAGTCATGATGGCCCATTAACTCATAACCCATTATAATTAATAATATTTACATGCAAGTCCAAAACTTAAAGAAAAACACAAGTCCAGAGCCCATTTACACTAAGTGGCCCAATAGTTTAAAATCAAGCACAAGTAGATGTACACAAGGCCCAAGCCCAAAGTTCTTAAAATATTATATCAATATATAATCATCTTTTATCTATCTTTAAATTTAGAAATATTCTCAATACAACATATTAGATTATTTCTAATTTCAAGACTAGAAAACTATGGCCTTCAATTAAGCGAAATCCATTTTGCCATTATCAAGACACAAAGAAAAGTTGCATTCTTGACTATTAGACACCTTTAATCACCAAGTAGTCCTCAAAAAAAAAAAAAAAAAAAAACATATGCATGATCATTTTAAAACAAGCTCAAAACTAACATTTAAACTTTCATTCCAACACATGCATATACATATATTTTTGAGAACTACCATCAACTTTTCATGTCCAACCAAAAACCAAAAGACACTTTCTCACATGCAAGTGGATTTTCGGCCATATCAACAAGAAATCTCTAGACTTGTCTTTTCTATATTTTGACTTCATATACATGCAAAAGGGACCTAATAAACAAGTACCTTTTTGGCCTTTCTAGAATGGCTTTCTTATTTAAAGTCTAATGACAACATGCAAAGATCAAATCTTCATCTATCTTCACAACTTTGCACTTTGAATAATAGGACAAATCGCCTAATACTACATGTGATTCTCGGCCATCTAGTAGTATAGGTACTCAAAGATCTAAACTAGATTTGAACAAGCAAGTGTGTGGACTAAAGGCTTAACTTCAAAAACTTCATGGCCGAAACATGCATAGGCAAACAACAAAAAATTTCCAAGTTTTGTAGCAAGGATCAAAATGCATTCTTTCTATCATATCCATTGACTATCAACACAAGCTATATATATCAACTATACATATAGAAATAGAGAGGTTCATAGGTATACCTCTTGAAGACAACTTTGCAAATGATGAAGCTTGAAGACTAGCCTTTGAATCCTTCTAACTTGAAGGTCCTAGTTGGTCCACCAAGCATCCAAAGTTCAACCATACCTTGAAGATGAAATGTGCTAATATATCTTCAAAGCATTAAACTATGTATATGTAGTATTCGATCAAAAAGCAAAAGCTTCTTGATGAACCAACAATGGCTGAAAAACACCTAGCTCAAGGAAGAAGATGAAGTTTATCTCTCCTCCTTTTTTTGCCTTGGCCGAATATTTATGTGTAAATTATAAGTTATTCTTGCAAAGTTAATTAACCAATCAAAATTGTTACCTTGTTTGCAAGATCAAGACAAAAACATGCAAAGTGTGAAACCCCAGATTTCATCTATACGTGAAATTGTGTGTTTTCACTTGTATATGTGTTATTTGAGTTAGAATGCGCTAATTCTATGATTTTTATTCCTGTTACATGCTATGTGAGCATTCATGAAGGTTTCATAAAAATCGGCATTGAAAATTTTATCGTCGAGTTTTGTAAATAGTATTTTTGAAACACGAAATTTTGACAGTGGTATTTTTAATGTCTTAAAACCTAGTCCTCTGTTATTAATAAATGCGTGTTTGATTAAAATGGATTTTAAAATGAATTAGGAGTTTAAATGGATTTTAACGTCTTTTTTTGCAAAAATTGAGTTTTATAGCTATTTGTATGTATATGTATGCATCTGAAAATTGTTGTCAACTATATTTAGTATACTAAATATAGTATTTATAGTAGTTTTTATATATATATATATATGCAAAATAGACTTAAAACAATTAAAATAGCAAAAGTTGACAACTTTGCATTTTACTTATTTAACAAACAATTTCAGCTAAAACACACAAAAAAATACATCCAAAAACACTCACATTTCCGTGAGCCTTCAAGGGGAAAAAGAGAGATTTTTTCAACTTATTTTCAAAGCATTTTTTCCATAGAAAGTCATTTAAAGTCCGAATCTTTTCAAACTGGGCTAGATTTCGCTTGTTGGGCATCCATTGCACGCATTCCTAGCCTTATTTCGGATCAAAGGTGAGAGAAAAATTCTAGATTTAGAAATCCTATTCTTTGTCAATTTCATATAACTGCATTTTTATCTAATGTTTTGTTAAATTGTCTTTAGATTATTTCTCAGTAGTTGCCAAGGATCATTTATATGTATTTATAGCTATTTTGATCGGTAGTAGCATATATTTCTATTTTTTGGATATTAAAATTGATTTATTGGTTCATTGTTAAATAATTGTTGTAGTAGTAGTTGGAATTGATTGGTTGTTGCTTCTAAAAGTTTTTTAATTATTGTGTAGTAATGTTGTAATGCCGAATTTTTTATTTGAATGTCGTAGCAAAAGTCCGATAAATTCAGCCTTGTTGCATTGCCAAAATAGGGTTGTTGGACTTGTTTTGGACTACTTTTGGTTGGTTTCCAAGGGGGATAGTGTAGTTGCATGTGTGGTTGAGTGATAGAAAGTGGTTTGGAGGTTATCAGGTTTCTAGATTGTAAGTTATGAATGTTGGAAGTTTGTGTAGCTTTTTTAATATGTTGAAATGTTGTCCTTGGTTGTTTGGGTAGTGATTGAGTTGTTGATTCTTAGGTTGTTGTTGATTAGGTTCGGGATTGAATGTAAGTTTAAATGCATGTTAAGTTGGGTGGCCTACTTTGTCATCTAATCTAGTTGTTTAGTTGTTTAATTGATGTTATGTTATTTGAGATGTTGTTAACTGATTGATGATTGTTGTTGTACTAAAGGACAACCTACTTTGTTGTTTGCTCAGAAAATGAAATGTTTAATGCTATTGTTATGAGTCCTGATAGTGCGTGCTACCTCTCAAGCAGTATCGAGCTGTTGGGTTGAAAACGGCATGACTATCATGTGTTACACCCTATCTCGCATGGGCGGAGATGCCATGGAGTGTAGGTCTAGAATGGGGTACTTCTAGAATGTATCAATGGGTGTATGGGGTTAATTGTAATCATGATGGCGTATGGAGCTACATCAACTTGAGTATCCTTTCACAATTGAATGGTTATTTATGTGATTGAATTGAAAAGTTGATGTTAATGAAGTTTATTATTATTGTTGCTCATAGGATGATTTCCCAAAGGGTAAAGTAAATGTTTTCAAAAGATCTTTCGAATCCTCACTGAGCTTTGTTATATATAAGCTCACCCTCATTCATTTATTGTCATCAGATGTAATTGAGCCAGACTTTGGGTACGTCCCTCAGGAAGCTGAGTATGTGCCTTATGTGGAAGAGTCTTATGTGCTGGAGTCATATCCATGAGTTATGTTGAAATACTCTGTGTTTTTGTCTTAGCTTTTATAGTATGTTGTATTGTATAACTTACTTAAAGATAATGGTTTATATAATACTAGTTTAGTAGTCTTTCTTTTGGATATGATTAGGTTGCTAGACTAGTTTATAATCTATTAAACCCAACAGCCCCAAGAGAGAAAAAGAAAGAAAATTTGCTCAATAATTCTTGGTTTCAAGCCTTTGCAAGCTATGAGCAAGTGATTTTGGGTGTCTTCTAGCCTCTACGCACAATTGGTGAGGGATTTGCATGTGTTTTTGCATTTTTTGTCAAGTTTCCAATTTTCTAGATTTGCTACCAAATGATTATTGAATGCTTAAAGCTAGTGATATATGTTGTATATAAGTGCTAGAGACCATATTTATGCAATTGTAACGCTTTTTAACCGACTAAATTCGTTCGTTGTTTTAGGGTAGTAAATAGTGATGTGTTTAGGGTTTTGTGGAATTGTACCTTATAGCTTGATTCATTGCTTCAACTAGGTGCCTTTGATGTTAATAAAGATAGATTAATGGTTTATTTTCTCGAAATTAGGCTAAAACGTGAAATTGGTGACTTTTAAAGATGGGTTTAGGGTATAACGCGAATCCGGTTTAATTTGGCCACCACATCTAGTGTTCTTAAGCTATTTTCTAAACCTCGGTTTAGTTCTGGTTAGGGTACGTGTAGTACAAATTCGTAAAAGGGCAAATGTGGCTTTTGTGCTAAACGCAGGTAATAGGGTAACTTCGAGGGACCTATGGTGCCATATGGAGTAATTAAAAGTATGGTATGGCTCGCTTGTGAAATTAGAACCTTGCCTTTTGTTTTAGGATCAAATAACTTAAGTTATAAATGAGAAAAAAAGGAAATTGGTGGTTTTGCTCATCTCTGACCTTGTGAATGCTTATTAGTTGTTTAAATGTGCTTTTAGATTGTTTATGAGCTTTCAGTAAAGTTTTATGAAAAGATTGTTAATAACCCCTTTGTGTTCATTTAGTTGATTACATGTTGATGCCTATATTTTAACTGTTATCGAGAGCAACCTACTTTGTTGTCCCTCCTAAGTATTATTGTTTTTCAATGTTATTGTATTGTCAATTGTTAAAATGCATTGCATAGTGGTTGCGCAACCATAGTGTCAAGGGCGGATGTATTGTGTATCGACTAGGCGACAGTAAGCTTGCTAGTGGATATTCGATCTCCATGCTCTAGTCTCTCACTCTCCTAGTCCAAAGATTGCCAAGGGGTGTTGGGTTGTAGAATTTTCGGGGTACATCCGGAGTACACCCACTGGAGTGACTGGGATTATGCCAGCACATTGATCAAGGTTCGTGGATCGAGGTTCGTGATTGAAGATCAAGTGAAGTCTGGAGTGTTGGGGTTAAAATGTATTGTGTCCTTTTAATGTGTGGTTACTTGTATTTCAATTGTCCTGTAGTTTCTTTTAATGCTTATTTGTACTAACAATTGCATTGCACGTCCCGGTAGTCTATATCCCTCACTGGGTAATTGTGGTTGCTCATACCTCACTAATAGGTTTCAGGAGGTGCTGAGGCTGAACCCCAGCTAGTTGTGGTTGAGGGAGAAGAGGAAGAGGTATAGGCGGAGCAGTTGCCTTAGTTGTTGCGTGATATTTGCCTAAGGTGGATGTGTTCTAGTTGGACTTTATGTGAAAGCTTGTTGTAATACTTTATATCCTATTTTGGTGTCTATGGGCTCTTGTATATATTTGTGCAGTTGTAAGCTTGAAAGTTAGATGGATGTAGTATGAGATATGTGTTGTGGCATGTAATAACTTATGTTTTTGTTTCTAGCTATGTTGTGTGCTTAGGGGTGAATGAATGAATGTATGGTTAGTTTTAAATTACAAGAATGTTAAGATGATAACATAGAGTGGTATGATAAGCGGTCATATGTAAAAATTTCTAGAATTGTTGAATGCATGCTTGTATGTATTTAAATTGTTTGGTATTTGATTAAGGCTCGGATGGCCTTGAAGTTGGGTTTAGTTGGAATTGAAGTTCTAGTTGTGCTTGTGGTTTTATTGAATGTTTGCAGGTTTTCAGAATGTCCATGGTACAGAAGAGACTCTGTCTATTTCTAGGGTCCAGACTTAACCTTTAATGTGGGGGTTGCATCGGTGCGTGTCATTTAGGTGGTATCAGAGCTTATAGAATGCATGAGCCGGGATAGGTTTTTCGGCCTGTGGGGTAGAGGTCTATCATGTGAATGTGTGATTGTGTGAATAAGTGTATCTTTTGGTTGAATAAGTGAAACATTGATTGGATAAAGAACATGCTAGCATGGAAAATGAGAATGTGAAATGTCTTTTATGAGTTATGGTATGAATGTGAAAAGTTTAGAATGGAAAGTATGATTAAGTGTCTTATTTGTATCTTTTGTATATAAAGTACTTGTATGATCTTATATGCGATTTTATGTGGATTTATTTGAACTTCTCCTTATGTGATTTACTTGCGAATTACATATATGCTGATACGAACCACGCCAACATGTGACGCGACCCAACACCAAATATGGCAAATGACCCCAAGACCTTTCAGGATTGGATGGAACCGCGACCCTATGCTTAGCAAAGCTAGAACCTTGGTATAGTTGAAGACGCCACAAACAAGGATAGAGATCTCGTTTGATAAGTCAGAGTTGAACGCCACAAGAATAATCTTGATAAGTTCGAAAAAGTTATTGAGAACTTAAGGAGAATAATCTCACAAATTTAATATCAAAAGTTGTCTTTTTATTATGTCTTGCAAATCAGCCTTATATAGGCAAAGAACAAATAAGTTTCCTAATTAGAAAAGACTCCTAAACCCTAGCTGAAATAGAAAAACGTGAATAGTAACTAGGTCAAAGGAAACAAACTTGGAGACCAAGAAAATACTCCTATTAACTATTCACGTGAATAGTGACGTGAATAGTAACTAAAAAAGAAGCAAACTTGCAGCCCAAGAAAAGCTCCTTTCTAGTGTGAACACCTAATCTTGCAGCCCAAGAAAGTCTCTTTCCTAGTGTGAACACCTAAATTCATCCATAGGGAATTAAACTAAAACTGAAAACTAAAACTAGGATAGAATTACAAAGAAATCAAATCTTGACTAAATCTTCAAATCTTCTTGAAACTTCTTGAAGAATCTTGAAGTTCTTGAATCTTGAAAATAGAATCTTGACTTGAATCTTTGCTGGAAAATTCGCCCAAAAGGTTCAATGAATGTAGACGCCCAATTGGTTCATTGAATGTGGACGCTTCAATTGGTTCATTGAATGTGGATGGCTGGTTCGCATCATATGCCTATCATAATACTTTGCATTCTAGCTATACGAGATGGGGTCCCGCCGTTAGACCAGAAATCAGAATGTCAGGGAAGGAGAAGTAGATCAACAGACTATTAATGCACAGTTTACTACTGCAATAGGTCAGATTGCACAAGTATTGCAGCGGCAGGGAGGATATGTACCCGCAGGTAATCCGGGTCAGGGTCAAGGTGGAGTAGAGGGTGGTAGTGGTAATTACCTTGAGAAATTCTTGCATCGGGGTCCGTCTAGCTTCTTCGGAGAGCTCGATGATTTGTTGGCTGAGCAATTGCTAAATAAAGTGGAGAAAATTCTTATTGGCCTCGAGTACACTGATGCGAGAAGGGTTGCTTGCAATAAGTTTCTGCTTGAGGGAGATGCCAAGCAACGGTAGCATACCGTGAAATCCAGATGGGAGGCTGAGGCAACACCACTGATACGAACCTGGTCAACATGTGCCGAGACCCAACACCAAGATTGGTAAAACAAACCCAAGATCTTTCAAGAATGGATGGAACCGCGACCCTTTGCCTAGCAAGACAAGAACCTTGGTATAGTGAATATGATGGAAACCGCGACCCGTTGCTTAGAAAAGCAAGAACCTTGGTATGGTGAAGACGCCACAAACGGGGATGGAAATCCGCTTGATAAGTCAAGGATGAACGCCACAAGGAATCCCTTGATAAGTTCGAAAGAGTCTCTTGGAGAACTCAAGGAGAATAATCTCACAATTTAATTTCAGAATTGTCTAACTTTATTATCACAAAAAGTGCCTTATATAGGCAATAACAAATAAGTATCCTGCTTGGAAAAGGACTCCTAAACCCTAGCCCAAGTAGGAAAAACGTGAATAGTAACTAGGTCAAAGGAAACAAACTTGGAGACCAAGAAAAGACTCCTATTAACTATTCACGTGAATAGTGACGTGAATAGTAACTAAAAAGGAAGCAAACTTGCAGCCCAAGAAAAGCTCCTTTCTAGTGTGAACACCTAATCTTGCAGCCCAAGAAAGTCTCTTTCCTAGTGTGAACACCTAAATTCGTCCATAATGGACCCAAGGAAATAAACTAGAATGCAAATTAAACTTAAACTAAAACTATGATATTACAAAGAATTCAAATCTTGACCAAATCTTCAAATCTTCTTGAAACTTCTTGAAGAATCTTGAAGTTCTTGAATCTTGAAAATAGAATCTTGACTTGAATCTTTGCTGGAAAATTCATCCAAATAGTGGAATGAATGTGGATGGCTAGTTCGCATTATTCCCCCCCTCTTGAGAAGGATTTGTCCTCAAATCCTCCAGGTTCAAAGACTAGCCTTGGTGGTAGACCATTTGGTATGTCCTCGGGAAGCACTTCCTCAAAATCCTGTAAGAGAGAAACAACAACACTAGGCAATGCAAAGTCAAGCTGGATAGTGTTTAAAAGAGCCTCTTTGTACATGAGTACAATTATCGGCCGCCTTGAGATCAAAGCTCTCTTAACCTCACTTGCTTTTTCATAGAAATTTCTTTGTTTCCCCTCTGTTTTTACCACCTTGGAAGAGCTCTTTTCTCTTTTTACTACATCTCTAGCTTCAACCTTGCTCTCTTTCTTTTCACTCTCATTCTTTTGCTCACTCAAATTCTTTTGTTCTCTCAAATTCTTTTGTTCACTCTCATAAACTTTTTTTGGTGTTATGGAAACTAGAGTGATTGACCGCTGATTGAACATGAATGTGCACTTATTGGTGAAGCCATCATGCTGCACATGTCGATCAAATTGCCACGGTCTTCCTAAGAGTAGATGTCCAGCATGCATTGTTACCACATCACACAATACCTCATCTTCATACTTTCCAATTTGAAACGGTACAACAACGTGCTTTGTAACCCCTATTTCACCACAATTATTCAGCCACTGCAGTTTGTATGGACGTGGGTGCTTAACTGTGTTGAGCCCTAGCTTTTCAACCATAGAAGCACTAGCAACATTAGTACAACTACCACCATCAATAATAACACTACATACCTTATCTTCCACGTGGCAGCGAGTATGAAAGATGTTCTCATGTTGCACTACTTCTTCCTCTTCTTCAGCTTGCAAGCTTAAGGGTCGTCGGGTCACTAGTCCAAGCAACTCTCCATAATCTGCCCCAAACTCTTCTTCAACCTCCGTGGTGTCTCCTAGTATGGGTATGTCATCAAAATGCATTTCGTCTTTGGACTCAATCTCACCACTCTCCAAGACTACCAATGCTTGCTTGTTTGGGCATTGGCTTCCAATGTGTCCCCATCCCTGACATTTAAAACATCTAATCTCACTAGATCGAGTCATAGTAGCAGCTGATTTACCTTGGGAGGTCGTGGCATTGGTGGATTGTTTGAACTCGGGCTCGACCTTATATATTCTTTCAAACCTCTCATGTATTTGTTCAAATTCAGCTCTCATCATCTGTCTCATCTCTTCCAACAAAGTTTGCATCTGCAAATTCAGAATTACAGGTTGTTGACCCTCTACATTGATGTCATCCTCTTGATTATGAGCCATGATTGAATTTCACTCCCTCACGTGTTTCACTTAACTCACTTGGCTTTTACCCTCTAATAATCTCACACACACTACCTTTTACCACTCGTATTCTCCTTCAAGTTCCCTAGAACTAATCAAGAGTACCAAGATAGGCACTAAAGCAGCGTATTACTTTTTTTTTTTCAAAATTTGATGATTTTTTTTTTTGTTTTTTTTTTTTTAGACCTTTAAGACTCTGGAAACAAAGTTAGAAAAAGAAACTTGAATAAAACTCAAAGAAGGAAACCTAGAGAAATAAGGAAAGTTGCAAAAACCCTATTCTAAAACACAAAAATGCCCAAAACTCATAGAAAACGTTGGAATTTGGCTCTAAGAGGGTGGTGCCCACAGTTTTTCTGTGGGTTATGCTCAGAACGTCGTTTCCCTTCAGAAAAGCTTGGCCACAAAGGCTAATTCAACAAAAACAAGTTTTTTTACTGTTCACTATTTTGCTTTTTTTTTTTTTTTTTTTTTTTTTTTTTTTTTTTTTTCAGCTCCGAATTTTTTCTTTTCTTTTCTTGATGTTTCTTTTCTTTCTTGATGTTCTTTTCTTGATTTTCATAAACAAAGACAATGAGCAAGTACCAAGACTTCAAATTTCGAAACACAAGAAACCCTAATTCAAGATTCTAGGGTTTGGCCAATCGAAAACAAGAAACGGAATTGAAAAAAATCTTAGCAAGAAAAGGAATTGAAAACTAGAAAGACACAGAATTGAAAAACTAGCAAGAACAAGGAATCAAGAAAAGGAATTGAAACAAGACTCAATCAAGAACGAATAAAGGAATTTAAATACCTAGACCTAGACTCAAGGAATTAACCAAGAAAAACAAGAAAAGGATAGGCAAACCTGATAAACCTAAGCTCTGATTACCAACTGATACGAACCTGGTCAACATGTGCCAAGACCCAACACCAAGATTGGTAAAACAAACCCAAGATCTTTCAAGAATGGATGGAACCGTGACCCTTTGCCTAGCAAGACAAGAACCTTGGTATAGTGAATATGATGGAAACCGCGACCCGTTGCTTAGAAAAGCAAGAACCTTGGTATGGTGAAGACGCCACAAACGGGGATGGAAATCCGCTTGATAAGTCAAGGATGAACGCCACAAGGAATCCCTTGATAAGTTCGAAAGAGTCTCTTGGAGAACTCAAGGAGAATAATCTCACAATTTAATTTCAGAATTGTCTAACTTTATTATCACAAAAAGTGCCTTATATAGGCAATAACAAATAAGTATCCTGCTTGGAAAAGGACTCCTAAACCCTAGCCCAAGTAGGAAAAACGTGAATAGTAACTAGGTCAAAGGAAACAAACTTGGAGACCAAGAAAAGACTCCTATTAACTATTCACGTGAATAGTGACGTGAATAGTAACTAAAAAGGAAGCAAACTTGCAGCCCAAGAAAAGCTCCTTTCTAGTGTGAACACCTAATCTTGCAGCCCAAGAAAGTCTCTTTCCTAGTGTGAACACCTAAATTCGTCCATAGTGGACCCTAGGAAATAAACTAGAATGCAAATTAAACTTAAACTAAAACTATGATATTACAAAGAATTCAAATCTTGACCAAATCTTCAAATCTTCTTGAAACTTCTTGAAGAATCTTGAAGTTCTTGAATCTTGAAAATAGAATCTTGACTTGAATCTTTGCTGGAAAATTCATCCAAATAGTGCAATGAATGTGGATGGCTAGTTCGCATTAACCACGGACTTGGGATGAGTTTGTCAGAGAGTTTTGGGAGAAATTCATTTCAAAGACAGCTATTGAGAGACGGGACCAAGAGTTTATTAATCTGAAACAAGGTAACATGTCAGTTGATCAGTATGACGCAGCTTTGACCCGCTTGTCCCGTTATGTGCCAGCCTTAGTGCAGCCAGAGAACAAGAGGATTCAGAAGTTTATTATGGGGCTGAGGCTTGATATTTTGTTGAATTTGTCTACGAAGGACTATCCCTCTTATGCTGCAGCAATCAGGATAACTGCCAGATATGAGAAACGGAAAGCGGATCTATTTGGGGAGCCGAGTCAGCCCAGTAAACGACCACATCAGGCACAAAGTCAGGGATATCAAAGGCAGGTTGTTTCAGTTGGTCAGAGTCAACAGCCGAGGCAGACTCAAAGTTATACCAGGCCTACTCAGACTCAGGCACGACCATTTCAGAGTTAGAATCAGGGGTAGCCTCATCCAGTTGTGGCACGATCTCAGCAGAGTAGTTCAGCTACCTCTTCTTACAAAGCTCCTACAGGAGGCATTGTTGCAAGACGTCACCAGTAGTGCATCTTCTGTCAACATCAGGGCTACACATAGGAGAATTACTGGAAGAGATTGAACAGGTGTACAGGTTGCGGGAGTGACCAGCACAGGGTCAGGGATTGCTTGAAATTCAAGAATACCAGAGGTCAGACATCTGGTTAGGGTACTCAAACCAGGGCACCTGCTGCAACACCAGCACCACGGGGGCAGGCCCGAGTATTTGCTTTTGATGCGGATGAACTTCTTGATACGACTGCAGTTGTTGAAGGTACTTTTCTTCTCAATAATAAACCAGTCACAATTTTAATTGATTCCGGGGCTACACACTCATTTATCATACCTATGTGCGCACAATCTTCTGCATTGAAAATTGATAAATTGCCTTATAAGATTGAGGTAGGTTCACCTATGAGCCCTAAGTTTTTAACTGAATTTGTGTGTAAAGCCTGTGAATTGTGTATTGGGGGTCGAGTCCTTTTTGTTGATTTGATTATCCTGCCTTTTAAGGACTTTGAAATAATTCTGGGTATGGACTAGTTGGGTGAATATTATGCTTATCTAGATTGTTGGTAGTCGTAAATCCACGGGTACTCGCATAATTTCTTCTATTAAGGCGACTAAACTGCTGAGTAAAGGTTGTGATGCTTGCTTGGCCTACTTGATTAATCAACCTATGGATAAGCTAAAATTGAATGAAGTACCTATAGTGAAAGAGTTTTCAGGTTTTATTTATTTATTTATTAATTCAGTGGTATTTTATTGAAAGAAAATGGAAAAGTACATCAAAGTACACAATGCATGACAACTGGTGTCACAATCAAGAACAATGCAGAAAAAAGTGAAAGCTAAATTGGTCACAGACCGAAGGCAACAAAAGACATGAAAACGGACAAAAAGCAAAGAGAATATCCTCATTTAATACGTCGATCTGGGGGTCTTCCATTGAAGATGCCTTGAACAGCTCGAGTGTAGTCGAACGAAGGAGTTGCGCTTGAGGTTGCCCTAGAAGTAGAGGCTTTGGCGTTATCATGACCAAACGAATTAATAGTTGATCTGTCTTTGCCTGGAGTAGTTGTGAAATTTTTATTTTTGGAAACTTGTGACGAGAACGAGGTGACTGACATTCTTTGAATTTGTTTTTCATAAATTTGAGAGCTTGGCACCTCCACATTGACCCTACTCAAAGTATTGGCAGGCAGAAAATTGACCTGATTCTTTGGGGAGTTTGTTTGCTTGTGATAAACACCCGTACCTGAGGAAAGATGATCAACAGCCTTTGACCTAGAAAAGTTGTCCTGAGGATGAACAAACAATTGATTAGAATGATCTTCATCAATAACATTGAGAGCATTAAATCTGTTGGTTGTAGCCTTGTTCTCTTTTCAGGACACACCACGTCTCCTTCTAGGCTTCTTACCAACATCAGTCCATTCTAGATTAGTGCCATTGGTGTTTTCGTTAACTTTTGTCTCAGTAGAATTAGGACAAGTGGATGTATCATGTCCAACAACATTGCACAGAGAACATTTTAGAGGTTTCCAATCATATTCAATCTGAATTTCTGCCTCTTTCCCATTAGGAAGTTCAACAAAGGTGCAATTCGGGAGATCTTTCTGGATATTCATTTCTACTCTTGCATAACCGAGATGTGAGCGTGAGGCAGTTTTGGAATCCATTTGAAGAGGGAGACCAGTTGTGCTTGAGACACAACTGAGACCATCTTTGTTTAGTAGATCAAGTGGGACATTTCTCAGCTTTAACCACATTGGCACCCACTCGGAGTTAATCTTGATGAGTTGGAGGCCAATTTCCCAATGTCTTAAGAGAAGAGGGCGGTGGTAGACATGCCATAGCTCTTGTATCACGCGGTCATAGAATTCTTGTGATTGAAAACGGAATACAAACAACCCAAAGTCATTAGATTGAATAGCAACGTGGCCATACTTTTTCCATTGAGTATCTACCATTCCCCTAATTAAGAAGAAATGGGGTGGCTGACCGATAAATTGACCAATAAGGTAGCAATTCCAATGTTGAGCACCTTCTTGGAAGACACTTTCAGGCGGAATAGCAATTGTTCTCCCATCCTTGATTTTGAAATTGTCAAAGAAGTTCAATTTAAGTGAATCATTCAACTCACCCAAAAAGTGCTTTTGCCAATTGTTGGTAATGTGATTTGTTCCAGAAGAACTATTTTGACCCCATATAGAACGTTGCATAGGAACAAACTCTCTGGCTGCAGGATCTCGAGCTTCTGCGGAATTCCACAAAGAAGGAAACTCATTTTGCAAATTAGCAAAGAGGTCATTGTTGAATTGTGTTGGCAAATTGTGGCCAAATGGATCACCAATATGATTTGAGCTATCCTTGATGCCAAATGAGAGAGAATCAGAATTTGCATCATCATGGTTCTCGTTCACTCTAGTATGGATATTGTCATTGGACTTGGTAGGTATTGGCTGAATGCTCAACTGGAGGGATTAAAGTGGGGTGGCCCACACATTTGGGAGAGGAAAGCCTAAAGTCTTGCCAGTTGTAGTTTGAATCGGATCTGCCTTGCTAGCTGAAAAGTTGGCATCAACCCCATGTGATTGTGGACCAGAAGAATTTCTTTCAAAATTAATATGGCTCTCGTGCAAAGGTCCAACATTATGACCAACGACCAATTTGGCATGACTATTCAGCTCATTGTGTCCCATGACCATGTGCAAAACAGCCGCTGAGTTTGACTCATTGATGTGAACGGGTAAGTTGGCATGAAAAGAACTCAAATTTGATTGATCTGCCGTTAAATAACGCTCCTTGGCAAGACTTTGATCCATATCAGTGGGGTCATTGATTTGGTCAGCAATGTTGACATCCCTAGCAATTCGGCTTTGATTTTCAGCACTAAAATCGGGACCATGTGCAATAGATTGGCTATCTTTTTTACGTGGAATAACAACACTTTGTCCCCCAAGATCAAATGAGGACAAATTTGAATTTAGTGGACTTTACCCATGTGATTGTGGGAACTCGGAGCTTTGACCATCATTATGCACACCTTTAGCATGTTGTTCAGCTGTGGGAAGAGCCAAGTTGGACAAAGTTGGAGTGTTTTGACTATGGCCCACGTGTTGGCCACTTTGCACATCATCCGATTTGCTAGAATTGTAGCCTAATTGAATTGACATATGAGTCGATTCAATTTCACGTGGAGATGGGGCAGCTGTGAATTGTCTTCATGTGAATTAGAATTCAGTTTGGCATCCAAAGCATTGAAATTCTTTTGATCAGTCGTGGTATTAGACTTCTGAATCACATTGGCACTTTGCTCTTTTTGACTAAGCATGTGGCTGGCTATAAGGGTGGTCCCCGCGGCATTTGAGCCATAGTAGCCCGAATCAATGGTCAATTGAGAACGGCTATTTTGAGTACCAACTTTTGTGGGCCCTGCGCTTTTGACCAAATGGACAGAATTGACAGAATTGTCCTTGTCGGATTTAGGAGAATGCATTTTCAACATTCTTTTCAGATGAATTTGAAGTATTGTGAATTGGAGGGATTCCCAATCGTGGATCATTTGGATCAAGCCCCATTGCACGGATGGAGTCATAAACACCTTGCAATCTAGTCCCTTTAAGATAACGACCAAGGGACGGAGCTGAGTGAATATCTGAATAGTCTCCAATTTCAAACTCATCATCACTCATGTCAATGCCTTCATCAAATTCGAAAAACGCAGCTTGCTTAGCTTGAATGGCATCAAAAGCTGCTTTCAGTTCCTTACTAGAGTTGAATGATTCATCACCTTTAGAAACAGAAGAGGAGGAGGATTCTTCATGAAGAATTACTTGTGTTGCCACCTAATAGAGAGATAAAATTCGTGATTAACCTATTGTTGGGGACTAGACCTATCTCTAGAACTCCGTATAGAATGGCTCCACCCGAATTGTAGGAATTGAAACTTCAGTTGCAGGGTTTACTTGAGAAGGGATTCATTCAGCCGAGTGCTTCGCCTTGGGGTGCACCAGTCTTATTTGTTAAAAAGAAGGACGAATCTCTTCACTTGTGTATTGATTATTGGGGTCTTAATCAGGTGACAATTAAAAACAAGTATTTGTTGCCTTTAATTGAGTTATTTTATCAGTTGCAGGGTGCCAAGGTATTTTCTAAATTTGATTTGAGGCAGGGATATTATCAGTTGAGGATTAAGAAAGATGATGTGCCTAAAACTACTTTCCGAACCAGATATGGTCATTATGAGTTTGTTGTATTGCCATTTGGCTTGACTAATGCTCCCGCTGCATTTATGGATTTAATGCAGAGGGTATTCTGACCATACTTAGACTAGTTTGTGGTTATTTTTATTGATTGATACGAACCTAGTCAACATGTACCGAGACCCAACACCAAGAATGGTAAAATAAACCCAAGATCTTTTCAATAATAATGGAAACCGTGACCCGTTGCTTAGCAAAGCAAGAACCTTCGTCTCCTTCTTTTATTCTTATCTGATGATATCCACTCTTAAGATCAATTTTAGAAAACACACAAGAGCCATACAATTCATCTAACATATCATCTAAGCGAGAAATAGGATGTCTATACTTTACTGTTATGTTATTGATAGCTCTGCAATCAACACACATCCTCTCTGTCTCATCCTTTTTAGGCACTAAAATTACAGGCACTGCACAAGGACTCATGCTTTCTCTCACGTACCCTTTCTCCATCAACTCTTCAACTTGCCTTTAAAGCTCCTTCATCTCCTCTGAATTGCTCCTATAAGCTGGACGATTTGGAATTAAGGCTCCAGGTACGAAATCTATCTGATGTTCAATCCCTCGAAGAGGTAGTAGACCATGTGGTATCTCATCGGGAAACACATCCTCAAAATCCTGCAAGAGAGAAACGACAACACTAGGCAATGTAGAGTCAAGTTGGTCAGTGTTTAAAAGAGCCTCTTTGTACATAAGTACAATCATTAGCCTTTTTGAAATTAAAGCTCTCTTAACCTCACTTGCTTTTTTCATAAAAATTTCTTTGTTTTCCCTCTATTTTTACCTCCTTGGCTGAAGTCTTTTCTCTCCTCACTACCTTTCCAGATTCGGCCTTGCTCTTTTTCTTTTCACTTTCTATCTTTTGCTCACTCAAATTCTTTTGATCACTTAAATTCTTCTGTTCACTCAAATTCTTTTGTTCACTCAAGTCTTTTTATCACTCAATTTTTGTAACCTCACTTGATCCTCATAAACTTGTTTTGGTGTCATTGGAGCTAGAGTGATTTTTCGTTGATTAAACATGAATAAGTACTTGTTGGTGAAGCCATCATGCTGCACACGTCGATCAATTTGCCATGGTCTTCCCAAGAGAAGATGTCCAGCATGCATAGGTACCACATCACACAATACTTCATCCTCATATTTTCCAATTTGAAATGGCACTACAACCTGTTTTGTAACCCTTACCTCACCACAATCATTCAACCATTGCAGCTTGTATGGACGTGGATGCTTAATTGTTGTGAGCCCTAGCTTATCAACCATTGAAGCACTAGCAACGTTAGTACAACTACCACCATCAATAATAACACTACATACCTTATCTTTCACCTGGCAGCGGGTATGAAAGATGTTCTCACGTTGCACTACTTATTCCTCCTCTCTAGCTTGCAAGCTCAAAGCTCGTCGTGCAACTAGTCTAAGCATCTCTCCATAATCTGTCCCAAATTCCTCTTCTTCACCTACTTCGGTGTCCTCTAGTATAGGCATGTCATCAGATTGCGTTTCATCTTCACACTCAATCTCCCCACTTTCCAAAACTACCATTGCCCTCTTGGTTGGGCATTGGCTAGCTATGTGACCTCGTCCCTGACATTTAAAGCATTTAATATCACTAGAATGAGTTGTAGGAGGGGCTGTTTTACCTTGAGAGGTTGTGGCATGGGTGGATTGTTTAGGCTCGGGCTTGGCCTTGGGAGTAGACAAATTTTCTTCTTCCTTTCGATAGCTCATCCTCCAAGGTGAACTCGAGTATTGTGGGGCTGGTCTTGGTTGTGTACCACCCCTCTTGAGTTGCTTCTCCACTTTAATGGCCATATGCACCAAATCCTCTAATTCCACATAATGATATAACTCGATAGTGTTAGCAATTTCTCTGTTTAACCCATTCAAAATCTTGCCATTGTTGCCTCTCGATCTTCCTCCACATTGGCTCTAATCATAGTCATCTCTATCTTTTTATAGTACTCATCGACATTCTTATTACCTTGATGAAGACCTTGTAGCTTGAGGTATAAGTCCTTGTAGTAATGATTGGGTACAAATTGCCTCCTTATCACTCTCTTCATCTCATCCCAAGTTTCCACAGGATGTTCTCCATTTCGCCTCCTATTGAGACACAAGTGATCCCACCATACAATAGTATAATCAGTAAATTCAATTGCAGCAAGCTTTACCTTTTTCAACTCAGAATAGTTGTGGCAATCAAACACCAACTCTATCTTCTTTTCCTACTCAATATAGGCTTTAGGATTGATGCTTCCTAAGTTGTTGTCAATACGATCCCTAGCATCTCTATCTCTACCATGTCTTCGATTGTTGCCCACTGAAATTCTGTCAAACTTCCTCATCGATCTCATCAACATCTTCAGCTTCCCTTCTCGGTGCCATGTTTCTCCTTGGTGTGTTTTGAGCAACTTGTGGCTGCCCTTGCTGTGCTCTACCTTCTACTCTATCCATCCTCTCATGTAGCTGCTCCAATTCAGCCCTCATCATCCGTCTCATCTCTCCCATCAATGCCTGCATCTGTAAATTCTATTCAACTGGTTGTTGAACACCTTCGTTTGCATTTCCCTCTTGATTATTAGACATTATTAAAATCTATCCTCACGTGTTTCACTCAACTCAATATGGCTTTTACCCTTTAATATTCTCACACACTCTGCCTTTTTCCTCTCGTATTCTCCTTCAAGTTCCCTAGAACTAACCAAGAATACCAAGCAAGGCACTAAAGTAGCGTATTACTCTATTTTGGAATCTGACTTTTTTTTTTTCAGACCTCTAAGCCTCTGTAAACAAGGTTAGAGAAAGAAAATTGACCAAAACCCGAAGAACAAAACCTAGAAAAATAAGAAAAGTTGAGAAAACCCAATTGGAAAACAAAAAAACACCCAAAACTTCTAGCAAATGATAAAATTAGGCCCTTAGAGGGTGGTGCCCATAGCAAAACTATGGGTTCTTCTCAGAACTCCATTTTCCTTCAAAAAATTTTGGTCCCAAGGGATAATTCAACCAAAAAAAATTTCTGCCCCTATTTTTTTCTTCTATTTTTCTGTATTTTCTTGACTTTTTTTCTTTCTCCTTTTCTTTTCTTGATTTTTCAGAAACGAAAACAATGAGAAAATAACAAGAACTCAAGTTTAGAAGCACAAGAAACCCTAATTCAAGATTCTAGGGTTTGGCCAATTGAAAACAAGAAACGAAATTGAAAAAAAAACCTAGCAAGAAACAGAATTGAAAACTAGAAAGACAAGGAATTGAAAAACTAGCAAGAACGAGGAATCAAAAAAAGGAATTGAAACAAGACTCAATCAAGAACGAAGAAAGGAATCTAAAGACCTAAACCTAGACACACGAATTGACCAAGAAAACAAGAAAAAGAATAGGCAAACCTGATAAACCTAAGCTCTGATTACCAACTGATACGAACCACGCCAACATGTGACGCGACTCAATACCAAATATGGCAAACGACCCCAAGACCTTTCAGGATTGGATGGAACCGCGACCCTATGCTTAGCAAAGCTAGAACCTTAGTATAGTTGAAGACGCCACAAACGAGGATGGAAAACCCGTTTGATAAGTCAAGGATGAACGCCACAAGAATAATCTTGATAAGTTCGAAAAAGTTCTTGAGAACTTAAGGAGAATAATCTCACAAATTTAATATCAAAGTTGTCTAACTTTTATTTCTTGCAAATCAGCCTTATATAGGCAAAGAACAAATAAGTTTCCTAATTAGAAAAGACTCCTAAACCCTAGCTGAAATAGAAAAACGTGAATAGTAACTGGGTCAAAGGAAACAAACTTGCAGCCCAAGAAAAACTCCTTCCACTAGTGAACACCAAATCTTGTAGCCCAAGAAAGTCTTTTTTCTAGTGTGAACACCTAAATTCGTCCATAGTGGACCATAGGAAATAAACTAGAATGCAAATTAAACTTAAACTAAAACTAGGATATAATTACAAAGAAATCAAATCTTGACCAAATCCTCCAAGCTTCTTGAAACTTCTTAAAGAATTTTTTTTTTGTTAATTCAGTGTTCATTTCAACAAAAAAAACGGTGGTACAAAGTACAAGGAAAATCCAATAGGAAAAAACAAACAGGCCAATGGCCAAACAAGGAAAGCAGATCAAAAGACAATCAGTGAACAATCACAACAAGAAGATAGAAGACAAACGTAAGAAACTAATTTGCTCCCCTATCAGGGGGGTCATCATCTCCCTCAAAGTAATCCTGAGCCTCTTGAGAATTTGATTGATAAGCTGGGGCTGAAAAGGATTAGAGAATTTCCTTACAAACTTTGTCCTGAACTTTAAAATCCATTTTGTTCTTAGCACGTCCTTGGAGATTATCTAAAGATTTTCTTCATCTTTGAGTGAAAATTGCTTGAGTACTGCGAAACACTTTTTGTGGATATTTTGAATTCCTTGGCTGCTCCACCTGTTTTCCTGAGGTTGTGTCATTAGCATTCTTGTTAGAAACAAATGGTTGGCTTTGAATGGCGTCGAATGGCTTGCTCGTTCAGCAACCTCTGGGTTATCAGATAGGACATTGTACCGATTCTTCTTTGCTCCATTTGTGCTTGTAGGCTTCGTATTGTTCTTCTTCTTTTGTTTGCCACATTCCTTCCACTCTCCTTCATTGGTATTTTAAGCAATAGTCTACAGTGGAACAGTTTCCATTGGCAAGTTAGTGTAATTGGACAGATTATGACCAAAAACATTGTAGTGAGTACATTTTCTTGGTTTCCAGGTGTATTCAATTTGAATTTCAGCATTACTCCCATTAGGAAGCTTCACCAATGTTGAGTTAGGAAGTTCCTTTGCAATGTTCATTGAGTAAGTCCATTTGCAGGGGAAAACCAATGGTGCTTGCCACATAACTAAGCGCTTCTTGATGCCAAAGTCCCAATGGAAGATCCATAAATTTAATCCACATAGGAATCCGATCACAGTTCAAATTGACTAAACGACTTTTAGGCGCCCAATGTCTAAGAAGCAAAGGGCGATGGTAAACATGCCAGAGCTCTTCAAGGACACTGTCACAACTTGCCTGAGTTTCAAATTGGAACACGAACATACCCGATTCAGTAGATCTAATATCCACATGGCCAAATAAATGGTTCATTGAATGTGGACACCTAATTGGCTTTCTTGTGGATCTACTTGGAGGAGTAACAACAACCTTTCTTCATCTCTACTAGCCAACACACTTTCCTCTTATTGTAGAACTTTCTGAACCAAATTATTCAGCTCTTCCTTGAACCTTTTAGCGCGAGCTCTTGTCACTGGACCAACTGGCACTTGCATTGAATATGGAACATTCTTAGCAGCCTTGATGTCCTCATCAAGACTGGCCATGTGACGCCCGAGATTCTACCGTAAACCTTTTAACTATTGCATTCACTATTTGCGCATTTTCACTATGCATTACTTGCTACTTTATATGGTTTCTATTTATTACATTTTTCAACCACTTAATTTCTTTGAATTAGCATTTTTTGTAAATCACATTAATTATTTTAGGCATGAGAAAAGTATGCTTTTGAGCGTTTAGGGTTGAGAGCACCCGTTTAGAAAATGATTTATTGAAACTAGTGAATAGTGTTACATAGCTAAACTTTATGTTTTAGTTGGCTAACCTATTAGTGCACCTTAGGACTTGTTTTAAGCTAGCTAAACTCATTTTTATGGTCTATATATACACCTAACTTAACACCTCACTTATATACTCAACACATAACATAACACAAAAATAAAAAAATAAAAGCTGAAAAGAGGGTAGAAACCTGACAGCAGCTCAAGAGGAAAAGGGAGATTTTTGCTTCACAAATCTTGCACTCCAAACCCTTGCAAGCTAGGTTCAAGCCCTTCCACTAGTGTTCTAGCCTTTCTTTAGCTCCTACACGCATTAGGTAAGGGATTTCATGCTTGTTTTTGCATTTTAAAAATGTTACACTTTTCTTGAAATTCTAGATTTGATAGTAAATGGTTATTGTATGCTCAAATATTTTGATGTATGTTGTATACAAGTAGTAGAGACCACATTTATGCTATTGTTTCATATTTTAAACAGTTGAAATCGGTGGTTTATTTGTAGGGGTGAATAGTGATGAATTTTCTAGGGTTTGTGAAAATGAACTTTATAGCTTGATTCAATGGTCCAAATAGGTGCTCTAGGTGCTAATGAAGGTAGTGTAAAGGCCCCGTAAGGTTTAATTGCTCGTAACTTAACAAAAGCATGAAATAGGCAACCTTTTTAAAAGGGGTTTCGGGGCTATCGCTAATCCGGGTTAACTTAGCCTTCACATTTGGTAATCCTAGGCTATATAGGTTCTAAATAAGCTTTACTAACTCTTGTTTGAGTCCCTGTTGAGGTACGTGTAGTACAAAGTCATAAGGGGGAAATTGAGACTTTTGCGCTAAATGCGGGTAATTGGGTAACTTCGAGGGTCCTAAGGGTGCCTTATGGGTTAATTGGAATTAAGGAATAAGCCACTTACTAATCTAGAACAATAGCTTGAGTTTGGAAGGAAAATGCTTTGTGTTACAAAGGGGTTAAAGTAGAAATCGGTTGTCTCAATTTTTTATGAGCTTGTAACTGTTCCTTAGGTGTTTAAATGAGTTTCTAAGACATTCTTGAGCTTTTGGTGAAATTCTATGTGAAATGTGTAAATGCCCCTTTGTAATTCGTTTAGTTGTTATTTGATAATACTTCTATTCTATCCGTTTTGAGGACAACCTACTTTGTTGTTCCTCCCATGTGTTATTGCTTTTATTGTTATTAATGTATTGTCATTGATAAAGTGCATTGCATTGTGGTTGTGCAACCATAGTGTTAGGGGCGGTTTTATCGAATATCGGCTGGGCTTCAGCGAGCTTGCCAGTGGATATTCGATCTCCGTGCCCTAGTCCCTCACTTGCCTGGTCTGGAGATTGCTAGGGGGTTTTGGGTCGTAGGTTTGTCGAGGTACATTTGGAGTACACCTACTGGAGTGATTGGGGTTATGTCGGCACATTGATCGTGGTTCGTGGTTCGTGATCAAAGATAAAATAATTTGGGAGTGTTAGGGCTAAGTGTATCGTATCCTTTGATATGTGTGGTTACTTACTATTTTAAATGTCCTTTACTTGTTTTTCTTGCTTATTTGCTATAATTGTTGCATTGCACGCTCCGGGTAGTCTTAATCCCTCACTAGGCCATTGTGGTTGCTCATACCTCGCTAACATGTTTTAGGAGGTGCTGAGGTTGAACCCTAGCTGGATTTGGTTGAGGGTGAGGAGCAGGAGGTCCAGACTGATCAGTTGCCTTAGTTGCAGTATTCTAATTGTTTGAGGTAGATTATGGATCTTGTGGTTATGTGAAGACTTTGTTTGTTCTACTTTATGTTCTATTTTGGAGCCTAAGTGCTTATGTACATATTTGTGTGGTGCAAGTTTGAAAGCTAATTGGTTGTAGTAGAAGTCATGGGACTAAGACATGTAATAACTTATATTTCTGCTTCTAGCTACGTTGCATGCTTGGGTGTAAATGATCGGGTGTATGGTTGTCTTTAATTTCTAAGAATGTTTAAATGTTATCATGGAGTGGTATGATAAGCGGTCATATGTAAAGAAGTTAAATTGTGGAATGCATGCTTGTATGTAACCAAATTGTTTGCATTGCTTAAGGCTTGGATTGCCTTAAAGCTAGGTTTTAATTAGGAATAGAATTCTTGTTATGTTGTGGTTTATTGTATGCTTATAGGTTTTCAGAATGTCCACGATATAGAGAAGACTCTGTCCGTTTGTCGGGTCCAGACTTAACCTTTAGCATGGGGTTGGGTTGGGGCGTGACAGGCCATCTCCATCAAGCTCGAGAAGTTATACTTTTTCATTGCAACCAATCTTTCTTGGTCCCTTGAGGCCCTCGGAGAGAAGAGTTGCTCATATCCTTTGAATTAAGTTGTTTTCATTCTTGTTAATTGCTTCATACTTCTAGCATGAAATTAATCTTGCTATTCTTGTTATACTTGATTAAGTGATGTATATGCATAGCTCAGTTTTATAAAGAAGTTTGTGAAAAGATAAAACCTTTGTGAAAATCCTTCCTTGTTTCCATCATCACTGAGCTATATGCGAGGATTAACTTACCCGTCATTTAACAATTTATGGTGAAGATTAGCCCGAGCAAGCTCCCATGTGGTTGTAAGCTTTGTGGATATGAAGAGTTGGATTTCTACTCTATGAGAGTTTCGTATTTTCCTGTGAAGATGTACTTCTTGTTTTAAAGAGATGTTTTGTAATTAACTAATTTATCATGTTGTATTATTCTTTTGGTAACTAGTTGCTTAGCTAAGATGAATATTTTACTTACTAGACTTAGGTTTGGAATGTTAGGCGGATGAACTCAAGTCTTGTAATATATATATAGGGTTGTTGAAATCCTTTAAGGCCGATGATTTGGGAGAATTTCGGAAGTCTTTTGGAACTTCTTGTGGAATATTATAATTGTTTAGGTTTCTACTTTCAAATCTTGCAGGGGTTAAGTATCGACACGTCATGTTTCGACCTTAACTTAGCGATAGGTTTGGGTTGGGGCATGATAGGTGTCACACATGTACTAATTTATTTTCCTTTAAAAAGTAAAGTATGATTATATGAAATGATTCCAATCATTATAGTATAGTGTAACATAAGAATGAACATGTTGAAAGGTGCTAGCCAACATAAGATATCACGTCATAACATAACCATAAGTTGGATTCAAGATCGAGAATATCATGCATGGATACCTTGACATAGCCGAAAACTACATAGGCTATCTACAAAAATTTTGCAAGTTTTATAACAAGGATCAACATGCTAACATTTCATTATTCTCATTGATTATCAACACATATATATATCAACTATATATATAGAAACAAAAGGAGGTTCATAGGTATACCTTACTAGTAGAACACTTTGGAGAAGGTGATTTTTTTTGTTTTTTTTTGTTAATTCAGTGGTATTTTATTGAAAGAAAAAGGAAAAGTACATCAAAGTACACAATGCATGACAACTGGTGTCACAATCTAGAAAATGCAGAAAAAAGCGAAAGCTAAATCGGTCGCAGACCGAAGGCAACAAAAGACATGAAAACGGACAAAAAAAAAAACAAAGAGAATCTCCTCATTTAATACGTCGATCTAGGGGTCTTCCATTGAAGATGCCTTGAACAGCCCGAGTGTAGTTGAACGAAGGAGTTGCGCTTGAGGTTGCCCTAGAAGTAGAGGCTTTGGCGTTATCATGACCAAACGAACTAATAGTTGATCTATCTTTGCTTGGAGCAGCTGTGAAATTTTTATCCTTGGAAACTTGTGATGAGAACGGGGTGACTGACATTCTTTGAATTTGTATTTCATAAATTTGAGAGCTTGGCACTTCCACATTGACCCTACTCAAAGTGTTGGCAGGCAAAAAATTGACCTGATTCTTTGGGGAGTTTGTTTGCTTGTGATAAACACCCGTACTTGAGGAAAGATAATGATCAACCGCCTTTGACCTAGTAAAGTTGTCTTGAGGATGAACAAACGATTGATTAGAATGATCTTCATCAATGACATTGAGAACATTAAATCTGTTGGTTGTAGCCTTGTTCTCTTTTCGGGTCGCACCACGTCTCCTTCTAGGTTTCTTACCAACATCAGTCCATTCTGGATTAGCGCCATTGGTGTTTTCGTTAACTTTCGTCTCAGTAGAATTAGGACAAGTGGATGTATCATGTCCAACAACATTGCACAGAGAACATTTTAGAGGTTTCCAATCATATTCAATCTGAATTTCTGCCTCTTTCCCATTAGGAAGTTCGACAAAGGTGCTATTTGGGAGATCCTTCTGGATATTCATTTCCACACAAACTCTTGCATAACCAAGATGTGAGCGTGAGGCAGTTTTGGAATCCATTTGAAGAGGGAGACCAATTGTGCTCGAGACATAACTGAGACCATCTTTGTTTAGTAGATCAAGTGGGACATTTCTCAGCTTTAACCACATTGGCACCCGTTCAGAGTTAATCTTTATGAGTTGGAGGCCAATTTCCCAACATCTTAAGAGAAGAGGGCGGTGGTGGACATGCCATAGCTCTTGCATCACACGGTCACAAAATTCTTGTGATTGAAAACGGAACACAAACAAGCCAAAGTCATTTGATTGAATATCAACGTGGCCAAACTTTTTCCATTGAGTATCTACCATTCCCCTAATTAAGAAGAAAGGGGGTGGCTGACCGATAAATTGACCAATAAGGCAGCAATTCCAATGTTGAGCACCTTCTTGGAAGACCCTTTCAGGTGGAATAACAATTGTTCTCCCATCCTTGATTTTGAAATTGTCAAAGAAGTTCAATTTAAGTGAATCATTCAACTCACCCAAAAAGTGCTTTTGCCAATTGTTGGTAATGTGATTTGTTCCAGAAGAACTATTTTGACCCCAAATGGAATGTTGCATAGGAATAAACTCTCTGGCTGCAGGATCATGAGCTTCTGTGGAATTTGGCAGAGAAGGAAACTCATTTTGCAAATTCGCAAAGAGGTCATTGTTGAACTGCGTTGGAAAGTTGTGACCAAATGGATCTTCAGTATGATTAGAGCTATCCTTCACGCCAAACGAGAGAGAATCAGCCGACTTAGAATTCCAAGAAGCCAAATTCTCATGTGTTTTCCCAGCATTATGGCCCACTGCCTTGTGCACATTGTCATCTGCAAGTCTAGTATTCACGCCAAGTGAAGGAGCGTCATCTGAATTTGAATTAGTAGGTGCGTTGGTCACCGAAAGTGGCTGGAGATCCAGATTACTATGAATGATGGTCGCAACATGGTCTCGTTGGCGCCTTTGCACATCATCCAAGTGGTCAGCCGTGGAATGCAAGTTGGCATCCACATGATAACTTTGAATATTATTTCCTTGGTTCTCCAAATTCCAGCTAGAGCCCACGTGCATAGGAACATGGTGGGCACTTTTGTCAAAAGCTTGTCCCTGCAGGTTGTCTTCAAGTGAGCCCACGTGAGGCACATGGACCACACGAGCTCCACTAGGCGTTTGAATATTTGTAGAAAAGCTTGGCATAGGAGAGACAATGCCATTAGCAGCAAATTCTTTCTCTTGACCCACGTGCAAGGACAAGGTCCCATGTGCATGTTGAGACAAAATTGTATGCGGGTCCGCGTGATTATCAACCTCCAAAAAATTATCATCAATATTCAAATGATCTCCACTAACATTTCCTTGAACAGTCGACAATTTGGAAGGAATCATGATGGAGGGACCCGCGAATTGGCTATTCAGATTACCCAAGGGCACATTATGTTGAATATTTTTATCATCGGCACTTTGATCGAAATGTGTAGGGCTGACATGTTTGCCAATACTATCATCAAAAGCATTTCCGCCAATATTCACATGCGAGACAGAAGTGATGACCATTGATTGTGCATTGTGCTGGTCAATATTCACATGCGGGACCTCCAAAGCATTGAAATTCTTTTGATCAGTCGTGGTATTAGGCGTTTGAATCATATTGGCACTTTGCTCTTTTTGACTAAGCATGTGGCTGGCTGTAAGGGTGGTCCCCGTGGAATTTGGACCATAGTAGCCTGAATCAATAGCCAATTGAGAACGGCTATTTTGAGTACCAACTTTTGTGGGCCCCACGCTTTTGACCAAATGGACAGAATTATCCTTGTCGAATTTAGGATAATGGCCACTAGAATGACGATATTCCGATGCATTTTCAACATTCTTTTCAGACGAATTTGGAGGGATTCCCAGTCGAGGATCATTCGGATCAAGCCCCATTCCTCTAATGGAGTCACGAACACCTTCTAATCTTGAACGTTTGAGAAATCGATCAAGGCTTGGAGCTGAACGAATTTCAGAATAGTCATCGATTTCATACTCATCTTCACTCATATCAATTCCTTCATCGTATTCAAAAAACGCAGCCTGCCTGGCTTGAATATCCTTAAAAGCTTGCTCAAGCTATTGGCTTGAATTGAACGATTCTTCACCTTTAGCAGAAGAGGCGGATGAGGGTGAGTAATCTTCTTCGTCAACCTTGTCCATACTGCTAGTAGACTTGGACTTAGCTTTTAATCGTTCACTTGAACGATGAGAGGAGGAAGAGGTGTTCTTACCTCTTCCCCCCATAGGGGACGAAAATAAGTTTTTTTTCTGGTCAAATTTAACGATTTTGGTGGTGTCTGTGGTTGTTTTGGGGTGGTTGAAGGGTGGTCAAAGGGTGGACAAGGACTGGAATGTAGAGAGAAGGCAGAGAGAAATTTTCTAGAGAGAGAATCAGAAATAATAAAGTCAAGATTCTATTTTAAGGTGATGTTGAAAGACAAGCTATTGAATCCTTATAACTTGAAGGCCCTAGTTAGTCCACCAAGCATCCAAAGCTCAACCCCACCTTGAAGATAGATTGTGCTAGTATATCTTCAATGTACAAAGCTATATAAATGTGGTTTTGGATCAAAAGGCAAAAGCTTCATGAACTACATGCCATGGCCGAAAGTTCTATCTCAAGGTTGAAGAAGATGAAGTTCTCACTCCTCTCAATCTCACTTGGCCGAATTGTATGTGCATGTATGTGTAGTTGTCACATGATGAGAGAGAGTGTTGTCATCTAATTATGCTAATAATAAATTAAGTGACCAATCACTATTGTCACCTTTTCATGACAAGCCATGCAAGCCATTTGATTTCAATCATTAGCTTTAGATAATGAAAGATGATCATCTTCTCTCTCCTCTACCCCTAGGTCGAAATTGCAAATGGATGGAGAGAGAATGCTTGTCATCTTTTATTAAATATATATTATGTGCTTATACAAATATATATATATAATGATACGAACCATGCCAACATGTGATGCAACCCAACACCAAATATGGAAAACGACCCCAAGACCTTTCAGGATTGGATAGAACTGTGACCTTATGCTTAGCAAAGCTAGAACCCTAGTATAGTTGAAGACGCCACAAACGAGGATGGAGATCTCATTTGATAAGTCAGAGTTGAACGCCACAAGAATAATCTTGATAAGTTTGAAAAAGTTCTTGAGAACTTGAGGAGAATAATCTCACAAATTTAATATCAAAGTTGTCTAACTTTTATTTCATGCAAATCAGCCTTATATAGGCAAAGAGAAATAAGTTTCCTATTTGAAAAAGAACTCCTAAACCTTAGCTCAAATAGGAAAATGTGAATAGTAACTAGGTCAAAGGAAACAAACTTGGAGACCAAGAAAAGACTCCTATTAACTATTCATGTGAATAGTAACTAAAAAAGAAGCAAACTTGCTGCCCAAGAAAAGCTCATTTTTTTTCTTTTTTGTTTTGTTAATTCAGTGGTATTTTATTGAAAGAAAAAGGAAAAGTACATCAAAGTACACAAAGCATGACAACTGGTGTCACAATCAAGAAAATGCAGAAAAAAGCAAAAGCTAAATCGGTCGCAGACCAAAGGCAACAAAAGACATGAAAACGGACCAAAAAACAAAGAGAATCTCCTTTCTAGTGTGAACACCTAATCTTGCAGTCCAAGAAAGTCTTTTTCCTAGTATGAACACCTAAATTCGTTCATAGGGAATTAAACTAAAAGCGAAAACTAAAACTAGGATAGAATTACAAAGAATCAAATATTGACTAAATCTTCGAATCTTCTTGAAACTTCTTGAAGAATCTTGAAGTTCTTGAATCTTGAAAATAGAATCTTGACTTGAATCTTTACTGAAAAATTCGCCCAAATGGTTCAATGAACATGGACGATTCAATGAATGTGGACGGTTCAACGAATGTGGACGACTAATTCCTGGCTCTTTTTTTTGAACGATTTGTATAGCCTTGATGTCCTCATCACTTTGTCCTCATCATTCCCCCCCTCTTGAAAAGGATTTGTCCTCAAATCCTCCGGGTTCAAAGACCAGCCTAGGTGGTAGACTGTGTGGTATGTCCTCGGAAAACACTTCCTCAGAATCCTGCAAGAGAGAAACAACAACAACACTAGGAAATGTAGAGTCACTTGAAGCTCATTGTCAAGTTAACTTCCACACATACCTTAGCAAAACCAAGATGTGAACGAGTTGCAGTAAGAGGGTCCACTTGGAGAGGGGTACCCAAAGTGCTAGCAACATGACTCAACCCTTCAATGGACCAAAGACTAAAAGGGACGTTGCGCAGTTTAATCCACATAGGAATCTTATCACATTTGAATTCAACCTTCTAAGCGTTAGGATCCCATTTTCTAAGAAGAAGAGTATGATCGTTAACATGCCATAATTGTTCAAGGATTAATGATACGCTTCCTGATTTTCAAAAGTGAAAATGTACAGACCGTTGTCTGTTGAGTGAACTTGGACAAAGCCAAACTTTTTCCATTTGTTATTGATGAAATTTCTAATGAGAAAGAAAGGTGGTGGTTTCTCAAGAAACTGTCCAAGAAGACAACATTCCCAAAAAGAATTTCCCACATCATGAACTTCTTGAGGAGCTGAGCACGTCGGCTTGCCATTTTTTATTGTTGGCTCAAAGTACTTCAGTTTGTAGGATTCAGCAACAGAGCCCATGAACATTTCTTGCCAATTGTTAGTCGTCATCCATGCTCTAGGTTGAGGTTGATGCTTAGGTCCCTTTCTTGGATGGGAATTTTGTTTCGGTTGAAGGTTTAAACTAGGCTGTCCAAAATTGTTTGATGGTACATTGGTGTTTGCAGTTTGAGTGGTGTTTGAATTTTGAGTAGTGTTTGCATTTCGGTTGAGACTTGGTTGCTGAGAGGAGATAGCTAAGTGTTGACTATGATTGCTGATAGGAGCTTTCAAGTTCGTGTTCTGGAGAGAAGGGAATTGAACATTGTAGGCAATCTGTTCAGTGGAATGATTAATTTCACTTTTGTTACTGTTGTCTCCACGTTGATCCCAAATCTTGTCTGAATTATGCTGAGATTGAACTACCACATGGTGGTCCCCACGAGGGTGGAGAGAATTAAGAGAATTAAGTCGTGGGTCATCCACGTGATTAGTTAGGGCATGGCCAATAGCAAAATTGGTATGAGTTGTTGGAGCCAAACCCATGTGCGAATGGCCCACTTGATTGAAAGTTTGGTTTGAAATATTGTCAGAAGGAGTACCAGCAGCCCCATGTGAAGATGGTCCTCGTGGGTCCAATGCTTGATTTTGCATATAGGAAGGCTGCTGAAAATTGGCCGTTGTAAGTATACCAATATGCGAGTGGTCCACATGATTGAAAGCTTGACTTGAGTAATTTCCAAAATGAACGCCAGCAGCTCCAAGTGGAGATGGTCCACGCGGATTGGAGTAGGAAATGCGAAGTTCATTAGTATTAACGAATTCCCCCATATGCTGATGTTGTTGACCACCGAAAATTGAATGGCTCGCATGCATAATACTTGATCTCTCATTCAAAATTTGTGGCTGAATCATATCATGTTGTGGCCCCACGGTATTGTGACTATCAAAACCAATTGCAGCCCGCTGAATTTGACTATGGGGATTATTCTCTAGGCCTGCATGAGTGTTGTTGGCAAACTGATGTTGACCAATGAACATATTGTTGGTAACTTGACCAATGTGCAGCTGTTCCCTACCATTATTCTGATTGCCAAAATAATTCGGACCCATAATACCATGGCCCACCATAGCACTAGAGTTAATTGGCATTGAAGTTGTACCAATAGCATGTGCAGTAGTACCCCAAGCTAAAGAAGAAGACTGAGCATTTTCTTTGCTTGTATCGTGTGCTTCAGGGATAGCCGATGCTACACGAAATCCCCCATGATCTGACAAGGACAACTCTTCCAGCTCATTAACCATATCAATGGATTGATTCTTTAACTAAATATTCTTGTAGGTTTGTTCAAGCACTTTACTTGAGTTGAACGATTCTTCTTCCTCAAAGGCAGTAGGTGAAGATAAGTCTTCAAAATTTTCTGAAACATTAGTTGACTTGGTTTTGGCCTTAAACCTATCACTAGTACGAGTTGGCTTCTTGTTACCACCTGCCATGGTAAAAAGAAAAAATGAAGTGGCTGAGGGACGGGTTTGGAAAAGTGTTTAGGTTGCAAAGGTTGAAGCTTGAACGATATGTGGTGTTTGGTGGTGGTGCTGTTTGGAGGTGGTGGTGTGTAGGTCTAGAGAGAAGGGAGAGAATTTTCTCTCTCTTCCATGGATGGTTTTTTTTTTTCAATGTTTAAAAGAGCCTCCTTGTACATGAGTACAATCATTGTCCTTTTTGAAATCAAAGCTCTCTTAACCTCACTTGCTTTTTCAGAGAAATTTCTTTGTTTTCCCTCTATTTTTAGCTCCTTGGAAAAGCTCTTTTCTCTTTTTACTACCGCTCTAGCTTCAGCCTTATTCTCTTTCTTTTCACTCTCATTCTTTTGCTCTTTCATGTTCTTTTGAACACTCAATTGCTTTTGATCACTCAATTTTTGTAACCTCACTTGATCCTCATAAACTTGTTTTGGTGTCATCGAAACTAGAGTGATTGTTTGCTGATTGAACATGAATGAGTACTTGTTGGTGAAGCCATCATGCTGCACACGTCGATCAAATTGCCATGGTCTTCCCAAGAGAAGATGTCCAACATGCATTGGTACCACATCGTACAATACTTCATCCTCATATTTTCCAATGCGAAACGGCACCACAACCTGTTTTGTAACTCTTACCTCACCACAATCGTTCAACCATTGCAGCTTGTATGGACGTGGATGCTTAATGTTATGAACCCTAGCTTTTCAACCATGGAAGAACTACCAACGTTAGTGCAACTACCACCATCAATAATAACACTACTTATCTTGTCCTTCACATGGCAACGAGTGTGAAAGATGTTCTCACGTTGTGCTACCTCTTCCTCTTATTTAGCTTGCAGGCTTAAGGCTCGTTGTGCCACTAGTCGAAGCATCTCTCCATGATTCACCCCAAACTCCTCTGCTCCCATTGCGGTGTCCTCTAGTATGGGCATGTCATCAGAATATGTTTTGTCTTCAGATTCAATTGCACCACTTTCCAAGACTACCATTACTCGCTTGTTTGGGCATTGGCTTGCTATGTGTCCTCATCCCTGACATTTAAAACATTGAATCTCACTAGATCGAGTCATAGTAGAGGTTGTATTACCTTGAGAGGTCATGGCAATGGTGGAGGGTTTGAGCTCGGGCTTGGCCTTGGAAGTAGACGGATTTTCTTCATCCTTTGGGTAACTCATCCTCCAAGGTGAAGGTGATGCACTCAAGTATTGTGGTACTTGTCTTGGTCGTGTACCAGCCCTCTTGAGTTGTTTCTCTACATTAATCGCCATATGCACCAAATCCTTTAATTCCACATAATGATACAACTCGATGGTGTTAGCAATCTCTAGATTCAACCCTTTCAAAAATCTAGCCATTGTCACCTCCTGATCTTCCTCTACATTGGCTCTAATCATAGCCATCTCCATCTCTTTGTAATACTCAGCAAAACTCTTATTACCTTGATAAAGACCTTGCAGCTTGAGGTATAAATCTCTATAGTAATGACTGGGTACAAATCGCCTCCTCATCACCCTCTTTATCTCATCCCAAGTTGCAATTGGACGATCTCCATTCCGCCTCCTATTGATGCACAACTGATCCCACCATACAATAGCATAATCAGTAAATTCAATTGCGGCAAGTTTTACCTTTTTCAGTTCAGAATAGTTGTGGCAATCAAAAACCAACTCTATCTTCTTTTCCCACTCCAAATATGCTTCGGGATCACTCATTCCTTGGAAAGCAGGATTTTTCATCTTGATGCTTCCCAAATTGTTATCAACACGTTTCCTAGCTTCTCTATCTGGGCTATGTCTTCCATTGCTGCCTATTGACATCCAATCAAGTTTCTCATCTATCCCTTCTTTTTCAAATTCATCCATAACTTCAATTTCTCTTTGATGCAACCTGTTCCTCCTTGGTGGGTTTGGAGCAACTGGTGGCTGTACCCTTGGTGTTCTCTGTTCTACCCTATCCATCCTCTCATGTAGTTGATCAAATTCAGCCCTCATCATTCATCTCATCTCTCCCAACAAAGCTTGCATTTGTAAGTTCAAAACAACGGCTTGTTGACCTTCTTCGTTTATGTCATCCTCTTGGTTATGACCCATGATTGAAATCAACACTCCCTCACGTGTTTCACTTAAATTCAACTTGGCTTTTACCCTCTAATAATCTCACACACTCTGCCTTTTTCCTCTCGTATTCTCCCTTTAGGTCGTTTGAATTTTCTGTCACGGAATCTGAATTTTCATTTTTTTTTATTTTTTTGGCAAACAAGTCTCCAAGACGTGGAGAACAAGATTAGAACAAAGAATTAAGAAAAAAACAAGAAAAAGAAGTCTAGAGAAATAAGAAAAACTAAAGAAAATCTATGCGGAAAACACAAAAAACGTCAAAAACACCTAGTAAACGATCGAATTTGGCCAAAAGAGGGTGGTGCTCACTGCATAGCAGTGAGTTATGCTCAGAACATCGTTTCCCTTCAGAAAAGTTTGGTCTTGAAGGCTGAGTCAACAAAATATTTTTTTCAGACCTTCACTATCTTTTTTTTTCGTTTTTGTTTGTTTTTCTTTCTTTCCTTGACTTTTCTTTTCTGTTTTTTTTATTTTTATTTTCCAGAAACGAAACACAATGAGCAAGTCACAATAATTCAAATTTAGAAGCACAAGAAACCCTAGTTCACGTTTCTAGGGTTTGGCCAATTGAAAGCAAGAAACGGAATTGAAAAACAAGACTCAAGAAACAGAATACAAGACTCAAGACACGGAATTGACACAAGACAAAAACGATGAAAGCAAGAAAAGGAATTGACAGCAAGACTCAATCAAGAACGAAGAAAGAAAATTGAAACCTAACTTATACACACGAATTTGACCAAGAAAACAAGAAAAAAGTATAGGCAAACCTGATAAACCTAAGCTCAGATTACCAACTGATACGAACCACGCCAGCATGTGACGCGACGCAACACCAAATATGGCAAACGACCCCAAGACCTTTCAGGATTGGATGGAACCGCGACCCTATGCTTAGTAAAGCTAGAACCTTGGTATAGTTGAAGACGCCACAAATGAGGATAGAGATCTTGTTTTGATAAGTCAGAGTTGAACACCACAAGAATAATCTTGATAAGTTCGAAAAAGTTCTTGAGAACTTGAGGAGAATAATCTCACAACTTTAATATCAAAGTTGTCTAACTTTTATTTCATGCAAATCAGCCTTATATAAGCAAAGACAAATAAGTTTCCTATTTGAAAAAGAACTCCTAAACCCTAGCTCAAATAGGAAAACGTCTAAACTAGGTCAAAGGAAACAAACTTGGAAACCAAGAAAAGACTCCTACTAACTATTCGCGTGAATCATTACAATCTAAAGGTAACTTTATTCTCTCTCTTGACACTTGTCAAAAAGGCTTTATCAACAAAAGCAATATCAAGATTCTTTTGTCTTTATTCGAAAATGAATCCTATCCATTCATTTCAAATTCAAATGACTAGGATTGATGACATGGACAATCCTAGTCGTCAATCTCTACATGCACATGCCACATGTAATTATCTAGTCATTAGTTTGCAATTCACCATTTGACAACTAAGATGATGACGTGGCATTTCACAAATTACATCATTACACATATACATATATAAACACCTTTATATATATATATATATATATATATATATATATATATATATATATATATATATATATATATATATATATATATTATTTTCTTGTCAATTCTAATCTCCATTAGAATAAATATATTGAAACAACGTTTTCAATAATTACAGTTTGGCCCCAAAAGTTTTGGTAATTACAATTTAACCCCAAAACTTTCCAAAATTAAACTTTCAGCCCAAATACCAACAAAGATGACTCTTAACACTTTAAAGCTATCAACCACATAATACAAGCTCTCAGTGAACTTATTCATGATACTTATTAGTGTGTGACCTTTTAGATTCATAATCGTGTACCGATGAGAGACCTGATAAACCTCCTTATCTATTTCGGAAATGTCTCTATCATTTACCAAAATACCCTCATGCTCATGAGTGACGCATTAGCAATGAACGTATCATGAGAATGTATACGATAATGAAGACGACGTCTTTCATGAATCCATTTAACTGTCAAGAATTAGCGTGCAATCCTATCCTTCTATTACAAGTGCCCCGATCGGAAAGGACCATGAAATGGTTAAGCCCACATCTGATACTATGTATAAATCTGAATTGGTGAAACGAGAGATGACTACCATGGAAAAACTCTTTTCCATCACTTCATACTCACCTTGGCCAAGGACTTGCTCGTTTACCAACCGATCTTAGATATCATAGGACATCGCCTCTCATCGAAGGTTAACAGATCCTATCTTGACAATTAGCCAATTCAGAAAGATATTGCATTGAAAAAGATTGCCTCTTCAAAGGGCTCGGGTCCATCAACGGAAATTAATGATCAAGTTCTAAGTAAAGGTTCTTTGAAGTTTAACAATATGGTGAAAGGAGAATCCTCCAAGAACCGCAAAAAGGAACGAAAACCTGCTCTCTCGAAGTTCTTAAATGGAAAGAGAATCCCTCCTGATTTAGATGATGATTCCTTTGACTTTTAGAGATTTGAGGGCTTTGTGCTCTCTTGATCTAATTGTTTTTTGGTTGTCTTGGGTTTCCCCTGTCTTTCTTTGTATGTTCATTGTATTTCTTTGTTGTTGTCTTTCCCGATCTTTGATTTGTTCATTGATCGTTTTTGTACCATGTACCTTGTTTTTTTTTGAGAAATAAAATTTACTGAACTATAAAAAAAAGACTAAAATGCAAAAGGCTGTAACCCATCTTATGGAAGACAACTATTGTCCAGACGCAGTAATTAGCCCCTGATATAACCGACAACTGCAATTTCTCAAGTTTGAGGATTAATTTGCACAATTCTCAACTAACTAGTAAACTATTAACTTGAAATCATGTAGTTCTCTATTTATTGTCACATTCAATGATCCATACACAGACGATCACTCATATGTTTATTAGTCCACATCACCATGCTATTTTGGCATTTCGCACGCCATCCTTTATCATCAACATCAATATGTTAATCAAAGGTAATAACATATGATAACCCGTACTCGATTATTCTATTCTCGGTTGAATAATCTGAAGGGCTATGAATCGTTTCTTAATGCTTATTATATCGAAGAGAAAGTGCAAAATATCCTAAACCCTTTTAGAACATTTATCTTCTCGGATAGGCATTAGGGACATATTCATATCGAAGCGGAGAATATGAACATCCTACAAATAACATTGTGTATAAAACACAAAAGCATATTCTTATTAAACCCTAATAAGGTCATCTGAAACTTTAGTATTAGGGCATATCCCCAACAATCTCCCACTTGCACTAATGCTATCAACCATAGGATCTAGTGCATTTTACATTCATATCTCTATACTCATCTTCCCAAAGATGGTGATCAACTGTAACTGATTTTTACAGGATCAGTGGGTCATCTATGGAAATAACTATCGGATCTTTATCTGTTAATTCATTTTTTTATCAAGAAAGAAACTCTTGAATTGACACTTTCCAGGTTTCGACTCTTGATGAGATCGGGTTCTTTTAAGCTTGTGCAGAAAGCCTCTATGATAGCCACCATATTGCATTAGCTACTATCAATAGACAGAACCATATATTATCCAAACATCATAAAAGTCAAGCAGCATCTAGGCTCAAATAATAACATAACTATTATTTATCATTATTCAAAACTCTTTCCAATAATTCACAAATCCACTAAATACACTTTTATCATTTTAAGTGAATTCTTCACTAAGAACTTCACTATAACCATAAACCTTAAAGATCACTAGAACTTATATGTATTCTCTCCGATATCTATCATGTAACTCATTACATCATATCGTGCCAAATACTTGCCATTGCATTTTAAAGGCGAATGCAAATAGCGTAAGGATTAGGTGCAAAAATCATTCACGACCTTTCCTTAATAGTCGGAAGGAAATCTACAAGAAAAGACGGATACCCTGTCTTTGAGACTAGAGACCAAAATTTCTTAGATTCCTCCATCTTAAAGTGAAACTTTAAGATCGTGACATATCACTGTACTTCAAAGATATGAAATTTACAAGACATGATTGGTTTACCCAAGAAAAATAACATGATATAAAATTCAATTGGACTTTGACGAACAATGGTATCATAAATTCACAAGATTTTTTTTTTTGTTAATTCAGTGGTATTTTATTGAAAGAAAAAGGAAAAGTACTTCAAAGTACACAATGCATGACAACTGGTGTCACAAACAAGAACAATGCAAAAATATGCGAAAGCTAAATCGGTCGCAGACCGAAGGCAACAAAAACATGAAAACGGACAAACTAAACAACAACATCAGCATCAATGAGTTGATCGATCAGGGGGTCTTCCATCGAAGATACCTTGGATTGCCCGAGAGTAGTCGAAAGAGGTATTAACTCTTGAAGTTGAGGCAACAGAATGTTCCTTGCCAAAAGAACTGAAATTTGAAATGACTTTGCCTGCAGCAGCTGTGAAATTTTTCTCTTTAGAACCTTGTGGTGGGAACGGAGTGACTGACATTTTCTGAGCTTGGTTATCAGAATTTTGAAACTTAGGGACACTTACATTAGTCCCATTTGAAGGGTTAGCAGAAATGACCTGTTTCTTTTGGGACTTTGGTTGTCCATGGTAAACTCCCGTACCTAAGGATTGATGATTGCCAAGATTCCTAGATTTAGAATTGTTCCTCTGAGATCGATCAAGAGAAGGTTCACCATTATCTTCATCAATAATATTGAGAGCATTAAATCTGTTTGCATTACCCGTATTCACTTTGCGGGAAGCACCACGTCTCCTTCTCGATTTCTTTCTAGCATCAGTCCAATCCAAATTTGAACTAGTAACATTCTCATTAACCTTCTCCTCAATAGAATTAGGACATGATGATGTGTCATGTCCAACAACGTTGCAATGAGAACATTTGAGTGGAGTCCAATCATAATCAATCTCAATTTCAGCCAACCCTCCTTTAGGGATCTCAACAAAGGTTCTGTCCGGAAGATCCTTTTGGATATTCATTTCAACACAGACTCTAGCATACCCGAGGTGAGAACGGGAGGCCGTTTTCGAATCCATCTGAAGAGGGATTCCAATTGTGCTGGAAACATAACTGAGACCATCTTTGGTAAGTAAATCAAGTGGGACATTTCGAAGTTTTAACCACATTGGAACCCTATCACAATTAATGTTAATCAGTTGAAGGCCCATTTCCCATCATCTGAGGAGAAGCGGATGGTGGTGGACATGCCATAGCTCTTGCATCACCCGATCACAGGAAGCTTGTGATTCAAACCGAAACACATATAACCCAAAGTCATTAGATTGAATGCCGACATGGCCAAATTTATTCCATTGAGTGTCGACCATTCTTCTAATTAAGAAGAATGGGGGAGGCTTACCGATAAATTGACCAATAAGGCAGCAATTCCAGTGTTGAGCTCCTTCCTTGAAAACACTTTCTGGAGGCTTAGCAATTGTTCGCCCATCCGAGATTTCAAATTTGTCAAAGTAGTCCAATTTGAGTGAATCGTTTAAATCACCCAGAAAATGCTCCTTCCAATTGTTGGTGATAAGATTTGCACCGTTGGTACCATTTTGACCCCAAACAAAGCTGAGATTGGTTCCAAGTCCTTCCTGTGTAGCACCACAAGATTTGTTAAGGGCATTAACTCCCACTAACTTTTCTTATAAATTTAGATATCGCCTTCATTTAATGAAAACGATCTCTATCTTTTCATTTTAACCATTTCATTATAGTTACCTTTCTCTAAAGAAACTATCATGAATTAGTTTAAATTCTATACAGCTATAGAATTAAAACATGGTATAAGTTTAAAATCAATTTGAAAGATTATGGTGATAAAAGATGTATTCTCTAATCTTCTTTTATAACCCAACATATTCTGGACAAGTCTCATAAGCTATATTCCATTCAATTATTTATTTTGAACAAACTTTTTTGTCGAAAAGAATAATTAATCTATCAAACTCATTTAGATAAATAAAATACAAGAATTCTAGTGTTTAACTCTTGACCATTTCAAAGTTCAAGACAATATATGTATGATTTGGTATTTAGCCATTTCTATAAATGCAAACCAATGAAATATAAATGTTTGAGTTTGAAGACATTGTTTCTGCTGACATGCATTCCGATCATTTCATTACTATTGATGAAGGATATACAAAATGCCAATCATTTCTTACAAAGGATCAATTTCAAAATTACCCATAGTAAGAAAAGATTGATAATAGTCACTATTATTTAAAGAAATGTTCAAACTAATCTAAAACATTTATAAACATATTTTAAAATTGGGATCGCATACCAAGCCGATCCAAAACAACCAAATCATGCATAAACAGTGTCAACTATTCAATCCCCTCCTAATGAGAGATCTCCCGGTAAGAATGCCACAACCTGGCTTCTCATATGTCTCCTCCTCCTCCTTCTTCTGTTCCTGTTTTGGTTGGGCTCAGCCACATAAGGAAAGGACTCAACATAGGGATCGGGACCTGCATCCAAACCAAGGTTCTGCCAGCTAGTCAAAATATATGGCAACTCATTCAGTGTGATCTCAATTCTGTGCACGTGAAAGTCCAAGATCAAATGAAAGTAGGATGGTGGAAGAGACCGCAGGATCAAGTCTACCAGAAGTCGAGGATCCGTAATGAAACCAAATGCCTCCAATTGAGTAACCAAGTAAATCATTCTAAGGTAGTGTTGGCTTACGTGTGATACCCCGAACTTGGCATGTATTCAATAGCATTTAAAGTTCATTTAAATTGCATTTTATTGACCTTTCGCCTTCTTTAACCAAACTAGTTGACTTTTCATCTACATTGACCAACTAGGACAAGGTGAGAATTTTTGAAATGTTTAATAAAGGGCAAACTTGGGATTAGAAATCAAAAATGCAATGTTAAGTTAGTCAAATTTTGGGTCAACTTTGGAATTAAATCTGAACCAATTGGGGAAGAGTTAGGTAGCAAATTATATATGGTTGGAAAGATCTATGAGTCTAGTTTCTGAGGCTTCAAACCATTCGTGAATTGGAGTTTTCTAGAAAAATTTATGACCGTTTTCATAAGGTCGCGCACAGTTGTTTTGGTTTAGCGGGTTGACCGAAGCTTTGACCATTTGACTTCAACTTTTCATCTTATATATGCATAATACATTACAAAAACAAGCAAAAATCAGGGAAAAAAAAAAGAAAGGGCCAAAACCATAGGAGAAAAAGAAAAAAAAAAGATTTCTACGCCAAAACTTCAAATCTTTGCGAGAGCTTGCACGGGGCTGTTTCCGAGGCTTCCAACGTGGTTTTTCTAGCATCTAGTAGCGTCTAAGGTGAGGGTTTCATCGTTATTTGTGCATTTGAAATAATTGTGTTTAAACTTTAATTTTTGGGTTTTAGCCGTAGATTGTTATTTTAATCGTTTTGATGCTTAAAGAATGTTCCTTGACAATTGTAGAACATGTATTTGTAGACTTTTAGCATTTTCTACGGTTGAAAATAGCAATTGCAATTTTAAATGCTAATGGAATAGTAAAATGTGAATAGTAAACCCTCGTTACGTTAAAGTTGCTTCGTTTAGCGTTATGTTGATGTAGGAAGGTGCTAGATATGCTAGAATGCCTAAATGTATGGTTTAATTGGATTGTGTAATGAAAAAATGGAGAAAAAGAGCTTAGTGCATGTTGGGATCGTTTAGGTCAAGTTTGGCATTTTATCATTTTGCATGAAGGAATTGTTGTAGTATGCCATAGAAGCACTTTTGGTGCAGTTATGACATTGGTTGGGTGATCGGTTGAGGTAGCTGTAGTTCAAACGAGCAAAGGGGAAAATCGGGGCTTTGCGAAAATTCTAGGGTAAAGTAGGGTTTCGTGGTCTTTAGATGTGCCTTATGGCGACCTAGGAGGAGTGGTGAAGTCGGTTTCTAAAACTTGTGGCTCGTTTGAAAGTAGTAGCGTTTTGAAAGTTGGGGTCATTTTGTGTTTTTGTTAGTTTTCATAGTGTTATGCTTGTAGAATGCTTATTATTGCTTGTTATGCTTGTTAAAGTTGGTTATGATTGAATTGTATATCAATTGTTGATAATGCTTGTTAGTGTTGTTCTTGTTACTTTATTGATTGTAATTGCTTATTGTATCGCATGTTGTTACTAACTTGCACTTCGGTGCCTTGCTCGATTATCGTTATATTCCTCGTATTGCATTGCATTGTGTTAGGCACGTGAGTGACAGGCCTCTCTGGGTAGCCTCGGGTTGCCAGTGTTGGTTGCTCTAGCTCCGTGTCCTATGCCCTTTCTCGCTTGGGTTGCCGCCCAGGGAGTTTTGGGTCATAGAATTGACAGAGTATGTCCGGAGTACTCTAACGGATGTTATAAGGTGGGTGAGCCGGCGCGTCATCGTTAAAGTCATCGAAATCATGATCGGTACATTACTCGCTCGAGTGAACCACAACCTTCAAAGTGTGGTATAGCTTTGAATGGTTGTGTTAATGCTTTCTTAATTGTTTATTGTATTGTCGTTTACATTGAATGTTTCCTTACTGATTATATTGCTTAACTGTACCTATTTGCATTGCACGAACTTCTCTCTCTCCACCTCGATATCTGTCTCGCCTTCACTGAGTGTATTTTACACGTGTTGTTTTTATTTAGTGTTAAAAATAATGTAATTTAATTTTTATTAGGTTATTGAAGTGATTTGAAAAGGTAGTCTATGTATTTAGTTAGTATAGTTTAATTTCATTGCATGTATGTAATTGTCTAAAGGAAAAGAGTTAGAATAGTTTGGGTACTTGGAAATATGTATATTGTTGTGTTTAATTGTTGAGAACCAAGGCTCGGATGGCCTTGAGGTGTTTGTATGGTTGGACACGGTGCTGGTCCACTTATATGCTATTATAGGTTTTACATTTTGCCTAGAAACAGGGGAGATTCCGTCCGTCTTTCACTAAAAATTTTATGCCCGGGTTTGGAATTAGGTTGCAATTAGATTGATTGATGGAACTCCTGGTCTCGAAAGGGATCGGGGTGTTACATGTGATATCAGAGCTTGTTTAGCTCATAAGCTAGGACATAGTCCTCGGTCTGGTGGGTAATGACTCTTGAATGTGTGCTTGTTAGGAGTGTTTTGAAAGTGTGTACCTGTATGTGAGATTGTGTGTCTTCAATTGAATGTGTGTATCTATGTGATATAGTTATGTATTATGTGCTAAATGTGTGCTAAGTGAAGTAAAGTATTTAGTTGTGCATTGAATTGACCTCGTGAATCGAATTGACCTCGTGAATTGTTAATTGCTTGAATTGTTGCTTGTAATATGTGTAATTGAATGTCTATGATTGAGTTGTGTTGTGATTGACTTGATTGTCATGTTTGAACGACTTTGATGATTAAACTATTTTATAAACTCTTTTATAAACTTGCTTGTATAATAGTTTAAGGCATGTATGTTGATATGAACCTGGTCAACATGTGCCGAGACCCAACACCAAGATTGGTAAAACAAACCCAAGATCTTTCAAGAATGGATGGAACCGCGACCCTTTGCCTAGCATGACAAGAACCTTGGTATAGTGAATATGATGGAAACCGCGACCCGTTGCTTAGCAAAGCAAGAACCTTGGTATGGTGAAGACGCCACAAACGGGGATGGAAATCCGCTTGATAAGTCAAGGTTGAACACCACAAGGAATCCCTTGATAAGTTCGAAAGAGTCTCTTGGAGAACTCAAGGAGAATAATCTCACAATTTAATTTCAGAATTGTCTAACTTTATTATCACAAAAAGTGCCTTATATAGGCAATAACAAATAAGTATCCTGCTTGGAAAAGGACTCCTAAACCCTAGCCCAAGTAGGAAAAACGTGAATAGTAACTAGGTCAAAGGAAACAAACTTAGAGACCAAAAAAAGACTCCTATTAACTATTCACGTGAATAGTGACGTGAATAGTAACTAAAAAGGAAGCAAACTTGCAGCCCAAGAAAAGCTCATTTCTAGTGTGAACACCTAATCTTGTAGCCCAAGAAAGTCTCTCTCCTAGTGTGAACACCTAAATTCATCCATAGGAAATTAAACTAAAACTGAAAACTAAAACTAGGATAAAATTACAAAGAAATCAAATCTTGACTAAATCTTCAAATCTTCTTGAAACTTCTTGAAGAATCTTGAAGTTCTTGAATCTTGAAAATAGAATCTTGACTTGAATCTTTGCTGGAAAATTCATCCAAATGGTGCAATGAATGTGGATGGCTGGTTCGCATCATTCCTCCCCCTCTTGAGAAGGATTTGTCCTCAAATCCTCCAGGTTCAAAGACTAGCCTTGGTGGTAGACCATATGGCATGTCCTTGGGAAACACTTTCTCAAAATCCTGCAATAGAGAAACAACAACACTAGGCAATGCAGAGTCAAGTTGGTTAAATTTTAAAAGAGACTCTTTGTACATGAGTACAATCATTGGCCATTTTGAGATCAAAACTCTCTTAACCTCACTTGCTTTTGCATAAAAATTACTTTGTTTTCTCTCTGTTTTTACCTCATTGGCCGAGTTCTTTTCTCTCCTTACCTCCTCTTCAGATTCGGCCTTACTTTTCTTTTCACTCTCATTCTTTTGCTCTCTCAAATTATTTTGATCACTCAAATTATTTTGTTCACTCAAGTTCTTTTGATCACTAAATTTTTGTAACCTCACTTGATCCTCATAAACTTGTTTTGGTGTCATCGGAACTAGAGTGATTGTCCGCTGATTGAACACAAATGAATATTTGTTGGTGAAGCCATCATGCTGCACACGTCGATCAAATTTCCCAAGTCTTTCTAATAGAAGATATCCAGCATGCATTGGAACCACATCGCACAATACTTCATCTTCATATTTTCCAATGCGAAACGGCACCACAACCTGTTTTGTAACGCTTATCTCACCACAATCATTCAACCATTGCAGCTTGTATGGACGTGGATGCTTAATTGTTATGAGCCTTAGCTTTTCAACCATGGAAGAACTACCAACATTAGTGCAACTACCATCATCAATAATTACACTACCTACCTTGTCTTTCACATGACAACGAGTGTGAAAGATGTTCTCACATTGTGCTACCTCTTCCTCTTCTTTAGCTTGCAGGTTTAAGGCTTGTTGTGCCACTAGTCCAAGCATCTCTCCATGATCTGCCCCAAACTTCTCTGCTCCCATTGCGGTGTCCTCTAGTATGGGCATGTCATCAGAATATGTTTTGTCTTCAGATTCAATCCCACCACTTTCCAAGACTACTATTGCTCGCTTGTTTGGGCATTGGCTTGCTATGTGTCCTCGTCCCTGACATGTAAAACATTGAATCTCACTATATCGAGTCATAGTAGAGATTGTATTACCTTGAGAGGTCATGGCAATGGTGGATGGTTTGAGCTCGGGCTTGGCCTTGGAAGTAGATAGATTTTCTTCATCCTTTAGGTAACTTGTCCTCCAAGGTGAAGGTGATGCACTCAAGTATTGTAGTGCTTGTCTTGGTCGTGTACCACCCCTCTTGAGTTGCTTCTCCACTTTAATTGCTTTATGCACCAAATCCTCTAATTCCACATAATGATGCAACTTTATAGTGTTAGCAATCTCTTGATTTAGCTCATTCAAGAATCTGGCCATTGTTGCCTCTCGATCTTCCTCCACATTGGCTTTAATCATAGCCATCTTCATCTCTTTATAATATTCATCAACACTCTTATTACCTTGATGAAGACCTTGCAGCTTGAGGTATAAATCTCGATAGTAATGACTTGGTACAAATCGTTGCCTCATCACTCTCTTCATCTCATCCCAAGTTGCAATAGAACGATCTCCATTCCGCCTTCTATTGATGCACAACTAATCCCACCAAACAATAGCATAATCAGTAAATTCAATTACAGCAAGTTTTACCTTTTTCAGTTCAGCATAGTTATGACAATCAAAAACCAACTCCATCTTCTTCTCCCACTCAAGATATGCTTCAGGATCACTCCTTCCTTGAAAAGCAGGAATCTTCATCTTGATGCTTCCTAAATTGTTATCAATATGGTTCCTAGCTTCTCGATCTCGTCCATGTCTCCCATGGCTGGCCATTGACATCCTATCAAGTTCCTCATCTATACCTTCTTCTTCAAATTCATCCACAACTTCAATTTCTCTTCGATGCAACCTGTTCCTCCGTGGTGCGTTTGGAGCAACTGGTGGCTGCACCCTTGGTGTTTTCTGTTCTACCCTATCCATCCTCTCATGTAGTTGATCAAATTCAGCCCTCATCATTTGTCTCATCTCTCCCAACAAAGCTTGCATCTGTAAATTTGGAACAGCAGCTTGTTGACCTCCTTCGTTAGTGTTGTCCGCTTGATTTTGAGACATGATTATTTTTCACTCCCTCACGTGTTTCACTCAACTCAATTTGGCTTTTATCCTCTATTAATCTCACACACACTGCCTTTTACCACTCGTATTCTTCTTTAAGTTCTCTAGAAACTAACCAAGAATATCAAGAAGGGATCCAAAGCAGCGTAACAAATCTGTCACGAAATCTGAATTTTCGTTTTTTTGAATTTTTTTGAATTTTTTTTTTTGCAAACAGTCCTCTAAGACGTGGGGAACAAGATTAGAACCAGGAGTTAAGACAAAGAAGGAAAAAGAAACCTAGAGTGATTAGAAAAGTTAAAGAAAATCTATGCAAAAACACAAAAACGCCCAAAAACCCTTGTAAACGATTGATTTAGACCCTAAGAGGGTGGTGCCCACAGCTTAGCTGTGGGTTATGCTCAAAACGACGTTTTCCTTTAGAAAAGTTTGGCCTTGCAGGCTATTTCAACCGAAAATTTTTTACTGTTCACTGTTTTTCGATTTTTCAGCTCCGAACTAATTTTTTTTCTCTCTTTTCTTTCTTTTCTTGATTTTCAGAAACGAAAACAATGAGAAAGTCACAAGAATTCAAATTTAGAAGCACAAGAAAACGGAATTGAAGCAAGAAACGGATTTGACAAGAAAACAAGAAACGAAATTGAAAAAGAAAACAAGACACGGAATTTAGACACAACTAAAAATGAGGAATTCAAGAAAAAGGAATTGAAAGCAAGACTCAATCAAGAACCAAGAAAGCAATTAAAACCTAGACCTAGACTCAAGGAATTAACCAAGAAAAACAAGAAAAGGATAGACAAACCTGATAAACCTAAGCTCTTATTACCAACTGATATGAACCTGGTCAACATGTGCCGAGACCCAACACCAAGATTGGTAAAACAAACCCAAGATCTTTCAAGAATGGATGGAACCGCGACCTTTTGCCTAGCATGACAAGAACCTTGGTATAGTGAATATGATGGAAACCGCGACCCGTTGCTTAGCAAAGCAAGAACCTTGGTATGGTGAAGACGCCACAAACGGGGATGGAAATCCGCTTGATAAGTCAAGGTTGAACGCCACAAGGAATCCCTTGATAAGTTCGAAAGAGTCTCTTGGAGAACTCAAGGAGAATAATTTCACAATTTAATTTCAGAATTGTCTAACTTTATTATCACAAAAAGTGCCTTATATAGGCAATAACAAATAAGTATCCTGCTTGGAAAAGGACTCCTAAACCCTAGCCCAAGTAGGAAAAACGTGAATAGTAACTAGGTCAAAGGAAACAAACTTGGAGACCAAGAAAAGACTCCTATTAACTATTCATGTGAATAGTGACGTGAATAGTAACTAAAAAGGAAGCAAACTTGCAGTCCAAGAAAAGCTCCTTTCTAGTGTGAACACCTAATCTTGTAGCCCAAGAAAGCCTCTCTCCTAGTGTGAACACCTAAATTCATCCATAGGAAATTAAACTAAAACTGAAAACTAAAACTAGGATAAAATTACAAAGAAATCAAATCTTGACTAAATCTTCAAATCTTCTTGAAACTTCTTGAAGAATCTTGAAGTTCTTGAATCTTGAAAATAGAATCTTGACTTGAATCTTTGCTGGAAAATTCATCCAAATGGTGCAATGAATGTGGATGGCTGGTTCGCATCATATGTAAAAATGTGATATCTTGGCATTCATACATGTCCTGTTGAAATAGTAAGAAAGACTTCTTCATCCCCCTGAAGAGAAGTGGTTAGTAGCAGGCCCTCCAAGTTATGTGGATTGACAGGAATGAGCAGTATTTGACTAGCCTTTATTTGGTAGTTGGAGTTTGTTTATTGGTATTCCTCTAAGGTTATCTCATATGCTTAGTATAAATGACTTTCTTTGGAGTTCTACATGATTATTCTTTGGAGCATTTTCTTAATATTTCCTTGTTGGGCATTCATCGGGTATTTCTATATTGGCATTTCGTGGGAGACTTGGTTGGGATTTTAATCAACCTTTGGAGTTCTTTCTGTATTCTTATGGGGAACTTTGATTTGAGTCTACTTACAATGATCAATTTTGCGTGAAGCGTACTACTTTGGTATTCCTTGTGGACATTTCTCAGTGGACTTGGCAATCGGAATTCTTATCAGACTTACTGCATAATATTATCTACAACATCTCCGCTCTAGTCTTTCTTGATATTTTATCGACAATCATGATTCGAATTCTTCAATAGTATATGGTGCACCTGCACTACATTCCCTTTGGAATTTTACCCAATATTCGGTAGCAATATTATTTTGGGAATCTACTTGGTTATTCAGCTTGGTGTTCATTCATGGACTTTTGATAAGTATATATATGTTGGCGTACATTTTGGATTCCCTATTCAGATGCTTCTTGAGCTATATTTTGGAAGACTTCCTTGAAACTTCTGAAATATGATTGACTGGATTTCTTGTCTGGAGTCTTCCTGAGCAGTACTTGGGTTCTCGTTTAGACTTTACTTCAGAATGTTTATTGGTATGTTCTCAGTACTTTTAGTTGGGATTCTATTATGGCATTTATGTCTAGTAAGATTTTTATTTGGAGTTCTATTTAGTATTCTCTAGAGCCTTTATTTGGACTTATTATTTTGGAATTTTTGGGCAGTACTACTCGGGTTTCTTAGATTGGTTTTCTTCGGATGTCCTTATGTAGTGTCTTGCTCAGCAATCGATGAAGATTAGTCAAATTTGTATGTCAGATGATACATAGTCCTATTGGAAGAAGAATTGCGAGGACACAATTATTTTAAGGAGGGAAGGATGTGATACCCCGAACTTGGCATGTATTCAATAGCATTTAAAGTTCATTTAAATTGCATTTTATTGACCTTTCACCTTCTTGAACCAAACTAGTTGACTTTTCATCTACATTGACCAACTAGGACAAGGTGGAAAATTTTGAAATGTTTAATAAAGGGCAAACTTGGGATTAGAAATAAAAAAATGCAATGTTAAGTTAGTCAAATTTTAGATCAAATTTGGAATTAAATCTGAACGAATTGGGGAAGAGTTAGATAACAAATTATATATGGTTGGAAAGCTCTATGAGTCTAGTTTCTGAGGCTTCAAACCGTTCGTGAATTGGAGTTTTCTAGAAGAAGTTATGACCGTTTTCGTAAGGTCGCGCATAGCTATTTTGGTTTAGCGGGTTGACCGAAGCTTTGACCATTTGACTTCAACTTGTCATCTTATATATGCATAATACATTACAAAAACAAGCAAAAATCTGGGAAAAAAGAAAGGGCCAAAACCATAGGGGAAAAAGAAAAAAAAAAGGTTTCAACATCAAAACTTCAAATCTTCGCCAGAGCTTGCACGGGGTTGTTTCCGAGGCTTCCAACGTGGTTTTTCTAGCATCTAGTAGCGTCTAAGGTGAGGGTTTCATCGTTATTTGCGCATTTGAAATAATTGTGTTTAAACTTTAATTTTTGGGTTTTAGCCGTAGATTGTTATTTTAATCGTTTTGATGCTTAAAGAATGTTCCTTGACAATTGTAGAACATGTATTTGTAGACTTTTAGAATTTTCTACGGTTGAAAATAGCAATTGCAATTTTAAATGCTAATGGAATAGTAAAATATGAATAGTAAACCCTCGTTAAGTTAAAGTTGCTTCGTTTTGCGTTCTATTGATGTAGGAAGGTGCAAGATATGCTAGAATGCCTAAATATATGGTTTAATTGGATTATGTAATGAAAAAACGGAGAAAAATGGCTTAGTGTATGCTTGGATCGTTTAGGTCAAGTTTGGCATTTTATCGTTTTGAGTGAAGGCATTGTCGTAGTATGCCATAGAAGCACTTTTGGTGCAGTTATGACATTGGTTGGATAATCGGTTGAGGTAGCTGTAGTTCAAACGAACAAAGGGGGAAATCGGGGCTTTGCGGAAATTCTAGGGTAAAGTAGGGTTTCGTGGTCTTTAGACGTGCCTTATGGTAACCTAGGAGGAGTGGTGAAGTCGGTTTCTAAAACTCGTGGCTCGTTTGAAAGTAGTAGCGTTTTGAAAGTTGGGGTCGTTTTGTGTTTTTGTTAGTTTTCATAGTGTTATGCTTGTAGAATGCTTATTATTGCTTGTTATGCTTGTTAAAGTTGGTTATGATTGAATTGTATATCAATTGTTGATAATGCTTGTTAGTGTTGTTCTTGTTACTTTATTGATTGTAATTGTTTATTGTATCGCATGTTGTTACTAACTTGCACTTCAGTGCCTTGCTCGATTATCGTTATATTCCTCGTATTGCATTGCATTGTGTTAGGCGCGTGAGTGACGGGCCTCTCTGGGTAGCCTCGGGTTGCCAGTGTTGGTTGCTCTAGCTCCATGTCTTATTCCATTTCTCGCTTGGGTTGCCGCCCAGGGAGTTTTGGGTCATAGAATTGACAGAGTATGTCCGGGGTACTCTAACGGATGTTATAAGGTGGGTGAGCCGGCGCATCATCGTTAAAGTCATCGAAATCATGATCGGTACATTACTCGCTCGAGTGAACCACAGCTTTCAAAGTGTGGTATAGCTTTGAATGGTTGTGTTAATGCTTTCTTAATTGTTTATTGTATTGTCGTTTACATTGAATGTTTCCTTATTGATTATATTGCTTAACTGTACCTATTTGCATTGCACGAACTTCTCTCTCTCCACCTCGATATCTATCTCGCCCTCACTAAGTATACGTGTTGAGTATACTCACTCCTCACCACCACATTTCAGGAAATGCCATGTTAGCTAGAAAGTTCGTGATTACGTGAAAGTTCGTGCTTGAAGAGTTGTCTTGCGTGCTATGTGGTTTGAGTTGTCAAAGATACAAAGATGTATGTTACATGTGTTGTTTGTATTTAGTGTTAAAAATAATGTAATTTAAGTTTTATTAGGTTATTGAAGTGATTTGAAAAGCTAGTCTATGTATTTAGTTAGTATAGTTTAATTTCATTGCATGTATGTAATTGTCTAAAGGAAAAGAGTTAGAATAGTTTGGGTACTTGGAAATATGTATATTGTTGTGTTTAATTGTTGAGAACCAAGGCTCGGATGGCCTTGAGATGTTTGTATGGTTGGACACGGTGCTGGTCCACTTATATGTTATTATAGGTTTTACATTTTGCCTAGAAACAGGGGAGACTCCGTCAGTCTTTCCCTAAAAATTTTATGCCCGGGTTTGGAATTGGGTTGCAATTAGATTGATTGATAGAACTCCTGGTCTCGAGAGGGATCGGGGTGTTACAGGTGATATCAGAGCTTGTTTAGCCCATAAGCCAGGACAGGGACCTCGGTCTGGTGGGTAGTGACTCTTGAATGTGTGCTTGTTAGGAGTGTTTTGAAAGTGTGTACCTGTATGTGAGATTGTGTGTCTTCAATTGAATGTGTGTATCTATGTGATATAGTTATGTATTATGTGCTAAATGTGTGCCAAGTGAAGTGAAGTGTTTAGTTGTGCATTGAATTGACCTCGTGAATCGAATTGACCTCGTGAATTGTTAGTTGCTTGAATTGTTGCTTGTAATATGTGTAATTGAATGTCTATGATTGAGTTGTGTTGTGATTGACTTGATTGTCATGTTTGAATGACTTTGATGATTAAACTGTTTTATAAACTCTTTTATAAACTTGCTTGTATAATAGTTTAAGGCATGTATGTAAAAATGTGATATCTTGGCATTCATACATGTCCTGTTGAAATGGTAAGAAAGACTTCTTCATCCCCCTGAAGAGAAGTGGTTAGTAGCAGGCCCTCCAAGTTATGTTGATTGACGGGAATGAGTAGTATTTGACTAGCCTTTATTTGGTAGTTGGAGTTTGTTTATTGGGATTCCTCTAAGGTTATCTCATATGCTTAGTATAAATGACTTTCTTTGGAGTTCTACATGATTATTCTTTGGAGCATTTTCTTATTATTTCCTTGTTGAGCATTCATCGGGTATTTCTATATTGGCATTTCGTGGGAGACTTGGTTGGGATTTTAATCAACCTTTGGAGTTCTTTCTGTATTCTTATGGGGAACTTTGATTTGAGTCTACTTACAATGATCAGTTTTGCGTGAAGCGTACTACTTTGGTATTCCTTGTGGACATTTCTCAGTGGACTTGGCAATCGGAATTCTTATCAGACTTACTGCATAATATTATCTACAATATCTCCGCTCTAGTCTTTCTTGATATTTTATCGACAATCGTGATTGGAATTCTTCAATAGTATACGGTGCACCTGCATGACATTCCCTCTGGAATTTTACCCAATATTCGGTAGCAATATTATTTTGAGAATCTACTTGGTTATTCAGCTTGGTGTTCATTCATGGACTTTTGATAAGTATATATATGTTGGCGTACATTTTGGATTCCCTATTCAGATGCTTCTTGAGCTATATTTTGGAAGACTTCCTTGAATCTTTTGAAATATGATTGACTGGATTTCTTGTCTGGAGTCTTCCTGAGCAGTACTTGGGTTCTCGTTTAGACTTTACTTCATAATGTTTATTGGTATGTTCTCAGTACTTTTAGTTGGGATTCTATTATGGCATTTATGTCTAGTAAGATTTTTATTTGGAGTTCTATTTAGTATTCTCTAGAGCTTTTATTTGGACTTATTATTTTGGAATTTTTGGGCAGTACTACTCGGGTTTCTTAGATTGGTTTTCTTCGGATGTCCTTATGTAGTGTTTTGCTCAGCAATCGATGAAGATTAGTCAAATTTGTATGTCAGATGATTCAGAGTCCGATTGGAAGAAGAATTGCGAGGACACAATTATTTTAAGGGGGGAAGGATTTGATACCCCGAAGTTGGCATGTATTCAATAGCATTTAAAGTTCATTTAAATTGCATTTTATTGACCTTTCACCTTCTTTAACCAAACTAGTTGACTTTTCATTTACATTGACCAACTAGGACAAGTTGGAAATTTTTGAAATGTTTAATAAAGGGCAAACTTGGGATTAGAAATAAAAAAAAATGCAATGTAAAGTTAGTCAAATTTTGGGTCAATTTTGGAATTAAATCTGAACCAACTGGGAAAGAGTTAGGTAGCAAATTATATGTGGTTGGAAAGCTCTATGAGTCTAGTTTCTGAGGCTTCAAACCGTTCGTGAATTGGAGTTTTTTAGAAGAAGTTACGATCGTTTTCGTAAGGTCGCGTATAGTTGTTTTGGTTTAGCGGGTTGACCGAAGCTTTGACCATTTGACTTCAACTTGTCATCTTATATATGCATAATACATTACAAAAACAAGCAAAACTCTGGGGGGGGGAAAAAAAAAAAGAAAGGGCCAAAACCATAGGAGAAAAAGGAAAAAAAAAAACAAGATTTCAACATCAAAACTTCAAATCTTCGCGAGAGCTTGCATGGGGTTGTTTCCGAGGCTTCCAACGTGGTTTTTCTAGCATCTAGTAGCGTTTAAGGTGAGGGTTTCATCGTTATTTGCGCATTTGGAGTGATTGCTTGCTAAACTGTAGAAGACCTTGCTTGTCTACTTTATGTTCTATTTTGGAGCCTAAGGGCTTATGTATATATATTTGAGTGGTTGCAATTTGAAAGCTAAGTGGATGTAATAAGTGTTATAGAATTGTGGCATGTAATAACTTATGCTTCTGCTTCTAGCTACGTTGCATGCTTGTATGTGTTTATATTGTCTTGTGTTGCTTAAGGCTTGGATGGCCTTGAAGTTGGGATTTCAATTAGAAATGTTGTTCCTTTGCTTCGTGTTTTATTTGAATGCTTACAGGTTTCCAGAATGTCCACAGTACAGGGAAAACTCTGTCCATTTTCCCTAAAATTTTGTGACGGAGTTTGGTATTGGATTGAGAATAGCATGGTTATTAGAGTCTCCGGTCTCGTGAGGGATCGGGGCATTACAGGTAGTACGGTTTCGTTTGCCAGATTAGCTAGTGGTTGAGGTAGCAGGGAACCGGGATGCTAAGACGAGTTTTATTATCTCATCAACTAAAGCTGTTAAGCTAGTGAGTAAGAGGTGTTCGGGTTATCTGGCTTATTTGATCAACAAGCCATCTGATAAGCTAAAGCTGGAAGAAGTTCCTATTATTCGGGAATATCCCATTATATTTCCCGAGGAGTTGCCAGGGTTACCGCCAAAGAGAGATGTAGAGTTTGTGATCAATCTTATTCCCGGTACTCAACCTATTTCTAAATCAGCATACTGGATGGCACCAGCTGAGTTGAAGGAGCTGAAAACACAGTTGCAGGAGTTATTAGAGAAGGGTTTCATTTAGCAGAGTTCTTTACCATGGGGAGCACCTGTTTTATTTGTGAAGAAGAAAGATAGTACATTGAGATTATGTATCGACTATCGTGGTTTGAATCAGGTGACCATCAAGAACAAGTATCCTTTACCACTGATTGATGAGTTGTTTGATCAACTTTAGGGAGCCAAAGTCTACTATAAGTTTGACTTGAGACAAGGGTATTATCAGCTTCGGATTCGTACAGAGGATGTTCCGAAGTCTGCTTTTAGGACTCGGTACGGGCATTATGAATTTATAGTTATGCCCTTCGGACTGACTAATGCACCGGAAGTATTCATGGATCTTATGCATTGGGCTTTTCAGCCGTACTTGAACCAGTTTGTGGTAATCTTTATTGATGATATCTTGGTTTATTCTAAGTCTGAATCGGAGCACGACCAACATCTACGGCTTGTCTTACAGAAACTACAGGAGCTTCAGTTGTTTGCGAAGTTCAGCAAATGTGAATTTTGGCTGCAACGGATATCTTTTCTTGGCCATGTTATTACACAGAGCGGTATTTCAGTAGATCCCACTAAGATGGAAGTGATGATGTCTTGAAAATGACCGGAGAATGTTCCGAAGGTTCGTAGCTTCCTTGGCTTGGCGGGTTATTATCGTAGGTTTGTCAAGGACTTTTCTAAGATTGCAGGGCCACTTTTTAAGTTAACTCATTAATGGACAAGCTTTATTTGGGATGAGAAATGTGAGAGTGGGTTTCAGGAGTTGAAAAAGAGATTGACTACTGCTCTAGTACTTGCTCTACCAGAGGGGACCGATAATATGGTTATCTACAATGATGCATCCAATGATGGCTTGGCTTGTGTACTTATGTAGAATGGCTGGGTTATTACCTATGCTTCTAGAAAGTTGAAGCTGTATGAGATGAATTATCTGACTTATGATCTTGAGTTGGCAGCTGTGGTATTCGCACTAAAAAAGTGGCGTCATTATCTGTGGGGCAGTAAGTTCGAGATTTTCACTGATCATAAAAGTTTGAAGTATTTGTTCTCACAGAAGGAGTTGAATATACTCCAACGGAGGTGGATGGAACTTCTCGGAGACTATAATTGTTCTATCAGTTAGCTACCTAGGAAGACAAATGTTTTAGCAGATGCTCTTAGTCGTAAGGCGAGTATTTCTTGTTTGGCTATCAAAAAGTGGGAGGTTCTTGAGGAATTCGGTTATTGGAGACCGAAATTGACTCAAGTTGGGGTGATGTGTTCACATCTCCGTATTCAACCTTTAAGTAATCTCAGATCAGAGAAGCTCAGCAATTTGATATTAAACTTATGAAGATCAGGGATCAGATTACGGATAATCAGCCTGACTTCAAATTTCATAAGGATGGTATTCTTCAATTTCAGAATAGGGTTTGTGTTCCTGATGAACCGGGTTTGAGGAGAGGTATTCTAGAGGAGGCTCATAATTCTAAGTACACCATTCATCCCAATGGAAACAAGATATATCGGGATTTGAAGCAACATTATTGGTGGAATAACATGAAAAGGGAGGTTACTCAGTTTGTGTCTAGATGTTTGACTTGTCAGAGAGTGAAAGCCGAACATCAACGACCTGCAGGGTTACTTTAACCATTAGCTATACCAGAGTGGAAATGGGAGCATATTACGATAGACTTCGTCTCTAGTTTGCCTAGAACACTGAGAGGTAACGACGCAGTTTGGGTTGTTATAGACTGTTTAACGAAGTCAACTCATTTCATTCCGATGAGGTTAGGGAATGAGGTTGCAAAACTGACAGATCTTTATTTGGATCAAATTGTTAGACTACAGGGGATTCCATCTAGTATTATCTCAGATCGAGATCCTCGGTTTACTTCTCGTTTGTGGGAGAAACTTCAGGAAACTTTGGGTACTCAGTTAAACTTCAGCACAGCGTATCATCCACAAGCCGACGGTCGGTCTGAGAGGACTATTCAGATTCTGGAAGATATGCTCAGGGCTTGTGTTCTGGATTTCGGGAAAAACTGAGAGAAACATCTCCCACTTGCCGAGTTTTCATATAACAATAGTTATCAATCAACTATTGGGATGGCACCTTTTGCAGCTCTTTATGGCCGTAAGTGCCGATCACTTTTGTATTGGGATGAAATAGAGGAGATGAAGGCTATTGATCCGACTATCATGCCAAAACTTCTAGAGAAGATTGAGAATGTCCAGTTGATCAGGCAGAGAATGCTTACAACACAGAGGATATTCAAGAGTTATACTGATAAGCACCGTCGGAATTTGGAGTTTACAGTCGGGGATCGGGTTTTCTTGAAATTATCTCCTCGAAAGGGGTTTGCTTGTTATGGCAAATGTGGTAAGCTGAGTCTGAGGTTTGCAGGGCCGTTTGAGATTATCAGCAGGGTTGGAAAGTTAGCATATCGGTTGGCTTTACCAGAGCACTTCTCTAATGTCCACGATGTCTTTCACGTGTCTAATTTATGGAAGTATAATCCGGATCCTTCTCATATTCTAGGGCCAGAGCCGTTACAGTTTCATGAGAATCTAACTTATAAAGAGCGGCCGATTCGCATTCTTGATCAGATGGAACGAGAGTTGAGGTCAAAGAAGATTCTGATGGTCAAAGTATTGTGGAAGCATCACGGGATTGATGAGGCTACTTGGGAGAGGAAAGCTCAGATACAGCACCAGTATCCAAATCTGTTTCATTTAGCAAGTAAGAATTTCGAGGATAAAATTTCTTTAAGGGGGAGGAGAATGTGAAACCCCAGTTTTCGTCTTTACCTCGATTTGTGTGTCTTTGCCTCGATTTACGTGATATAACCTGTTTATGTGTTATATGAATTAGAATGCGCTAAATATGTGATTTATATTCCTATTACATGCTATGTATGCATTCATGAAATTTTCATCAAAAACGAAATCAAAAATTTTATCGACGGTTTTTATGAATAGTATTTTGGACGCACGTCCGCTAAAATTTTTATGCAAGTGTTTTAGGAGTCTTAAAACCTAGTCCTCGGATATTAATAGACCCGTGTTTGATTAAAATGGATTTCAAATTGGCTTTGGAATTTTAAAGATTTTTACAATTTCTTTTACGAAAATTGAGTTTTTAACCGAGTCGGATGAAAATGTTTGCATGTAAAACTCTTTGTCATCTAAAATAAATTATGTAGAAATATTCTAAGTGTCAATTTAATGTTTTGAGCAAGAAATAGTCAAAAATAGAATTAAAAGACTAGAAATACTAAAAATCAACTCAGTGTCAACTTTGACTTTCTTTTATTTTGTTTGACCTTTGCATATATGTCACCAACGCACATTAAAAGCTCACAAAATACACTCACACACACACACAAGGCCGAGAGCACCATAGGAGAAAAAAGGAAGAAAAACTCAAGGTTTTCAAAGGGATTTTTCATTAAAAGTTACAATTCAAAGCCAAATCTTGTCAACCAAAGCTTGAATTCACTTGTTGGGCACTCATTGCACATCTTTCTTGCATCAAAACACATCAAAGGTGAGAGAAAAATTCTAGATCTCAAAATGCCATTTTTATGTTAATTCATATAATCGAATTTTTAGCCGTTGAAATGTTAAATTGATGTTATATTATTGCTTAGTAGATGCTAAAGATTAATTATATGTGTTTATATTAGTTTTGAACCGTTGTAACATGAATTTTTATTTTTCGGGTATTAAAATTGAGTTGTTGGCTATTTGTTGAATAATTGGAGTTGTGGTGGTTGGAATCGATTGTTGTTAGCTTGTAAAAGTTTGTTAAATACGCGGTAGTAATGTTGTAATGCCAAAATTTTGATTGTTATGTCAGTGTGAAATTCCGAAAATTTCAGCCATGATGCATTAGAGTTTTAGGGTTGTTGGGCTTGATTTGGATGGGTTATGGTCGGTTTCCGTCGAGGCTAATGTAGTTGATTGAGTGGGTGAGATATAAAAACTGGTTTGGAGGTTATCGGATTAGTAGAATATAAGTTATGACTTTTAGAAGATTGGGTTGTCTTTCTTTAAAATGTTGAATTATGCCTTTGGATGTTTGGGTGGTGTTTGAGTGAATGAATTGTGAGTTGTTGATGGTTAGACTAGGGTTTGGATGTGTGGTTATTGCATGTTAAGTTGGATGACCTACTTTGTCATCTAACTTAGTTGTTGAGTTGTTAATTATTTATTAGATGATATGTTGTTGAAATTATGATTATTGATTGATTATTGTGAGCCGGGAGATAGGCAACCTACTTTGTTATCCTCCTGTGATAATTGATTATTGATGAGCCGGGAGATATGAATGATTATTATTATTGTCATGAGTCTTGATATGTGTGTGCCACTTCTCGGGCAGCGTCGGGCTGTCGAGTTAAAAACGACATGACTATCATAGGCTACCCCCAACTCGCATGGGCGGAGGTGCCATGGAGGGAGGGGCTAGAAAGGTACCTCGGGTGCGTGAGTAATGAGGAGTTATAAGAAGAATGGTTGAGATCGTGATAGCGTTTGGAGCTACACCAACTAGAGTATCCTTTATTAATTGGTTATTATAATTAATGTGCTTATATTGTTATTGATGATTATTATTGTGTTTACTACTCAAATGATGACTTCCAAGGAGTATAGTAAATACTGTTAGAGATCTGTCGAATCCTCACTGGGCTTGTTTTATATAAGCTCACTCTCAATTATTGCATGCATACAGGTGTTACCGATCCAGATTACGAGTACGTGCCTCCAGAAGAGGATAATGTGCCATATGTGGACGAGTCCTACGTGCCAGAGTCTTGTCCTTGATATCTGATGTTGTACTCTTTTGTTATCTTGTATATTAAAACTAGTTGTTTTGTATTTACTTAGAAGTTTATGATGTATAAGATGTTATAAAGATAATGGATTAAATGTTGCTAGTTTGGTAGTCTTGTTTCAAAAAATGATTAGGCTGCTAGATTGGTTATAATCTATTTTGGGAAATGTATGTTATATAGTAAATGTATGATGTTAGAATGGAGGCGTATAACTTATAGATGCAATGGTAAAAGAATGTTTAATGTATATTGTGGTTGTGTTGTTTAATTGTTAAATTGTTTGTGGAGTTGGTTGTATGAGTTGCGAAGATGTTGGTTAGAGCCTCGGTGTCCTAATTACTGTCATTATATTGCCAAAATTTCGTTGCATCCTGACTGATTGTAAGAAGGGTCGAGTTGGGGCGTGACAAACAGAGCTTAATTCCAGTTTAAAATCAGCAAGATATGGCCTTTCCTGTGCAACTGCACAAACTGTCCAGTAGCAGCGATTTTCAGGACACAAAGGAAACGGCTAAATCGGAGGCCTAAAACATTAGAATTAGCCTTAACTTTAATCAACATTTGTTCTAAACTGCCTAATCTAGCTACTGTACAATTTTCGTTAATTTATAAGCTCGTTTACTATGTCAAAAAGCCTCCGAAAAACAGGGGTAGTGTACTATCCGAAATTCACATTTTGCATGTTTGAATTCTCTTATTGTTTTCTTGCATTTGAGCTATGTATGGATATTAATCTAGCATGTAACACATTCCTATACTTCACTTAGAACATTAAACAAACACCTTGTCTATATTTATATTCATATCTATCAATGTATCAACTACAACTAAAATCGACTCTACACAAGCTATAAAATAAGAAATATATTCTCTAGCATCTAAATAACAAGTATTAAGCATAGATTTAGCAATATCTAACATAAATAATTAATTTTGAAAAATGGGTTAGAAAATGCCCTCACATTTTTCTGCAAAAATAAAGGTAAAATCTCCGATAGAAAATGCTAGAAGTCGCCATGAACTCAAAAACGTTGGAATTACACCTTGGTTCCACTTGAAACTTAAGATGTTAGATAAAATGTGAAAGGGTTTACTATTCATGTGAGGAAATAGCTCTTGGCTGGTGGAGAAGATGAGAAAAATGTTTTTAGCTTTGGTTGGATGAAAATAACTTAAATTGAAGGTCAAAAGGTCAAAGGTTCGGTCAAACCCGCGTAGGTAAAACAACTCTACAACACCTTACGAAAACGGCTATAACTTCTTCTAGAAAATTCTAATTCACAAACAATTTGAAGCCCTATAAACTAGACTCGTAGAGCTTTCTAACCATGTATAAATTGTCACCTAAATCTTACCCAATTGGTTCAGATTTAATCCCAAAGTTGACCCAAAATTTGACTAACTTAACCATGTATTTTTGTTTCTAATCCCAAGTTTGCCCTTCATTAAACATTTCAAAAATTCCCAACTTGTCCTAGTTGGTCAATGAAGGTGAAAAGTCAACAATATGCAATTTAAATGAACTTTAAATGCAATTTTAAATTTTAAAACACTAAATAAGTCATGTAAATGCACATATTATTTTTCAAATAATTATTAAAATAAATGAATGCACATGTAATGAACGCTCGGGTCCTCGTAGCTAGCATTTAAGATAACACGTAATTAAATACAATTAAATACTATTAAATACGTGCCGAGTTCGGGGTATCACATACTGCCCCACAGATAATGACACCACTTTTTCAGTGTGAATACAACGGCTGCTAACTCAAGATCATGAGTCGGATAATTCACCTCATACGGTTTTAACTTTCTAGAAGCATAGGCAATAACCCGACCATTCTACATAAGTATATATATAACGCCCCGATCCCTCACGAGACCGGAGGCTCTAATAACCATGCTATTCTCAACCCAATACCAAACCCGGTCACAAAATTTTAGGAAAAAAAAAACGGACAGAGTTTCCCCTGTACTATGGACATTCTGAAAACCTGTAAACTCTCAAATAAGGTAACTACAAGGTAAACAAACTTTTCATGGCTAAATATTTAAAGATTCAAGGCCATCCGAGCCTTGAAGCAAACAACAGTTCCAAAACCACACAAGCATGCAAGTAACTTGTTTATAATATAGTCTAATAACCATGCCATTCTAGGATAACATTAAAACATACTTAGAGATAAAACATTCTACACTAAGCCATTCACTCCCAAGCATGCAAAGCAACTAGAAATAGAAATATAAGTTATTACAAGCCATAGAATTACCACTGCTACTACATTATCAGACTTCCAGCTTACATATTACTCAAATACATACATGAGCTTTAAGGCCCCAAAATAGATTATACATAGAACAACAAATTCTTCACATAGCAACCAGAAAGCACATCTGCCTCAGACAAATATCACACAGCAGCTAAGGCAACTCCACCAACTGTGCCACCTGAAACATGTTAGCGAGGTATGAGCAACCACTGTTGCCCAGTGAGGGATATAGTCCCGGGGCGTGCAATGCAACAGATAATACAGTTATACAACAATATCACTTAGACAATTTAAGAAGCAATGATAACATAAGTAACCACACATTTAAAAGGATACATTTCACACAATCCCCTATACACCAATCTTCACTGGTCTTCATTCACGATCCACGAACCACGAGCACGATCACGATAAGCCGGCATAATCCCCAAACACTCCAGTGGGTGTACTCCGGATGTACCCCGATAATCCTACGACCCAACATCCCCTGGCAATCTCCGGACTAGGCGAATGAGGGACTAGGGCACGGAGTTTGAATATCCACCGGCAAGCCCTCTGCCGCCCAGCCGATATTCAACACATCCGCCCCTGACACTATGGTTGCGCAACCACTATGCAATGCACTTAACAATGGCAAGTTAATAAAAATAATATAAGCATTAACACATAGGAGGATCAACAAAGTAGGTTGACCTCGATGCAATTAGAATAGAAGCAATTATAGAAGCTAATAAGCAGTTTACAAAGGAACATATACAAAATAAATATAGAATCATACCAAAAGCTCCAAATCAACTTGAAACCACATATAAACACTTAAGGAGTGAAGCCATGGGTTTAGAAGTGTGAGTCAACCGAAATTGCACCTAAACCCCTTTGTTTTTCAAACTATTTTTCTTCCAAACCAAGGTTACTGATTCCATTTTCAAAGGAAACTCTCCCAACCTTCTAACTATCCCTCAAGGTACCCTCTCAACCCTCTAACTCATTCAAATGCCCGCGATTACCCCGAAAGCCCCAAATTCCCTCTTATGGCTTTAAACTACACATACATTGTCCGGGCTTCAAACAAGGGATATCAAGGCTTCTATAGCACCTAGGTAGCCTAAGGATACTAGAATTGAAGCCCGAATTCACCTGGATTCGTATTAACCTCGAAAGTCCTTTATTAAAGTCGATTATTTTTACGTTTTATGCGATTCTAGAGCAATGTAAGTGCACGGGGCTATTAGACTACCTTCATTAGCACCTAAGGCTTCTATTAGGAGCGTTGAATTAAGCTAATTCGAGCAATTACACAAAACCCTAGAAAAAATGTCACTATTCACCTCATGAATTAAATTATCGATTCCAACCGTTTAAATTGTGAAACAATGGCTCAAATGTGTTCTCTAACATTCATATACATGGTATAATAGCATAGATTACTAATACAATAGCATTTAATCACATTTTCAACAAATCAAGAAAATGACAACTATTTAGAAATGCGAAAATAAGCCGTAAAATCCCTCACCAATACGCGTAGGAGCACCTAGGAAGCTTGCAAACACCCTACACTAGTTGCTCAAGGCTTGGCTTGGCTTGAATTGGAGAGTTGAAGAGCAAAAATCAATTTTCTCCTCCTCCTAGCTGCTCTCGGCCTTGCACAGTGTTTTTCAGCATTTTTTTTGTTTTGTTCTTTGCTAGTTATGAGCTAAGGTGGGTAATATAGGGTACATAGTTGGGTGGGGTCAAGTTTGGGTATTTAAAATGTCACTTATAATGCGCGTAGTAAGCTTAAAACGAGCCTAAAGTGAAGCATGTGTGCTAGTTAATTAAAACTCTAAGTTAGTTACGTAACACTATTCATTGAACTACTAAAGTCATTTTCTAAACGAACTCTCATATCGCTTCTAGCTCAATTACACATTTTTCCCTCTACTTTAACAGTTAATATGATTTAATAAAAATGTTAATTCACTAATAGAATGAAGTTTAAAAAATGGGATGAATAGTGACTACATAAGATGGTTAACAAAGCACAGAAGGAAATACGCAAATAATGAATGCAACAGTAAGTCAATGTATGGCTAATTCTCGGGCGTCACAACATAACCCAAGCCCTTCTTGGATGCATCACTGTAGATAACCATATTATCGGTCCCCTCTGATAGAGCAAGTATTAGAGCAGTAATCAATCTCTTTTTCAACTCCTGAAACCCCCTTTCACATTTCTCATCCCAAATAAAGTTGGTCCGTTTCTGAGTTAACTTAGAAAGTGGCCCTGCAATCTTAGAAAAGTGCTTCACAAGTCTACGGTAATAACCCGCCAAGCCAAGAAAGCTACGAATTTTCGAAACATTCTCCAACCTTTTCCAAGACATTACCACTTCAATCTTAGTAGAATCTACTGAAATACCGCTCTGTGTAATAACATGGCCAAGAAAAGATATATGTTTCAGCCAAAATTCACATTTGCTGAACTTCACAAACAACTGATGCTCCTGCAATTTCTGTAAGACAAACCGTAAATGTTGCTCGTGCTCCGATTCAGACTTAGAATAAACTAAGATATCATCAATAAAGATTATCACAAAATGGTCCAAGTATGGCTGAAAAACCCGATGCATAAGATCTATGAATGTTGCCGGTGCATTAGTCAATCCGAAGGGCATAACTACAAATTTATAATGCCCGTACCGAGTCCTGAAAGAAGACTTCAAAACATCCTCCGTACGAATCCGAAGCTGATAATACCCCTATCTCAAGTCAAACTTAGAGTAGACTTTGGATCCCTGAAGTTGATCAAACAACTCATCAATCAATGGCAAATGATACTTGTTCTTGATGGTTACCTGATTCAAACCACGATAGTTGATACATAATCTCAAGGTACCATCCTTCTTCTTCACAAATAAAACAGGTGCTCCCCATGGAAAAGAACTCTGCTGAATAAAACCCTTCTCTAATAACTCCTGTAACTGAGTTTTCAGCTCCTTAAGTTCAGCTGGTGCCATCCGGTACGTTGATCTAGAAATAGGTTGAGTACCGAGAATCAGATTAATCACAAACTCAACATCTCTATCTAGTAGTAACCCTTGCAACTCCTCGGGAAATACATTGGGATATTCTCGAATAATAGGAACTTCATCCAGCTTCAGCTTATTAGATAGCTTGTTGATCAAAAAAGCTAGATAACCCGAACACCCCTTACTCACCAGCTTAACAGCTTTAGTTGATAAGATAATAAAACTCGTCTTAGCATCCCGGTTCCTCGCTACCTCAACCACTAGCTGATCTAGCAAACGAAACCATACTACCTTTGTTCTACAGTTTAGCTGAGCATCATACTTAGAAAGCCAGTCCATACCCAAGATAACATCATACCCCCAGATAAGAAATAAAATAAGGTCCGATGGAAAATCCTAGCCCTTAATATGTATTTTACAGTCTTTACATACTAAGCCAATCACATATTTATCAGTCAAAGAAGTACTAATCTCAACTACATAGGCAGTCTTTCAGGTTGCATGTTAACACGTTGCACACAAGTAGGCGTAATGAAAGAATGCGTAGTATCAGAATCAATCAACACTTTAACAAGTTGATCAAGTATAAGGAAGTTACCTTCCACAACTGCCGTATCCTCAAGTGCCTCATCCAAATCAACTGCGTAGGCCCGAGCCTGAACCCGCTGTTGCTGAGGTGCACCACTGGTAGGTCGGCCCTGATAACCCTGGGTCGCTGCCTGACCCTCAGTCCTCTGAAATCTAGGGCAATCCTTCACCCTATGCTGATTGCTATCGCAACCTAAACACGTTCCTGCCTTCGCCCTGCAGTCGGCCTCCACATGGCCCTGACGCTTGCAGTAAGCACATTGCGGTGTCGAAGCATTGCCACTGCCCCTAGAAGAACCAAAAACTGAGAAAGCAACTGTACCAGCCTGCTGCTAAGGTTTCACAACACTAGGCCTATATTGACCCTGAGACTGGGTCGGCCTGTACTGTGACTGAGCCTGATAAGACCCCCGCTGAAACTGAGGTTGATAGTAACCCTGCTGACCCTACGGTCTGAAAGAACCCTACTGCACGAAGGCCTATAACTACCCAGCTGTACTGAAGGTACCCAACCTGCTGGCCCTACAGCTGAAATGGCCTCTTACTAGACTGATTAGATACAATCTGTTCCCCTTTCCTCTTTTCCAGTCTGGATGTCGCATCAAAAGCCTCAAAAAATATATCATACTGATTTAGGGCCATAACATCCTAAATCTCTGACCTCAAACCCAACATAAACCTCCGGGTCTTGTGCTCCTCATCTGCTACAAACTCCGGTGCATACCAGGACAGTCTAGTAAAAGTGGCCTCATACTGAGCCACCGTAGCGTCCCCTTGAACCAAGGACAGGAACTCCGCCTCTCTCCTTTCCCGTGCAATCCTCAGAACATACTTTGCCCAAAATGCTCTAAGAAAGGTATCCTAAACATACGGAGTACCTCTTGCCTCCCAACTGACTCTCACTGTGTGCCACCATTCCTCTGCCTCATCATCAAATAGATAAACTGCATAACTGACTTTCCTTTCATCCGTATAGTCTAGAGGATCGAATATTTTCTCTATCTTATTAATCCAAGCTTCCGCCTTCCTATCATCTGGCTCTCCCTGAAATCTCGGTAGATAATAACCCAATAATTCCTTCAACGTACCACGCCCGTGGTAACCACCTTGAACGTTCAGCAACTCAGTCTGTAATGCCTGTGCCTGGGCCGTCTGCCTTGCTAATAACTGTGACTGCCCTGCTATAATCTCTGTCATCCTATCCATGGCAACAGCTATACAGTCATCACCCCTATCTCGGCCCGGTGCCACATTATCCGGTGCCTCATCAACTACCTCAGGCCTACCTCTGGTTCTTGGTCTACCAGCCATTCTACTAATCAAAGAGTTAGCACATGTTATAGCACATAGACAGGCTATAGACAATTATTAGCACATAAGCAACAAACTCACATAAAGCACATAAATCACTTAAGTATCAATCACATAAACAAATTGATCACATAATCATATAGTCACTAAATCACGTAATCATTTAATCACTTAATCATATTAATACATATTTCATGTTTCTTTCACTTCATACATACTTTCATGCTAAGACCATTACCCACATTCCGAGAATACCCCGGCTAACAACTAAACCTAGCTATGATACCACTTAATGTCACGCCCCAACTTGACCCCTCCTACAATCGGTCAGGACGCAACGGAATTTCAATAGTATAACGATAGTAATTAGGACATCGAGGCTCTAAACCAACCTCTTCGCAACTCATACAACCAACTTCACAAACAATTCAACAATTAAACAACACAACCACAATATACATTAAACATTCTTTTACCATTGTATCCATAAGTTATACGCCTCCGTTCCAATATCATACATTTACTATATAACATACATTTTCCCAAAATAGATTATAACCAATCTAGTAACCTAATTATTTTCCAAAACAAGACTAATAAACTAACAACATTTAATCCGTTATCTTTAGAACATCTTATACATCATAAATTTTTAAGTAAATACAAACCAACTAGTTTTAATATACTAGATAACAAAAGAGTACAACATCAGATATAAAGGACAAGACTCTGGCACATAGGACTAGCCCACATATGGCACATTATCCTCTTTTGGAGGCACGTACCCGTAATCTGGATCGGTAACACCTGTATGCATGCAATAATTGAGAGTGAGCTTATATAAAATAAGCCCAGTGAGGATTCAATAGATCTCTAACATTATTTACTATACTCCTTGGAATTCATCATTTGAGTAGTAAACACATAATAATCATCAATAACAATATAAGCACATTAATTATAATAACCAATCAATAAAGGATACTCTAGTTGGTGTAGCTCCAAACGCCATCACGATCTCAACCGTTCTTCTTATAACTCCCGATTACTCACGCACCGAGGTACCTCTCTAGCCCCTACCTCCATGGCACCTCCGCCCATGCGAGCTGGGGGTAGCCTATGATAGTCATGCTGTTTTCAACCCAACAGCCTGACGTTGCCTGAGAGGTGGCACACACATACCAAGACTCATGACAATAATAATAAACATTCATATCTTAGGAGGACAACCTTTCATGTTGACTACCTCCTGGCTCATCAATAATCAATTATCACAGGAGGACAACAAAGTAGGTTGCCTATCTCCCGGCTCACAATAATCAATCAATAATCATCATTTCAACAACATATCATCTAATAAACAATTAACAACTCAACAACTAAGTTAGATGACAAAATAGGCCATCCAATTTAACATGCAATAACCACACATCCAAACCCTAGTCTAACCATCAACAACTCACAATTCATTCACTCAAACACCACCCAAACATCCAAAGACATAATTCAACATTTTAAAGAAATACAACCCAATCTTCTAAAAGTCATAACTTACATTTTACTAATCCGATAACCTCCAAACCAGTTTCTATCACTCACCCACTCAATCAACTACATTAGCCCCCTTAGAAACCAATCATAATCCATCCAAATCAAACCCAACAACCCTAAAATCCTCATGCATCATGGGTGAAATTTTCGAACTCTCACACCGACATTACAATTAAAATTTTGGCATTACAACATTACTACCACGTATTTAACAAACTTTTAGAAGCTAACAACAATCCATTCCAAACACTACAACTCCAATTATTCAACAAATAGCCAACAACTCAATTTTAATACCCGAAAAATAAAAATTCATGCTATAACGGTTCAAAAGTGATATAAACATATATAATCAAGTCTTAGCATCTATTGAGCAATAATATAACATCAATTTAACATTTCAACGGCTAAAAATTCTATTATATGAATTAACATAAAAATGATATTTTGAGATCTAGAATTTTTCTCTCACCTTTGTTGTGTTATGAAGCTAGAAAGATGTGCAAAGGATGCCCAACAAGTGAATTCAAGCTTTGGTTGACAAGATTTGGCCTTCAAATGCAAGTTCTAATGAAAAATCCCTTTGAAAACCTTGAGTTTTTCTTCCTTTTTTCTCCTATGGTGCTCTCGGCCTTGTGTGTGTGTGTGAGTGTGTTTTGTGAGCTTTTAATGTATGTTGATGCAATATAAGTAAAGGTCAAACAAAATAAAAGAAGGTCAAAGTTGATACTTAGTTAATTTTTTTAGTATTTCTAGTCTTTTAATTCTATTTTTGACTATTTCTTGCTCAAAACATTAAATTGACACTTAGACTATTTCTAGATAATTTATTTTAGGTGACAAAGAGTTTTACATGCAAATATTTTCACCCGTCTCGGTTAAAAAACTCGATTTTCGTGAAAGAAAGTGTAAAAACCTTTAAAATTTCAAAGCCGATTTGAAATCCATTTTAATCAAACATGGGTCTATTAATATCCGAGGACTAGGTTTTGAAACACTTAAAACACCTACGTAAAAATTTTAGCGGACGTGCGTCCAAAACACTATTCACAAAAACCGTCGATAAAATTTTTGATTCTGTTTTTTATAAAAATTCCATGAATACACACATAGCATGTATTATGAATATAAATCACATATTTAGCACATTCTAGCTCATATAACATATAAACAGGTCATATCACGTAAATCGAGGCAAAAACATGCAAATCGAGGTAAAGACGAAAACTGGGGTTTCACAAGAACTCCCAAGAAAATATCTAAATATGAATGCCATATAGGGTCTCCAACATGAACTCTAATAAGAATACCGCTGAAAATAACAATAAAATACCGAAGAAGCTTCTGGCTGTGAGTTCTCATCCTTGGAGGGCCGCTCTTCGCCATTCTTCACCACAGAGGGAAGAGTCTACTTACCATTTTCAAGGGTAATGCATGTATGTAGTGGAAAGTTTATAGAATGCATATACTTAACAACAAATAAATCCCAAAGTTGTATATAAGATACATATACTTAACAAATAGTTAATTCACATAAGTGCACATAGGATCATATAATTACACATATTGCACCTTCTGCATATTCACAAAAGAAGAACACCTAGAAGTACATTTCCATTCATGAAAGCATAGACTCACATGCAAGCACATACCCACTCAAAACATATTTCACATGCACGCACTCGAGGGTTGCTACCCAACAGACCGAGGACCTTGTCTTGGTTGAGAGCTACTAAGCTCTGATACCATCTGTAATGCCCCGATCCCTCATGAGACCGGAGACTCTATTAACCATGCTATTCTCAACCTAAATCCAAACTCGAGCACAAAATTTAGGGGAAATGGACGGAGTCTCCCCTATTTATAGGATAAACGGTTTACCTGCACACACATAGAAATGGACCAAAACCGTGTCCAAACATACAACAACTCCTCAAGGCCATTCGAGCCTTGGTTCGCAACAAAAGTACATTTTCAAATACAAAGACTAATCTACTCTTCCTTAAAATAACTACATACAAGCGTTGAATATAAACTACGCTATCCAATACATAAGCTATGAAATCAACTACCCAAATACACTAAAATTTGACTTATTACAAGGTCCTACTTAAGGTAAATGCAAATAAGAATAATAGGATATAAACTATATACAAGACACTCATTAAACTTCATAAATACAATACAGCACTTCTCGAACATTAAACTACACAAAGCAATCAACCTCAATCAACGATCTAACATGAAACACGCGAATCTACTCTTCTAACTCTGATAAACCTGAAAGTTGGGAACGAAGGTGAGGAAAACCACTATTGCTCAGTGAGGGAGAGGAACATGAATACGAGGAGCTTTCGCAAGGGGATTCGTGCAATGTATATAAACAAGTTATATCTACAATTGGCAATACTATACGATCAGTTAACAAAATGTAATAACGTTAAAACAATAAACAACAAATGTAACTCTCACAAACACCACCAAAATTGTTAAATTTGACCCAAAAAAAAACTTATTTTCGTCCCCTATAGGGGGAAGAGGTAAGAACACCTCTTCATCTTCTCGTCGTTCAAGTGAACGATTAAAAGCTAAGTCCAAGTCTACTAGCAGTATGGAGAAGGTTGACGAAGAAGATTACTCTCCCTCATCCGCCTCTTCTGCTAAAGGTGAAGAATCGTTCAATTCAAGCCAACAGCTTGAGCAAGCTTTTAAGGATATTCAAGCCAGGCAGGGCGCATTTTTTGAATACGATGAAGGAATTGATATGAGTGAAGATGAGTATGAAATCGATGACTATTCTAAAATTCGTTTAGCTCCAAGCCTTGATCGATTTCTCAAAGGTTCAAGATTAGAAGGTGTTCGTGACTCCATTAGAGCAATGGGGCTTGATCTGAATGATCCTCGACTGGGAATCCCTCCAATTTGCAATACTCCAAATTCGTCTGAGAAGAATGTTGAACACTCATCGGAAGCTAAACAATCTGGAAATCATTCTCCTAAGTCCGATGATGGCATTAATGTTAATTCGAGCAATAGTGTTATGGCACGTGAGATGCAATATGGTCCAGACCAACTAGGACAAAAAAGCATTCATAGTGCTGGTCCCTACGCGGAACCTAATGATGCCTCCAATTATATCATTCCCATGGTCCCCTCAAGCACGCCAAATAATGTTGTCGTTGCTACTTTCGGTGCAACTCATGTGCTACATGAGAATTTGTCTATCACAACTCACGCAGCTGGCCCACTTAAAGACCATCCACTTCAGCCAATTTTGGATTCACATGGTATCCACGGTCAAAATGATCCAGCTATTTCCGTTGCGCTTACTACTCATGTCACAGTTGATGGCCCACGTGAAGAAAATTCAAATATGCATGTGGACGAAGGAATCTTTGGCCACAAGACTATTGCTTTTGCTGACAATGCTAATTCAAATATTATCAATGTTAATGAGACGGGCCCGCAAGCACATGGGTTTGTCCAAGCCACTCGAGTTGCCAACCATGCCTCTACTATTGAGCCTTCAGGCAAATCAATTGTCGCAAGTCACGCTGGTCAGCATATGGACAAACAAGTTCATACCCCAAGTCTTCACACGGATCAGGGCAACCACGTGGGCCACCATGTCGGGAGTCACTTATCTGATTGTGTGAAGAATGCTTCGAATCTTAGCCATGTGAATGCTCAATCCAACATGAATTCCAAACTACCAAATGTTGAGTAGCTGGCCCCACCTCCACGTGAAGATGATTTCATGCAGACTCAAGTGAATGTGAATGCTCAATCCAACGAGTATTCCACCAATTCGGCACCTTTTTCGCCAAATGAGCTGCCCCAAATCCAAGTTTCTTCCATCGTGCACAATGGGTTAGCATCCAATTTTAATAATTTCGTGGGTCCTAAGATGGATGATGGTGCTTTCAATGCGAATCAGATTCAAAATTCATCTGAAGTGGATCATCTTGTTGGTGATCCTTTCGGCCAAAATCTTCCAGCTCACTTCAATAATGGCCTTTTTTCTAATTTACAAAATGAATTTCCTTCCCTGCAACAAACTTTTTCTAAATCTACTGAAGCTCATGGTTCTACACAGGAAGGACATGGAACCAACCTCCGCTCTGACTGGAGTCAAAATGGTACCAATGGCGCAAATTTTATCACCAACAATTGGAATGAGCACTTTCTGGGTGAATTAAACGATTCGCTCAAACTGGACTACTTTGACAAATTCGAAATTAGGGATGGGAGAACAATTGCTAAGCCTTCAAAAAGTGTTTTCGAGGATGGAGCTCAGCACTGGAATTGCTGCCTTATTGGTCAATTTATAGGTAAGCCTCCCCCATTTTTCTTAATTAGAAGAATGGTTGACACTCAATGGAATAAATTTGGTCATGTTGACATTCAATCCAATGACTTTGGGCTTTATGTGTTTCGATTTGAATCACAAGTTTCCTGTGATTGGGTGATGCAAGAGCTATGGCATGTCTACCACCATCCCTTTCTCCTTAGACGTTGGGAAATGGGCCTTCAACTGATTAACATTAATTGTGATAGGGTCCCAATGTGGTTAAAACTACTAAATGTCCACTTGATTTACTTACCAAAGATGGTCTCAGTTATGTTTCAAGCACAATTGGTATCCCTCTTCAGATGGATTCAAAAACGGCCTCCCGTTCTCATCTTGGGTATGCAAGAGTTTGTGTTGAAATGAATATTCAAAAGGATCTTCCAAACAGAACCTTTGTTGAGCTCCCTAAAGGAGGTTTGGCTGAAACTGAGATTGAATATGATTGGACTCCACTCAAATGTTCTCATTGCAACGTTGTTGGACATGACACATCCTCATGTCCTAATTCTATTGAGGAGAAAGTGAATAATAATGTCACTAGTTCAAATTTGGATTGGACTGATGTTGGTAAGAAACCGAGAAGGAGACGTGGTGCTTCCCGCAAAGAGAATAAGGGTAATGCGAACAGATTTAATGTTCTCAATGTTATTGATGAGGATAATGATGAACCTTCTCTTGATCGTTCTCAGAAAAACAATTCCAAATTTGGGAATCTTGGCAATCATCAAGGTACGGGAGTTTACCATGGACAACAGAAGTCCCAAATGAAACAGGTCACTTATTCAGCCAAGCCTTCAAAGGGGACTAATGTGAGTATCCCTAAGCTTCAAAATTCTGGAAACCAAGCTCAGAAAATGTTGGTCACCCCGTTCCCACCACAAGGTTCTAAAGACAAAAATTCCATAACTGCTGCAGGCAAAGTCATTTCAAATTTCAGTTCTTCTGGTAAGGGAAATTCTGTTGCCTCAACTTCAAGAGTTAAATCATCTTTTGACTATACTCGGGCAGTCCAAGGCATCTTCAATGGAAGACCACCTGATCGAAAAACTTAATGATGATGTTGTTGTATCATTTGTCCGTTTTCATATTTTTCTTTTGTAACTTACGGTCTGCGACCGATCTGATTTTCTCGTTTCTTCATTCTTCTTGTTTATGACACCAGTTGTCATACAGTTTGTCTTTGATGTATTTTTCCATTTTCTTTCAATAAAATCCCACTGAATTAACAAAAAAAAAGAAGGAACAAGGGCCCAAGCGAGAGTTACTCAATGAAAAGATATGATAACAATCCCTATTCACTCTAATTCACCATCACATCAATAACCCTATATACTCCATAACAACGCCGGCATAACCCAATCACTCCAGTGGGTGGTAGGCGAGGTATACCGGTAAGCCTGATGCCGCTTGGCTTCCCCGACACTACCAACCCATATGGTTGCACAACGATGATACAATGTAATCAATATAACAATAATCGAAACAATTCAATAAGTCACATAAACCGATAAGCAATTATAAGCAATTTAGTTTAAAACATGTTCTAACTCAATACAATAGTTCAATACTTATCTACTCTACAATATCATTTTACTGCTAATCCGGTGTTTCATTCCCGTATGAAGCATATTGAGATAGACGTACATTTTGTTAGGGAAAAAGTTACTAAAGGAGAGCTCCAAGTTCAGTTTATTTCCACTCTAGATCAGCTTGCGGACATTATGAAAAAGGGCTATCTATCACCAGATTTCGAGCTTTGCGAGTCCAAGCTCACCGTGCATGACCCGGCTTCGCTTGAAGGGGCGTGATAATAGATAATGTTTGTTTCCATTTGAATTCTTTTAAAATACTGTTTGTTGTAACTGCTTGGCATATCCTCGTGTTGGTTTAGATTACAAACTCATGTACATTTATCTACACAACACTATTGTACTGTAAATGCACCCTTATGCTGATTAATGAAAACACACAAATTCAGCAACTCTACACATTTTGCTGACTTGCCCCTAAAAAAATAATGGCCCAATCATTGGGCGATAATGCCCAATCATTGGGCCATGATCCTATTTTGTTAATTCAATTTATTCCAATCTTCTCACTTGATCCATTATTCTTCATTTTGTGCCTCATTCTTTCATCACGAATATCATATTTTCTCTTACAAAATCACCTAGATCATAAAATCTACATTAATAAATCATTTTAGCATTAAGAAAAATGTTAAAGTTAATTTACCAACAAACACTAAAAATGACTCACAAATACAACCAATTAAGCACAAACACCTCTAAAATGCATACAATAAACCCTAAACAATACAAACATATCAGGGGGCTGCATTGCAACAGGTGCTAGGGATGACAATAGGGGTAAAAATGTCATTTGAAATGAACTTAAAAAAAAATTTAACATAATGTTCACAAAAGAGCCTCAGTCACATTTTTAAAAAAGTAGGGTTCTGAGTCATATATATATATATAAAAGTGAAAGGTGTCTAAGTAAAAAATACTCTTTATTTTTCCTAATTGGGACATAAATAGACTAGCTAGTTGCTCACTGACTATTTGAAGTAATTTTAGAGAGACGTTCCTCATGACCGATTTGTTCATTTACTAAAAAATAGCTAGTTTGCCAAATTTATATGTAAACCTTGTGGAAGCTTTGTACTTTTTCGTTCAAATCAACGAAAATTATGCACTAGACAAAAAAAATAAAGAAAAAACAACATGCATTATTTTTTTTTTCTTCTAGGGAGGCGGAAGCCGTATTTAATAAAGAGTCATCTTAGGGGATGTCATTCCTCTTCTGCCACTATTTATGTATGATAGAACGCAATCAGGAGGCTGATATAACATATGCTTTCCAACTAGCTTGCTCAGTACAAAGTTTGCCAAACAATCCGCACATTTGTTGGCTTCTCGATAAATATGTTTGTATCTTAAATCCCTCATGATTCGCCAACATATTTTGGCAATGCTCCACAATGGGTCTGACAGGGCTATTATTAGCTGGGCTCCCATTATATAAAATTAACAACCAGTTGCGAATCATATTCAATACATAAGGAGTTAATTCTAAGCTCCTCTGCTTGTTGACCACAAAACAAAACAAAAAAAAGCTCATCTGCTTGCTTTAGGCCTTCATACAAAACAATTAATTCAGCAGTATTATTAGATGCAATACCAAGATTTACCACATAACCTGCAATCTAGTTGCTCTCTTCATTTCGAAAAATCCCCCCAGTTCAATCGAAACCCGGGTTCCCTTTAGCATAATTTTCATATAAGGTCAAGATGCTTATGCTTTGAAATAAGGACAACACAATTTTTTCAAATATTTCGTATGGTTTTTTTTTTTTTTTTGTCGGTATTTTCGTATGATTCTTGGTAGTTGGTAAGGTGCATTTGTAGTCCGTCTGTCCTTCGGCTAAATATGACACAAATTAGGACAAATTAATAGCTACTTCATATATTAAATTGACCCAAATCCTTAACAAACACTTCCAATTATTACACAAGCCCAACATTATACACAGCCTCAAAAATTCTCTGTACTATCTAAAACACCCCTAAACTTTCCCAATAATTCCAACCATGTCCCTCGATTCAGACCAACAGTCAACGACGCCCTTCACTCCACCCACTATCGCCACGTCCACGGCGGCCGGCAGCAGCGGTCGCGACTGGTTCTTCCCGTCACACTCCTTCATTCACTCCTCACACGTCCCCAGAACTCCAATCCGTAAATTCTCTTCTCCTTACCCCAAACGCACCTCCCCTACCCCAACTCCAACGACGTCGTTTCACTCCCCAACAACGCCTTCTACTTTTTCTTCTTCTTCTTCTTCTTCATCTTCTTCTTCTACCTCTTCCTTACTAAAATCAAACTCAACTCATCTTAAATACACCGGCTTACGACGACGTTTCGATCACAGTTTTGCTCGTAATAGTCAAAGCGGAAATGAAAAGTCAACGAGGCCAGATAAGGATAGCATTGAGCCTAAGTCCAACGACGCCATTTCTGAGGACAAAACGATGTCGTTGTTGCAGAAGAGGTTTACAGGTGACCGGTTAAATGTCCGGTGGCGTATGGTCTTCTCTATTGCAGTTAAGTGTCATTTCATCTCTCTCTGCATTAAAAAGAAAATCAATAAAAAGGATAAAAATTTTTACAGGTCATTAAATTATTATTTGTGTCCTAATTTACCCACTCAATTATAAATAATTTCAAAATGACCACTAATTTATACATTTAATTCTAATATAATCATTCTATCAACCTAACATTCAAAAGACAATAACTTAACGGTGAAATGTGTCTTGCACATGCCTATATGGGGGCAAAATAATCAATTCAGCCTAAATAACTCAAAACATCCATAAAATTTAAATTTATTCACACTTTTGTCTCAATTGGCCAAACTTTTATTAAAATTTCTTATAGACCCTCTTATTTTCTTCAAATTTTTTCAAATAAATATTTTAAATTTTTCTAAAAATACTCTAATCCATCTTAATTTTTTTCAATTTCTTTAAAAACTCTTCCTTTGTTTCTTTGAACTCTAAAAAAGTATATATATATATATATATTTTTTTTTTGAATTCCTTCAAAATTCTTAGAAAAGCATCAAAATAATTTTAGATTTTTCCTAAATTGATTAAAAAAATAAGAAATATTAGAAAGACTAACATATAATTACTTTTTTGTCCTACCATATTCACCACGTTCTTCAACACATTAATCAATTCATCTAAACAGAGAAAAAAGTTTTTGTATGTATGTATTATAATTCACGTACATACATTTTTTTAAGAGCACCCGAAGCATCATTTTTTTTCTTTTGTTTTTTATCCTTTCATTCAACAAAATCAACAAGAGTTAATCTACAAGATCACTAATTACAAAAGCAAAGGGCTAAAATAAGATATCCTCTATCTACTAAAAACACTTGACTTGTATCAAAATAAATCATAAAAATACCTGCATCAATATACAGTGTTTCTATCAATTCTGAAATTAGTTTGCGTCCCAAAAATTCTACCTGACATTCATGTTTTCAAAATGAAAATCAGTTAAGTCTTCAAAACAATTCCATAAACTCAGATTGTTGATCTTTCATTATGCTCTCTCTTTCTTCCTCTTGCAGCAACTCTCAGTCCATACTCAATCTCCCCTCCATGCATATTGTACTGCATTCAAAGCATCTATGTCATTTGACTTCTTTGATTTAGGCACCCTAATTGCTTGACTGTTATCTCCTGCACCATGGATTGCCTCACTAGTTGGTTGAGAACTTGATATCTGCTTGCCTTTACCGCTTCCTTGCCTTCCTCCAATATTTGTCCCTGCCTCTAGTTGTGAAGATGATATTGGCCCTTCATGACTTCTTCCTCTGTCTTGCTGCACCTTCATTTTCAATCCTCTTAAACTGACAGGTTCACATGATAGGTCCTCATGTTGTGAGAGCTAGAACCACAGTTAGAGCAGTGCATTGTCACCTTTTTCTAATTATGTTTTGTGCCTTAGGTCCTTTTTTCATCAGCATCCCTATTCCTTGACTTCTTTGGTCTACCTGACTGAGTTTGGGGTATAGGTGCTTCCAAACGGATTTGGTTAATCCTCTTCCACTGTGATTCACCATTTATAGGGTACAACACATTTGCATATGTCTTCATAAACTTCTCCAAGCCGTAACATTTGTCAATGAAATTACTTGTTCCTCCAACAACATCCTTACAGTTTCATCTTGACCTCTACAACTACATTGGATTGTGCATTAATAAGTTCTTCATCAGGATATGATTCTGCACAAATGATTTGAATTATAAGAGCTAAAAATTATATACAAAATTTTAAAGAGTATGAGACATTTATTCGAATGTGTAACCAAAAAGGATTGATTAGCTCCTACATGCCCATATTTAATATCTAGGAAAGATGTAATAGGTGAACTTGTGTTGTGAATTGGAATCTCAACTTAACCAAATAGTTGTCGCTTCCCCTAAAATTATCTATAAGATCCCATCAAACAATTTACTTACGAATATAGAATAGAATATAATTATATTAAGAGCTTCAAGCTACTTACAAGAGAGAAAAAATTTGTGAAATTTAAGGGGGTTATATGTTCTATGTTGAGAGATATCGCTTAATTCTTGCCATTATGGATGATTCAATAACTTAAACTTTTTCTCGATAAAGATTCAATAACATAAACTGGACAAGAAAATCATAATTGTTCAATTTTTTCCTCTTTGCTTTCTGAAACTAATTTGATTTAATTAGTTATAGCCAACAACCGCTAAACCTGACAGAAGCTAACCATAGTCTATCCATCATCCAATCAATCAGTAAATGATTTGCCAAGGTTCAAGCATGATCTCAAGTTATTCAAATAAGTCCATTGAAGTCTGATATTATAAGTCCATTGTACTCATGTTATGTTCGACCCAAAAAAAAATGGCAGCTTGTGCAAGTGGACAATAATAAAGCCTTCTTTCACAGGTAAGATGGTTTGGCACTAAATTAAAACCTAAATCAAAACAGATATTAAGACCTAAAAAAGCCCTAAACTAAAACCTAGAAAAAGCCCTAAATTATCTACATTTCATATATTAGATTAAAAAAATAGAATTTCAAAACCCTAGAAAAAGCCAATAGCAAAGCCCTAGAACAAAGATTATTATAATACACAGAGCATTTAGAAGGCATTAAACAATAGACATCACTTTAGAGAAGAAAAAAAAAACCCTAATCCGTACAAGGCAGGTTCGATTTTCACATTGCAATAACAACGAAAACAATACAACAAAACACATGTTGGCATGGCAAACAAACATTCATAAAATGAATGAACAGATTCCAAACTTACCGTACACGAGTTTGGGTTCTGCATCCTCGAGGTGTGGATCTCTAAGTACCCACGACATTTGCACAATCCAAAGCTGGCTTAGTATTAACAAGGAAATGAGGAAGATTTCATGAAGGAAATGCAAGAATTTTTTTGATGAATTGGAAACCCTAAAATGAAATTTGACAAACCCAACCCTAATTTAGAATTTGGGGATGTTTGTCTACGTTGGATAAGATATATGGGGTTTGGGCCAAAAGCATAAAAAGATTTTACTCGGCGGTAGTTTTGTAATTTGGAGTAGGGAAAACTGTAAATATATTTACACAAGTGGCAGTTTTGTAATTAATATATTGAAGTGACAATTTTACCCTTATTTTGTCACGTGCATGGCACGTGGTTTGATTTTGTCATTGTTTTTTGGACGGCAGGTTAATAGAATGACCATATTAGAACCGAATGTATAAACTAATGGTCCTTTTGGAACTATTTATAGTTGACTGGGCAAAATAAGACTCAAACAATAGTTTAGTGACCTATAGAATTTTTTACCCTAATAAAAAATATTTTTTTTTTCCTAAATTGATTGTATGCGTGGACTATGTTTGGATGCAGGTATTGATAACCGTGTTGTCGTCACTGGTGCACAAGAATTTTACTTTACAAAATCAAGTTATTGAGCTACAGGTAGTGAATGCAGCTGCTATATATAATTATTTGTCAATTGATTTTTCAAAAGAGTGGAAAGTCATTGGAGGGACAGGATTCACTTTTTGCTGAGGCTTGAGGGAAAAGTAAATGAAGGGTTCGTTTAGATTCACGAGGGATAGGATAATAAAGGAATGGACAAAATAAAATATTTATCTAAATAAAATGGGATATTAAATTTTATTTGGATTGGATAAAACTATAAACCATACCTTTCGTTTGTTTACTAGTTCATACAAACCAAATTAGGAGAAGGAGAATTTCTCTAACGAATCTCCCCATATTCCCCCAATCCAAAGATAGTGGAAAGGATTAGGGATTAGGTGTTCCCCAAATTGGGAGAAAATATTATATAAAGGAAAAGATGATGGCTGAAAAGAATAAGGTATCTCTAAATATTAAACATGAAAATAATATGAAAAGCTGAAATTATTTTTTTCTTTCCTTCTCCAATCCAAACAAAGAAACACAAATCCTTTCCTTCTCGTTTCCTTGTTTTAGTAATTGTTGAGCAACCCAAATGGAAATTTTAACTATTATGGAAATGAAATGAGATGTCAAATCTTGTTCGGATATGATGTCAAATCTCATTGGTTCGCTTCATAATTCTTGATCGACGACACTTTTAGTTTTGAATCAATATGCATTGCTAAGCTAATCTTCCAATTCCTGTGCTAGGGAGAATTGATAGAGAAATGTCATATTTACCCTAGATCTTTTCTCTATCTCAAAAATAATATACATTTAGTTTAGTATCACAATTCATTGAATCAACATTTTAGCAACCATACAGAAGTTTAACTACTATTGATCTCATATTTACCCTAGAGCTTGTATCTAATAATGCATATTGTTTGGATAAAATGTCCAGTTTGTGAACCAAATACTCTTATAAAGAATTTGCGACTAGCCTTTCCAATTTAAGAAAACTAAGCTTTTCCTACTTGAAAGCAAATAAAATTAAGGCGTTCTCCAAGATTTTGGAATTAATAGCATCTGCTTTAAAAAATAAATGTTTCTTCACCTTTTGATAAGCTATTATAACTGTTTCCACGGGCATTTAAAATCTCATCTCTAACAAGTAATATCACACTTCATAATTCTTGATCGACAACACTTTTAGATTCAGATCAATATGCATTGCTAAGCCAATTTTCCTATTCCTGTCCTATGGAGATCGGCATGCCAAGCATAAATATATGTCCATAAAGAATCATCTTTTTAACGACGAAGTGATATTCGAGAAAATATGAAGAATGGCTAATTACGAGATATAGGCTCTAGTTTGGTAGAAACTATTAATTATTAGCTAATTTGGGGTGTTGTACAAATGCAATATTCTTAATTGTATTATACCTTTTTACTCTCCCATAAGAAATTAAAATTGGAGAGCTGTTTCTATTGTAGCTGATAGTTGGACATTCCATTGCCAATCTCTGGCTAGCCAAAGACGCAGTTTAATGATATGAATTCTTTCACGTGACTATATCTAGGCTGACATTATTGGATTTTGATCACTTTCTTCATGAATGACCCAATTGAGCATGTAGAATAACTTGGATTGAAATTTTTATTGCCTGTCAATTTTGAAATTCTAAAGTGACATTCATCTGTCAACAAGTGTTTGAATCATGTGAGCAGAGTTGTCCTCCATAGCTTTTATCGTTACACTTAAATGCTAGAAGCCTAGACAACAACTACAATTTTGATTTTCTGTTCTTTCTGCATGTACTTATTTTATAACTCCATTCATTATTTTCTGTTTTGCAGGATCAGGTATCCAAGCTGAATATCCGATTACAACATTGTGATCTGTTGGAATCTGCAAATATTATTGATTCAGAGGATGTCGATATTCATCATAACAAAGGCTTGAAAACTATGGCGCTAGTTGTCTCACTCACATTGTTATCCCTCCCTCTTCTTTTTTTCAAATATGTCGACTTTGTCTCATACTCCAGAAGATCTTCACTAGAAAGTGGCACTGACGAAGTATCTTTTAGCAAGCAGCTAGCTTACCGAGTGGACATATTTTTCTCAGTCCACCCATATGCTAAGCCATTGGCTCTATTAGTTGCTACCCTACTATTGATTTTTCTTGGAGGATTAGCACTTTTTGGTGTGACAGATGATAGCTTAGCAGATTGCCTTTGGTTATCTTGGACATATGTAGCAGATTCAGGGAATCATGCTGACTCTGAAGGCATTGGTCCAAGGCTAGTTTCAGTTTCAATTAGTTTTGGTGGGATGCTTATATTCGCAATGATGCTTGGACTTGTTTCAGATGCAATTTCTGAGAAGTTTGACTCCCTGAGGAAAGGAAGAAGTGAAGTAGTAGAGCAAAACCATACTCTTATTCTTGGATGGAGTGACAAATTGGTTAGTCCTTATGCTGGATTTCTTTCTTCAGGTTTAGAGAAATGTTATTCAGCATCTCATATATCATTACAAAATGATTCTTCCTTTTGTTAAGCAGCTTTCCATCTAATCAATCACTGGTTTTGTTGTTTGTTTTGATTGATTAAGCAACTAAAATTTCGTCTTAGTATTAGCATCTGACCTCAACAACAAGATACCACTTATATATATATATTTTTTTTGTTTTATCTTGGGTAAGTTACTGCTGACAACAATTCCCAAACATTCATGACTTCCTTTGTGAATGCATCTCTCTCTCTGTCTCTCTCTCTTTCTCTCCTCTTCCCCCTCTCTTTTCTTGTGGCCTTTGGGGGGTCTGAGGATAAGAGTACCAGTGTTGAAATCTTTAAGCTTTCTCATTACACCTTAAAGCATTGACTAATTTATTCTTTACCAGTCGAGTAAAAGGGACATCAATGTTTGTTATGTAGTAGCAACTTGGGAAATTTGAAAGAGAGACTTAGTCTCACTTAGGAGAACATGATAATAACAGAGTAATGTATACGAGGACCAAAACGTGTTGCTGGATAAACTTTAGCCCTATGGAGAAAGTGGAATACCTATGCCTTACTTTAAATATATTCATTCCTTTGAGATTGTAAGTCTTAGACTTTACTTTACAATAGTAATACGAACCTGCATTCAGGTCCTCTGGAAACATTAATCCCCTTGTCCACTTTCAATCTGTATCAGGGATCATTATTAAATCAACTTGCTATAGCCAATGAGAGTTTGGGTGGAGGAATGGTTGTAGTCATGGCTGAGCGTGACAAAGAGGAGATGGAACTTGACATTGCAAAGATGGAGTTTGATTTTAGAGGAACATCTGTCATATGTAGAAGTGGGAGCCCTCTCATTTTAGCTGATCTGAAAAAGGTAGTGTTCCTCATTCCCTAATAAGCATGGTATTTTTATTACTCCTGTGCTGTCATTGGTAGGCTTTATTGCCAAATCACATGAAAAATTGGTTGAGCTTTGTGCTTAATCTCTTTGCAGAGAAAATTTTCTGCATGTGTTTTTCTTCTTACCGACGCTTAGTGCTTTATTTTGTGGTGAATGAAGGTCACTTAGTTTGTGAAGTATTCATAATTTATTTTTTACTTCAGACTAACCCAATAGAATTAGTAGGTGTCTGTCTCTAAGGCTCGAGCAATAGTTGTCCTTGCTGAAGAAGGAAATGCTGACCAGGTTAGTTGAGTAAAGAGAAGTTTTGCTTGAATAGAAAAGAAATGGATCAATCTTATTTTCAGTATTCACACTCGTTGATAAGTTATTATCATCTCATGCAGAGCGATGCTCGTGCACTGAGGACAGTATTAAGCCTCACGGGAGTTAAAGAAGGACTACAGGGACACATAGTGGTTGAACTGAGTGATCTTGATAATGAGGTCCTAGTTAAACTTGTCGGTGGTGATCTTGTTGAAACTGTTGTAGCCCATGATGTAATAGGTCGCCTGATGATCCAGTGTGCTCGCCAGCCTGGCCTGGCACAGGTTATTTCTTGTTTATATAATCTGCATCTTATTTCTATTTTGCTCGGTTGTTTTATTTTAGTCTATAATAATGCTTCATTGATTACTAATCAAGATTGTATATGTATCTATTTTTCAACTAAATACCAATCCTAATCTCATGTCTCACTTAACTATCATTGCACTGACAGTGTAACTGTTGTTCCATGTATTAAGATTTCTTTTCCCCTGGGTTTTCTTGTGGCAGATATGGGAAGACATCCTTGGATTTGAGAATTGTGAATTCTACATCAAAAGATGGCCACAGTTGGATGGCATGCACTTTGAGGATGTCTTGATCAGCTTCCCTGATGCTATTCCTTGTGGAATCAAGGTAGCATCACGTGGTGGAAAAATTATTTTAAATCCTGATGACTCGTATGTTTTGCAAGAAGGAGATGAAGTTCTTGTCATTGCAGAGGATGATGACACATATGCCCCAGCGGCACTTCCAACGGTACTCTCTTTAACTTACCACTTAGATTTGTAATATGCTTTGCTTAGTTTTCTCCCATTATTAAAATTTTATTGCATCAAGAGATAATTTACTTGTTTCAGATCTAAGCTTGCCAAGTCAATCTGGTTGCGTTTGTCATGACCCTATCAATAAAGTCTCTGATGCCATAGAATAATCACAAATTCACAAAACATTAATGGGATCGTGATGCAGGTCGCGGTGGTCGTGTAACCAACCACTGGCAAGCCTGTTGCCACCCAGTGGAGACACAACACTACCGTGCCTCGATAAAAGGTTGCAACCTTCCGATAACACACAATTAATCATTCAAACATCATTCATTGCACATTTAAAACGAGGGGACAACAAAGTAGGTTGCCCTTCAACCACATTAACAAGCATTTAACATATAATCACATTTTACATTCATTCAACAATTCATTTCATTTAGCAACACATTGATTAGGTAACAAAATAGGTTATCCAATCTTTAGCATACACATGCAACCCTAAGCCGTTCCCAACATTACTTGAGCATATACATGAATCTACTAAAATAGAATTCAATTAACACTTTAACTCAACTTTTAACAACATTTACAACAACTTTTAGCAACACTTTCCACAACCTACAAAGCAATACATTTATACACATGTACATCTAGCAACTAAGAAGCAAAGTAAGCAATTTACCTACGAAAAGGGCAGCCATATCCATAAATCTACTACATTAAAATTTAGTAGCATTCAATCAACACTTTAGTCCATTTAACAACACAAAACCACCACTTTTACTAGCCCCTTTCACCCCCTAACATGCCATACTTATACCCATACATATATATAGCAAATTGGGTGCAAAGTAAGCAATTTAACCACGCAAAAGGCAGCCCAAAGGGACTGCTACAGTGGCGGCATTACAGTACCGCCAAAGCTGGAATGTACCAGCCAACCACCCCACACAAAACCATCAATTCTTGCCACCGAGCCACGAAACTATGCTATATAGGTACATTTATGCATATAGGCTTCATGTTTATTGAGCAAAGATTGAACTCATTTTTTTAGCTAAACAACTCAATATACAACACAAAATAGCAAGCTACAACAATCTATGGTTCATGCAAGCTAAAATTCAAGTATGTTGCTCTCAAGACCCTATCTAGCAAGAATCATATGCAATATCAACAATATATGACAAATATATGCAAGTTCATAAAATATACATTGACTTTAACTTTAAGATGTAAAAATTCCCTCAACTTTTGTAGATAAAAATGTTAGAAATAGGTAGTATAGGCCTAGAATAAGCAAGAACAAGCTTCAATTTGGTTCCAATGGCTTTCTATCTTCTTCTTCTTCTCAAAAAATGATCAAAGCCTAACTTTTGGCACTATTCCCTTCTTTCCTTGGCCTTACCCGATTTTGCTTCCTTTTTTTTGGTCTTGTTTGGCTTTCTTTTGTGATATATTGTGTATAAATGCTAAGTCAAAGGTGGCCAATGCAAGACACAAGTCTTCAAAGGGGCAAAAAACTAGTTTAGACTTGCATTTTGCTTCTAATTTCAAGTATGTCATTCATTAAACAATTTCTGCGTAAAAGGGACAACTCCGACACATTTTATGAAAACGGTCATAACTTATTCTAGAAAACTCCAATTCGCAAACCGTTTGAAGCGTTAGAAGCTAGACTCGAAGAGCTTTCCAACCATATATAATTCGCTACCTAACTCTTTCCCAATTGGTGCAGTTTTTATTCCGAAGTTGGCCCGAAACTGATTCGTAATTTCCGAGCAAAACTTATTTGATTAAACTCGATATCCATTTTAAATGTCCTGGCATCACTTTGACACTCCACATCACTTTTAAACATTAATGGGTCATTTCCTAATAATTATCAATTTATTTCGACTCGCCTCTGGCACGAGTATTGCAGCATTAGTTTGTTATCAGCACTAAATAGAATTTGATCTACATCAAACTTTTGCAACCACTATGAACTAGACTTTGTGTAAAGCATGCTAATGAGCTCTATCATCACAGAAACAAAAATGATGAGTTTGAAAGTTGAGTATGCTTAATATTCAAAGGATCAACTTACATTGAGAACTTAAGTATTCTGCAGTTTGAAAACATTAGAGTGAGAAGTCTCTCATTGGAATTTCCCTATGATGTGCTATTATATATCTTGTTCCTTCTTGTTCAAACATCAAACGGTGAGCCAACTCTTATCACGGAAAGAGCTCGAACAAATCAACCTTGATACCATTTTGCATATTTCAGGGATTGTCTAGAACATCACCCTCAGATGATACTAGCATTTACATTTGGAGAAATGTATCATAGATGATTTGCAGTAGAAACTGTTATCATGGCAAAGGCTTAATACCTAGTAAGTTGGATTTTGCATCTTCTAGAGACCACATGTTAGCAAAAATCTTTAGTTTATTATTGAAGTGGTTAAATTGTGGGTTCTAGTTGTAAACACCTCAATTTATCTACTTTACGGTAATGATAATTAAACAATGATGCACATATCACTAACCTACTAAAGGTTTCGGTATCTAGCTTAACCCTTCCCAGACCTCTTAAGGCAGTTGGTACAGTCCTATGATTTATCCCCATTCATTGGTGGATACACATTGGGGCCAGTGGGGGCTATAGCCCCCATTGACTTATAAAAATGTTAAGAATTTTATGTATTTTTCAAAAAACAATTTAGATATCTATGTATTATTAGTTAAAAAAATTAATTAACCCCCACAGAGAAAAGAAATATACTCATATAATTGAAAAATTATGTGTCTTAGCCTCCATTGAAAAAAATTCCTAGATCCACCCCTGGGGATTCAATCCCCTTATAGAGTAGAAAGAAGGAAAAAAAAAATATAATCATGTATCAGAAATAATTAGATTGAAAACAGAATTTTTTTTTTTTTTGTTCTTCGTCTCATTAAGCTCAACAAAAAATTTACAGAGTGTCAACAAATAAAATCAGAGACCTAGCAAAGGATGCCGTCAAGGCTCCAATTCCTACACAAAAGCCTATTCGTATCACTATCCTTAAACTTTTTACAAGAATAAATTTTCAACTGTAAAGTTTGAACAATGCCAGTAACTATATTCTCCTCCGAGGCAAATAAATCTCTATCAATTCTGTTGTTTCTCTCTTTCTAGATAGCATAAACGATCCCACGCAGAAGTAACCTCGACAAGGTAGCTTCGAGTCTATCTCCACTACAATATCGAACACTCCAATGCACAACTTCCTCCCAGTGAGAAACATTCTCAGTAATGAGAAGAAGATTAAGCCCACGAGACCAAATCCTGCGACTAAATCAACAAGAAAAGAACAAATGATCTTTATCTTCCACCGCCAATCCGCACAATTTACAAATACTATTACCAATCACTTCCTAAGATAACAAGCGATCCTTCGTTGGCAATCTATTTAGAATAGCTAGCCAAGTAAGGAAACTATGTTTCGGAACGCGAATCTTGCTCCGTACCAAAAAATGCTAGTGAACTTCCTCATGCTTAACTCTCAGGACCTCCCAAGCCGAAGCAGAGGTGAATAACCCGTTTGAGCATGGCTGCCATCTCCAATAATCAGTCCAGCTAACAGCCGGGGCAAATGGAGTACTGTCCGCAATGTGCTTGAACACTGGATGATCAGGCCACTCCCACGTTCCATCAACAATAACCTCTTCGACCTTACCCGAGCAATCAACAAAGGATAAACAACTCTGATCCATAAACTCCGCAGTCAGCAAGACTTCCCCAAGGGTGCCAAGGATTGTGCCAGAAAAATGCATTCCTACCATTATCAATTACCAGTCTACAATATTGAAAACGGAAAGTTAATACAACCTTTAAGGTTAGTATTTATAATACTTAATTTAAATTCTGAGATCCCCACAGACTCTGTATTGGTTGTGTCTCTCTAGAAGGAAGATGAGCTTGATCATTTGACTTTTTCGATACTTTTATTACCTTGGACAAAAAGGAATACCAACCAACACCCTTATATGGTAAGTGGAAGGATCCAGCTGCCACTGTTTGTCTAGGGTCTATTCTGATTGTTAATAACCAATTGTTGAACATGATAAATGTCGAATAAAGGGGAAGGAGGAAATTTTTTTGATATAATACTTAATAGGAAGTCAGCCAAACAATGCATTTCCATTCTCCTTATTATCTTGTCTTCCTCATTTTATGTTGTTTTCAAGTAACCTACTTCATGTGCCTAATGGGTTTACACTGTTCTGCCTGAAATATTTCAAATTGGTATTGTTTCATCAAAATTGAAAATTATTGAAAAACAATTTAAAATAGTCCTAATCTTCCCAGGAATATGCATATTGAAAGAAAGCTTTCTAGAGAGAGAAATATAATCTGAAATTTTATTGCTTAATGATTGCAATTTGCAAGTACATGTACAAGTATTTATAGAGAAGTGGACTGAGTTTCTAAGTGCATCATCATCTTCCTCTTTGACTTGACAGTCTGTCCAACTAACTGAACAGCTGTCAGTCCAATAGCTAGCTATCCTATCTCTATTCTTGCTATACAAGTAATACATAAGTAATTCTACTTTTCTGAGTGAGTTAGCTGCACTATCCTTATCACAGCTAACTCACTATCCTTATCACATATATTACCAAATTCAGGCTATGTATGCATAATGAAAGTAATGCTACAAACCTTCAAACATTTGGAAGGATTTTGTCTACTTTTAACACCTACATAGCTCCAAATTAAGTGACTTTAAAACTTCCCTATATATATAAATTTATCAGGAAGTTAATAGTTTTTCCATTTAATGTGAACAATCTATTTAACCCATTGAACTCTCATAATGCTCGCTGAGGTGGAGAACATGCCACTTAGCATTTTTCTTACCTTCTCTTGTTCTTCCTTTTTTCCCTTCATCAAAAGCACTGCTGGGCTTAATCCCTTGATGCAGGGATTCAAAGGAAAAAAGAAGAGCAACTCATCTAGCTTTTGCTGAAGTTATTGATTCTTTTGACCATCATAAGTGATAGTTAACTAAGATGTATGATAGTTCTTCAGGTCTAGTCACACCCAATCTACTAAGACTTATCCGATGCCCAGAGTGGTTGAACACAATCAGCCACCTAGGAGCAATGTAAAAGGAAGAAATGATTCTATATACTTGCTTACTTAACTCTGATGAACTTTGTCTCTCTAAAATAAAGGTAAAACACTTAATGGCTTTACTTTGCTGTCTTTATTTGTTATGTTTGGAGTCTTGAAGTTACTTAATTTGATTTGTCTTCCCAATTATTTGATAAGGCTGTTTGTTACTGTTTTTGTGTTATATATTGCCTTTCTATGGCATGAATGCTAATTACAACATAACAAACGGCATGCTAAGTAAAGTCTGGCATTTTGCATCTGTAAGTGCATCTTGCTTCAAAAAGGCAAGCACCTTGTCTCGCACCTTTGTTTTAGCCCTACCCAAGCTTTGTGTCTAGTGTGCCTTGAGCCCCTGACAGAGAATATATAGAATCATGAGAACACCTATTAAAAAGGTTACAGAGTCGAATATACATTGCAAAACTCATTGGATTAGGGGAATTTACCCTTCTAAGGAAATAGAGGCTACAACGACATTGCGGTAGAGGCAAATGGTCAAAATTCTTTTTCATTAAGAGAAGATGGAGCCAGAAAGGTTAATTGATAATATCAGGATTTTGTTTGATTCCAAAACCTTTGGTATACTTGAATTATCTTGAGCCTTGGGTAGTTATTGAAATTTTATCAACCGAGAAACGCGAGTTGATAGTAGGCTGGTCACTTCTGAAAGAAACTGCACTTCTTCTGTGCTCACTGGGGTGAATCATACACTGGAAGTGTAAGCGAGTGGCACATACAATGTACAAAACTTACAGACGTATAGTTAATTTGGTTATTCAGGTCAAAGAAGCAACACTCATACACATTGCCCGACCAGCAAAAAAGCCACAGAAGATTCTACTTTGTGGATGGAGGCGGGACATTGATGATATGATTGTGGTAAGCCCCATCAATCAAAGCCCCTGATTTTTTTCTTTCGTCACCTCAATGCTGCAGGTTTGGAGAGGATTCCTACCCAAGGACTTCATTGTTCCAAAGTCTGCAGAAAAGATACTCTTTTGTGGTTGGCGGCGGGATATGGAAGACATGATAATGGTAACGTTGCAAGAAGACTAGTCTGCCTCCAGACGCTTATGGCACAGTGGTTATGTGTCTCGAGTCTGGTGATGAACTTGTTCAAAACAGTTTCTTGTATCCTCCTACTCACCATTATTTGCCCTGCATCTTGCTCTGAGGAGTTCAATTTGGACAAATAATTTTGCATACGCCAAGAAGAAAAATTATGATGCATTCTTTTACAATCAATAATATCAGAATCAACACCTCTATGTTGTTTTAGGTATTGGATGCCTTCCTAGCTCCTGGGTCAGAGTTGTGGATGTTTAATGAAGTACCTGAGAATGAGAGGGAAAAGAAGCTTATAGATGGTGGCCTTGACACCAGTCGGTTGGTAAATATATCTCTGGTTAACCGTGAAGGAAATGCAGTTATACGACGTCACTTGGAGAGCCTTCCCTTGGAGGATTTCAATTCAGTGAGTGCCACTTGATGTATAATCACATATTTAGCATGTTTTTTAGGTAGTAACAAGTTTGTCCAAGAAGGGTAAAAGCTATGTTTATCCATGATATTTCCACTTAGAAACTCATCCAAATCACAATAATCATCTTGTTGGTTGCGAACTTGATGCTTTTATTCTGGGATGAATTGTCTACCTTCCTTAGGTCACCGTACACTGACATGGTTCCTGGAATGGACAGATTTTAATTTTGGCTGATGAATCAGTGGAAGATTCAGCAATGCAGGCTGACTCGAGATCGCTTGCGACATTGTTACTGATCCGTGATATTCAGGTATTTTCTTTTCTTTCTCTTTTTCTTTTGCTTCTTTATTCTTGGGGGTGGGTGATTGAGATGTCTACAGGACCAAGGCAGATTTTTTGTTTTTGTTTTTGTTTTTGTTTTTATTCTAATCCCCTATTACCCTGGCATAGATTTTCACCCATGCCATGTAACCTGAAAATTATTGGAACATTTTGAAAACATTTCCGCTTCTTGAGACTCTATTTTCTTTCGACACTTCTATAACATTTAAGGTTGCATTCAGGAATTTAAATATTTAAGGTTGCATTCAAGAATTTAATACTAGCTTGCACTGATATTTTCTACTTCATCAATAATTAGCTTGCCGTGCACTTTATATCCCAGAAATTTCCATAATTTCCCATGCATTTAAGAAGTCAGAATGGTTGTATCTGGTTCTTTTACTTGTCGATTTTTGCACTTGATACTCGGAGATGTCACTTCAACTGTGATTGATTCAAGTAGCTAGATTTTTATATAGCTTCTGCCCACCTTGCTTTTCTGCTCGAGATTGTGAAGAAGAAGTGCAAAAAAATTTTATTATGGGTTTCAGGCAAAGCGGCTCCCTTACAGAGAAGCTATGGTTTCCCAAGTTCACAGGGGTAGCTTCTCGCAAGGCTCCTGGATTGGAGAAATGCAGCAGGCCTCAGATAAGTCGGTTATAATCAGTGAAATTCTTGACCCAAGAACCAAAAACCTATTATCTATGTCAAAAATCAGTGATTATGTTTTATCAAATGAGCTTGTCAGCATGGCATTAGCTATGGTCGCTGAAGACCGCCAGATAAATGATGTATTGGAAGAGCTGTTTGCAGAAGAGGTAACTGTTATCTTCATGTCTGAATTTAGTCGCTTAATATCACATTCTCGTCTAAAAGGAAAGTTTTGTTGCCTGACACAAATGTAGTCAATTCTAGGGTGCATTAATAGATTTATGTCAGGTGAATACACGTACCATTGAGCTGATGTACAGAATAGCTTGAAACATAGTTGAAACCTAGTTTTCTATAAGTTGATGAACTACAAATGGAAGGGCAATCAATGCGATCAGTTTCTCCATCTTTCATAAAATGTTATCATATGATGAATGACCATGATATTTTTCTTAATAACTCAGATCATAGAGTATATGGAAGCTGCTAAATTTTGATGAAACTTCTCTTCAACCAGCAGCTGGTTTTAGTTTTCAAATTGGAAGAATTGCTAAGCAATTCAAATTCCCAGGGAGTTTAGATGGTGTCTAGAAGACATTGCTACAAGGGGTTTGTTCCTTTTATTGGCAAATATACTGACAGCAAGTGTCTCAAAACTTAATTAGTTCAAGCTTTGTGTTTAATCTGAATGTTGAGAGGTGATTCTCATGTTTTCTGTGTTTCTTGTCACTCCAGTTCAGATTTCTTTGGGTTCTTATGTTCTCCCTCTCCATTAGATACTCCTCTGCTGTATGATCAAATATTCTCCCTCAAGTTATTGAAAACTCTTTCTAATTTTGATAGGGGAATGAACTGCAAATAAGGGGAGCAGATCTTTACCTTTGTGAGGGTGAGCAATTTAGTTTTTATGAAGTACTATTACGAGCTCGACAAAGGAGAGAAATTGTGATTGGTTATCGTCTAGATAACTCAGAGAAAGCTGTCATCAATCCACCAGCCAAAAATGAAAGAAGGATGTGGTCACTGAAGGATGTCTTTGTGGTAATTGCTGAGAAGGAATGATTTAGCAGGCCAACGTGATTCTATTGATATGTGATAACAGTTGGTTGAAGTTACTCTTGGAATTGAGAGAAAGGGATCAACATGCCTCGCATTTGAAGTTTTTGATGAGATACAGGCAAAGCTTTAAGGAGACTCCAAACAAGTAAGTCTCATTTGTCTATATGAACCTTGTAGATGTCACTTGTATAGCCACCTCTTCTAATATATATGTATATATGCCAATGTCTAATTGATTGTTGAACAGAACAAAAGCAATATTTGATTTTCCTAAGCAATATAAGCATTATTGTTTCGTTTAAGCTCCCATTGACCAGCATGTATGATCTCATGTTTAGCGCTCTCTCTGCAAATGCGATTTATCACTCAATATTCCTATTCAGGCACAAAGTTCTGGCAAATAGATTAGCCAAACGGCTCTATTCTGATAGAAAAATTACTACAAACGGCCGGACATCTGGAAGTTCGGCTATGACTTGCATATGGTATGTTGGACCCACTTCATATGAGAGAGACGGACAGTGGTTTGTTGTTTGAAAAGTTCCTCCTTCTGATAATAGGTATCACCTCAAAATGAGGAAAGAGAAAGTTAGGCCAACCTGATATGGTGATAAACCTCTTGTAATGAATAACAACACGTATAAGGCACGAGCTCCCGTTACACTCGAAGGCACACAGATTAGCACTAGTATACTTGAAAGGCCTCACCTTACTGTCTTTGCTCAAGATAAAATCTCCAGAAAAATAACCCCTATATCGCAAAGGAAAACGCTAATCATAGAAAAGTTCTACTAAAATGATATCAAGATGCAATTTGGAGTTTATATCTCATAATAATCTCGAAGCTTCCAAGCCCTCCTACTTGAACATCAAGTGTCTTGTCTTTGAAAAAAACCTGAAAAGTCATTCAAGTTCTTTATCTTGTAGGTGGCTTGCCCCACGTCAAATACCACACTGACATCTTTAGGTCACAGACCGATTGAGTTAAAATTTTGTAGAGGCCAACAATGCAAATTTTGCATCCTCAAAAGGTGCGCAAGTGTAAGATTGGTGTAAAATATGTGGTAAGAAATATGCGTGTAGAACATGTGATAAAAAATATGCAAATACAATTACAAAGATTACCTATCCCATATCATGAAACACTAAAGGACCACAAGAAAAACAATGAGTACACCATAGTAGTAGCCAATTTAAAAGTTTTCCTGTGGTATATCTTCTGCAACCATTTCATCCTTGCAGGTGGAGTCGCTTTTTAGGTATCACTTTCAAAGGATTCTTTTTCCTCAATAACAATCCAAGCTTTTCATCAATATCTATGTCTTCTGGTTTGACACCAGCACCGAGGTCCCAATCGAATGCTTGCACCAAGGTGGCCAATGCGAGATGCACCACTCGGTGAGCCAAGGGCAAGCCTACGCAGATCCTCCTACCAGAACCAAATGGAATCAACTCATAGTGTTGACCTTTGTATTCAATATTCGAGTTAAGGAACCTTTCGGGCTTGAAGGTCATAGGATCCTCCCAGGACTCTGGGTCTCTTCCAATTGCCCAAGCATTCACAAAAACTTGTGTACCCTTGGGTATTAGATATCCCATGTAGTTGGTGTCTTCCACTGTATTTCTTGGGAAGAGTAAAGGAACTGCAGGATGTAATCGAAATGATTCCTTGACAACAGCCTGCAAGTATGGTAAGTTTTCGATGTCACTCTCTTTAACCTTCCTGTTTAGTCCTACAACTCGATCAATCTCTTCCCTAACCTTTTCGAATGCATTGGGGTTGCGCAGTAACTCAGCAAGACTCCATTCTATGCTGCTTACTGAAGTATCTGTTCCTGCCATACACATTTCCTGCATAATTCAAATGACTCAACTTCAAACTACTTTGTGGAATATTTTCTAGAACTAGTTGAAAATATAAAAAAAATGGACAAAAAATCATGATAACTTAAAAAGTAAATGAAAGGTTGCCATGTTAACTTATTAGTAATGATTAAAAAGAAGTAATTGGTTTACCATGATAACAATGTTCACATGCTTCTCTGTAAATCTATCTGGCCCATCTTTACCATCTCCTTTATAGTCGAGTAACATATCCAAGAAATCTTTCTTCTCTTGAAATTCACCTGCTTTTCTCTTGTCAAGCCTCTCCTGCACAAATTTGGAAGAAATTCTCATAGTGTTTTTCATTTCCCTAATCGCTCTTCTCTGCAGTCCCAATGGGTCCATCCATTTCAAGAATGGAAGGAACTCTGCAATATTTGGTGTTCCTGCTAATTCACTAATTTCATGCACGGAATCAAAAAATTCACCTCCTTCAGGATCCTTGGTATCCAACAGGTCCCTGGACAATGTGAGATTCCCTACCACGTTGAATGCCATGAGGAAAAGGAAACGACTTAGTTGTACTGCCCCTGTCCCTCCTTGAGCAAGTGATTCTATTGAATCCTCTTCAATCCATCGGACCATGTTATCAAGAATCTTTCTTCTAAGGTCAGTTGTGTCGTTCATTCGTTTGTTTACTAGGAATTCTGTGGAACAGAGACGTCTTAGAACACGCCAGTATCCACCGTAGTTAGTGAAAGCTAACGCTCCTTTATGGAAATCTAAGGCTGTTAGTGCATGAGGTGGCTTTCGGTCACAGAAAGAAACGTCATGCTTCTTGAAAAGTTCAGCAGCAGCTGCAGCATCTTGTATAACCATGGTGCTTATTGATCCCAACTCCAACCAGAGAATAGGTCCATACTTGGTCTTCAACTTGTGCATAGTCTGGTGTGGCAGGTCTCCAAGATGGAACATGTTACCGAAAATTGGCCATCCTGGTGGCCCTGGTGGTCTCTTCCTCCAAGATCGATTCCTATCCTTAACTAGAATAAATAGCAGAAGGAGGAGACAAGCTGACACCGAAAGAGTCACATGGTTAACTGAATGCCAACTCCACTCCATTTCTAAGTGTTAAAACTTTTTCACACAAAGTTGGTATGCTTTATCTTTTAACGTAGTCCTCGCATTTATAAAGCAAAACTCCAATGTCCCGTACGGGTTAACAAAAAACAAGAAACGGAACGCACGCATTTATTTCTCTGAATTATTGAATAATGAGGTCAAACGTCGTGTTTGGTGAGCGATTGTGATTTACTACAACTTGCATTTCGTTGACGTACAAACTGCATTTGACTTGAATACCTTATAACTTTCTTTTTTAAAATAAAAATAAAAATTGGTCGATGATTGATCAGTAAGTGAAAAGTTCAAAATACACAGCCTGCAGTGTTTTTGTTTGTTTCTGAAAAATGCGTAAATAATTTAATGATTAAAATATGTAATTAATGTGACTGCTTGAAAAGAAACTATAATATTGGTAGTTAGCTAAGTCGTACCAATTCTCTTGCGTTAAACGTACTACAAATCTACAAATAGGGTTGCGAATTTATTGCAAAATCTTGTCGTGTTATCTGTAAATTGGTTATCTTGTCCACTTTGGCCAAGCTTCTGGAGCGTGGCTGGCCAAATAGCAGGATTCGTTAATTTTTACAATTATGTTTGTTATATGATACTCATATTGACAGAAAAAGAAAAAAAAGAAAAAAAGAAAAAAAAAAGTTGCACGGAACATAAATGAACATTTTTCATTAAAAACTTTTTTTTAGGTCAGCAATAAAATTTTATTCCACTATAAAAAAAAAACTGTACAAATGGAAGCTACATGTAATTAGAACAAAAGAAAATGCCTCCCGGAACAAACAACAAACTAGCTAATCATGTCATCAAGCGACTATTGGTTACAAATTTCTCTATTGATCCGATTGTTATTATACTTTCTACTGAATATCAACTTGTATCGGATATCCTCCGAGATAGACTTTAAGACTTGCTCTTTATTAACAACTTCGTTTCTAAAAATTCTCGCATTTCCTTCTCTCCAAATATGATAAATACAGGCCCTAAAAATCAGCTTTACAATTCTCACCTGCAAAATTTTTTTCATTAAAAACTTATCTTGAATCAATTTAAGAAATCTTTAGAGCTCATTACTTTAATAAGCTCACTCAGCCTAGATCGATGACTTGTGAATTGTGACCCAATATATATGCTGAAATGTACCAAGTTACATGAGCTTGGCTCAGTAGTTGCTCGTTGGAGATTGATTCATTATGTAAAAAATCCATCTTTGAATAATTTATTTTAGTCATTTATAGCGAGAATGAGTTTTTTTTTTTTTTTTTTTTTCCTGCATTTGTTCCACTATTTTGTCAATCTATATGAAATTCGGGCAAGTGGGTGAGCCTGCATTGAAGGTGGAACATTTTTATAATATAGGCGAACCCAAGTATTAGATCAATCTAACTAATATATGAAAGAGAAAGAAAAATCACCAATTACTAATAAAAATGTTTCCGAGTGCGAAAAAGCGTTGTGTTGGCTAGGTGCTCGAGCGAAAAGTTTCATAACACAACAAACATTAGAAAACACAAACCAATGCACACAAGGAGTAACGGTGAAGTCATGATTGTTTTTTTTTTTTTTTTTTTTTAAATTATTTCAGTGGAGTTTTATTAAAAGAAATCAAAGTACATCATACAAAGTACAACAAACCAATCCAGAAACGAATTACAAGGAAAAGCCCTCAATGAAGAAAGAAAAAACGAGAAAAAACCTCAACATGAAAAGCACTAGCAAAGAAGAAAAAAAAATTCAGACCACGAAAGTGAAGGAAACAAAAAAACTGATTTAGAGCAAATGGTTCATGCGAAGTAGTTGGTAACACCCCAGTTGGTGAGAACCCTCCTGTTGATTGCTGTGTTGTTTAAACGGCGGCCCAAGAGAATCTGGATTTCCTTCAGAAAAATGCTTTTGTTTTAACAATTATACGCAATATGTAGTTAACAACAATACTAACATGTAAATACAAGCATATATCCTACTTTGATAGAAGTTACTGAAGTGGTTAAGCCAACTGGCGTCGAAAGAATATATTGACCTAAGCTCCCAAGCGCAAGGTTCGCCAGAAGGTCCAGAGGGCAGAGGTGATATCAATCCGACCTCGCCGACCTCCCCAAGGCAGACCATAATTCCGGCCCAAGGTTTGTTGATGATATGCCCTAATATTATATAGTTAGATGACCTATATTGGGGTATTTTGATATAAATTTGTATCTTATGGTGTTGCTGTTTATTTATATATATTGACATATTTATAACATTCATATTCTCCTACTTTATCTATATGAATAAGTTCCTAGTGTTTATCATTACAAGAGATGTATTCTAAAAAGATTTAAAATATGTTGACATATTTCTTTTAGCATGATAAATATTTAAAGTATTCGTAGTCCTCACATTATATGATCGGGATTTCAATAATCTATTATAGACTATCATATGTGTTGTTACCTTTTATTAATATGAGATATATATATATATATTTTTTTTGTTGTTGTTAATTCAGTGGGATTTTATTGATAGAAAAAGAAAAAGTACATCAAAGTACAAATTGCATGACAACTGGTGTCATAAACAAGAACAATGAAGAAACAAGCGAAAATCAAATCGGTCGCAGACCGAAGCAAAAAAACTTGAAAACGGACAAAAACGAAACAACAACAACAACATCATCATTGAGTTTTTTGATCAGGTGGTCTTCCATTGAAGATGCCTTGGACTGCCCGAGTGTAGTCGAAAGAGGATTTAACTCTTGAAGTTGAGGCAACAGAATTTTCCTTGCCAGAAGAACTGAAATTGTGATGGGAACGGAGTGACCGACATTTTCTGAGCTTGGTTACCAGAATTTTGAAGCTTAGGGATACTAACATTAGTCCCATTTGAAGGCTTGGCTGAATAAGTGACCTGTTTCTTTTGGGACTTCGGTTGTCCATGGTAAACTCCTGTACCTTGATGATTGTCGAGATTCTCAAATTTAGAAATGTTTCTCTGAGATCGATCAAGAGAAAGTTCATCATTATCTTCATCAATAGCATTGAGAGCATTAAATCTGTTCGCGTTACCCTTATTCTCTTTGCGGGAAGCACCACGTCTCCTTCTCGATTTCTTACCAGCATCAGTCCAACCCAAATTTGAACTAGTGACATTATCATTAACTTTCTCCTCAATAGAATTAGGACATGAGAATGTGTCATGTCCAACAATGTTGCAATGAGAACACTTGAGTGGAGTCCAATCATATTCAATCTCAATTTCTACCAATCCTCCTTTAGGGAGCTCAACAAAGGTTCTGTCTGGAAGATCCTTTTGAATATTCATTTCAACACAGACTCTTGCATACCCAAGATGAGAGCGGGAGGCCGTTTTCGAATCCATCTGAAGAGGGATACCAATTGTGCTTGAAACATAACTGAGACCATCTTTGGTAAGCAAATCAAGTGGAACATTTAGTAGTTTTAACCACATTGGGACCCTATCACAATTAATGTTAATCAGTTGAAGGCCCATTTCCCAACGTCTAAGGAGAAGGGGATGATGGTGGACATGCCATAGCTCTTGCATCACCCGATCACAAGAAGCTTGTGATTCAAATCGAAACACATAAAGCCCAAAGTCATTGGATTGAATGTCGACATGGCCAAATTTATTCCATTGAGTGTCAACCATTCTTCTAATTAAGAAAAATGGGGGAGGCTTACCGATAAATTGACCAATAAGGCAGCAATTCCAGTGTTGAGCTCCATCCTCGAAAACACTTTCTGGAGGCTTAGCAATTGTTCTCCCATCCCTAATTTCGAATTTGTCAAAGTAGTCCAATTTGAGCGAATCGTTTAATTCACCCATAAAGTGCTCCTTCCAATTGTTGGTGATAAGATTTGCGCCTTTGGTACCATTTTGACCCCAAACAGAGCGGAGGTTGGTTCCATGTCCTTCCTATGTAGAACCATGAGCTTCAGCAGGTTTAGAAAAAGTATGCTGCAGGGAAGGAAATTCATTTTGTAAATTCGCAAAGAGCCCATTGTTGAAATGAGCTGGAAGATTTTGGCCAAATGGATCACCAACAAGATGATCAACTTCAGATGAATTGTGAATCTGATTCGAATTGAAAGCAGCATTATTTGCGTCGACTCCCTGTGAAAGAGGACCAGGGGCGGCCCATGCATTGTGGAGAGAAAGACTCGAATTCCCATTAGAAATTCTAGCTTGACTCTCGGCATTGGCATTCACGTTGGATAAGGCATGTGTACTAGCAATTTGCTGCATGTGCGCATAGGGCTGAAGTTGACGCGTGGGGCTCCGCAATTTCTCATTAGGCTCCACATTCTCATTTTTGTCCACATTAGCAATGGACAGAATTGAGATGGCATTTTCAGTCAAAGCAAGAGCACTTTGGCCAATGTTCCCATTTTCCACATGCATATTGTTGGCAGAAGGTTGATTCAAATTGTTGGGGACCACATGTTGGCCACCAGAAAGAGCATCACCCAATTTTTTGTTTGCAATTGAAACCGTATAATCACCATCATTCACATGGCCCACGTTTGCAATCGGATCTGAATGCACAATGGAATTGGAATCTAATTTACAAGCTGGCTAATTGGAATCTTCAGATTGTGGCATTGAGATTGGAGAATTCCGTGGGACCACTAAGGGAACAATTCCATTAGCATTCATGGAATTTTCAATTTGAAAGGGCTGACCCGTGTGAAGACTTGAGGCATGATCCTGATTGTCTTTATGCTGACCAGTGTGAATTGCGGCAACATGGCTGGCATCTCGAGTGCCTTGGACAAACCCATGTGCTTGCGGGCCCGTCGCATTATGAATATTTGAATTGGCATTGTCGTCCAAAGTGGGAGTCTCGTGGCCAATGTTTTCATCGTCTGCATGCGTAATATTCTCGTGCAATTGTCCAAGATGGCCCACGTGCTCATCATTTTGAATTGCATGCTTGGCAGAATTAGAGTCAATAACATGTGCCGGTGGGGACACCTGTTCTCCACTAGGCAAATTAACATTCAAACAAAGCTTATTTGAATTTTCTTCACGTGGGCCATCAGCAGTGATACGAGTAGTAGATGCAACGGAAATAGCTTGATCATTTTGACCGTGGATACCATGTGAATCCAAATTTGGCTGAAGTGGATGGTCATTAAGTGGGCCAGCCGCGTGAGTTGTGGTAGCATGCACCTCGGTGGAATCTAAATTTTGAACGGTATCATTAGTAGGCCCTACAGCATTGGCCATGTTCAAACTAGCAGAATAGCCATTGCCGGAATTTGGTGACTGCCTTCCAGAACTGTTATGCTCCGAACTCGAGCCATTCTTCGTAACGCCGGGAGGAAGACCAAGCCAAGAAGCATTTGGATCCAACCCCATTGCTCTAATGGAGTCACGAACACCATCTAATCTTGAACCTTTGAGAAAACGATCAAGGCTTGGAGCTGAACGAATTTCTGAATAGTCTTCGATTTCATACTCGTCCTCACTCATATCAATTCCTTCATCGTATTCAAAAAGCGCGGCCTGTTTAGCTTGAATTTCATGGAAAACTCGTTCGAGCTCTTGACTTGAGTTAAGTGATTGAGTATCATGTTGAAAGTAAGCTGCATGATCTGCTAAGTTAGCCTTGTAAGCTTGCCCAAGTTCACTCGAATTAAATGAAACAACGCCTTTAGAGGAGGATTCCTCATCTTCATTCACCTTCTCCATAGCAGCTGGATTTTTAGTGTTAGCCATCTCTTTCAATCTAGCACTAGAACGTGAGGAGGAAGGGGCAGTTTTCTTGCCTCTTCCCCCCATAGGGGGTGCAATAGTGTTTTTCGGGACAAGTAGAGAGTGTTGTGGTGGTGATTGGGAGATTTTAGGGTGGTTTATTGGTGGTCAAAGGTGGGTCAACGACCTGGTTTTTAGAGAGAAGGCAGAGAAAAAAAATCTAGAGAGAGGTGTCATTCATTTGTTTCAAAAGAATGTTCTACTATTAATATGAGATATTAATGACAAAGGATAGAGGAAATCAATCAAACTGCTCTTCTTAAGCTTTTTTGGCGGTGTTACTCAATGCGTGACTCTCTTTGGGGCTCTTGGGTTTGGTCTAATTATATCAGTGACAAATGCATTTGGACTATCAAAATTCCCCAAGACACTAGCTGGACGTGGAGGAAAATCCTTCAAGTCAGGAACAAAGCAAAGAGATTCATCACCCATCACATTGGGGATGGTAGTCAGACTTATTTCTGGCATGATAATTGGCACCCCTCAGGTAACTTGTTTAATGAGTTCGGTATTGATGTTTCATATCCTCCTATCAATGCTAGAGTTGGTGAGATTATTCATAATAACAATTGGATATGGCCTCATCATCCCCCTTCTCTTGCTCGTCTTTTTCCCAATGAGTTGGTGCCAAATAACTCAGGTGACACTTTTTATTGGGCTCATTGCAATAATGGGATTTTCTCATTCAAGAAAACTTGGAACATAATAAGGGAAATTAGAGTGAAAATTCATTGGTATAAACTTGTTTGGTTCCAAAACTGCATTCCGAAGCACAGTTTCATCTCCTGGCTGGCTTTTCAGAATAAACTAGCCACTCTTCAAAGACTCGTCTCTTGGGGCATTCAAAACAATTCTAATTGCATTCTTTGCTACATGGGATGTGAAATAAATGAGCATCTTTTCTTTGAATGCTCTTTCACTAAAAGAATTTGGCAACGAGGTCTACTTGCTCTCTCTCTTGATCAAACACTTTATACTCTTTCGAGCTTCATGGACATCTCACATACTATCCAACACAAGAACTATGATGCAAAGACACAAATTTTCAGAACTTTTCTTTGTGCAGCAATTTACCACATTTGGATGAAAAGAAATCGACGATTGTTCAACGAGGAAGCCTACACTGAGGAACACATTTTCAACAACATTCGTAGTGATGTCACATCGAAGATCATCATGGGTCGAAAATTTGCTCCCTCCAATCTCAACAGACGAACTTTGTTTGAGTGGGGGATTTACGATTTTGCCTGATTCAATGTTGGCTTTTTACAATTTTTTTGTTTTCATTTTGTTCATGAACTTATTTGTACTTTGATTGTACCTTGATGTACTTTTATTTTCATTTTAATATACTACCACTGAATTAACAAAAAAAAAAAGGATGGTGAGCCACAAGCTATAATAGCGTAAGATGTGATTAATAAACATGTAGGTGATTATTAGTTGATTAGATCACTTAATGTGATGTGAATAACAAATTACATGATGTTGGATTAATAATTTGTTATTCGTTGTGATTATGTATGTAATTCTTTTATTTGAGACATTACTACTGTCATATGTATTGGGGTTTAATACTTGCAGTTGGACAATTCTTGTTTTCGCTAATGAGATGAAATACGGCTTCTCAAAATTTTATTCTTTTGGTATAGTGAGTGACAGATAGTTTTCAAGAGAGGATCTATTAACCTCCAACGTGAGGCGATTGTTGGGAATATGCCCTAATACTATAGTTGAGATGACCTAATTAGGGTTTAATGAGAATATATTTATACGAGTTGTGTTTGGATGTTTATATTCTACGCTCTGTATAAACATGTCCCTAATGCTTATCCGAAAAGAAAAATATTCTAAAAGGGTTTAGGACATTTCGCAGTTTTTCTTCGATATGATAAATATTAAGAATCAATTCATAGCCCTTCAGATTGTTCAACCGGGACTAGAATAATCGAGTACGGGTTATCATATATTATTATATTTGATTAACATAATGATGTTAATGATAAATGATAGCGTGCGAAGTGCTAGAACAACATGATAATGTGGACTAATAAACATAAGAGTGATTGTCAGTGTACGGATCATTGAATGTTATAATAAATAGTAAACTGCATGATTTTAGGTTAATAGTTTACTATTTAGTTGAAAATTGTGCAAATTAATCCTCAGACTTGAGAAATTGCGGCTGCCAGTTATATCAAGGGCTAAATACTGCGCCTGGACAATATCCGTCTTCCAAAAGGTGGGTTACGACCTTTCACGTTTTAGTTTTGTGGTATGAATTGACAGGTAATTGTCAAGATAGGATCTGTTAACCTCCGGCGTGAGGCGATGTCCTATGATATTTGAGATCGGTTGTTAAACGAGGAAGTCCTTAGCCAAGACAAGTATGAAGTGATGGAAAAAGGTTTTTCCATGGAAGTCATCTCTCGTTTCACCGGTTTGGATTTATTCATAGAATCGAAGGTAGACTTAACCATTTTATGGTCTTTTCCTGATCAGGACATTCTTAATAGAAGGATGGGAGACAGTTAAATAGATTCATAAAAGACGGTGTCTTCATTATCGTATACATTTTCATGATACGTTTGTTGCTAATGCGTCACTCATGAACATGAGGGTATTTCAAAAAATGGCAGAGACATTTTCGAAATAGATAAGGAGGTTTATCGGTCCCTCATCGGTATGAGATTATGAATCTAGAAGGTCATACAAGTAGTTTGGCTAAGATGGAAGAGAGAGAAAATTCTCTCCCTTCTCTCTAGAACCCTTTTCACATTTTTCAGCCTACACCACCCTTGGGCACCATTCACCACCGTTACCAGCCCATCACTACCCCCAACTATACACAAACAACCTTCAACCTTTAACCATTACGCATCTCAAGCATAAACAGAACATGGGTAAGAATAAGAAGAAGAAGTCTCCCTCTTCTTCTTCTTCATCTAAGCCCAAAAATCGCCCTAAACCACCTTCAAAAGAGTTAGATACCAAGCCCAAGGCTAAGCACATTCATTTTGATGAAAAGGAAGATGATTCCTCTTCATCGTGTTCTACTTCATCACGCCCTAATGTGCATGCTAGAAAGGAGGTATGTCTTGGTTCTCCTAATCATTATAATGCTGAAAACTTCAACGTAAAGCCCATGAAGCCTATGCTAAAACGCATGAAGCATCTTCTGATTTGGATGAAGCCAACTTGATTGCTAATGAAGAAGATAATAACAAGCATGTTAACTTGAAAGCTCAGCCTGATATTAAAGGCAATGAATTGGCTCAACAACAAGTTGCTCACTTGGTCTCTGACAAAATTGGAACCTATGGTGAAGACAAGAGTAATCAAGTTGAAGTTAATCCACATGTTATACGCGTCAATGAGGAGGTTAGTCATCTTTCTACTTCGCATATAATCACCCCTACTCACTCACCTTCACATCCAGCCAACTCTCATTCCAAATCTTTTGTCGTTGATGAGCCAACGGCTCCAAATCCGTTGGTCAACAAAGTTGAAAATTTTTCTCTCTCCAATTCTGAAAAGATGCCTTCTTTCTCCACCTTTTCAGCAAAAAATTATTTTCCTCTCATCTTTTTAGAAAATTGCAACTTTTCTGAAAAGTTGTCCCCTACTTTTGACAAAAATTAGAATGTTGCCCACACTTTGTCCTCTTTCCCGCACGACTTAGCTAGCTATTCCGTTGTCAATAATTAGAATTTGGCTCATTCTTTGCCCCCTACCCCACCAGGTTACAACCCCAATGAAACATATGCTTATAATAATGCCAATGCTATGCATGTTTCTCATTATTCTAATTCACATGCCAATGTCCATGGGGCTTCCTTTTCAAATTCTAATTCTGAACTCCTGCATGCTTTTAACACAAATTCAGAATATGCTTATAATAATGCCAATGCTGTGCATGTTTCTCATTATTCTAATCATATGCCAATGTTCATGGGGCCTCCTTTTCAAATTCTAATTCTGAACTCTCTCATGCTTTTAACACAAATTCAGAATATGTTGTGGGTACTTTGCCCAATGTACATTTTCATCCTAGCATGCCTAATACTTTTGACCAAAATCCAGAATTTGTTCACCATTCGTCCTCTGCCCCGCTTGGTCACTATACACAAAATGCCACTCCATACAATTCATCTACCATGTTTGCCACATCATCCCAATTGCCAACATCATTATCCTTAGCTTATGTGGCTACCACGTTGCCATCTATAGGCCCTTGGACAGAATTGTCCCCTCCCTTTATCCCTTCTACATCTCCCATTCATCCCCCAAGCTTTGACCCGAACTTCCTTCCTTTAGGCGTACATAACAGACTGGTCAACACTTCTTCTATTTGTGCTCAAAATTCTAAGGTACAGAATCCTACTTACAAAAATGCAGTTGGTTCCAATGTCACCTCCAACTGGAAGAATGTCTTTGTTAGCAACCTCAAAAAGAACCTCAAACTTGACTTCATGGAATGCGAGGTATGTGAGGAAGTCGGTAGAAAGTTGCTTCTCCCCCCATTGATGTCTATGAGGAGAATGACAATTACTGGAACAGTTGTCTCATTGGGCAGTTTATTGATAGGCTACATCATTTCTTCCTTATTGAAAATTTTTTGGTCACGTAATGGAAACTCTATGGCAAAGTTGATGTTAAGTGGATTGAAAATAATTTGTTTGTCTTTCGTTTCGAGAACGAAAATGTTATTGATACCATTCTTCAAGAGTTATGGCATGTCAATCATCATTCACTTCTCCTTAGAAGATGGGCCCCTGATTTACAACTTATAAATCTCACTTGTGAAAGAGTTCCTATTTGGTTAAAATTTAGGAATGTCCCGCTCGATTTTTGGTCACGTAGAGGGCTGAGTTTTGTTAGTAGCACCATTGGATATCCTCTACAAATGGATGCTAAAACTGAAGCTAGAGATCTTATTGGTTATGCTAGAGTGTGTGTTGAAATAGATATCTGCAAAGACTTACTGGACTACACTTGGGCCAAAGACAGGTATGGTCAACATGTGAAAATAGACATTGAGTATAATTGGAAGCCATCAAGATGTACTCACTGTAATGTTGTTGGCCATAATAACAACAATTGCCCCATGCAAGTTGCTAAAGAACGTGTGGCTGTTGAACAGAAAAAAAAACAACGTAAGTATGATGATTGGAATTCTGTCACTAGGAATGGTACTCAGTTCACCCCTAGGCGATACCTTGCCAAGGAAGTTGATTCTGTTACTCAAGTCAATAATGATCCTGCGAAAGAAAATGCTACCCTAATTGATCCGAAAACTATTCAGAACCTGAATGTCACCAATAACTTTGCGGTTGTCCCCCCTATTAAGCCTGTGGCCCAATCCCAAAAAGGCCTTCTCCCTACTCCCACATCAATTGCTTCCTTAGCCAACCTGATACGAACCACACCAACATGTGACGCGACCCAACACCAAATATGACAAACGGCCCAAGACCTTTCAGGAATGGATGGAACCACGACCTTATGCTTAGCAAAGCTAGAACCTTGGTATAGTTGAGGACGCCATAAACGAGGATGGAAATCTCGTTTGATAAGTCAGAGATGAACGCCACAAGAATAATCTTGATAAGTTTGAAAAAGTTCTTGAGAACTTAAGGAGAATAATCTCACAATTTAATATCAAAATGGTCTGACTTTTATTTCATGCAAATCAGCCTTATATAGGCAAAGACAAATAAGGTTCCTATTTGAAAAAGAACTCCTAAACCCTAGCTCAAATAGGAAAATGTGAATAGTAACTAGGTTAAAAGGAAACAAACTTGCAGCCCAAGAAAAACTCCTTCCTAGTGTAAACACCTAATCTTGCAACCTAACAAAGTCTTTTTTCTAGTGTGAACACCTAAATTCGTCCATAGAGAATTAAACTAAAATTGAAACTAAAACTAGGATAAAATTACAAAGAAATCAAATATTGACCAAATCTTCGAATCTTCTTGAAGAATCTTGAAGTTCTTAAATCTTGAAAATAGAATCTTGACTTGAATCTTTCTTGGAAAATTTGCCCAAATGGTTCAATGAATGTGGACGCCCAATTGGTCCATTGAATGTGGACTTCTAAATGATTCTTTGAACGTGGACGTATATGGCTGGATCTTGGCTTTCTTGTGGATCAACTTGGAGGAGTAAAACCAGCCTTTCTTCATCCCTACTAGCCAACACGCATTCCTCTTGTTGTAGAACTTTCTGAACCAAGTTATTCAGCTCTTCCTTGAACCTTTTAGCGCGAGCTCTTGTCATTGGACCAACTGGCACTTGCATTGGATCTGGAACATTTCTAGCAGCCTTGATGTCCTCATCATTCCCCTCTTCTTGAGAAGGATTTGCCCTCAAATCGTCACCTATATCAAAAGGACTTAAATCAGTAACATTGAAAGTAGCACTAACACTGTACTCACCTGGCAAATCAAGTCTGTAGGCATTGTCATTGATCCGCTCGAGGACTTGAAAAGGACTATCTCCTCTAGGTAGCAACTTAGAACGTCTTTGTGCTGGAATATTTCTTTCCTCATGTGTATCCACACCCAATCTCCAAGCTCAAAGACCAACTTGCGACGTCCCTTGTTAGCTTGTTTAGCATATTGCTCAATTCTCCTCTCTATGTTGAGTCGAGCTCGCTCATGGAGTTGTTTCACAAATTCTGCCTTCTTCTTACCATCTAAGTTCACATGCTCAGAAACATGTAAAGGTGATAAATCCAAAGGAGTTAAAGGATTAAAACCATAAACAATTTCAAAAGGTGAAAACTTAGTAGCAGAATGAACAGTATGATTATAAGCAAACTCAACATGTGGTAAACAATCCTCCCAAGTTTTAATGTTCTTACTTATGATAGCCCTTAACAATGAAGATAGAGTCCTATTAACTACTTCTGTTTGACCATCAGTTTGAGGATGACAAGTTGTAGAAAAAAAAGTTTTGTCCCTAGCTTGCCCCACAAAGTCTTCCAAAAGTAACTTAAGAACTTAGCATCACGATCTGAAACAATTGTCCTAGGCATACCATGCAACCTAACAATCTCCCTGAAGAACAAATCTGCAATATTAGAAGCATCGTCAGTCTTATGACAAGGGATAAAATGAGCCATCACAGAAAATCTATCAACAACAACAAAAATTGAATCCCTTCCACGCCTACTCCTAGGTAAACGCGAAACAAAATCCATCGAAATATCAATCCAAGGTGAACTAGGAATAGGTAGTAGTGTGTACAATCCATGTGGTTGAACCCTAGACTTAGCTTGCCTACAAGTAACATATCTTCCACAAGTTCTCTCAACATCCCTTTTCATGTGTGGCCAATAAAAGTGCTCTTGTAAAATAGCTAAGGTTTTAGCGACTCCAAAGTATCCCATTAATCCACCACCATGGGATTCTCGAACTAACAACTCTTTAAAGAACAATTAGGCACACACAACTTATTTTCTCTAAATAAAAACCCCTCATGCCTATAAAACTTAACTTTTGCAGATTTCTCACTAGCCCTATAAACTTCACCAAAGTTGTGGTCATCTTGATAAAGGTCCTTAATATGCTCAAAACCCAGAAATTTAGCATCAAGAGTATAGATTAAGGCATACCTTCATTCAAAAATTTATGGAATTCAAAGTATGATGTTCATATGAAACTCTAATCTTGATATCATGTGATTATATAACAAATATATATATTGACAAGTGATATAAGTAGGAGATACCTCTTGTAGACAACTCATAGGAGGCATGAATCTGAAATTTCTTATCACTTGATGGAAGACACCATCCCTTGAAAGCACAAAAGCTCTAGTCAGTCCACACGAGCAAAGAATGGCTTCTTCATCTTCATGGTTGTTTTGTGCTAGCTTAACCATGGAAGATTTATGAGCTTGTTTGTCACACCCCAACTCGACCCCACTTACGATCAGTCAGGGCGCAACAGAATTTTGGCAGTATAACGACAGTAATTAGGATCCCAGGGCTCTAAACCAACCCTTTAGTGATACATACAACCAACACCACAAACCATTCAACATTCAACTCCTCAATTAAGACAACACAACCATATTATACACTAATCATTCTCCAACAATCCATTCATAGTTATACGCCTCCGTTCCAATATAATACATTAACTATACATATATTTCAAAATAGATTATAAACTAACTTAGCAACCCAATCATAGTCAAAAGAGAGACTACTAAGTCAACATACAATGTCTTTCTACTAAGGTAGGTTATACAATACATCATATTACAATAACTATAAACAATCTCATGGCAAAGACTCTTGCACATAAGACTCATCCATGAAAGGCACATTTTCCTCTTCTGGAGGCACGTACCCGTAATCTTGCTCAAGGATACCTGTAAGCATGCAATAATAGAGAGTGAGCTTATATAAAATAAGCCCAGTGAGGATTCGATAGATCTTTAACAGTATTTACTATACTCCTTGGAGATAATCCTCTGAGCAATAAACACATAACATTCATCAATAACAATAAAACACATAGACTATAATGACCATTCAATAAAGGATACACTAGTCGGTGTAGCTCCAAATGCCATCATGATCTCAACCAACTTCTTATCACCCCCATGACACACACACCCGAGGTACCTCACTAACCCTGCCCTCCATGGCATCTCCGCCCATGCAAGATGAGGGTAGCCTCTGGTAGTTATGCCGTTATCAACCCGACAGCCCGATGCTGCCCAAGAGGTGGCACACACATACCAAGACTCAGTAATAAAATAAACAATCACATCACAGAAGGACAACCGTTTCCGTTGACTATCTCCTGGTTTATCAATAATCATTCAATAATCATATTTTCATCAATATAACATCAAGTAATCAATTAAACAACAAACAACTAAGTTAGATGACAAAGTAGGCCATCCAACCTTACATCCATTAAACACACAATCTAACCCTAGTCTAACCATTAACAACCCACAATTCAATCACTCAAATACCACCCAATCAACTAAAGGCATAATTCATCATTTTAAAGAAGACAACCTAAACTTCAAATAATCATAACTTACATTCTACTAATCCAAACAACTCCAAACTAGTTTCTATCACTCACTCACTCAATCAACTACATTATCCCCCTTAGAAACCAACCAAAACACATCCAAATCAAGCCCAACAACCCTAAAACCCTAATGCGTCAAGGCTGAAATTTCTAGACTTTCACACCGACATCGCTGATGGGTACTTAGCTTAGGATAAAATTAAGGTCAATTCTAAGCCAAGTTTAACTCGCAAGTGCACGAGTAATTGTAGTATAGTGTGTTAGGTGCAAGGTTGAATCCTCAAGGAGGCAATTTGAAAGTTTGTAGAAAAGTGTGAGTAAAGTGCCAAAGTGATTAAACTAAATTAAATTGTAAATTGAGTGATTTGAATGAAAGTTAACTAAAAATAAAATAAAAGTGAAATTAAATGCGAAAACTAAAATTAAATAGGAGAACTAAAAGTGAGGTTTGATCACAATTGGTAAAGGTTTAGGGATCGGATTCCTATGCAAAGTTGAATTCTAGGCTCGAACTTAGGATTTCTTATTTTGATGCAAAATTAGACTACAAGCCTAATTAATTAAATAATCATCTAAAGTTAACTAATTAACGGGTTAGACCTAGTTTAGAGGTGCAACGCTATCCCCAAGTGCATTATCTAGCTGGAGTATAGATTTGTCCTAAACTCCTAGGCTCACGAGTTAATTAATTAAGTGTGAGAAACTAGGGTACAACCTATAGTTTTTGTAATAAAGCCCATATATATTTTATATGATTTAGCATAAAATATCTATCACACATTAGCTACAAGCATAACGAGATAATAGACAATAAATATTGAAAAACATAAATCATAAAAATATATTAATCATCAAAATAGTAAATCCAAGTCTAAGACCATAAAATCAAGACTATTACATAAAAATCATACCCTAAACTATGCATTACTCAGTCAGGTTCAAACGAATTAAACTAAAATTACGAGAGAACAATAAGATAAACTTCCCTATAAATAAGTTTGAATCTGTTGAAGTTACTATCTAATCTTGATATGAATCACAATTGTATGCCAAGACACCAACGAATTGAAGAGGGAACATTGAAAGCTGATTTTTTTCTCTGTTGTGGGCTCTCTCCTTTTTCCTCACTGCCGCGCAGCCTTCCTTTGTTTTTCTACGCTCTATTTTTTTTTTCCTAACCTGCGCTGTTGTTGCTTTTATAATGCATCATCACGGCCCTAGTCAATGGGCTTTACATGGCCAACATCTCTTTTGTTTTTTTGCTAAGCCAAGTCCACGTTGGACTTTGTTCATCATTTTTTTATGCCAAGTCCAATTGGACTTGGCTGATCTACATGGACATGGCCAACTTTGTGGCCATGTGATGGACGACAAAGGCTTGTCAAAGCCTTGGTCAAGTCCAATTTTTTAATTTTTTAATTTCTTTTATTTTCCCTTTCTAATCTCTTTCACCATCTTTTTTTTTTTGTTAATTCAGTGTTTATTGAATCCAAAAAGGACAGTACATGGGTACAGATCGGTTACAAGGTGGCCGCGGCCAATTCGAAAAATGACAAACAGATCACATCAAAAAAATGACGTAAAAATTCAGAGACCAACCAGAAAGGAAAAAATCAATGCATCCAATCAGGTGGTTCTCTGTCAGAGTAGTCCTCAAAGGCATATGTTTCATGAGCAGGGCCAGAAATGGACTGAAGAATATCCTTGCACATTTTTTCGCGCGCCTTAAAATCGATCTTATTCTTGCCACGAGAATTGAAATCATCAGAAGACTTCCTACCTCTTTGGGCGAAAATGGCTTGGGCATTTCTATAAGCTTTTTGAGGATACTTTGGATTTTTCCTTGCTTGGTCCATAGATTTACCAGGAATGGGAGGAGTTGCATTCTTGTTTGCAACATTTTGTTGACTAGTTGATGCAGCAGTTGGGTCAATTGGCTGCATAGTACCAATTTCTGGATTCTCCAAGAAAACATCAAACTTGTTTTTGGTAAAGGCTGTAGTTGAAGAAGTCTTGTTATTCTTCTTCGAAATATTGGTAGCGGTCTTCCACTCATTTTCTTTGGTAACTTTCTCAGATTGGGTAACATTTTGCACTGGAGCGAAAACTGTTTCCACTCATTCACGAGCAAATTTTTATCATCTTTTCTTCATCCAATTTTCTATCAATTCGGCTTCAAATACTTTTCCATCATTCAATTCCTACATGCACAAAAACACAATTAAAATGATTAAATATTATAATTAATGTGCATAATTAATTCTAAAAAACAATGAAATAGGTCTAAAAATATAAATACATCAATCCCAATCGAAAATTCGGTATTACAACATTACTACAACGTATTTAACAAACTTTTAGAAATCGACGGCAATCGATTCCAACCACTACAACTCAAAATAATCAACAAATAGCCAAACTATCAACTTTAAATACCCGAAAATAAAAATTTATGCTACAACGGTTCAAATCTCACAAGAATACACATAAACGATCCTTAGTATGCACTGAGCAATAATATAAATTCAAATTAACATTCTAACGGTTCAATAATCAATTATACGCAAAAACATAAAATATGACTTTTGAGATATAGAATTTTTCTCTCACCTTTGATCCGAAACAAGCCTAGATATATGCGTGCTATGCGTGCCCAACAAGAATAATCCAACTTGGTACGAAAAACTACGAAAAAAAACTAGCATTTTCTATGAAATTTTGCTTTGAAACATGAAGAAATACTCTTGGCTTTTCTCTCTAATGGCTCTTGGCCATGTAGGTGTAAAAGGAATGTATTTTGTGCTTTGCAATTGTGTGTTGATGCATATTAAGTGAAGGTCAAACAAATTAAATCAAAGTCAAAACTGGAAACAAGTTATTTTTTAGTCTTTTCTTGTCTTTTAATTCTTTTTATTGACTATTTCTTGCTCAACTATTAATTTGACACCTAAATTAATTCTAGACAATATATTTTAGGTGACAAAGAGTTTTACATTTAGACAATTTCACCCGAGTCGGCTTAAAACTCAATTTTTGCAAAAGACGGTGTAAAAACCCTTTTAAATTCCTAAGCCAATTTGAAATCCATTTTAATCAAACACAGGTCTATTTAAATCCGAGGACTAGGTTTTGAAACACTTAAAATACCCGCGTGAAAATTTTAGCGGATGTGCATCCAAAATACTATTCACAAAAATTGACGATAAAATTTCTGATTCTTTTTTTGATGAAAATTTCATGAATGTATACTTAGCATGTATTAGGAATATTAATCACATATTTAGCACATTCTAAGTCATATAGCACATAAACAGGTCAATTCACGCAAAATGAGGTAAAATACGCAAATCGAAATAAGATAGAAAAGTGGGGCTTCACATTCTCCCCCCCTTAAAGAAATTTCGTCCTCGAAATTCTTACTTGATGAATGGAGTAGATCTGGGTACTGCTGCATTTGATCTCTTCTCTCCCAGGTAGCTTCCTCGATACCGTGATGCTTCCATAACACCTTGACCATCGGAATCTTCTTCGACCTCAACTCCCGTTCCATATGATCAAGAATACGAATCGGCCGCTCATCATAAGTCAGATTCTCATGAAGCTGTAGCGGCACTAGCTCAAGAATATGAGAAGGATCCGGATTATATTTCCGCAAATTAGACACGTGAAATACATCGTGGACATTAGAGAAATTCTCTGATAAAGCCAACCGATATGTCAACTTGCTAACTCTGCCGGTAATCTCAAACAGCCCCACAAACCTCAGACTCAGCTTACCACCTTTACCATAGCGAGCAAACCCCTTACGAGGAGACAATCTCAAGAAAACTCGATCCTCAACTGTAAACTCCAAGTCCCGATGACGCTTATCAGCATAACTCTTGAATCTGCTCTACGCTGTAAGCATTCTCTACCTGATCAACAAAACATTCTAAATCTTCTCTAGAAGCTCTGGCATAACAGTCGGATCAATAGTCTTCATCTTCCTATATCGTCCCAATACAAAGGTGAACGACACTTACGACCGTAAAGAGTTGCAAAAGGTGTCATCCCAATAGTAGTTTGATAACTATTGTTATAGGCAAACTCAGCAAGTGGTAGATATTTCTCCCAGTTCTTCCCGAAGTCTAGAACACCAGCCCTAAGCATATCTTGCAGAATCTGAATAGTCCTCTCGGACTAACCATCGGTCTGCAGATGATACGCTGTACTGAAATTCAGTTGAGTACCCAAAGTCTCCTGAAGTTTCTCCCATAAGCAAGAAGTAAATCGAGGATCTCGATCTGAGATAATACTAGATGAAATCCTGTAAAGTCTAACAATCTGATCCAAATAAAGATCCGTCAACTTTGCAACTTCATCTCACATCCGCATCGAAATAAAGTGAGCTGTCTTCGTCAAATGATCCACGACAACCCAAACTACATCGTTACCCCTCGGAGTTCTAGGAAAATTAGTGACGAAGTCCATCGTAATATACTCCCATTTCCATTATGGTATAGCCAACAACTGAAGCAAACCCGTAGTTCGTTGATGCTCGACTTTCTTTTGCTGACAAGTCAAACATCTAGATACAAACTGGGCAACTTCTCTCTTCATATTATTCCACCAGTAATGTTGCTTCAAATCCCGATACATCTTGTTTCCATCAGGATAAATAGTGTACTTAGAATTATGAGCCTCTTCTAGAATACCTCGCCTCAAACCCGGTTCATCGGGAGCACAAGCCTTGTTCCGAAACCGAAGAATACCGTCCTCATGTAGTTTAAAGTCAGACTGATCATCCGTGATCTGGTCCTTGATCTTCTGAAGTTTAACATCAAGTTACTGAGCTTCTCTGATCTGAGATAGCAATAAAGGTTGAATACGGAGATATGAACACATTACCCCAACCTGAGTCAATTCCGGTCTCTAATAAGTGAATTCCTCAAGAACTTTTCACTTCTTAACAGCCAACCAAGAAATACTCGCCTTACGGCTAAGAGCATCTGCTACAACATTTGCCTTCCCAGGCAGATATTTGATAGAACAATTATAATCTCTGAGAAGTTCCATCCACCTCTACTGACGCATATTCAACTTTTTTCTGTGAGAACAAGTACTTCAGACTCTTATGATCAGTGAAAATCTCGAACTTACTGTCCCACAGATAATGATGCCACTTTTTCAGTGCGAAGACCACAGTTGCCAACTCAAGATCATGAGTCGGATAGTTCACCTCATAAGGCTTCAACTTCCTGGAATCATAGGAAATAACTTGGCCATTCTGCATAAGAACACATCCCAAGCCCTCCTTGGATGCATCGTTGTAAACGACCATATTATCGGTCCCCTCTGGTAGAGCAAGTACTGGAGTGGTAGTCAATCTCTTTTTCAACTCCTGAAACCCACTCTCACATTTCTCATCCCAAGTAAAGCTAGTCCGTTTCTGAGTTAGCTTAGAAAGTGGCCCGACAATCTTCAAAAAGTCCTTGACAAACCTACGGTAATAACCTACCAAGCCAAGAAAGCTACGAGCCTCCAAAACATTCTCTGGTCATTTCCAAGATATCACCACTTCAATCTTAGTGGGATCTACAGAAATACTGCTCTGCATAATCACATGGCCAAGAAATGATATCCGTTGCAGCCAAAATTCACATTTGCTAAATTTCGCATACAACTGATGCTTTTGCAGCTTCTGTAAGACAAGCAGTAGATGCTGCTCGTGCTCCGATTCAGATTTAGAATAGACCAAGATATCATCAATAAAGATTACCACAAATTGGTCCAAGTACGGCTAAAAGACCCGATGCATAAGGTCCATAAATGCTGCTAGTGCATTAGTTAATCCAAAGGGCATAACAACAAACTCATAGTGCCCGTACCGAGTCCTGAAGGCAGACTTCAGCACATCCTCCATGCGAATCCGAAGCTAATAATACCCCTGCCTCAAGTCAAACTTAGAGTAGACTTTGGCTCCCTGAAGTTGATCAAACAACTCGTCAATCAGTGGCAAATGATACTTATTCTTGATGGTCACTTGATTCAAACCACGATAATCAATACATAATCTCAAAGTACCATCTTTCTTCTTCACAAATAAAACAGGAGCTCCCCAAGGTGAAGAACTTTGCTGAATGAACCCCTTCTCTAACAACTCCTGCAACTGAGTTTTCAACTCCTTTAACTCAGTTGGTGCCATCCAGTATGCTGATTTAGAAATAGGTTGGGTACGGGGAACAAGATTAATCATAAACTCCATATCTCTCTCTGGCGGTAACCTTGGCAACTCCTCGGGAAATACATTGGGATATTCTCGAATAATAGGAACTTCCTCCAGTTGTAGCTTATCAGATGGATTGTTGATCAAATAAGCTAGATAACTCGAACACCCCTTACTCATCAACTTAGCAGCTTTAGTTGCTGAGATAACAAAACTCGTCTTAGCAGCTTTAGTTGCTGAGATAACAAAACTCGTCTTAGTACCCCGGTTCCCTACTACCTCAACTATTGGCTGATCTGGCAAACGAAACTGTACTACCTTTGTTCTATAGTTTAACTGGGCATCATATTTAGATAGCCAATCCATACCCAAGATAACATCATACCCCCGGATAGGAAATAAGATAAGGTCCGAAGGAAAATTATGCCCCTTAACATGTATTATACAATCCTTACATACTAAGCCAGTAATATACTTATCAGTCAAAGAGGTACTAATCTCAACCACATACAGCAGTCTTTCAGGTTGCATATTAACACATTGCATACAAACAGGAGCAATGAAAGAATGCGTAGCACCAGAATCAATCAACACTTTAACTAGTTGACCAAGTATAAGGAAGTTACCTTCCACAACTGCAGTCTCCTCAAGCATCTCCTTCATATCAACCACGTAAGCCCGAGCTTGAACCCTCTACTGTTGAGGTGCACTGCCCGCAGGTCTACCCTGATAACCTTGAGTCGCTGCCCGACCATCAGTCCTCAAATATCTAGGGCAATCCTTTGCCCTATGCTGATTGCTGCCATAACCCAAACACGTTCTTGCTTTCGCCCTACAGTCAGCCTCCACATGGCCCTGACGCTTGCAGAAAGTACATTGTGATGACGAAGCACTGACACTTCCCCTAGAAGAACCAAAAGCCGATAAAGTAGCTGTACTAGCCTGCTGCTGAGGTCTAACAATACTAGGCCTATATTGACCCTGAGACTAGGCCGACCTATATTGGGACTGAGCCTGATAAGACCCCTGCTGAAACTGTGGCTGATAATAACTCTACTGGCCCTGTGGTCTGTAAGAGCTCTGTTGTGATGGCGGCCTGTACACAACTTGCTGTACTAGAGGCCTATACCCTGCTGGCCCTGCAGTTGATATGGCCTCTTACTAGGCTGACTAGGTCTGATCTGTTCCCTCTTTCTCTTCTCCAGTCTAGAAGCTGCATCAAAGGCCTCAGTAAATATATCATAACGATTTAGGGCCATCGCATCTTGAATCTCGGGCCTCAACCCCAACATGAACCTACGAGTCTTACGCTCCTCGTCAGCCACAAACTCCGGTGCATACCGGGACAGTCTAGTAAAAGTGGCCTCATACTGAGCCACTGAAGCATCTCCCTGCACTAAGGCTAGAAACTCTGCCTCTCTCCGCTCCCTCGCGATCCGTGGGACATACTTCACCCGGAAAGCTCTCAAAAAGGTATCCCAAACATACGGAATACCCTGAGTCTCCCAACTAGATTTCACCGTGCGCCACCACTCCTCTGCCTCATCATCAAGTAAATATACGGCAAAGGTGACATTCTGCTTATCAATATAATCAAGAGGGTCAAATATTGTCTCCATCTTATTAATCCACACCTCAGTTTTCCGATCATCTGGCTCCCTCTAAAACCACGGTGGATAATACCCTAAGAACTCCTTCAGTGTACCACGCCCGTGGTATCCACCCTGAACATTCAGTAACTGATTCTGCCATGCCTGAGCTCGGGCAGCCTGCCCCGCTAATAATTGTGCCTGACCGGCTATAATCTCGGTCATCCTATCAAAAGCTGCACCTATACGATCATCAACCCTAACTCGGCCCTGTGCCACATTTCCCGGAACCTCATCAACTACCTCAGGCCTACCTTTGGTCCTCGGTCTACCAGCCATGCTACTAATCAAAGAGTTAGCACAAGTTATAGCACGTAAACAAACTATGAACAACTATTAACACATAACAACAAACTCATATAAAGCACATAAATCACTTAAGTATCAATCACATAAACAAATTGATCACATAATCACATAAGCACTAAATCATATAATCACTTAATCATTTAATCATATTAACACATAGTTCACTTTTCTTTCACTTCATACATACTTTCATACTAAGACCATTACCCACATTCCGAGAATACCCCGACTAACAACTAACATGCGCTTTGATACCACTTAAATGTCACGCCCTAACTCGACCCCACCTACGATCAGTCAAGACGCAACAGAATTTCGGTAGTATAACGACAGTAATTAGGACCCCAAGGCTCTAAACCAACCCTTTAGTGATACATACAACTAACACCACAAACATTCAACATTCAGCTCCTCAATTGAGACAACACAACCATATTATATACTAATCATTCTTCAACAATCCATTCATAGTTATACGCCTCCATTCCAACATAATACATTAACTATACATATATTTCAAAATAGATTATAAACTAACTTAGCAACCCAATCATAGTCAAAAGAAAGACTACTAAGTCAACATACATATGTCTTTATACTAAGGTAGGTTATACAATACATCATATTACAATAACTATAAATAATCTCATGGCAAAGACTCCTGCACATAAGACTCATCCACGAAAGGCACATTTTCCTCTTCTGGAGGCACGTACCCGTAATCTTGCTCAAGGACACCTGTAAGCATGCAATAATAGAGAGTGAGCTTATATAAAATAAGCCCAGTAAGGATTCGATAGATCTCTAACAGTTTTTACTATACTCCTTAGAGATAATCCTCTGAGCAGTAAACACATAACATTCATCAATAACAATATAACAAAGAGACTATAATGACCATTCAATAAAGGATACACTAGTCGGTGTAGCTCCAAATGCCACCACGATCTCAACCAACTTCTTATCACCCCCACGACACATACACCCAAGGTATTTCACTAGCCCTGCCCTCCATGGCATCTCCACCCATGCAAAATGAGGGTAGCCTCTGGTAGTTATGCCGTTATCAACCCGACAGCCCGATGCTGCCTGAGAGATGGCACACACATACCAAGACTCAGCAATAAAATAAACAATCACATCACAAGAGGACAACCTTTTCTGTTGACTATCTCCCGGTTCATCAATAATCATATTTTCATCAATAAAACATCAAGTAATCAATTAAACAATAAACAACTAAGTTAGATGACAAAGTAGGCCATCCAACCTTCATGCATTAAACACATAATCTAACCCTAGTCTAACCATTAACAACCCACAATTCAATCACTCAAACACTACCCAATCAACTAAATGCATAATTCAACATTTTAAAGAAAGACAACCTAAACTTCAAATAATCATAACTTACATTCTACTAATCCAAACAACTCCAAACCAGTTTTTATTAATCACCCACTCAATCAACTACATTATCCCCCTCGGAAACCAACCAAAACACATCCAAATCAAGCCCAACAACCCTAAAACCCTAATGCATCAAGGCTGAAATTTCCAGACTTTTACACCGACATCGCAATCAAAAATTCGGCATTACAACATTACTACCATGTATTTAAGAAACTTTTAGAAATTGACGGCAATCGATTCCAACTACTACAACTCAAAATAATCAACAAATAGCCAAACTATCAACTTTAAATACTCGAAAATAAAAATTTATGCTACAACGGTTCAAATCTCACAAGAATATATATAAACGATCCTTAGCATACACTGAGCAATAATATAACTTCAAATTAACATTCTAAGGGTTCAATAATAAATTATACGCAAAAACATAAAATATGACTTTGGAGATCTAGAATTTTTCTCTCACCTTTGATCCGAAAAAAGCCTAGATATACGTGCTATGCATGCCCAACAAGCGAATCCAACTCAGTACAAAAAACTATGGACAAAAACTTGCCTTTTCTATGAAATTTTGCTTTGAAACTTGAAGAAAAACTCTTGGCTTTTCTCTCTAATGGCTCTCGGCCATGTAGGTGTAAAATGAGTGTGTTTTGTGCTTTTTGAAATTGTGTGTTGATGCATATTAAGTAAAGGTCAAACAAATTAAATCAAAGTCAAAGGTGGAAACTAGTTATTTTTAGTCTTTTCTTGTCTTTTAATTCATTTTATTGACTATTTATTGCTCAACTATTAATTTGACACCTAAATTAATTCTAGACAATATATTTTAGGTGACAAAGAGTTTTACATTTAAACAATTTCACCCGAATCAGCTTAAAACTCGATTCTCGCAAAAGACGGTGTAAAAACCCTTTTAAATTTCTAAGCCGATTTGAATTCCGTTTTAATCAAACACAGGTCTATTTAAATATGAGGACTAGGTTTTGAAACACTTAAAAACACCTGCGTGAAAATTTTAGTGGATGTGCGTCCAAAATACTATTCATAAAAATCGACGATAAAATTTCTGATTCCGTTTTTTATGAAAATTTCATGCATGCACACTTAGCATTTATTAGGAGTATTAATCACATATTTAGCACATTCTAAGTCATATAGCACATAAACAGGTTAATTCACGCAAAACGAGGTAAAACACGCAAATCGAAATAAGATAGAAAAGTGGGGATTCACATTATTTGTGAATAAGTGAGCAAAGCCATTTCCTCCTTCTTGTGTTCTTCATGGCTACATTTTTTATGAAGAAGAAGAAGAGAAGACTACTTCTTCTCTATCTACTTTATTTTTCAGCCATGTTTCTCTATCCTTAAAGAGTTGAAGAAGAAAACTTCTCCTTCTCTTTCTTGTGTTCACCCTTGTGGAAGCAAGAGAGAAGAAGACAAGTCTCTTTCTTTTATTTTTCTTGTCTATATTGGTTGAAGAGAAAGAAGGCAAGTCTTCCTTATATTAAGGTTATCTTGTCTCTCTTGGTTGAAGAGAAAGAAGACAAGTCTTCCTTGTATTAAGGTTGTCTTGTCTCTCTTGTTGACTTTCTTGGAAGACAAAGAATATACATTTATTGTGTAGTATTCTTCCACTAATGGAATAATATACATATACATATATATACATATATACATATATACATATATACATATATATATATATATATATATATATATATATATATACATATATATATCATATGTATATTGTGTAGTTTTCTTCACTAAGGCATTTAAATATTCAACCTAATTACCATTAGTTGAAATTATGAAAACAACCTTTTCATATTTCCACATTAGCCCCAACACTTAATAATAATTGCGTATTGACCACAATAACTTTTAAAGGTCAATCACACCATTGTTAACTCCTTAACAATTCAAGAGAAACAAAATACTATTTTTAACACTTTAACAATTCAAAAGAAAACTAAATACAATTGTTAACACTTTAACAACTCAAGAGAAACTAAATCAAGCTCAATAGGAAAAACATTCGTCATGCTCTATTGAACATTGTTAACTCCTTAACAAATCAAACTATTCGATTTGTTTAGAGAATATCTCCCGTCATTCTCAAAACAGCTTCAGAGTTCTTGAGTGATGTTCTAGCTACTAACATATCAAGACAGTTTATAAAGCAATGAAGTCTTATTCAAGTGAATCTATTTATGGTCGCCGATTATCGTGCAATCCAATCCTCCCATTAATTGTCCCGTCGAGCAAGAACCATGATTCAATTAAGTTCATAAACTCGATACCATGCATAAATCTAATTGGTGTAATGAGAGACGACACATGGAAAACCCCTTTTGCATCATTCATACCTCGGCCAAGGATTTTCTCATTAAACAACAAAGTTTAGATGGCATAAGACATTGCCTCACACCAAAGGTTAATGGATCATATCTTGACCACTACCTGTCAATCACTATACCAAACGAATGAAACTGCGAGAGGACGCATCTCTTCTCGTTTGTCGAAACAATCATTGTCCAAACGCGAGAATCAAACCCTAATATAAATGATAACCGTAATGTCTCAAGTCTAAGGATTACATGCACAATCATAACGAATAACAAATTATTAATCTGAAGTCATGTAATTTGTTATTCATGTCCCATTCAGTGATCTATTCAATTAATAGTCATCTACATGTTTGTTAATCGCATCCCTATGCTGTTATGACACGTGGCTCACCATCCTTTATCATTAACATCCATATGTTAATCAAAGGTAACAACATATGTGATAGTCCGTAATAGATTATTGAAGTCCCAATCGAATAATCTAAGAACTATGAATACTTTAAGTATTTATCATATTAAGGAAATACGCCAACATATTCTAAACACTTTTAGAATACATTCCTATAATGAAAATACTAGGGACTCATTCATACACATAAAAGAAGGAGAATATGAATGTGCTAATTATGTTAATATGAAAACACACATATATAGACATAGATGCCATAATGTACAAGTTAATGTCAAAATGCCCCAATATATGTCATCCAAATATGTGGCATTAGGGCATATCTCTAACAATCTCCTACTTGCACTAATGCTATGTTACATAGTATTAGCACAACATACAATGGTATCGAACATCCATCTTCTCAAAACGAGGACCTAGTTGTGACATATTCATAGCTACGGTTAGTAGGTCAGCTACATCGAAAGATGTGGCCATTTTCTGCAAAGACATATCTTAATATGATTATTGGCTATAGATACAACACATGATGATGAAAACACTTTTCCAAATGTTTGGACATACAGTGAGACCTGGGTTCCACAAGCTTGTGCAGTAGCTCTATATAGTCGTAACACAAAAGCATCACAACTTAATGATAGGAACCATAACCAACTCGTATGATTTCCTTGATCCAAACAACTTCTTTCGTAATATTACATATCACAAAAGACATGAGTTATGTAATGGAATCTACAGTTTTCTCAGAACCTTTCTAACTTACTGAGCTCCCCACTACAAATAAACGTGAACCCTAATATAGACATTCTATTATAAGATTTAGATTAAGAATCTGAACTAGTAAATCCATCACTACAAAATTTACCTCCTCCATGAACTAAAATATATCTTTAGCGCTTCCCAAGTACTTAAGAATATATTTCAATTCTATCTACCATTCCCAAACTTGGATTGGACTGATATTTATTCGTAACACTTTACAGTTTACGCAATATCAAGTCTTGTACATAGTATAACAAATATGAAGTTACTATATCTTGAATACAAATTTGCTACGCAACTAGTGTTTCTTGAACACCTTCAAAAAATACTCTTTGTACAATCTAAGGAATATGCCGAGTAATCTCTTCGTACTATTATCATATCTACGAATTAACAAGATACGAACGACAAGTTCTAAATAGAGAATATTTAATATATCTAGACTATAATTAATATCACAACTCACATATCATCAACCATGATATCCAAGTCATCATTATTGTAGTCATGGAAAAGTGGATGCGCTCCCACTATTCTTCTACAATCACAAGGTTCACCCATATTCTAAATGAAATATAACTTTTTAATCTCATTTGAATTGGATGAAACAATTCCAAGAAATTTACTTAAAAAACCATAAGTGGATTTATTAAGTATGCACATATTACTCATATCCATAGATCGGAATCATCTATATAGTAATACAATGTGCTATAATGACTAGCATAATACAACAAGACTAAAGTACAATAATTGGTAAAAAGACTTCATCATAGCCAACACTTTACATTTGATGATATCTTTCAAAAACCAATCTAGCTATAAAAGGTCATTACCTTTTCCATCAACTTCAACCTTTATCTTGGAGATCATCATCCAGATTAAGCTAAAGTATATGGAGTCCAATTTTTATGCTTTACATTATATAGTTTCTTGGAGTCGATATCACTTATACCATTTCTTTATAAATCGTAGGGTCAACTAATTGATTATTATCTCAAATACACAAACAACTTTTGTGCATCCCAAAAAGATATCCATATATTCCTTTTAAGATAAGATACACTATTAGATTTGTAAAGATCTTGTATCATGACACATTTTGGACTGAATTGAATAGATACATTACTTTGGTCTAAGTGATTTTATAGCTTTAGAGGACACTTCCTCCATTTCCATTTTATTTGAAAGTAACCTCTTCCTGAACAAAATATTTTCTTCAAGAAAGATTACAATATAATAGATCAATAGACATTGATCATTAAATATAAATTATATCCTACAAAACTAGGATATACTATAAAATTACCTTTAACTAAAACTCCCACTAGTCCTTTAAATTGAGGAAAGCATAAACCACAAATAAATATAATGATTAGTCAAACTAATCAACAACTGTACTATGTCCGACAAAGCACGGTTTCTTCACTAAGAAAACCCTATTTAATTATGGTACACCGAGCATTGTTAATTTCGATACTATATCAAAATTTTAGGATACGCAAACAAAATAGTACTTAAGTATTTTACCTTCATGATCTAATCATAAGGTTTTAACATTTTTTATACGAGCCTATTCCAAAATAGCTCCACATAAATTAACATGTACTAATCCAAATACCTGGTAGTTTTAATCCTTTATCAAACAAAGGATGACTTGGTTACCATTCCAATAAATAAGATGTATAAGTTGATCAAACCAACCTAATCATCATCTTATTATTAGAAAAACCTAATCATGTGGAAACTACAATTAATTTGGATTATTTGAGCAATCTTTTAAAATTTGGTGGATGGTTATAACGATTGACAATATGTTTGCAATACATTTTTTCATCCATATCAAGATAATAAAGACTACACCATAATGCGCTTTTACAAGCTTTAGGAATATACATTTTATTCCTAATATCATTTAGATATAATCCTTAAAATACAAAATATGTCCAGAATGTATCCAAACAAATTGTCTTTAGCTAATGCAACAACCTTTGTTTCATTTGCTAACACTAAAAAATATTCCACGCTTCCAAAAGCGCACTACTGTGATTAAGATTCTATACTTGAACACATTTACTAATGTTTCACTAGAATCCATAAATTAGTACCTATCATAATCAAAAAAGATTTATAATTTATAGTAGCTTTACAACCTTGATATTCAAGCTATGAAGATACTTTGGATTAAAACAACTTTTAATGTTCAGTTTTAAGGTTATGAAAACATCTTTTATACATGCCTATACAATCCTTAATTTTTTTCTTAGATATGCTCCCACTGGCTAATAGAAATCATCTATCTTTGCCTTTCTTCTTTGCATTACCACTAACCAAAGAAAAAATACAAATATGAGAATGAATTCCATTTATATCTAATATCTTGCATTAAATATGCTTACCACAAAACCATTTGCTAGTTTAGAATTATATTCTTTACATCTTGCATACCCTTATGCAAACTATGAAAGAATACAAAACCTTAACATATTTAATTTGTTTTACTTATCATCCATAAGTACCACAACTTTTCGTTTTGATACATTATCAAGATGAAAAATAATGGAGCATGTAATTCTAAGATTTTATTAAGTTTCTAAGAACCATTCTTAGATGATAATGTTAATGAAAAATTTTGGTCTAGTTGCGTGATATAAAGTCTAGTTAATTAAAAATGACGGGTTCATTGTTGTCGCCATAAACGTATGTAGAATATAAAATCGCTAGAAAATAATCTCCAGATTCGCCCTTACTTGTTAAACGCGTTTAGTAAATGGACAATCACTCTAGTTTCGATGATACCAAAACAAGTTTATGAGGATCAATGAGGTTGCAAAAATTGAGTAAATAAAAGAACTTGAGAGAAGAAAAGAATTTGAGTGATCAAAAGAATCTGAGAGAGCAAAAGAATCAGAGTGGAAAAAAAAGTAAGGGCAAATCTGGAGAGGAAGTAAAAAGAGAGAAGAATTCGGCCAATGAGGTAAAAATAGAGAGAAAACAAAGTAATTTCTATGCAAAAGCAATTGAGGTTAAGAGAGCTTTGATCTCGAAATGATGATTGTACTCATGTACTAGGAGGCTCTTTTAAATACTGACGAACTTGATTCTGTATTGCCTAGTATTGTTGTTTCTCTCTTGCAGGATTTCGAGGATGTTTTTCCCGAGGAGACACCACATGGTTTACCACCTATCCAAGGGATTGAACATCAAATTGATTTCATACCAGGTGCATCAATTCTAAACCGACCAACATATATGAGCAATCTGAAGGAGACGAAGGAGTTTTAAAGGCAAGTCGAAGAGTTGATGGAGAAAGGGTACATGAGAGAAAACATGAGTCCTTGCATAGTTCCAATGATCTTAGTGCCTAAGAAGGATGGGTCATGGAGGATGTGTGTTGATTGTAGAGCCATCAACAATATAACGGTAAAGTATAAGCATTCCATTCCTTGCTTAGATGATATGTTAGATGAATTGCATGGTTCTTGTGTGTTTTCTAAAATTGATCTTAAGAGTAGGTATCATCAAATAAGAATGAAAGAAGGAGATGAATGGAAAATAGCATTCAAAACTAAATATGCTTTGTATGAGTGGTTAGTCATGCCTTTTGAATTAACTAATGCACCTAGTACTTTCATTTTTTTAATGAATCATGTTTTGCATGCTTTCATTGGTAAATTCGTTGTTGTTTATTTTGATGATATTCTTTTTTTTTTTGTTAATTCAGTGTTTGTTGAATCCAAAAAAAGGTAGTACATGGTACAATCAGAAACAAGATGACCGAAGGCCAATTCAAAGAAAAGAAAAAGCAGACAATATCATCAGATAACAGAATTGATCAAAACCAACAAACATATTGAGAATGATCAACTAATAATCGTTCCAATCAGGAGGTTCTCTGTCAGAATAGTCCTCAAAGCCATGAGATTGGTCTGTTTGACGAGCGGGGCTGGAGAAGGACTGGAGAATATCCTTGCGTGCTTGACACGTGCTTTGTCACGCACTTTGGTATCGATCTTGCTTTTAGCACGATTATTGAAATTATCAGAAGACTTTCTTCCTCTTTGAGTGAAAATAGCTTGAGCATTTCTATAAGCTTTTTTAGGATACTTTGGATCTTTCCTTGTATGTTCCACATTTTTACCAGGAGCAGGGTCAGTTGCATTTTTATTTGCAATAGTTTGTTGACTTGTTGAGGCAGCACCAGGCTCATTAGGCTTCACAGAATCAATCTCAGGGTTAGCTGAGAAAACATCAAACCTATTTTTTGTAGAGGCATTTGTTGTCAAAGAAGTCTTGATATTGTTCTTCGAAACATTTCCAATAGTCTTCCACTCATTTTCTTTGGCGGAATGGGTAATATTCACAACTGGAACAGGTAATGTTTCCTTAGGGATGGCAATACACGTCACTTCATTATGACCAAAAACTTTGCAATGGGAGCATTTCTTCGGTTTCCAAGTGTACTCGATTTGAACTTTAGCCTTAGTCCCATCAAGAAGCTCCACAAGAGTTGAGTTCGAAAAATCTTTTTCAGCATTCATTTCGACACAAACTCGAGCATACCCAAGGTGCCTACGAGAAGCAGTAAGGGAATCCATTTGAAGTGGAAACCCAATGGTGCTGGCCACATAACTGAGACCCTCTTGATGCCATAGGTCCAAAGGAACGTCAATAAGTTTGAGCCAGATAGGGACCCGATTGCATTTCAGATTAATCAATTGAGTACCCGGAGTCCAACGCCTCAACAAGAGTGGACAGTGGTAAACATGCCAAAGCTCTTCAAGAATTATATCACAGATAGCTTCTGTCTCGAATTGAAACACAAACATACCAGATTCAGTGGATCTGATGTCCACCGCACCAAATTTCTTCCATTTAGTGTCCACAATTTTCTGAATTAAGAAGAACGGAGGCGGTTTGTCGAAGAATTGACCAATCAAACAACGTTGCCAATGAGTGGCTCCAGCATGGAAAATTTCAGCAGGAGGGCTCGCAACGGCTTTTCCATCTTCCTCTTTATAAGCATAGAAATTAAGCTTGAGCGAGTTGTTAAGCTCACCCATAAAAATTCCTTTCCAATTGGTAGAAGATGTTTCATGGTTCTGAGCAACATTGTTGTGACTTTTCCCAAAAGCTTGAAGTGGAGGGAATTCATCCAGATGAACGTTCTTTCCATGTTGGAAAATAGACGAAGATGGTTGAACAAGTGGATTGACCAATGTAGCGATATGAGCTGGAATTTGTTGATGACCCGGTCCTTCATGTGAAATGGGATCCGCATGTTCGCCACTTGAAATTGAAAGCTTGTGCTCTTTTTTCTTTCCAACGGCTAAGTTAGAATCTTGAGCAAGAGTTGGTCCCGCGGGTGAGACAATCTCATGAACCAAAGTAGAAGCATTTTGGCCAGCAAAAGATGTCTTTTGACCATCTGAAATTGTAGTTCCATGTGGGTCCACATGTTCCCCAATATTAGCAATGCCATTAGCTGAATTTTGATGAGCTGAATCATCGCTATGTGCTTGTGGGTCCATGAACTTGCCACTTGAATTGGATTCGTGCGTAATATCTTGACTAACCGGTAATACATTCTCGTGAGAAGAGAGATTATCATGTGCTGCCAACGAGACAACTTTAATCGACAAAGGTGAAGCATGCGTATTTGGACTTTGAATGCTCTCACGTGGATTACCATGGTCATCAGCTTTGGATGAAAAATGGCCATCCCCAAATTCCGAATTGTTAAGACCAATGTGCTCATCAGCGGGTCCAAGTTCCACACCATGTGCTTGTGGGGCAGCCGCAATTGTGGAATTTAATGGAGCAACCATGTGCTCATTTGATGCCTTACCCAAATTACCAATGTGCTCACCAGCGGATTGCACAAGAGCTGATGCTTGTGGGTCCACGTGTTTGCCACTTGAATTGGAGTTATTTGAAAGATCTTGACTTAACGGTAATTTATTCACAAGAACATGTGAAGAAAGATTACCATGTGCAACTTGTGTCAAGCTTTCCACGTGAATTTCTTTGGCTTGGATAGATGGAGGAACATCCCCATGTGCTTGTGGGACCAAGCTACGAGATGAGTCAATTGAGTGAGCAGGTCCCGCGGATGGCTGCATATTCACGCCAAGTGCTTGAGAGTGTTGACCATTTGAGTTTGATAAATGGAATATATCACATTCCGAAATTGAATTGCCATGAGTATCTTGTGGGTCCAGATGTTCCCCACCAATAGAAAAAGCCCTAGCCGAATAATGTTGACCAATTTGCTCATTTGCAATGTGTGCTCCAGCGGCCAAATTAGAATCTTGTGCAATATGATTAATTGTGGAAACATCACCATGTGCATGCGGGTCCGAGTGATTAATGATGGAAACATCACCATGTGCATGCGGGTCCGAGTGATTGCCATTTGAACTATCACGCGCTTGGCTTTCTTGGCTATCAGACGTTGTACTCGTGCAATGCAAAGTAGTACCATTAGCAGCCAGAACAGGATTTGAACTGCTGAGCTTTGAGACAGTCATTGCCGGAGTTTGTGGACGGAGAAGATTCATTCGTGCTTGAATTTCTCTAATCTCACTATGATGATGGTCAATGTTGTCGTATGGAGAAAATTCAATACCGTCAATTCGAAATTTCAGATGACGATATTGCTCAGGATCCCGATTTTGGATTCGTTGAATGCAAACAGGATTGGAACAAATGGGATCAATACAAAATTCAGAATGATGGTTGACTCTGAGTGGGGAAGAAAATGAGGACTCACCAGATCTGTTATTGTTTACAATATTCAAAAAGGCCTGCTCAAGTACCTGACTTGAATTGAGAGATTGTTCACCATTTACAGAAGCTGAGGAGGAGGACTCATCAACTTCTTCTTCTACCTTTTCCATGGTAGTAGGAGGCTGTGACTTAGCTTTAATTCGATCACTAGAACGACGTGAGGAGGAAGGGGTAGTTTTCTTGCCTCTTCCCCCCATAGGGGGTGAATAGTGTTTTCCGGGACAAGTAGTAGGCGTTTTGGTGGTGATAGAGAGATTTTAGGGTGGTTAGGTGGTGGTCAACGGTGGGTCAACGACCTGGTTTTTAGAAAGAAGGCAGAGAGAAAAAACTAGAGAGGGAAGTTGAATGTTAGCTGTTTTTTATGAGTATTATTTTGATGATATTCTGGTTTATAGTAAGAGTTTACATGATCATGTCTCACATTTAAATTCGGTTTTGGATGTGCTTAGAAAGGAGAAGTTATATGCTAACCTAAAAAAGTGTACTTTTTGCACCGATAAGCTTGTTTTCATAGGTTTTGTTGTTAATGCTAAAGTTATTGAGGTTGATGAAGAAAATATCAAAGCCATCCAAGAGTGGCCAACCCCCTCAAGTGTTGGTGATGTTAGAAGTTTCCATGGACTTGCTGGTTTTTACAGGAGATTCGTGAAAGATATAGCACTATCACAGCACCGTTTACCGAAGTCATCAAGAAGAATGTTGGGTTTAAATAGGGTGAAGATCAAGAGAAGGCGTTTCAGTTTATTAAACACAAGCTTACTCATGCTCCTTTACTTGTTTTACCTAACTTTTCTAAAACATTTGAAATTGAATGTGATGTTTCAGGTGTTGGCATAGGCGTTGTTCTTATGCAGGAAGGAAGACCCCTTGCATATTTTAGTGAGAAGCTCAGTGGGGCTTCACTTAACTACCCCACTTATGACAAATAGTTGTATGCCTTGGTTTAAGCTTTGGAGACATGGCAATACTATCTGTGGCTGAAAGAGTTTGTAATTCATATAGATCATGAATCCTTGAAGCACTTGAAGGGTCAACACAAGCTGAACAAGAGACATACTCGATGGGTTGAATTCATTGAAACTTTTCCATATGTCATTCGGTACAAACAAGGTAAGGAGAATGTAGTTGTAGATGCACTTTCACGAAGGTATGCCTTGATCTCTACTCTTGATGCTAAAATTTTGGGTTTTGCACATTAAGGACCTTTATCAAGATGATCATGACTTTTGTGAAGTTTATTGGGCTAGTGAAAAATCTACAAAAAGTAAGTTTTTGTTTAGAAAAAATAAGTCGTGTGTGCCTAATTGTTCTTTGAGAGACTTGTTAGTTCGGGAATCCTATGGTGGTGGTTTAATGGGGGCACTTTGGGGTTGCTAAAACTTTAGCTATTTTGCAAGAGAACTTTTATTGGCCACACATGAAAAGGGATGTTAAGAGAACTTGTGGAAGATGTGTCACTTGTAGGCAAGCTAAATCTAGGGTTCAACCACATGGATTTTACACATCACTACCTATTCCTAGTTCACCTTGGATTGATATTTCAATAGATTTTGTTTTGGGTTTATCTAGGAGTAGGGGAGGAAAGGATTCAATTTTTATTGTTGTAGATAGATTTTCTAAGATGGCTCATTTTATCCATTGTCATAAGACTGATGAAGCTTCTAATGTTGCAGATTTATTCTTTAGGGAGATTGTAAGGTTACATGGTATGCCTAGGACAATTGTTTCAGATCGTGATGCTAAGTTCTTGAGTTACTTTTGGAAGACATCATGGGGTAAACTAGGAACAAAACTTTTGTTTTCTACTACTTGTCACCCATAAAATGATGGTCAAACAGAAGTAGTTAATAGGACTTTATCTTCATTGTTAAGGGCTATCATAAGTAAGAACATTAAAACTTGGGAGGATTGTTTACAACATGTTGAGTTTGCTTATAATCGTACTGTTCATTCTGCTACTAAGTTTTCACCTTTTGAAATTATTTATGGTTTTAATCCTTAACTCCTTTGGATTTATCACCTTTACCTGTTTCTAAGCATGTGAACTTAGATGGTAAGAAAAAGGCAGAATTTGTTAAACAACTTCATGAGTGAGTGCGGCTTAACATAGAGAGAAGAACTGAGCAATACACTGTGTGATGAGGACATCAAGGCTGCTAGGAATGTTCTAGGTCCAGTGCATGTGCCAGTTGGTTCAATGACAAGAGCTCGTGCTAAAAGGTTCAAGGAAAAGTTGAATAACTTGGTTCAGAAAGTTCTACAACAAGAGGAAAGTGTGTTGGCTAGTAGGGATGAAGAAAGACTGGTTTTACTCCTCCAAGTTGATCCACAAGAAGGCCAAGATCCAACCATACACATCCACATTCAATGAATCATTTAGAAGTCCACATTCAATGAACTAATTGGGCGGCCACATTCATTGAACCATTTGGGCGAATTTTCTAGCAAAGATTCAAGTCAAGATTCAAGAACTTCAAGATTCTTCAGAAGTTTCAAGAAGATTGGAAGATTTAGTCAAGATTCGATTTCTTTGTAATTCTATCCTAGTGTTAGTTTAATTCTCTATGGACAAATTTAGGTGTTCACACTTAGAAAAAGACTTTCTTAGGCTGCAAGATTAAGTGTTCACACTAGAAAGGAGTTTTTCTTGGGCTGCAAGTTTGTTTCCTTTTGACCTAGTTACTATTCACATTTTCCTATTTGAGCTAGCGTTAGGAGTTTTTTTTTTCAAATAGGAAACTTATTTGTCTTTGTTTATATAAGGCTGATTTGCATGAAATAAAAGTTAGACAATTTTGATATTAAATTTGTGAGATTATTATCCTTAAGTTCTCAAGAACCTTTTCGAACTTATCAAGATTATTCTTGTGGCGTTCATCTTTGACTTATTAAATGAGATTTCCATCCTCGTTTGTGGCGTCCTCAACTATACCAAGGTTTTAGCTTTGCTAAGCGTATGGTCGCGGTTCCATCCATTCCTGAAAGGTCTTGGGGTCGTTTGCCATATTTGGTGTTGGGTCGCGTCACATGTTGGCGTGGTTCGTATCAGTTGGTAATTAGAGCTTAGGTTTATCAGGTTTGCCTATCATTTTCTTATTTTTTTGGTCAATTCGTGTGTCTAGGTTTAGGTCTTAAATTCCTTTTTTGTTCTTGATTGAGTTTTTTATATTTGTGTTTTGTCTTTTTTTCAATTCCATTTTTTGCTAGGTTTTGAATTTCGTTTCTTACTTTCAGTTGCCCTAGAATCTTGAATTAGGGTTCCTTGTGCTTCTAAATTTGAATTCTTGGTTACTTTCTCATTGTTTTCGTTTCTGAAAAGTCAAGAAAAGAAAGAAAAGAGAGAGAAAAAAAATGCAGTTCAGAGCTGAAAAAAAAATAATGAACAGTAATTTTTTTTTTTTGGAGAATTATGCTACGAGGCCAAACTTTTCTGAAGGGAAACGACGATCTGAGCATAACTCACGACAATGCCTTGGGCACCACCCTCTTAGGGCCAAATTCTATCATTTTCTATGATTTTTAGGTGTTTTTGTCTTTTCCGATAGGG